>OX439434.1:10463317-11157900 GCA_949319885.1 Mecyna flavalis | reverse complement strand
TCAGGATTTAATCATTTTCTTCAGGCGAAATCCTATTGAAAACTTAGTTGCAAGGATTCAATATAACTGCCACGAGCTAATAACTGTCATCGAATATTAAAGCTTATTAAAGAAGATCTCTTTTAAATTAATTTACGGAGGGGCTCATTCCAATTTCTTACTTCGCTGTCTTTCACTTGATTCATTTTCAATTTTCATAATTTCCCCTTAGGGTTTCACGTTTCTTGGGGATATAAATGGAAATGAACATTCATTATCTATTACTTGTTTTCGCGTTTTCCTAATATCTTTTAAATAATGAGACAAAATACTCGTATAATCGTACCTAATGGTATAAATGGACTTATCGGTTATCGCTATGTTGGTTTAGTGGTTAAAGTACCGAACCATGGTCTTGGCGACCTAAGTTTTTTTTTAATACTAACTCAGTTGGCAGACAGGCTCGTAGCCCACCTGATGGTAAGCGGCCACTGCGGCCTATTCCATTGAGGGACGCTTCACCTAGAAGCGTCGCTCAATGTGCTGCCAGACTGTAGACTCATTTGATCTTCGAGCCTCTGATTTCAAGTGTACTGGCTCCTACATTAATTTTGCCGGAACACAGCCAGAGCTGTTATGGCGGCAGATTCACCTGTGGGGGTGGTAGCTAGCCAGTCGCACTCTGAAAAAGCCCTACCACCAACCAGACCCAAGGTGGGAATCGAACCCACGACCTCCGTGATTTTATACCCGAGCGGCGTAGCCACTGTTCCACGGAGGCGGTCAAAAGTTTGATTCACGGATCGAGCAAATTTTTTGCTAGTTTTTTCAAACACAGATCAGGTATGTGATTACCAAGAATGAGCTTAGTCCTAAATAGGCCGTAGGTCTCACTAGCCTGGCTACGGTTATGGTGACTTTTTTTTAAATACTAAATCAGTTGGCAGATAAGCACGCAGCCCACCTGATGCTAAGCGGTCACTACGACCTAATTCCACACTGTAGACTCATCTGATCCTTAAGCCTTTGATTTCAAGTGACTAAAAGCATTCCCGTCCGAATAAGTTATTAGAATGCCTACCCTTATTCAAAAGAGCTCGTGTATATACGTAAACATATCAAGATTAATACAACCGTACGTTCAATTTCGACATTTATATCGTTCACCCTCGTCTTTTCCTACATTGATCAAAACCAGCGACTGGTTTTGACAATAAATAACGACTCGACTAGAAATAGGGCGAACGTGACATCACGTCGATGTACCGTCACACAGTTCGGGACACCCCGTTTAGATTTAATATCAAATATTGAATATCTAGATTGCATGGCTTTAGCTGAATGGACTGGCGACCAGCCAGATTTTAACATCTTAAAGTTTTGTACGAATTGATTCGTGATTCTTTAAACATTAGGTACGAGTTACGACTGTGTTGCGAAGTTGAATTTTACGAAACAATGCTAAATATACGAGTAGTTATACTGTTTGCCTTTGCTAGTAAAGCTGAAAAAAACGGTATTTATTAAGCACTTTAGGTTATTTAAAAATAACTTTAAACATGGTTCCATTTATAGCAGAATGACCCTTCTTTAGACAGTAATTGCATTATGGCTGCCTAAAAACTTTATTTCTGCCACTGTGTCTTCGTAATATTATCACATAAATGTTTATTTATCAGCATGCAAGTACGTGCATACAATTTGTCATATGGCTCGACAGGTTTGCAACGAATGGTTGGAGAAAACGAATACATACTTGCAACAGTTGACTTTAACGTGAACACATTTCTTCAAAATTCATTTTAAAAAAGGTCGCCTGGCTTTTATAGACATTAGTCGATGTTCCTCCCCCCCCCCCCCCCCCCAACTGGTTAACCGCAGCTTGTAACGAAAGCTCCTACCTACTTTGATTTTTATTATTGTTAGGCCAATAAATACTCGTCTATAACCTACGTTGTTATTTAATCGTAGTAGTAACTCAAGTTCTATAAGGCTGTGATAGAGATTTATAAGAAATCATGGAGAGCCTACAATTTTTCGTATAACCCTGAAATCTTATGGATACAAGACAATTCTATTTATAAGTACTTACAACTACCTATAGTGTATTAGAGAATACTATATTCGATCGATTTGTCCATCACTATGGGGCGTTTTATCTTAATAATAATAATAACAATAATAATAACATTTATTTCTATTTAAATAGAATACTATCGATTAATTCGATTATAATCAATTATATTGGATAAAGTAGGATTACATCAGCGTCGTTTTACACTCTCGATTATCATAACGGTTGTCAATATTTGAGCTCCATTTGTACCATCGATTAATAATCGATGCACAATCAATTTTACGGCAACACTAGTAGGCAGTCGGATGATAAACATTAGAACTATTTATCTATTTATGAAAGATTTAAGAATCTCCTTTATTTTCTTAGTAAATGCGAATATCCGTGATGAACAATAAATCCATTTTTTACTTGTTTGTAAACAAAATAGGCCCTTTGTCTTCGTATATTTATCTATCTGTATGTATGTTAGCCTGTAATATATTTATTATTATGGTCATTAGTTTCTTAAATTTATGTTACTTGAAAATTAGCCGGTTATTATTTTATTGTTATCTGGCAACTCTGTATAGTGATGAAATGAACCTACCTAGCAAACTTCATAGAGATACATAAACCACATCAAGTCCGTTCCCTTTTGTCTAGAAATTTAATCCCAATGATATTCTATCTATGACAAGTTAACATAATATTTAGGTATTGGTTTTTTTATGAACGCACTGGTCTTTCGTAGTACCCTTATTATGAAAGTAATTCTTTATCCTAAGTTCTCAGTCTATTCGACATCATAGGTAATGTATTTTCATATTTATAACCAATGACATGTATGTACACTAATTTTAGATTTTTTTGTGCTATACCAATAACAAAATTACTCTATAATTGTCTATGGATCCTCCCCGCCTATACCTCTTAAGTGTTTATTTTATCAAATACATTATTTACTAAATTATTCAGGACTTTTTTATGAATAAAATTAATTTATTTACAAGTGATCTTGGTAACACTATTATTTTATCTATGGCATCATAGATTGTTAGTCTTTGCTTCATACGATGCTCCAAAATTATAAAAAGTAATGTCAAATGTCAATGTGACACTTTGAAAGGTATTATATTATAATTACAACAACAACTTTCTTTGAAAATAAATTTGTTTGAAGTGAAAACCAATGATTCGAAGGCATTAGGATGTACCACCAATTTCCCAAGGATATCTACAAGGAATATGACCAACTCAAAGGTAATCGCAACAATCTTAACTAGTCTCCGTGCCCTATCTTTTTGTCTCGTCTATTATCACATCGTAATCAAGTACAATTAAATTAAATTATAACGATTAAATCATTTGTTCCAATGAGGTTGATCTGTTACAAGCTCCCACCTTGCACCCCAAGGTGCGTTACTGGATGCTCGCTGCCCCCCAGCACTTCCACTACGCTGCTACAAAAAGACCCAATATGCGGGGTGGGGGAGTGTAGAGTGACCTTCCTCCTCCAACTAGTTGCGCATCGTAATCACACAGACCATTTGTATTAATGCTCCACCCACTTGGTCATGCTTAGTTTATCGGGGAACCCAGTTATGTACTAAAACTTTCCATCGCGACTAATTGTACTATCGGGAGGGACTGTCCACAAGCGTTGACCTAAGGACGTACTCGTATCTGAGCAACTTTTATCATCAAGATAAATATACAATCCTTTTATTTGCAACCAACAGCTAGTTAAATATTATCTTAATATGATACAAATCGGATATACGTCTTACCGCTAATATGAAATATCCGCTGACCCACTTTATCCTGACATAATGGGATGGCCGAGATACGCAAAAGATAGGTATAATTAAGGCGAACTTTTGCGTGGAATAAACTGCGATGACAAAACTTGCTTCTTTTTAGTTGTACTGTAAAGAGTAGGCAGTATTTAATTTACTTTTTCTTTTTATCACTCTGAAGAAAAACAAATTGTTAGTTCCAAAAATGAGAGCTAATTCATTGCAATAGCCCAGTGAAGGCGTGAATAGGACTTCACCTGAAAATGTGATAGGCTTTTGCTGTCACTTCGGTTTCGCATGTGGGAAAATACTAGATTTTATGTATTCAGGTTCAATTCACATTTGCATCTCGTTATCAAGGCTTTGGGAAGGCAACTTTATTTTATCTTCTAGAAAAACTATGTTTGTTTGCGAACGCTATGAAATGATTTTTATTGCGTTTTAGACCGATACCAGTATAAAAGGAATAATTTAATTTAATATACTTCATTTTCAATTCTATTGACTTTATTCTCGTATAAATTGTAGCCCATGCGTCATTTTGATGTTAATATAGAGCAACTCTGTCTATTTGTACGAGTATATTACGCTTTCACGGTCAAACCAGTAAAACCAATAACCGATTTTGAGGAAATTTTGTACATCGATAGAATGAGCTTGGAAAAGGACTTAGGCTACTTTTGACTACGATGTAATGCCCAGTTCCCATGAGATAGCATAAATAAGCGTGTTGTTGTTTATTTTTCTTTCACGTAGCAACAAATTGATTTAATTTGTGCTAAGGGAATACCTACCCGTAATTTGGGAGCTAGAGGCTACTTTTTATCCCAAAAATTCACATTCCTGCGGTAAAATCGTTTAGTTCAGGCGGACGAAGTCGTGGACACAAGGCTAGTAACCTATAATTACTAGAAACTGACATTCATTTTCTATTTTTTTTATCACTTTTGCATACATTTTATACATAAAATGTATGAAGTGGAGGATGTCATTTCCTACATAATATTATTTTGGCGAGTATTTAGATTATTTGGTTTAGTACTTGCTTTACATTTGTAAATTAACGGATTTTGTTTGCTGATGACTTCGGGTTGTTGTTTATTTGGGCGGCTTCGAGAACACAGGAATATTTAGTGTTTTATTTGTTTAGGGCAAACTTTCGCAGGGTAGGGAAAAACAACATGTATTATTTGTTTTGTCTCGAACCAACCGCATATTAATGTTTTGTTTCACAAATCGAATTTCCTTTCTTTACGCGTCTCTGGTCTAGTAGTTCAAGTATAGTCGACCGCAAAAGTTTTAGTTTTTTTCTTTAGTCTTTAGCTTGAGTATTTTCTTAACTTCAAGCTTTCTTTTCAAGTTTATGATTCAACTTTATAAACTTGGAGAAAAGTTAGTCAGCTTATTAATGTCCCACAGCATAGCAAAGGCCTTTGTTACAGAAATAAAGTAATTTTATAAGATGAGGTACTGACTGATTCTCACAGGATCGTTCCAACATTTAAGAAACAAAAGCTCTACCCAAGAATTAAACCAGTGACCGCCGCGTTTGGTTGTTTTTCTTTCACATCATGGCCGTAGGTCTCCTATCCAAAAAAACTCTGCGAAATTGTATGAGGATTTTTTAATTTTATCTGTTGTATGTTCAAAGCACGTATCTCCACGCATTTAAAGTAAGAAGTTTCATTGAACTCTGTCTACTCTGTTTCTCTGTATTCCATCTTACAGACAATAGTTCACAAAAAAGGATAAAAGTTACTTATCCGTTTAAGTTTAAGTCCATACAGCAGAAAAGCATTATAAGAAACATAAAATATTCAATAAAATATTTTAAGGGTTTTTGTAATATCTTAAAAATAATATCCCTTTTTGATACATACAAATAAACGGTATGTAGGGTTTGAATTTTTTTTAAGATTTGCTATCATATTCAATGAGGATGCTACTTGGTGGCTATATGGGCCTTAAGGAACTGCAGTCCTGCTAAGATATTCCGTACTAGTTCGCAAGGTTTAGTACTAATAAAAGATATTGTACACAACACAACTAACTTGTACTGTAATGTTTGTGTACCTATAACATTGTAAAGACAATAAAAACTTAAATTAATTTAGTCATTTGTTTTCTTTATATCTGTAATACAGTAGTAGTATTGTTATTTTATTTTGTTCTGTCATTTTATATCACCTTTTTTTAACATGAAATAATAGCTAATTAAATATTTACAATTATTTTGCACAATATTTTACAAGGTTTGCGTTATGTATTATTACATAATTCGTTTTCTATCTTCCAAATAGCTACACATATTGCCAATCAAATGCAAAGAGTGGCAAACAAGCAATATTAAAATACAAATAATAGGTATTCAACAAAAAAAAAAAGACGAAAGGTAAAATAATACAATATTAATGTATATTTTCATAATTTTAGGGCCATATACGAAATATTGACAATTTGACTGTCCCATGGAGATTGGAGAATCGAAATTGATGTTGTTATTTTTTATTTCACAGTAAAAAGTTGAAACGTAAACAAACCGTCTTTGATAATTCCTTTGTGCTTGTCCAGCCTCGAATGTCCGGAGAAAATGTATTATGTTGTGAATTTTCCACAAGCAATACTGAAACATGCTTGTGAGATTAATCTACGTCGCTCGTATTGTCTCTTGGTTTATTTAAGCCGCACGAAGTTATGAATTACGAATTCAAATTAATGAAAAAGATGCAAAAGATTTTTTTTGAGTTTTAATTGAAATGAAATGAAATAATTTATTCTGCAAATAGATTTTTTTTTAAAATACTTTTGCACGTCAGTCTTTTTTTTCCCTACCAGCTCTTGATGCAGCTTATTGTATATTATTCCAGGGTATTCTCGATACGATAATTACTTTCAAGTATTTAAAGGTAAGCAGTGGTTGCAATGACAACGTTATCTAGCTCCAAACTAACAAACACACACACACAATACAAACTATCTTATACTATACGGGACACATCAGATAACTGTTAAACAACACCTTATTTGTCGCTAATAAATAATATAATAATATATACATAGTGAATATACAAAGCACCCAAGACGAAAAACAGCTTTTTTTTTATTTGCCTCTTGTGCAACTTTAAACCATAAATCAAAATCGGTCGTTAATTGTGTTTTGTTTTATTTAATTATTATATTAAAACATGAAGGTAATTTATTTATGAAATATGTTCGTGTTCAAATTACCTTTAAATATTAACGTTCATCTACTATATTTGGTGATGTTCCGTGATTTCCGCCGACCATTCAAAAGGCGGAAAAGAGAACGAAAAGTTCTATTTTTAGAAAAGTTGTGTAAACGCTACGGAAAAACACGCGACCACGGTTCTTACTGAGACGACGTAGGGATGAAAGGCTTACGGTTTCATTCATCATATTCACCTTCGTCAATAAGGCTAAGGAGTTGCTAAAATCGCGCTTAGGATTTGTACTCTTTTATTGTTGGAAGTACTTTTTTTTGAGTCCAAATGTCTTATTTGATCCCGGTTATGAACATGTTAAAAAAACGGACAAGGACATCAAAAATCATATTGCAGCAGTTAAAGCTGTTTGTATTTTTAGTGTAGTTTAGTATTTTTATACAAATTTCATAATTGATCAACAAAATACTTTGAAGAAAATTTTGTGTTATGATTGACTAAGCTTCTGCTTGCGGCTTCGCCCGCGGTGTTATTTCACAGTAATTTGATATTTTTCAGGAACAAAAAGTAGACAATGTCATTTTTTAGCTCCTAAAATTTCTTTTCGCTAAAAACAAGATAAGAATCCATCTATCTACTTTTCCAATGTCTATTCTATATCTAGACATAATTTCATAAATATTGGGTAACTAGTTTACGCATAAAAATTCGTATCATTAGTACATTACTGTACTATTACTGTACTGTACTGTGCTATTGGCAGAAATATACGTCTCGTAGCCTACGAGTATATACGGTATGCGGACGGAGATACGGTATTGTTAGCTAAATGTTGGTTAACCCTTAACCACCTAGCACCTATTTCTGTCCTTTAACCACCTTCGTGCGGTCACAGAGACCGCTAATAAATTATTGCGATTATTTTGGGATCTATGATAAGATTTAAGAAATTAAAGTTCGGTTAAATAAAATGCATGTCTATACTTAATTGCTTTATTTAAGCGTCACAAATTAGCAAAAGTAATATAAAAGTTTTATAAAAATGGAATAATATCTATGAAACAAGGAATATGGCACCAAAAATAACTATACTAAGAAAATGAGATCTTTATTCTAAAATACTTAAATTATTCACTTCTTTTTCTTATTTCTAATAATTTGAATAAACTAAAAATTAAATCAAATAAAAAAACTAAACAAAAAATAAAAAAATAAACAAAATTGCAAAGCCTCAACTTTTTAATTTTTTCGCGGCAGTAACACCACATTTTTTGCGAACACTCCAAACAAATAGGTACTTTACACACGAAACTCGATACAGACAGTACAATATGATATAGATGTGACCTTGAAGAGGTTTTTGGTGCCAGCAAGCTATTTTCATCGTCGTCACCCTCAATTTCAGATTCAGATCCACTCTCTTCAGCCTGCTCTTGATAAACGGTAACATCAGGTTAGACTTCGCTGCAATCCTCGCCAGAAATGTCATCTTCGTCCGAGATTTTTTGCTGAAGCCATCTTATAATATTTTTGTCATTTTTACTCATTTTGACACTAAAACAGTAATATTAAATAATTATAAAAAAAGTCACACAACCACTTACGTGCGGTCACGGAGACCGCAGGCGAATTTATTTGACTTACCCAGGCCAAACGCGTGCACGTACACACTCGCCGAGCGCTAGCGCGACACTGAGTGGTGTGTAGAAAAGGTACATAAACGCGCTTTGACGCACGCCACTCACACGCGAAAATATTTGAATTTGAAAAATCGTTGCGGTCCCTGAGACCGCAGGTAGGTGGTTAAGGGTTAACTTAGGATAGAATCATCCTTATCCATCAATCAGCTAACAAAGTTGCGGGGAAGCTAGTAATAAAAACACTATCAAAACAGAATCTGAACAGTGTACGTCACAAGATCTTTGTCCGTCGTACGCGACAAAGTGCTCGAAGCAAGCTAAGCGCTCTGCAGTTTGTTCATTTCGCCGCCTTTTGATTCAAAGTGCGCTCGCGTTCGCTGAGTGCGAAACCCGCACGTGAATAATTCCGCTTTGCCGAAAATTTTTGCTGAAAATTTCTGCATCTGAGTGTTTTGCCGCGTAATTTCGGAAATAAAGTAAAGTTACGTAGGTATCTGCCTATTTTAATGTCTCACTGCTAAGTAAAGGCCTTCATCTTTGGAATCTAATAATTGATCACTAAAATTATTTGTACTCGTACGGGCTTAATCGCTACGCTTGTTAAATTCAGATTGTTGATTACCATTCAATCTTATGCAAAACAGAAATAGTTAATTAATATAAAAGTTTTTAAAACTGAACCCATACAAAATGATTAACAAAAACAACAAAGAAAGATATGATACTTTCTGGCTATACTATAACTTGCTTTTTTTTAATCAATAAACAGTCGACCCCCTTAAGTGTTTACTTATAAGTACATAATATAAAATCTGGATGCATATAAAAATACATTAATGTCCCTAAAATAAACATGACTTGATAACGTTTTCTGTTGTTGCTGAGATAATAAGAAAACACGTACATTCAAATAGAAAATAAACTCATGCACATAAAACATCGACTTTACTAAGAATCATCACGCGATAATATGATTCCAAAACTATTATTCACAAAACCCATAAAATGGAAAAGGAAATGTATACTCCTGCACACATAAACATGACTTGGAAACACATGTGAAGTTCTTTCATTCCGAAATTTTCCTCGAATTTTTATCAACAAAACCAATAAGGCTTTTAAGAAACATTTCGTCTTCTGCGATAAATTCAGCGTTAATGCTCGATATTTTAAACTCGCTGACGTCATTCTTGTTTTATGAAAAGTATTTGAAGGATGGCTTAACACCTACACCATAGTAGAAAGATTACACAGTATTCTATATTTATTGACCTTCATATACCACATGTGCGCCATAGAATCGATGCGTCACATTTAAACAAAATTGCGTTTATCAGTGCAAATATAAAGATTTTGTTTGAGTGCGTGCGGCAAGACGCATATGTACATATACAACGTGTTAATTTAAATGCGCAAAACCTGAAAATAGTTTGATCAGAACAACGAGTAGAATCCATTAAACCACTTTTTTAATATAGGTCACATTTTTCAAAAAATATTCATGAACAATGTTGCCCTGTCTATTTATTAATAGGTCAAGCCGTCACGTGCGCAAACCACCTACCTACCAAGACCAACTCGACGTTCAACGAAGCGTTCGTCGCAGACGCAAGAAACGATCAGAGTTGCCAGTAAAACTAAAACAGCTCATAAAATCTTTAATTTTTTTTTAATATTGTTTTTTCCTTCACAATTAGGTCAATTATATTTAAAACCATTTGGGGTATCTGAGGTTTTGCGCATTTAAAATAACACGTTGTATAGGATAAGAACTCATCGCGCCCGCAGCGGTTGCCGGTCTGCAGCCACTGTAGAATGTTGACTTATAATATGAAAAAAGTAAGAGCAGTTTTCACGCCGCGATTTTCACCCGCAACGCGCGGTTTTTTACGATTCCCGCCCGCAGCCGTGGCGGATAGCACACGCGCGCTCTGCGATCGCTTGGCGGGCGACCGCAAAATCCGACGCCATTTTGCAAAGTACCAAAAGTCAACTTATCGTGGACGGTTTGTAACCGCACGTCATAGAGTAATAAAAACGCCTCCGTGGTGTTTTATTACTCTATGTCGCACGTCAACCGCGGCGGCTGCAGAATCACAAAAATCACCGGTCTTTTTAAAATAATACCGCAGTAAGCTGCGGGCCCGCAATCGCTACGCGCGCCATTAAAAACCGCGCCGTGAATACAAGCCGCGCGCGGTGAGTTCGTAACTATGAAAAAACGTACTGTGAGCTCTTTTTACTATGTCTACACCGACGCAAGAAAGCCGAAATTTAGATAGCACCTCGCCCCTGCGATGATATATTATGCAAAGATAGGCCTTAAATATGGATGAAGGGCTTATAGGTTGTGTACTTAAAGAAAATGGAGCTAAAGATTAGAGGAACGCCCTTATTTACGTAAATAAGCGAACATTAAGAAACAGGGTTATTATAAACAGAGTCAACACATGTACGTACAATAACACTACGTAAGGATAGCATGGTTATAACTTCTTGATAAACCAATAGACACAAATAGACATAGCTAATTTTCACGTTTCTTATGATTCACAAAAGAGTTTTTGTGAACAAATAACACCATTTACCGCCGGTTCACATTTAAGTTTTTTTGCGTTGATGGCGTATGTATTACTGTATACAGAATACTGTGCCATGAGTGAAGTCGCTCATACAACTACATAACATAACATAAATATTCTTTATTGCACACAAAACAAATAAAAATTACAATAAAAAGAACAAAAATGTGAACAATATAGGCGGTCTTATCGCTTGAAGCGATCTCTACCAGACAACCCCCAAGTAAAGGACTACTGAAAGAATGGGTATATCAATGCAATTTGGATAAAAAAGAGTAAGTGTAATGTCCACGACGTAGTCAGGTAGTAAAGTAAAACACTTTTAGTATTTAGGTAGGTATAGGGTATGCCAGACACAGAGCACGTCCGCACTCGACGGCTGTCTGTGTGTGAATGCCGCGCTCTGCGCCCGCGCATACACTACATCCCTTCTTTATTTCAATTAATTTAATATGTTTCAAAATCATAATTAAAGTTTATCTTACAAATTATTTATTATTATTATCATTATTATTATTTAATGAAATCGAATTAATTTATTGTTTTATTGTTTCATTGTTTTATTATTTAATTATTCAATTGTTCAATAAATTATTTCATTATTCAATTATTTAATTATTCAGTTATTTAATTATTCTATTATTTTATTATTGAGTTATTCAATTATTTAATTATTCGAACTTAATCATTTGATAACATGACAGCTTAACTAAATATTATTACTACGGATTTCCCGCAAGTCGTAACATCTTTAATATTCTTTAATTCTAGATTTGTGTAATAATTACATCACATAATAATAACAGTACAGTTGCAACAATGTTTTAACTTTATTTCCAGGTTGCTGTCTGTAGCTTTCCTCTTGAGATATGCGTATACTTTCCCTCTTTCTTTCATTTGCAGATCTCTGTCTCTTACTTCTTCATCTATTGTTTAATATTCTATGTCAGGTGCTGCTGGGATCTACAATGATTCACTCCCAAAATTATACAACGCATGAAAGACAGTTAATCATTTTGTTACACGTAATACTTTTCTCAAGCAATGTTATTGGAAATTGGGTTACGGGATAAAATAACCGACTATTTAGTTTTCGGATTAAAGCAATGTTTACCTATTTTATATTTCAATTGTTCGACACAGAGAAGCCTTGACACCTGACAGCTAAGTTTTAAATGATTGTATCAATCTTTGTATTTATAAATCTATACATCCAACACGCTCCCTCAAAATTGATTTATAAAATCAACATAACACAATACAATTCACACTATAATAAACAAATAACAATAAGTGCCGAACAGAGCGTCATGTAACTTCCAAGTGTCTCCTGGGGAAAATACGATTATTGAATAGTCCAACATTCGTTGCTCAGGATTAGGGAAAACCCAGGAAAAACCTAATCAGACTATTTCACTGCTTATATAAAAAGCAATAATCAATAATGCAATTTAAGCTAAACCCATTCCACTTCTCATTTCTTGGAATGTTATTGCAGGTAATGGTTTGATGGTCAATGCGTCTGCAAACTGCTGACATTATAATAGTCTAGAAGTCTATATAGCACTAAAGGTTATGGTCAATAAATAAATAATTTAGTATGAAAGATTACGAATTAAAGGTACCATTCAACACATAAATGTTTCTTTCTTTCTTTCCTAAAAACCTAACAAAACAAACACAAGAACTATTCGTTTATCCACATTATGGAGTGACACATTAGAATGCACCTTGGCAAATGTGCACCTTGGCACGTTCATATTTACACATTAAATGTGTTTTGTGCACCCTGGCACCTTGTAAATAATAATGCTCCTTGGCAAATTGTGCACAAAAGCAATGTTGTAACCCATGCTACGCCTTAGTTATATTTTCGATTTACATACGTTATAATGTTAAAATTTTATCAATTACCAGTAAGTACATGTTCATGTAAGTATTGTATACGTTTGTTATTTAAATTCATATAAATATAGATTGTACTGGTATACATTTATTTATTTGTGTAGATCCTTTAACATTTTATTGATAAATATTTTTCCAACATAAAATATATTTATTTACGGGTATTTGCGTCTAGAGGACCACTAATCTACCCAAAACAAATAGGAATAGTATTAAAGTGTGTTAGTAACACAGGAGATTATTATTGAAGTAATTGATTTCAAATTTCAATAGATTGTTCCTAATAAAAACACTGGGCACTAATACAAGTATTCCACTATCTTAAATATGAAATGAATGAATTTATTTATATTTCATTAATTTAAATTAGGATCTAATTAAATTAACTATATTTTATACGTATCACAAACTTGTGATTGTGATATTTATTGTTATAAATTCGTTTAGAACTTATATTAAAAGAATATCTGTAAATAACGAATTAGGATAATTATAATTTGAGAAAGTACCAAGTTTTAATTGATTGTGATTTGAATATCCAAATTTAGTTTTATCTCTTACTAAAACTATTAATTAGACCCAAATATAATGCAACAAGTATTTTAAACAATCTCAAATTATACCTGCCCATGGCAAGATTCATACATGCTCCTTGGCATCTCAATTCACCTTGTAAAATTAACTTTTGTGATCTTTGTGCAACTTTTGTGATCTTTGTGCTCCTTGGCACCTTTGTGCTCCTTGGCACCTTTGTGCCCCTTGGCACCTTTGTGCCCCTTGGCACCTTTGTGCTCCTTGGCACCTTTGTGCTCCTTGGCACCTTTGTGCTCCTTGGCACCTTTGTGCTCCTTGGCATCTTTGTGCTCCTTGGCACCTTTGTGCTCCTTTGCACCTATTGCACCTTGGCAGAATATAATCGTACCCTTTGGTACCGTTCGGTAATTATATAAGGCTATCAAGTAAGAATTTTGTTGTAGGTACATGTAAGTAGATAGGTATATTATTATTAATTGTTGGCCATAATTATATTCATCTTGAAACGGGAATCGAACCCGCAACAAGCACGTTTTAGGTTTTATTATTTACATAATAACAACCCACTAACAGCGTATACACTTAATTTAGGAATAAAACAGTCCAACTCCAACGTAATTTAAATACATAAATAGGTACACTATGTATTGCATTTATTACACCATGTAGTGTATTTATATACTTGAAATAAGTGTATTTATTAAAAGACATGTAATCATATAGTAGGTATAATAATATATCCTTTATTTCAGGAAACAGAATTACATGAATTATATGCAGAAGACCTGTAGTGCTGTAGGATAATGATATGAAGTATGAGCCTGTATTTCCATCTTTTGCGATCTTAAGCAATTGTGTGCCAGTTGGCATCGAACGAGTCAAGCTCATCTCGCCATCGCCTTTTGGGTCTACTGCGAGGACGTTATTTTATTTTTTATCTTTTAGATTAGACTACCAACCGTAGATATTAAGAGTCATTGTAACTAACCATATGGATACTTTAATCTAAAATAAACAATTTTATTATAATATATATTTTTTCCATGAAAAATAACTATTATTTACCTGCAAACTTGTTCGGAACCCTAGAAGGGCGAGTTTGCACTTATTTATTACAATCAACTGTTAACTTGTTTTGTAAATATGAAATTATCTTTAAACCATATTCATTTTTTAAATAATACAAACTTACTTTTGCAATTCACAATTTTTTTTTTTTTGATCAGTAACCTTCTCTCAGTAAGTGCCCTTTTCCATTTCTCCCAGCGAGTGCCGAGAGATGTCGGATCACCTTAGCAAGCGATGAGTTATTTCGGGGCGACCTGCATTTAAATATTGACTCTTATTGCATGGCTTTTTACTGAAAAACAGTAACAGTATAACAACTGCGTAGCCCTAAATATTGACTCTTATTGTATGGCTTTAACTAAAAATCAGTAACAGTTTAACAACTGCGTAGCCCTAAATATTTACTGTTATTGCATGGCTTTTTACTGAAACAGTAACAGTATAACAACTGCGTAGCCCAAATATTGACTTTTATTGCATGGCTCTTTACTGAAAATCAGTAACAGTATAACAACTGCGTAGCCCTAAATATTGACTTTTATTGCTTGGCTTTTTACTGAAACAGTAACAGTATAACAACTGCGTAGCCCAAATATTGACTTTTATTGCATGGCTCTTTACTGAAAATCGGTAACAGTATTACAACTGCGTAGCCCTAAATATTGACTTTTATTGCATGGCTCTTTACTGAAAATCAGTAACAGTATTACAACTGCGTAGCCCTATTAGATTTTGCATGGCTTTTTACTGAAACTCAGTAACAGTATTATAACTGCGTAGCCCTATTAGATTTTGCATGGCTTTTTACTGGAACTCAGTAACAGTATTACAACTGCGTAGCCCTATTAGATTTTGCATGGCTTTTTACTGAAACTCAGTAACAGTATTATAACTGCGTAGCCCTATTAGATTTTGCATGGCTTTTTACTGAAATTCAGTAACAGTATTACAACTGCGTAGCCCTATTAGATTTATGCAAGTCTGTTTTTTCGCATGGACCAATATATTTTTTGTCATGTATAAATGGCCCCTAAAATAAGTTCCTGATTAAACTGCGTGGCCCTTAGTTATATACACATTGCATGGCCTATAAATAGATGTAAAACTGTGCAGGCATTAGCTAAGTAGGTACCAACCTAAATCCTTATATTGATAACAACTTGACTTATTTATTTATTTAAATTATAGCCCTTTCTTAATTCTCTAAAATATTATTAGGTAATTATTTTAAGTAATAACTATTTGTTTTACTGAGAAAGGAAAGTAATAACGTTGATTTTAGCACCGGTCGATAATTATCAATTTGTGCAAACCAGTAATTTATCGCACCCCTGCTACTGAGTGGTTATCAGTTGCATTCTTCATGCACATAACAATAAAGTATGTGCAAAAGACCAACTGCCGTTTATAAATATTTGTTTTATGTAGTGAAATCTCTTTATCACTAATTGGGTTGATACCGAATATTATAATCGGTGTTTATTTCTAATTTGACTAGGAGGTAGGTTTGTAATTTTTTGTTAACAGGTAGGTAAAATAGGCAGGTTTTTTTTTATGATCCAAGACAACATTTAAAATATAAATAATAAATAAATTGACAAAACTTTGTCCAACAGCACATTGAATTTTATTTATTTATTTTTTGTTCAAGATGGCTTTGTTTTTTTAAAGCTAACAAGGAGGATAGTTTCATTAACAAACGTCTTGTGCGGAAATTGAACTCGCCTCCCTTGTGTCTCAACCAGCACGGCACTGTGAATCACAGCGCAAATAGGTCTTCATTAATATTGTTTAAAAACCCCATGTACTAATACCCGGCTATTCGTAGCACGTTTACAATATAGCCTGTTTCGTTGATACTAACATTCTTCAAATAATTAGTTTAGTATTATTAATTCAAACTGAGTCTAACAATAAAACTTATGATGATGTCAAATCGACTTATAAAAATACTTTTAGGAAATAAATATAGTCAATTTTAGTGGATGACAAGATGTTTAAATGGAATTTAACTAACTTAATTATGTTTACGACTTGTGTTTACTCTTTTTACAAAATAATTGTTAACATAAAACAGTGCTAACAATTTCACCACATAGTAAATGTACCTATGTAAGTTTCAAATGCCGTACCGTAATGTAAAATACCTTGTGGTAATTTAAATATTTTATATTCCATCGTCTTTTAATTTATGAAGTCATGAGAATACTAGTACCTAACTACCCACCTCTTATTTTTTTCTCTGGGGACAAGTTACAAATATTTTTTTGTAGTTTTATTTTATTTGTAAATGTTCAGGTTAAGTATTTTTCATTGTCAATCGCAATTAATAGCCCCAATATTTTAAATAATAATTCGTAGATAGGTACCGTTAGGTTTCGTGCGAGCACAATACTACATTATTTTTGTAATAGTCATAGAATAGAACCCGTAATTTATTTGCGTTTGCGTGGCCTTATATCTTATACGATGCATGGCCATAATAATAATAATAAACAGGGAATCCACAGTGGTTTACGTATTGACTCGGCACCTAAGATATTTTGACTTATATAGCTCATTATTAACTTAAACTAGTCTTTATGTTTTATTTTTATAATATCAACACTATGTAATTAGTTTGACCACGCAACTCGTAAACCACCGGTATGCAATAAATAATTTCTTATTCTTCACCCTCCTTTTTTTTTTGGTAATTATTCGTACTCACTTTTGTCCTCGTCGCCACTTGTAATGTCCACGACGTAGTCAGGTAGTAAAGTAAAACACTTTTAGTATTTAGGTAGGTATAGGGTATGCCAGACACAGAGCACGTCCGCACTCGACGGCTGTCTGTGTGTGAATGCCGCGCTCTGCGCCCGCGCATACACTACAGTAAGTTACTTTATTTAATTAACATAATCATGTAAACAAAATATATTTATTTATTTATACACAAATTCATAAACATACATACACATAATTATATCCACAAATATATTAATATACATACATAAACCTACATATTATACATACACAAAACTACATACGCCAACGACGAAAAAAAAACGTACACGATAAAACGGAGCATGTGTGAACCGGGCGTTACTGTGTAACAATTTAATGTAACA
Organism: Mecyna flavalis; assembly: GCA_949319885.1. NCBI lineage: Eukaryota > Metazoa > Arthropoda > Insecta > Lepidoptera > Crambidae > Mecyna > Mecyna flavalis. The sequence continues at coordinate 11,140,045 of OX439434.1, read as the reverse complement.
TGTGGATAAAAGTTACTTTCAATAACGACACATATTCAATACAATATTCCGCGTATTAAAATGATGGAGCATGCGAATTCGAACGATGCAACTTGTAATTTGCATTGAAATGCACGTGTGCTGACACTTGGATCTACGCCTGTTATTCTCACATACAATATTAAAGGACTAGTAGGTTTCTAAAATTACATTTTCTTTTTTCTTTTTCTAATATTATACATACAAACTTATAACTTAGGTAGGTGAAGGTATTCAAATGCGGATCCGAGTGGCTTTACCACTGTTCGGTGGTTAAGATGGCATATTTTTTGATTATTTTTTTCGCATAAAAAGTAATTGATAACCTAAAGCCGTAACATCACTGGCAGTTTACTCATCGAAAAAACAATAGTGTTAAAATATCGAAAGAACAATAGACTGGAACATCAAATAGCAGATAAATGGGCAATATAGCGAGGGACAACACTGAATGGGCATTGTCTCTTTGTTAGAGAGGCACGACCCGGTATCAATCGATGGATCGCCCGCCTTTGTGGTGGTACCTGTGATAACTGGAATTGAACTTCCTCAATCGAGAGAACGATACGGTCAGTTGTTAAACTTATTCGGATACTAAAGTTAGTTATTAGGCCATATTTGACATCAGCTTTATAGTGAGGTGACATGTCAAAGTAAATCGTATATTTGCCCTATTTTGTCATTATTGCAATAAATATGAATTTTAATCTGTCAAAGGTAAGCAATAGAGCATTTCTCACTTAGAAATACTTACGTTGTCACGTGAATGTTTAAATAGAAGAGTTTTTCGTAAAGTCTCTGCATATTAATGTCTGTGGCAACCTATCTTTACGATTAACCAACAACACAGAATATTGATGTCCACAAGTGAATTGGAAATCACAATTGTACCTTCTATTCCCTATTTATATCTTAGCTTGGTGGTACACCACACTGACCAAAGAAGTTGGAGAGTTGTAGCCACGACACCACTAGTTACGCAGTAAAGAATATTAAATACGAGCAAGCGGGTTAGTAAACGTGATAACTTTACTTATGATGATGTCTGTCAACTGAAATTACGTATAATGTTTTATCTTCACTATATGACCAAAGCTATGACTAAAGTATGTGTGACTATTTATAAAAGTTATCACCAGAATGTCAGTTTTGAAATTTCAAAATGTATGTTCTGCGGACGCTTCGCAAATAACAACACAGAATTTACAGTAGAACATTTCGCGAGACATCTCAATTGATATATTGGGAACACAACTGTGCCAATGTTTAGTTCTCTAATCTAATAGTCCCCGAGGAAAACCCTAGTTTCGAGAAGACATCGGTTCATTGTTTGTAAAGGCTCTTGTGTTTGACGCGAACGAGTGACGTGAAAAGTTCAAACATGTTCTAATTCGGGATTTATTTAATCCCCAAACGACTTTAGGTATGTTGAATTGTTTAATTGATGGTTGTCTCTCAGGACAGACGAGTATTTGTAAGGTTCTTAGGTGGCTTAAGCTTGCCTTACATTGCGGATTTCAAGTGCTTACGACGTAGTAATTACGGCTTGTTTATTTGAATTTCTTACTTACTAGTACACACTTCGCTGGCTTAGCGATCCGAAGTGGCTTTCGGTCTCCGGCACAAGAAGACGACACTCCTCCTATCTTTTGCAGTCTCTTGTAGGTTACCCGGGGATGGGCCGGTCAATAGCAAAGCTGGCACCGGCTCGTCCCAATCGGGTGTGAAGGGGAAACCGGGGGAGTTTAGTGGGTAGTGGACGCTTTTTTAGTCTCGAGTCCCACACACGGCCGTGGGTCTATCTAGCCTGCGGTTATGGTGCATAAACGCATTCTCCTCCGAAAAAAAAAAAAGTCTCTTGTAGGTTCTACAGCACCTTGCGGCTTGAACAGGTCCCTATGACGTCTTTTTTTGAAGCAGCATTAAAGAAACCCGAGGGATATTCTTTCACAGAGCAATCTGATGAACGCGTGCTTCATCGCCCGGTCCTATTCCAAGTATTCAACCAAGGACGCGGTGTGTGTACATTTTAGTTTCCCTTACAATCATTTTGAACTGCGCCATAAGTGCCTTAACATCGTAGGTCTTACGGTTTCTCCAGCTTCTATCTCGTTTCTTGTCGTTCCCAAGATCTACCTCTCAGCTGCTACTAGTAGCTTGTACTCTTCACATAAAAATCTAATCAGTGGCCACTTACCATTACGTGTGCCTATGTTTCCAGATATTTGTGTGCAGTTTCATACCTTGTGTGAAGTCATTGTTGAGATTTTTCTCCATTAATATTCATAACACAGTTATAAGTTATGTGTGCGTCAACAGAGTCTCATGGTTTACGCTCTCATAATGTCTCAGAGTCGTATTGTTGTAGCACTTACGCTAGTTGGATAGTACGTCCATTGTCTGGCAAAGCATACGTCACATTGTATGCGTATCGTGTAGGGTTGCCAAACGTTCTAAATGTACTGTTGTACAAAATGTCTTCAGTATCAGGTTATAACAATAGGCTATTTGACTACTGCTGGAAAATAGTTTTATATTATTTATTATTGCATAAAATGCAAACCGTTTTAATATTTCCTGGAGATCTGTCGTATAAACGAAGAAAATCAATGTTAAAGTTTGAATTAAAAAATTACCCGCCAAAACGCAATTTTTGACAGATGACGTCACAAATAAATAAACAACAAACTCAACAACAAACTGTGAAATAGTTTTGAAATTTATTGCATAAATAATGGTTTATAAGTGGTGTGTTGTACCCAAATGTACAAGTACATCGATAAAGACTCCGGAAAAACTATTTGTACCAGTTCCTATAGATCCTGAGAGCCGAAAAAAGTGGTTGAGTGTAGCTCGTCGAAACCCTGAAAGCATTGGACCTAATTCAAGTGTTTATATGTGTGAAGATCATTTTAACGTAAGTAATATTTGTATTGTTGCGTTAGTTTAGGTTACGTGAAAACAGTGCGTGACACCAATGAAAAGTAGGAGTTAACATAACCTAAAAAATGCTGTCAGCTCGCACAAAATGTCTCTCCATTTTATGCACAGAACTTTAAATAAACAAAACTGTAATAACTAGGACGGTTGGGAAATAACGTAAATAACACGTAGATCGCACGATCAATATAAAGAAAAACAGAAAGCATGCACTGAACTAATGTTTACATTTTTTGTGACGTCATCAAATTTGCAACCAATCACAGAGCGTTTTCAAACACGTGATTAAACCACAAAAAAATTTAAATTTCATTTATGTTTTTTATACAGAAAATGACCTTATTTTTTCAGAACATCCAATAAAATATGCTTTTTACATTACATTTTATTAGGATGACAACAAATTGTTCCATATTTTAAACACAGTCAAATAGCCTATTATGAGCCGGTCTATCGCCAAAAAGCGGGGGGTACCGGCTCGTTCGTTTTCCGACTCTTTAGTGACGAATTCAACACGTAAAGTTTTCATCGATTAAAATTATTCTTAGATCTATTAGACTTAGAGTCAGTTTTATCACGGTCAAATAAGTTCTAGTAATTCCTCTGGTAGAATTTTCGATGCCGTGTCTTTTGTTAATTTTCAAAAAAAGTCAACAGCATATTTGATATCTGACAAACAATCAGACTTATTTGAAATTGTTGAAACTGACGTGTTTTTGTAGACATTTTATTTTTTTAAATTTTTATCATAAATATTGAAGTGGTAGCCCTTATACTTAGCCGAGTTGAACTGACAGAGTATGTTCCGGTAAATGACATGTTAATTTCCGATTGGAGTTGCTACAAGTATTGTGTTTGCGTGTCACAGTCAGATAAACCTGCATTATAGCGCGAATATTGGTTACTCTTATCCTTCTAATCATATTAAAGTTGTATGTAAGATATAAATCACATCCAAGTTTCACATATTGCGTGAGTAATCACTTGATTAATCTGTCAGAGTTTTCTAAGCCGCTTATTTGTTTAGGTCTTATGGACGGTTCGGTTCGGCTAATGCTATTTTGTTAATGCGTCTGGTGTTTTTATTCTTACAAATGTGGTATAAAAAAAGAATCGTATTTGAATAAGTATGATGGTTAAAAAACTGATTAATTAATATCATTCACACTGATTTAAGCATTTTAATATAAGGTTTAATTTAGCTAATAAATATTTAGAACCCGCTGCAATCTTTTAATTATATTGTTAATAAAGAAATAATAAATGATGAAAAATCACTAGAACTAGTTATGGAAAGATAACTAACACACACAAAAAATACAATGTACTTAAATCATTTTGCGTGTTCCATTTTTAGAAATGTTAACGGTTTTTAAGAAAAGGTCTCGCAAATCTTCCTTTTTATCACGAAGAACTTATAATATGGTTTCTATACAAAACCGTTTCAACCTATCGATCAACAAGAAACAATATCAACTTTTTGAGGGAGGTTAAGTACAGAAAAGACATTCCATGGAAGACAAATATCGTAATATGTTAGACTATCATTACGAGCGATACAAGAACCCGTCGTCTCCCGATATTTGGCGTAAAATATAAATGGGCTTGAAGCAACTTAGGTACTTAAGGCAGTCAGGGTAATGGCCCGAGGGGACAAATGAGCGGCCAGGTTTTTAGTTGAGAACCCTCCTCGATAGATCTTTGTTCACCTCACATTTTTCAGGCTCTAGTTCGTCGTAGACTATGACTTTCATTATTATTGGGATTTAGACCGGCGTACAGATGCGCTTTTCAATTGAGTGAGTTATTGTGGGTCTATTTATAACAGGTCAAAGAAAAGTTGGTTAGATGGTTGCAATGTCAGCTATCACAGCAAAGCTTTTTTTTGTGTTTTTAGTTATTACCTTCAATGGGAATGAGATTTGTATAAAAAAAAATGCATGCTAGGATTAGGAAAAATATAATTTCGTATAAATGCTAGTAATAAATGCAAGCACGAAAGTCAATATTTTCGATTTGGTATAATATACCTACATTGGAATTATCTATCTCATTAAGTAAGGTCTTTTTTGGATTTTTTTAACTTACATATTTTTTTTTTATGTCAAAAAGTCAAATATATTTTGTAGCATTCATGGAATACTGGAAACGTTCAGAAAGTAAAATTCGTAGCAAGGAGAAAGAATTTGCCACAATCCGGTTCAACACGAATCAAATGTTTCGGGCCAGGCATTCCGTGAGCGTCATGTCAATACCAAGATATCTTGTAGATGAGACGGAAAAGTATCCTACAGCAGGGCAAAGGCCTCCTTAGTCATCACTGGCTCAATCACCATGTTTGAAAAATGCGGATTGGTGATTAAAAAACAGAGCTTTCAAAAACCGACGAGACAAAATGTATTCGAAAACGGTTGTTTTTGATTTGATTACTACATCATAAATGAAACATTTTTACATTATTTCTTTGTTACGCAAAAAAAAATCAGTGGGACACTTGCTTTTAACAAAAAAGACATTATAATTTTGTCGTAAAAGACCACGTCTTACCTCGTAATGGGACAAAGTAGGCTCATGTCCCCTGCTGTCACGTACGACCGTAAAAACGGGCATCTTCGCATGATTTGTCGTGGGCCGTGAAAATCGTTAGTTCGGGGACACCTGTGAATAAATAGCACCTATATAGTAAACAGAAAAGGAATGAGGGTAATAAAATTCGGAACCCATGTGTAAAATATTGATCGAGGCAGTGACGCTGTTAAATTGATATGTTACACCATTTTTGCTGAGATAAGTCAGGAAGTATACCGAACTGGCACTTTACCGAAAATGACTCCCACTGATGGAAAAGCAATATTGATGGCTAGTTTCACCACTGACGGAAATGTTCTTGATAATAATATCTGTCTGAACGAGAGAAAAAATAAAGAGAAAGTCTTCTCTGACAGATACATCATCACTAACTTACATATCTGTCAGTGGTAATATTGGGCTAAAGTCACTCTTCAGCTCTCGAATGTCCCGTCACCCCAGGGATGTTGGTGCAAAGGGGTGGGGAACCTTCGTACCATTCAAGCATCCTTGAGTATGTTGGCAGTGTGGTGTGGCCTCACTTTGCCTAACGTCATGAAGTAACGGGGGTGGCCATGGCTTCCCCTGAGGAGCGCTGCACTAAAGCGGCTGAGCGCAGCTAATGGGGGGCAATTGTGTGAATCTCTGCATAGAGCGACCCGCCCCCCTCAGTCTGTGCTTGAAAAGGCCACAGTGGAGTTTTAGTCAGTTACTGACAACGCCCTGATAAAGGGCAAAATCTGACATAACCTTAGCTGCTCCCCCAAGCTGCTGGGGTATCCATAAAGGATTTCTCCACAATAATAATAAAAGCCCTCGAATGATTCCCATACCAAAAATCATGTCGATCTGTCGTTCTGTTGCGACGTAAAAGAAGGACAAAAAAAAACTCGACAGAAATACTATCAATAGTTTATTAACTATCGATGGATGGTAGCGTTGCTATTGCAATACACTATCGCTTCTATTGAAATTTAAGCAATATACGACTTTTTAGCGTCATCCTGAGTTTATTTACTATCGTCTGTCCTTTCAAGACTGTTTTACAAACATTTCTTGACAAAATCTGATCATCGTGCTCATATTTAACGTTAAAAGAAGTTATAAAAATAACACCTTCTTAAAAATTTCTTGGTAGCTCTAAAAAATTAAATCATGTGTTTGCAAGCTCAAATGGGATTAAATGCGAACTTTTATTAATGCATGCATAAATAATCATTAAGAAAAAATTTCAATGATATACTTATAGCTTTAAAAGTAATATTTTTACTTATTATTAAAAGGCCTAGGGTCAATACGAAACTACTTGTTATAAATTCCTTCAGTCCTTATGAATGTTGCAGTATTTTATGTTTTAGTACTATTCTTTATTATATATTCTACGACAGCAAAACTAAACCTAGATCTGACATTTTCCATTACAACGAAATGTATTGCTGCAAATAAAATTAAAGCTTAACAAAACACAACGAAATTATGCAAATTACATTACGTGAGAGTGCGTCAAATATTCAGACCCTCGCGTACAACTTATAAAAAGGCGTTACACATTTACCCACCGTTGCTTACGTTAAAAGCGTCTAAAGTGGATGCTTCTCTCGACATTCTAAATCCATTTAACAGACGTCCGAATGCCACTCTGTCCGGAATATTTTGTTTATAACCTCAACAAATGTACGGCTTTAATTTTAATACTTACCCAAGCTGAGGTAAAGTATGCAATCTAAACATACCTTACGGTAGTGTTGGTTTCTCTTTGCTTTAGTTGTTTGTTTTACTGGATAAATTGTAAATTACTGCAGTTGACTGCAGCTTATAGAGTTCTTATAGTTTATATACCGAGTTATAGTTTAATTGATGTAATGAGCATAAATAACGTAGTGAGTTTTTGACTGAGTTCAGCATAGTAATCAGTAAATCATTACAAATAAGGTAAGCGTAGTTTTCACCCAATATTGTTACCATGGCTTTACTTCTATGATAAATCAGACATTATAGTATTGATGGGTTAGGTAGTTAAAACAATCCGTATTTGACAAGGATAAAGTGAAAAATAATATGAAGGCTGCAATTACTCATTAATAAGCTGATACTTTACTATAATTAACTATGAGAGACATTATAATTACACTTATTTTTAAAAGTCTGTTTCGTATTTTTTCTGTATCAAATAAGCTATTTTCCTTAATTTTACATGAGTTGATCTAAAACCCAGCATAATATCACGCACAAATAAGAGTTTTTTTTTTGGCTTCAAAAACAGAAAAACAAAAAGCGTTGAATAAAAAAATGGCTATTCGCCATTTCTTAATTAACAGTAAATCGTAAAGGCCTTGCCGTTTACATTTTTTCATTATCCCCTCATTTTCCTTGCGGTTATTTTGAATTAAAGCAAGCCCGAACCTGACCGCAGGGTAAATGTTTTTATAATATCCCAGTTTGTGTGCGTGACTTGACTTCAAGCGATGGGAAATTATTTTTGTTGTTTCAATAAGTGAAATAAACAATAAACATTGGATTTTTTATGTGAAACAGTTTAGTTGTCTGTCGGTTTTTGTTGGAGATAGGACTTCTTCAGAGTGCGACTGGCTAACTACCATTCCTAAAGGTGAAATCTGCCGACATAACAGTTTGGCTGTAAGCCGTAAATATTGATGTGTTAGTAAGTAAACTTGGAATGGGCCAGTCAATCACCACAAGTCGAGCACTTGCAGTGTCTTGAGGTTTAGGACGGAGGATCAATTCTTGGATGAAGTCATTTTTGATTTAAGAAATAGAGCTCCACTGCGATTTGTTATTTCTAATCGAATGTCAACTTGGTTATGTGAGCCAAATCAAGGAAATGGAAGTAATAAAAAAAATACCTGAAAGTCGGTTATGCAATATTCACTGTCGTGTACTTGACGAAAAGCATATTTTAAAATAATATTTTCACCACCTCTAACATTCTGTATTAAATTATTGTTTTCTAAACACTCAATAAACGGAATGAACCTATTTTGTTCACGCAAACAATAAATGAGCCTCGGGCCGTGTTTAAAAACATCTCAGCGTAATGCTTGTAACAAGGATGGCGGGTAATAAGGGGGGGGGGGGATACAATGGAGAGAATATCGGCTGGGTGTTATTGCATGTTATTATGAAGGCAATAAGAAATATCTCCACTCTTCTTGAAAGAATTTGATGATTCTTCAGGCTTGCTTCTCTATCATGTCTTGTGGAGTTGTGTCTTATAACAGCCAATTTACGCTCACTTTGCTGTTATTTTAAATAGCCTTCCGCCCGCGGTTGCACCTACGTGTAATTTTTTTGTCAAATATTTCCCCTTCCCCCTACATTTCCGGGATCAAAAGTACCCTATGTCACCCAGGGATAGTGCAGCTTCCCAACAGAGAAAGAATTATTTAAATCGGTTCAGTAGTTTCGGATTCTACTCAATACAAACAAACCAATATTTCCTCTTTATAATATTAGTGTAAATGTGTCATACTCTCTATGCCACTAATTGATAGTTGGTAAATTTAATTTTTCTCTGAGATTTGGGTCTCCGATCTTATCAAGGTTTGCTTGAACTATGATACAAGATTTGGTATTGTTAATTGCATTAGAGCGTACAATCTGACCTTCGTAACCCTTGACAGGGAAACTAGACCAATTGAATCATGGATATGTTACAGTCAGAACTGGTCAGAACTCATAACCGGTCAAAACCACTTTTGACTGCAAAAATCAGACAAAAGTAGTGAATTCGGTTTTGAAAGTTTTGTGGTCGCAGTTCTAACCTGACCTAAGTGATGCTCCCCGTAGGATTCGAACTTATTTTTGAAGTTAAAAGTGGTTTTGACCAACGCCCTTAGTTGCTCATGTAACGTAGCTCAACGCCCAACCACAGACACGCAGACTGTAACAGATACACTAACATTCAATTGTGTAGGTTTCATCACGATATTTTTCGTTATCGCTGAATAAGCGAGATTGGAACTATTTCGTCACGCATGTGAAACGATGCTTGAAATCACTGCTACCGCAGCTCTTAATAAGCTTATTAGCTGTCAGCCTATGCATGCCTATGCGTAGAAAATCTAAAACTATTTTCGGCCGACCCCAAAATTGCCTTTGGGCCAATTTGGGCGTAAATTGCAGTCAGTCAAATTCGCAAATTGTCAAAATTGTACCAACCAGATATCTATTGAACCAAAAATTAGTAGAGAAACGTCACTTGACGTAACGAATAATGTCGAATAGCAAAAAAATAATGCGGAATCCATTGTTATGATGCTTGTATGTATAACTAATTCTGTATCAGAACTACTTGAAGTTTTACATAATGTATATTCTAAAATTTGAAACTTTTATAAAGATATACTGTTTAAAATTTAAAATGTGATACATAATTGAATAGCTAACGAAAGGGTCTGAAATGTATTATGAATATTGATATCCGGGCACAAAACAAACACAAATGTTCATCCCATGGGTGTCTCATGGGACCCACGGCCCGTGATATATAAAGACCCACATTAACTTCCAAAAGTGCCATCTAGCGTCCTTTATTGATTCGATGGGGGAGAAACTTTAAAAGGAATTAGAGTGGAATAGATGACGGAAATATAAGTATTATTACTTGAGAATATCATCTTGCTTTGGTTTTCCTGGTTATCCGTTGTATAATCTTTGTTTATATAAATGTCGTAGTACGCCCCTACGACGCGGTAATATTAGTTCCTAACGGCGTCGCTAGATGTCGCTATAAAGGCTAACAATGTAAACACACCTACATCGCGGTGATGAGTTTATTTTTTGTATAATGACCCCCCGGAGGAACTTTTAATAATAGAGAACTTTCTTTGTCACCAAATTTGCTTGTTTCATTTATAACTTGCACAATAGTGCACACGGTGGTCGTGGTTTATACATGGTCCTTCGAGTTGCCGGATATAATCGGCAGGGGGCACTTTTGAAGTGCAGGTACTGTGACTGCCTAGTGCATTTTTGAGGAGGTGACGTCCTGGACAGTGGATCGCTGTCGCAAACAGGACTGTGGTGTGGAGTTGACTGATTCAGCAGAATCAGTCAGACAGCAGCTGGTGCTGTCAGGGCAACCAACCGGTTGAGGACATCGCGGCGCGGTGCGGCGCCGAGGAACGCCTCTGGTGGAGGCGAGCTACGGGTTTCGTATGTTGGATACGATATCGTCGTGTGTTGTGTGTGTGTGTGCGTTTGTGGTGAAACTGGACAATCGTGAGTACTTTTGATTTTATTGATAAGAAGAAATTTTGCTGAGAAGAGGAAATTTGAACTTTATTTACATAGAAATTTTAACTTTAAAATAATTTGTTTGTTTACATTAACTTAGAAAAATTCTCATAGTTGTATATATTAACTTAGAAAAAATTCGAAAATTAATTTTAGGACTTAGAATAGTTTTTAAAAAGCTGTTGCTACGGGGAATCTATGCCCAAATTTTGTGATTTTTAGTTTCAAACACTTAGAAAATTTTTGGTATCTGGTAGTAACTTGTATTTAAATTTTTGTTCATTCTGTTTGTTTAATTAAATTTGTCTCAATATGGAGCCACTAATTACCAGTCAATTGGACCTTTATGTTCGTTTGGAAAAGGCCAAGGTTAATTTTAAGAAAAGTCCTAAAGAGCGCTTAACGAAAGAATATCTTGAGGGCAAACTTGAGCTTTTGGAACAGTTATGGTTTGAGTTTTCTGCCGGACACAAAGAAATAATGCGTTCTGCGTTTAGTGCGGAAAAGTTAGCGGAAACTAAATATGTCAAGGATGATATCCATAGTCAAGGAGAGGACATTTATTTTGAGTATAAATTATTAATTAAATCATTATTAAATAAGTTTGTTGACAAATCATCTGATCCAAAGGCAAGTACAAGTTCTCAGATTTCTTCAGATAATAATACATCAGCTAATGTGAAATTGCCAAAGGTCAATATTCCTGTCTTTTCAGGAAGGTACTCTGAATGGAATACGTTTAGAGATTTATTTATACATAATAATAAAAATTTGGGAAATGCTCAAAAACTATTGTACCTAAAGGGATATTTACAGGGCGAGGCAGAGCAACTTTTGTGCAATATTCCGATTACAGATAATAATTATGAACGATGTTGGCAATTATTAGAGGAAAGATATAACAACAAAAGATATATTTGTCATCATATTTTGAATAGGTTGTTAGGTCAGCGAAATATTACGTGTGAATCGGCTAGTGGTTTAAAAAGTCTAATGGACACAACCAATGACTGTTTATCTGCTCTGTCTAATATTGGTGTTGACACCACTTCATGGGATGTTCTAATTATACATGTTATAACTTTAAAATTGGACCCGGAGTCAAGAAGGCAATGGGAATTTAGTATCATGAATAACAAAAGTAATGAGTTACCCACATTGAACCAATTTGTAGAATTCCTAAATAACCGTTATCGAGCCATTGAATTCCTAGATTCCGGTTCCAAACCTGTGTTTAATAAAAATGTAAATTCTAAATTACCTGTCAATAAGATGAAATCTATGCACATCACTACTTTAAGTTGTCCGTTTTGTAAAGAGGAGCACAAACTCAGCTTTTGTAAAGGGTTTAAGGATAGTTCGGTTGAGTCACGACGTGAATTTGTAGCGTCAAATAATATTTGTTTCTGCTGTCTTGGAAATAATCACTCTGCCAAATACTGCCATAGTAATTACAAGTGTCGCATTTGCAATAGGAAGCACCACGCTCTCTTGCATCCGTTAAGTAAATTTGTTTCTCAGGAACCCCAAAACGGGGAGGTTACGGCTGATAATCACGAAGAGGTAAATGCAGTAGTTTCTTGTACGTCTACAAGTAATAACGTGAAATATAGTCAAGTTTTGTTAGCAACGGCACTTGTAGACACTATATCTAAATACGGGCAAACCTATACATTACGCGCGTTACTGGATCAGGGATCTCAATCCTCGTTCATTACAGAGGCTATGGTTCAACTATTAGGTTTAAAAAAGATACCAGTGAAAGGGCAGATAATTGGCGTAGGTGGTACTAATGGGTTAATGTCGAAGTCTATGGTTGAAATAAAATTAACGTCACGGGTTGATTCAAGCTTTAATATTGTAGTAAAGGCACACGTCTTAGGGTCCATTACTTCGCTTTTACCTTCTCACAAGATAACAGCGGAGGAATGGAAGGAGCTTGATGATATAGTTCTTGCGGATCCGAGCTATTATACTTCTAACAGTATAGATTTGTTGTTAGGGTCAGAAGTATATAGCCGGATAATTCAAAACGGAGTCATGAAAGGACCACGCGGTTCACCACTTGCTCAGTGCACGTCCTTAGGGTGGATTCTGTCTGGTGCTGTCCACACTTCGTTCAAACCACCTGAAAGAATAAATGTCATGTACTGTAGCGTGGAGGAAAATCAGCTTCTGAAGAAGTTCTGGGAACTTGAAGATGACATTGCATTACCAAAGGAAAGGATGTATACGGAAGATGAGAAGGCTTGTGAAGAATACTTCAATAATTCTACGCGAAGAGATGATTCGGGTAGATATATTGTCCGTCTTCCAATGAAAGGTAATGAAGAGCCCGATGTGAAGAACTCCCTTCAGATTGCAGAAAGAAGGTTGCTGTCATTGGAACGACGCTTGAAGAACAGTGACCTGAAAGAAAAATACAAAGAGGTTATTAATGAATACATAGACATGGATCATATGGAACGAGTGCCAGTAAATGAAATACAAAATCCTAAAGCAATATACTTACCACATCATGTAGTTATACGCGATGATAAAGAAACTACAAAGGTAAGAGTAGTGTTCGATGCTTCATGCAAGGGTAGCAATGGGAAATCTTTAAATGATGGTCTGTTAGTTGGTCCAACTTTGCAATCTGATTTACGCCATATTGTCATGCGGTGGAGAAATCATCCTATTTGTCTCTCAGCCGACATTGTGAAAATGTATCGCCAGGTGAAGGTTGATGAAGGTGATGTAGACTACCAAAGAATACTTTGGAGAGACGACGTGAATGCTGAAATAATTCACTACAGGCTTTTAAGGGTGACATTTGGTGTAGCTTCCGCTCCTTACCTTGCTGTGAAGTCATTGCAGCAAGTGGCGTTGGATGAAGGGAAGGATTTTCCATTAGCAGCTGAAAAAATACTCTCAGACTTTTATATGGATGATCTCATGACCGGATGCGAAACTGTAGATCAAGGAATTCAATTATACAGAGAAATGAATGAGATATTAGCTAAAGGAGGATTTGAGCTACAAAAGTGGACAACTAATAATGAAGATTTGTTAAAGGAAATAAAAAAAGATAGTAGGAATATGGGATATGAAGTAAGTAATGAAGATAAATTAAAAATAAAAACAGACGAAATAATAAAAATTGTGGGAATTACCTGGGACCGCAGTGAAGATGTTTTCCGCTACCGGGTAGATGTACCTAGCTTCGTAGAACCTGCAACAAAAAGGAAAATTATTTCAGATATCTGTAGATTCTATGACCCATTAGGATGGGCAGGGCCAAGTATTATACTAGCGAAAATCTTAATTCAGAAGCTGTGGGTAGCCGGTATTGATTGGGATGAGACTGTACCAAATGAATTAGTAAGGGAATGGATAACTTACCGTGAAGAGTTGGTACACTTACAAGGAATTGTCATACCACGCTGGACCGGTGTGAGGACTGGAGACTTGGTTGAGCTGCACGGCTTCTGCGACGCTTCCAAGGACGCGTTCGCTGCTGTTGTGTATTCCCGCGTTGTTGACTCGGAAGGAAATGTTACGGTGACACTATTATCTGCAAAGTCAAAGGTAGCGCCCATAAAACAAGTCTCTATCCCGAGACTCGAATTATGTGGTGCTGTATTATTATGTCGGTTATTGACTGAGGTGGCATCTGTGATGAACATTGATAAGACTTACCTGCATGCCTGGACGGATTCGACCGTCGTGCTGGCTTGGTTGAACAGTTCCCCTAAACGCTGGAAGGTATTTGTAGCAAACCGTGTTTCGGAAATTATTACTAACCTTGATTCTCACCATTGGTCACACGTGTCGACAAAGTGCAATCCTGCAGATGTAGCTTCCCGTGGTATGCAGCCATCAGACCTTGTAAAAAATGCAATGTGGTTTCAGGGCCCAAAGTTTTTACATGAGGAAAATATTGAATATAAAAAACCTAAAGATATTGAAACTAATTTAGAAATTGTCAAAATTTAATTTACCTGCTTATCGTTGGTTGTATGGCAGAGTGATTGAGGTCCATCCCGGCAGTGACAATATTGTACGAGTTGTTACTTTGAAGATTAAAAATAGTATTGTAAAAAGGTCGGTATCTAAAATTTGCCCTCTTCCAATTGCTGATTAATTAATGTGTTATATTTCATAACTTAGTATTTTCTCGTGTATGTTTTATGTTGTATTGTCATACAGTTACAAGCAAAATTTAGTTTTATTGTTTATTGTTATAAGTTTTTTTTATATTTTGTTGGATTAAATGTTATGATCCAACAATGGTGTCCAAAGGACAAGGTTAGTTTACCCATGGTGGGCGATGTTTGTAATGTGTAAGGTAATGTGCTGTTGTTTGTTAACTGTTTATGATTGACTCATGGTGGGCGATGTATTAATGTTTAATTTTATTGAGTTTTTTATGGTTAAGGACCTAAGAAGGTCCTTGGTGGGCGATATGTATAATCTTTGTTTATATAAATGTCGTAGTACGCCCCTACGACGCGGTAATATTAGTTCCTAACGGCGTCGCTAGATGTCGCTATAAAGGCTAACAATGTAAACACACCTACATCGCGGTGATGAGTTTATTTTTTGTATAATGACCCCCCGGAGGAACTTTTAATAATAGAGAACTTTCTTTGTCACCAAATTTGCTTGTTTCATTTATAACTTGCACAATAGTGCACACGGTGGTCGTGGTTTATACATCCGTTATTCTGAAATATTATTATACAACGTGTTATGTTAAATGCGCAAAACCTCAGCCACCCCAAATGATTTTTAATACAACTTACCTAAATATAAAGGCAAAAACAACATTAAAAAAATTAAAAGGTTTTCTAAGGTGTTTTAGTTTTACTGACAATTCTGATCATTTCTTGCGTCCGCGACGACGCTTCGTCGAGGGACGAGTTGGTAGGTATGGTTTACTCACGTGAGGTCGCCTATTAATAAATAGACAGGGCAACATTGTTAACATTTTTTTTTTAAATGTGACCTATATTAAAAATAATGGTTTATTAAATTCTACTCGTTGTTCTCATCAAACTATTTTCAGGTTTTGCGCATTTAACTTAACACGTTGTATATAGTGGTAATGTAAACGAAAATTATCTGGGAAATGTCAGATTGAGACAGTTTGCAAATCCATGAACTCAGTAGTAAACCGAAGTATACTTCTTTTTAAGGGAAGTATGTATTTCCGTTCTCATTTTTTCATTCATTGTGGACAAACAAATCATTATCCCGGGATAAAAATAACCTATTGTCTTTACCAAGATCTAGTCATCTGCACTATTATATTTATTTGATCTATTTTTTATCACAATATTTTTATTGCAGATTGATAAGATAAAAATATCTAAAATATATTATATTATAGATATTATTATCTTATCAATTTGCAATAAAAATTGGTTCAGTGGTGAAAGCGTGAAAGTATAAAAGTCATATAGAGTCATTTTGGTATAAAAATAATAAGTATTGATGAAGCCATCAACATACACTTATCCTTCCAACCTTCTCCATAATTCCATTCACGAAAAATGTACAGAATTCTGAATTATATTCCCGCAGCGGGAAAGCGATATTGCATTTCCATGGAGTTCAATACACGTATGCTTTAATAAATCAAACAGACAAGCGTTCGATAAACAATGTTCATTAG
Source organism: Mecyna flavalis (assembly GCA_949319885.1). Lineage (NCBI taxonomy): Eukaryota > Metazoa > Arthropoda > Insecta > Lepidoptera > Crambidae > Mecyna > Mecyna flavalis. The sequence continues at coordinate 11,123,604 of OX439434.1, read as the reverse complement.
TGAACATACTGTATACGTTTTTGTTCTGTATAGAGTTTTGGCGTTGGGTTGCGAATAGAGGTACCGGAGATTTACCGGAAAAAGAAATCGGTTTAACCGGAAACAATTGTAACGTTTATTAAACGAATACAAAAACACTCGTCAATATTTCTTATTATTTAAATAATATTATATTCAATGAGTTTATTACAAGAAGATATTAATTATGATGCTCTGCTTTCGAATGAGATGTCTCACTTTTAACCATTAACTCTAAGCGCTCATTTCCATATTTGCATTAATTTAAAAATCCTTAATCTGCTCATTCATTAATTAAATAGGATGTAAGCGTTCGCCGAGTCAGCTAATTTGTGATAAAATGCTTTATTTGTTGTGCATGGGTGATTGGAAGATATCCGGTAATTACCGGTGAATCACCAGACATTCCTCGATTGGCCGGTAAATTCAATCGGTTGTTTTTCTTCGGTGCAAACCCCTATTGCCAACTTGGGAGTAAATGTTTCTTGCGACCTCTTTATTTAGAGATACGATCGGACCGATGTCGAATTGATTTTTAAAGCGACATTAGGGTATGATGCAACCAACAGATGTGTCGCACGATAAACGACATCATGTATCGTTTAAAAACGGTTGTCATAAGCCGTTATTCTGTACGATGTGCTAATGTGATGATAGGAAATCAGAATAACCGATATTTTGTTTTTTAAGAAAAAATAAGCTCTGATGTGCCTATCGAATGAGCTGCAGACGCTGCAGTGGAATAGGCCGCAGTGGCCGCTTAACATCAGGTGGGCTGCGTGTCTGTCTGCCAACTGAAGTGGTATAAAAAAATCTTATCAGTAGCGCTAAATAGGCTATTACCAGCGACGGGCTTTAATGGGCTTTAGATTGATAGACAAACATTTGAGAGTAAATTTAATTTAATTTAAAAAAATGTAATAAAGTAATTTCAATTTTGGCTGATTAGGTTTATAGCAAAACAACGACATACTTATTCAATGTGATGGTAATTGGCTCATGTTTTTAAAATATAAAATGCTTACCATTTGGTTTATCTGGCGTTTCGACGCTTTTGTTTTGTGTTTACACTTCGGCACTTTAAGGATGCCACTCAAACACAACCGATATAAAATAATGTGTTTTTTATGAAGTAGGTAAACAAGCCTCCTATAATGTAATTGCAAATGTTACATCAATATTTTTCCTTGACCTGGGACTCGACTTTATTTATTTCCATCGCACCGAGGTGACGTTGCATCCCATCTCTTTGGTTTATTCCACTTTTTGCACCCAGACGAATTCATTTTTATCCACAAAGTCGAAAATTTAATAGACTTCGCTCACGTTGTAATTAAATAAAATCAAAACAAGTGGAATAATAGTCCAGTACGTCACTTCGGAATCAAAGACCCCACAGTCAAAATAGATTTTGACTCGAAAAAGTAAAAAGTTGCTGTTATTGCTTGTGACTTTATCAAGCTAAATAATGAAGTCCTAAAAACATCTTCTTTTAGTGTAAGCCGTGCAATACATTACTAGAAGGAAGATTTCATACTGAAATCTAGACTAAGAAACTTATTAAATCTCCTACAATGAAAGCCATTGATAATAAACTAAAAAACTTAATTGATCTCCTACAATGAAAGCCATAAATTGAATCAAGTAACTTAAATCCCAGTCAAAAAAGTATCGGGCAAAAATATAAAAACCATCATTTATATCATCATATCATAATCATAATCACTTTATTTGCATAAATATGGTACATTAGGTTGTTACATTTATTTTGTTTCACATATTTTAACTATGTTAAGAGGCATGCAAAGCTTTCAAACAAGTTGTATGAAATACACAGCCGCATATGCTGAGGCATGAACCCTATTGGCCTCTGTTTGTTTTGTTTCTCATGTAATCATGTTATCTTTTTCTGTGTCAATGTACTGTCTATTCTTTGTTATTTTTCCTCATGTTTTGGCCAATAAATGTTTTTCTTTCTTTCTTTCTTTCTTAAATAGCATAATTTTTACAATACAATGTCATAATCCATAGTTATATTATTAAATATTTCATTACACAATAAATCAGTTTTATTTAATTAATAATTACAATATGTCTTTGTCGTCAAAATATCAAAACCTCAATTATTTTAACTTTTATTAAAGCTCGAATGACAACCCTGTATTTGCGGTCGCGCCTCAGGCGCTTCGAGAGAATAATCGGACAAAATTTAATTAAAATCGTATCTGAATAATTAACCGAAATCCTAATAGGCACTAAAATATTGTTAAATCGCTTGTTTTCCCGAATTCATAATTGTTTAATCTTTTGACGGAAGGCGCCCTAGAACACTAAGCCTCGGTCGGATTGTAAAACACGGAGGTCTCGAGTTCGATTCTTGACTTGGGTCTGCTTAGGACTTTAATCATAGAATGTATGAATGAATAAATAATGTAAATCTGTTGTCTGGCACTAATTGTACAAGCTATACTTAGTTTGGGGCTCGATGGTGCTGTGTGGCAAGGACGTAATAACTTTCGAGGACACAGAACGTTGTAATACTTATTTATTTCAAGAGACATTTTAGCTTAAAAAAGCTTTGCCCACACAAATACAAACCTTTTCGTTTATATTTATTCTCACAATAGTTACAGGGCATGCTGCTTGAAGGTGACATTATTGGATAAGTTAACCCTTTCCCCGCCACGCTTTTTTCCGAAAATGGAGCCCAACACGCCACGACCATTAAAAAAAAAAATTCCAAAAAATTATTAGGTTATACTCAACTCATTCAGGCAAGTAAAAAGACAACGTTTCTTGATCATGTTTTTTGTCTGATATATCAGACATTGGCGTGGTGGGCACGAAAATGGTTTGTCTGATATATCAGACATTGGCGTGGAAAAGGTTAAAAGGACTCTGAAGATAACTTTTTACTTTACTTTCACTAATACCATACTTTAAGTAGAAACACAACTGCCAAAGCGCTTGCCCAATAATTCAATTTTTAATATTTGATTTTTGTTGTTGCTTGCAACGAGATCATTTATAAATAATATTATGATAAGAAATATTTTTATTTACCTTAAGCTCTGACACAACAAAAGATGTATTTCTTTTGCAGCTGGTTTATTTTGAAAACAGATATTATTTTACATTGCTTCATATCGTGGTAATAAAATTAAATATTTACAAAGTTTTAACATTACAAGATGTCAAAAGGATAGGTACTATAATTTTTAAGAAATAATATTTAAATATTTCAGTAAGATATTTTTTAAATCTTTTCAACATTGTTATTTAAAATGTTAGTCAGTTGATGTTTGTCACAGTACCTAATATAAAACTTTTCATTTTATAACCAATGTACTTATCAGTTTGTAGAGCATAAGCAACATCAGGGGGCTCGACGTAAGCGTTGAGTGGGCAGCCGATAAATTTTAATATAGCCTGTTTGCCCACGCCTGGTACAGCCAAAATAAACACAAACAATTTACACAGGCCGCCGTTTTGCACTCTATAGCCTTATTTTGGTTAACAAATGACAATCTCGCTTTTACCAAAAGGTATTTTTAGCGTCATTCAAATATAAACGTGCTATTTTTAACTAATTGTTGGTCTAGTGATATATTTAAGTGCCGAAATGGGATCTCGGGTTGGGTTCAATTTTGTGATAATTTTTTGAATATAGCTCGGGTTTGTGGTCGCCAATCTGCTTATGGTAAGCGTGGTAACGAGCTAGATTAACCTGTAATTGTAATGACTTGATGACATAATAGAGGCCTTTGCTTTACAGTTGGAAATTGATAGCCTGATACTACTAGGTACTTTACTTTAATTGAATTAACTGTTAAGGAACACATTTTGGTTTTTAAGCCTATCTTATTATCATAAAGCTACTAAAGTAGGTAATGACATACAATGGTTAATCTAAGATCCATTGCTACGTACAGTGTGGAGATCGAACCGGCAACCTCTGTTGTATATGTAATAAGCCGACTTCTTCTAGTTACTAACATGTATTAGCACATGCATGTTGTTGATTCGGTTAAAGATAATCATTTCATTACTTTTTACTATACGCAGTATCACATTAAAACACTATTTTAACACTAGAAAGACCAACGCCGTCAATTTGACGGCACGGCGATTTCATTCTTAAATATTTTACAAACTATAATTTTGTTCCTTTTCATATTTTATGACTTTTCCTAATTTGGCATTGTTAGCTTAAATCCATAAAGAAAACTATAATTATTTAAGTGGTTTATGAGATTTTTTTACAAATACCTACTAAGACCGCACACCGTCAATGTGACGGCAGCGATAAGAATAGTAAACAAAGCTTTCTATGAACTAATGAAGGTACTTCTGTTTTATTTTGAATTTGAATTCTGAGTAGGTACTTATATTTTTATTGCTTTGCTTGTTTATATTACACTTAGTAGACGTTGATTTCGTTTAGTGGGCATGGGCAGTCGCGATTTGTTATAAAAATCCGCCGCAGTCTCACTACTTCCCAAATAGAACAAGAACTGTCGCGATATCGTGACATACAACAAGAAGTCAGGTGATAAAAGTGGTAAAGATATCACGTCGATAAATTAGGCTAAAAAACTAATGGTCGAAAAGAATAGTATTGTTGCAACAATGCGGCGAGCAAGACTAGAAGTACCGCCAATTTGTAGAACTCTTCGTACAATATGAAAATTTTATAATGAAAACGGAGACCAATACAACTCTTGCTGTCGATCAAAGAAAACCAGGAAAAAAATGTTATTATATTGAGTATTTGCAACCAAACGTAAGCATAGAAATTGGTCAAAAAAAAGCTGCCCGAAACAGTAAATTTTATATTGAAACGAAATTAGGTGTGGGACATCATCGATCCAATGGCACTATAAGAGCTGGAAGTCGAAGATAGCTTATGTTTTTCACACAACGAATTTATACTTTTTGTACCAATTCTGTACCAAAAAGTCACAGGAATAAATATTTCTTTTCATGATTTTGTCCTTCAACTAGTGAACAACCTACGTGCAGAGTATGTGAAAAAAAAGAACTATTCTAGCTGCAACTCAAAGACAAGAAAGTAATTAAGAAACAAGTAAACAATCTACTACAAAGAATAAAGGTGGCAATGTCAAGTCAATCGTAATTATAAAAAAAAATATGTGTGAAAACTGTAGGATGTGTAAAAAAGCTGTAAAGATGGAAAATGTATAAAAGATAAAAGAAAACAATTATTTGTTACAGATGTTACTCGAGTTAAGAGCTATAATATTGTTATTCATTATCAAAAAAATAAAGTTTTAATATTTTTGTTTCATTATAAACCGAAATACACAATAATTTTATGAGGATTCTGAATAAATCTCTAGGAGCGTCAAATTGACGGCTGCGGTCTTTATAGGTATAGTATGAAACACGGTCCTTCTAGTGTTAAGGAAACTATTCTAGCATGCAATATATTAGATATCGCTAATGAAATACCATCGTCTACTATCAAGAACTTCAAGGAGCTTATAAAATACCTCCATTTCCACCATTATGTCACATAACAGTAGACGAACTGTACAAGATTCCGACAATGGAACGCGCTGGCCTAATCTGTACGGAAACAATTTGCTCGGAGACAAAGTCAACGTAACAAAATGGCCATTTAGCGGAGTTTATCTTTTAGTGTCTTGAGACTGAGATTTTATTAAAGCACTGTTGGAATCACTACCCCTCTCTAAAACAGAACGAGACGGTAAAATTACCTAGTTATAAAAACAGGAGAAGACGCTAAAATAAGGTAGTTGTAAAATAAAAGTACCGAGTTTTGTTTTTGAAAAATGTAAAGTATTTTATATTTTATGGCTATCCTATGACTATATTTTTTCACTATGTAGAAACACTTTGAGTTTTCGGGCCCACCTTTGTAAGTTGGCATTGCATTTAAACTTGTGAATTTAAAATATACTGGCTCTCACATTAACATTGCCGGAACACAGCCAAAGCTAAAATGGCGGCAAATTTTATCTGTGGGAGCTAGCCAGTTGGACTACCACTAACCGGACCCAAGGCGGAAATCGAACCCATGACCTCCGGGATTGATTACCAGCTACCGGCACGATTATTCATCTGGCTTAGCAATTCAACGGAAGTGGCACACTTAAACTTCTCTGGACACTGCAGACCCGGCTTTTTGAAGCGTATGTTTTTTTTATACATCCTACTTGTTCAGTTGGCAGAAAGGCACGCAGCCTACCTGATGGTAAGCGGCCACTACGGCATATTCCATTGAGGGGCGCTTCACCTGGAAGCGTCGCTCAATGTGCTGCCAGACTATAGGCTCATCTGATCTTCGAGCCTTTGATTTCAAGTGTACTGGCTCCCACATTAATTTTGCTGGAACACACCCAGAGCTGTTATGGCGGCAGATTTTACTTGTGGGGGTGCTAGCTAGCCAGTCGGACTCTGAAAAAGCCCTACCACCAACCAGACCTAATGTGGGAATCGAACCCACGACCTGTGTGTTTTTATAGCCGAGCGGCTTAGCCACTGTTCCACGGAGGCGGTCATGTGGAGCCAAAGCCAACACGCAAAAGCTTTTTGGCGCCATTTTATATTATAACTAGCCTCCGCCCGCGGTTTCACCCGCGCGTAATCTCTTTTTTCAAATATCCCCCCTTCTCCCCACATTTCCAGGATCAAAAGTACCCTATAATCACTGGGGATAGTGTAGCTTTCCAACAGTGAAAGAATTATTCAAATCGGTTCAGTAGTTTCAAAATTGATATTCCCGCGGGAATGAGAAATTTCCCGTAGGAATTTTATAGCCTATGTCCTATTCCGGGTTATAAACTATACGTGTGGCAAATTTCATCTAAATCCGTTCAGCCGTTTAGGCGTGATTGAGGAACAAACATCCAAACATCTAAACATCCAAATATCCAAACATCTAAACCTCCAAACATCCAGATTTTCGCATTTATAATATTAGTATTAGTAAGATAAGATTTACTTATCGAGAGAATTTGTTAATATTAATTTATTTGCCGAGAGAAATAACGCAATGGAAAACAATGCTAAACGAGTAAATCATACATCAGTGCATCCTGCATCCGTGTGCAGGTGCATCGCAACGGTAAAGTTAATCCTTCGCCTGCACCGTTCATTTATAAAGCAAGTAAGCCCCGTCGCAGCTGCTACAACTAATTAACTTCTGCTGAACTCAGTACTTGAGACAACGTTGTAATTATTTCTTGGATAGACTTATTCCCTAATGCTAGTATAATCTACCAAGCGGTATTTTAATTGTACAAAAAAACGACTTTAAACAAAAAAATATTCAACAATGTTATAAAATTATACTTTGTATGTCATTCAATGCATGTTATTTTAAAATCGGTGTCGACATAATAATATATTGGTTGGCTAGCCTTGTGCAAAAAAAGTTGGCTAGCGTTGTACAAAAATGTGCGTCTAATTCACCTAGATACTCCCTATGTAAAATCCCTATGTATTTATTATAATATTGTAATTACAAAAAAACATAATGGAAATCGCGTTTATTCGCTCTTTGGTTACTACTGTAACTAATGCAATTTATGAAAATATCCAATGTTAATTATAATGTTACTATATTTTTGTTAAAAAAGTAAATATTTATTTTTATTACATTAATTGACCTCCCAACAAATCAAGCACTTGATTAGAAATCAAGTTTAGAAACTGTAATTAATTCTTGGACAGACTCCGTCGGATTTCTGCAAGAAGCAATAACAGAGCCGCTGGTATTTTATATTAGATAAACTATCTCTCAAGAACCTGTTTCTAGACGAAATTAGATCTGATATTAAGCCTGTCTTGATTTCTACTGAGAAAGAAGTTTATAAAATAACCTTCCATTAGCTTTTTGATTAAGGTGCTTTCAGCCTTTAAGTGACACCTATCATTTAATAAAAACTCGTATCTTACCATAATTTAATACTTAGTATTTAGTAATTAAATAAAGAATTGTTTGTTGCATTTGTTACAAAGAAGATTCGTATTTTGATGTTGTAAAACAGGACTCAAGTTGTTTCGTATTCAATGTACATAGTAAACAAAAGTATCAATAACGGCCATTTTTTGGTAAGTACCAGTTCGGAACTAACAAATGCAATACTTATACTTTTTTTTTGACGAGCCATTTGGTGTAATGGTCGAGAAGTCGGCTATTAAACCAGAGGTTGCGGGTTCGATCCCCGCACGGTACAAACATTTGTGTGCACAAACATGTCTGTTTGTATCGGTCTGGTTATTATGTATAATATGTATATTATTTACAAAAAAAAAGTATATAATGTAATGTTTATCCGTGGTCTAGCACCCATAGCACAAGCGTATTAGCGTATGCTTAGTTTGGAGTTAGATGGCGCTGTGTGAGTAATGTCCAGACATATTTATTTATTTATTTACTTTAACCACTGACAAATAAGTTCGATACTTTACTAACGAGATTAATTAATAGATGCTGTCTCTCTGGTACATTTTCAAAAAAACAACATAAATACTAATTGTTATCTGACAGAACACGAAGTTATCTGTCATACTATCAATGGTGAAACTTGCGCCTAATCTTAGCATAATACACTTACTAACTTATTATAAACTTAAGGAATGTTCAATGTTCATTATCCATATTCTAAATGATATAAAAACAAAGATCAAAAAAAGGGTTATCAAATCCATTACGACATAGGTACATATCTTCCTCATATATTCATTATTCACATTTGCGGAAAAGTCAAACCTTTCCAGTGCCCTAGGCATTTGCGTGCCCCGGAGTGTGATATCCGTCCGTTTTTACCCCGAGGTGACAATAGAAGCTAACATTTACGATTGAATTCACTATGTTTGTATATATTCTGACATTTTGAAACGCTATCAAAATGTTTATGAGTTATAATGTATCATTAGGAGAACCAATGTATACATGCAAATAAGTATTTTTTTAAAATGGTCATGCTGCATATTTTCTTCGCATGATCTTGGACTAGGAATTATTCATTACTATTGTTGGTGTACAATACATGTTTTGTTCTAATGAAGCAAAATGAAAAATAAATGCGCCCCCGGAATTATGCTTTTTGTTATTTTTCTGATAATCAACAAACCGACTATTAGAATGCGAAGGAAGGGGCACTTTGAAGAAGCCAGAAGTTTAGCAAAACCATTTTAATATTACGTGACAAAGCGTGGCTTTGTCGTCTGCAGCTCTTGCTATACAGGAAAGATAGTGTTCGAATACGACCCAATAACGCATAAAAAAGGTGACCAAAACATCTAAAACTGCGCCAACACACATTTACCTTTCCACGACCTTAATATCTTACAATCTGTAAAGATATCTCAAACCCGTAGCGAACGCCCCAGACATTTGTGCGACCCGAGGGCTGGCTATCGTCCCACATCTGTCCCGACATGATAATAAAGGCTCGGCCCAACGTTTTATTCAATGAACCGTCGATATTATTATCTAAGAGTTGACGCAACTTTTTGGGCGCACTTAGCGAGAGTTGGAAGATAAGCTGAAAACAAATTTGTTCCAAGTTTTCTTGATAAGGACTGGTGTGGAATAAAAAAGTAGTTGGTTAAGAAAGGTTTTTTATTAAAATTTTGAAAGATATGAAACTGGGGGGTTTTTTTTTGTTAAGTAAATATTATTATCATTCATAAAATTATTATAATAATGACATTAAAACAATTGACTTGTAAAACTTACGCAATATGTCTGAAAGTAAAATTACACGTGAAATGATATGAAAAGGTTTTGAAACCTTAAGAATAAAAGTTTCAAATACTAACAATATTAGATAAATGAAAACATAAATTTTAATCTCATCGGTAATCTTTTGTTGTATAAAAAAGAGCTAGCGTGATAATAATATAATTTTTTGCCTAAAATAATTTGTTTTTCTGTAAATAATTATGAAGGTAAATAAAAAGATCGTTAGTGTCGAATCAAAAAGAAATATCACTAGAGGTCGTTGTCAAAGAAATCGTTAAAAATCGCAAACGAGAAAAACTTTGAAGAGAAAATACTACTAAATGAATCAGAAAGTTGGCCGAAATCTGGAATGGTAATAAAATATCTAACTGTCCCTAAACTCTCAAAGCCCCAGAAATTTATGGAATCTGAACATTTTGTTTGAAACAATCAAATTCGTTTAAATGTTACTAATGTTAGGCATAGAAAAGGGTTACAAAAGAAATTTGTATTGTATGTCTAGTAGTTGAACATGAGATTTGTAATCTTGGTTAATTAACAATTATAAAATTAATGCTTTTCTTTGCCAAACTGACGTCATAACGTCACGAAAACGTTGTTCACGAAATTGATTTCTATGAAATATGAATGACATGAATGTTCTATAAAATTTAATTTGAACCGTGATTAATACAAAGTTGTTTACATAAATTCTGCTAAGTAAAACAATGAATATCAAAATAAATTAAAACAATATGTTTTAATTTATTTTTTTGTTAGAAATAAAATTTACTCGAAAAGATTTGCAAACTCGATGATAAATGGTGTAATATAATTCATAATTCGTAATATTTTAGGCTTCTCAGGTTTTTGTTTTACATATTGTACAAAGTAAATTGTATCAAGAAAACAATTATAAAAAAACGGAAACTTGTTATTGATGAAAATATATTTGCATTTTAACGCTATAATAATTATGTCTATAAAACTTGTTTATTTTGAAAAAAAAAAAACACGCCTTACATCCGTATATTTTTAAACATAGTCGATGATACTAAATGTTCCTGCTTTTTATCCAATTAAAACTTATTTTATAGTGCCATTGATTTTACTAACTTATAGCACAAATTAATGATTTCATATGAAGATATTATAATATTTTTCTTCTCTTTCCAGCAAGCGGGATGTCGCTCAAGCTGTAAGATGTCAAGTAACGGCTGCTGTGATGTGATACCGAAGTGTTAATTAAGTGTTAGTGAAGTGACGAGGCAATGAATTAGCGTGGGCGATGAATTGCAGGACGCCATGGAGCTTATGGGCTGCTCTCCTATTCTACGCTTTAAAACAAGGTAAGATCATTACTTATACCATTTGTAATAATTATAAAATAAAAGTTTTTTGTAGAGAAATTAGCTACGTGCCCCTAAATTAACCTCTTAAGAGAGATTAAAACTTTATTGAACATATTAATAATCATTTGTTTTGACATCATAGGTACATCAAAATGCTAGTATTAATAGCACGACTGTTATCGTTAAGCAGTAGATTACATTTTGAAGCAATATACATAATTATAAATGCAATTTCAGACTTATACCTTAATTCATTAGTTTGCCCTACTTTAAAACAGTAAGGGAATTAAACTTCATTTTCTGAACTAAGTAAATCTTAAACTTGTAAACAAGTAAAGCCACAACAGTAACAACACAAAGGCTGGATAGCATCTTACAATATTAGTCGCTTGCGTTGCCGAGAAACTTACTGTAACAAAGAGGAAATTCGATTTACTATCTGACCAGAAGGCATCCTTCACACGCCGCAGCTTCCGTTAGCATTATATTAGTAACTGAATTACTCAAGTATACATCGTAGCACGTCTTGATATTGTATTGAATAAGTAAATAAATAAAGTCCTTCGATATTGTTCACACAGCGCCACCTACTCAAAACTTTCCAGAGCTTGTACTATAATTTATTTGGTGTCATATTACAGACAATTGATAGCTTACGTACATAGAATCACTCAAACTGATTCCATAAAAACGTCATGTTCAAGTACAAAAATATTTGATCGGTGCGGGGTTCGAACCCGCGACCTCTGGTGTATTTTTCGACTTCTGAAGAGTTACACCAAATCGGTCGTCAAATAACCAAGGGTAGGCCAATACTTAGTTCTATTATGAAAATCTGTGCCAACACTAACACCCTGTTGCAGAAAGCTCCATTAAAGTTAATGCTTCATTAAATCTAATGCTGTCACTTTTCGTTGTCATGAAATAAAAAGTGACAGCAATAGCTTTAATGAAACATTAACTTTAATGGACGTTTCTGCAATTGACCATAAGAGCTATAATTTGGCAGGCCCTGTTATTGCATTGGAGAGACTGCTATCCGTCGACGCCTAGCCATTTGACTGTGCAAGTTTCTTCAAAATATTTTTTTTCACCCGTTGGTGAAAAAGTGGCCGATGGTCTCATAAAAAACCATAAATACGAGATTTCAACCATCCAACTCGCATATTATACCAATGCAGCGTTGAATGGTACGAAAAACTGTGAAGGAAGAAAACTGAAACTAATCAACATAACAGGCAACTTGCCTTAACCAGCAATTTAACTGGACCAAAGAGGAAATTTTACTTAGTTAATATACAGGCGTCATTCATAACACCGCAGTATTTGCTAATATTAACATATTGTAAACAGTACTTAACCACTTCAGTGTTCACCGCAACGATGTTAATCCTCTTAAATCCTTAAAACGATACTTTCCTTACTTCTTCAGGTGATTTAGCTAAAAAAGAAAGATAAATTATCACGAATTTACTTAGTGCTGAAACTGGCTTTTACCGGCCGTAGAGCCTATCTGTTAATTGAAAAAATGAGAATCTTGTTTACTCTAGAATAATCTTATCTCGTCGTTTAACTGAACTGAAAAATTGGTCCTTAAATATATACAAAAGTAGCCTTTAACGCTAAAAATTTAAAAGTTAATTGGATTTCGAACATTCGCGTCTTATTAATTTTCATTATCGATTTATGAAATTGCTTGATGATATTGGAGAGCACACTTTAAAGCTAGCTGACCGAGGTATACTGTTTACTAATTCCGGGTCGTCCCATAATATGGCTGTGTTAGGAAAACCAAGTGAGTTTAGTGGGTAGCAGGGCGATTTAGCCTTGAGTTCTATGCACGGACTCAAGCCTTTCTAGCCTGTGGGGCTTTAGAAGCATTCTTCTCCGCGAAAACCGAAAAGATTCTACTAAACTGTCCAATTTTCTGATTAAACTTAAAATCGTTGACACAACAGGTTCTTTTGTTTTTGGAGTATGGACATGTGTATAAATGGAATTAAAGCTCTCAATTGTTTTTTTCATTTTCCGATTGTTTTGTCCCGATCTAGTCAAAGTACTTGTGTAGAATTTTGGCAGATATAATTGTTACATTGAAACAAATATTACTGCCATCGACTAACTGGATAAAACACATATCGACTTGTGTGTCGACGGAGTGGAGGTTTCCTCGATTATGGCAACAGCTCAAACATATTCAACGCAAAATTTAGCTACTAAACGAGTACATTATTTACAATTTTGGTTGAATGTATACAAATTTCCACCCATTTTTACCTTGGACCGTATACACACGATAACAAGGTTGGTAGACCAATCCGAATGTGTGAAATTTGTAGCGGCTTGTCAGATGCAGCGGGACCTCAGACCATTTCTCAACACCCACGTGCCCGGTGAACCCTGAATGCGTGATTTGTCCGATAGCTCAGGAAGTATTGCCGAATTCGTTTTTTTTTTGTATCGGAGTTCTTGGAGACTTGGAAAAGGTTTGGGTAAACGATTAGATAGGTTTCCATGGTGATTTTTATTTGTGGTTTTGGATCCGATGTACTATTATGTATTCTGTGATAGCACTCAAACAAATAAAGTCAAGTCAGTGTAAAAAACAATCTACTATATTACTATAAAAATATTATTACAGTAATACCACAGAATAATGTCCTCCTATCGGCCAATATTTTACGATCAGCCAACTACGCAGGTGCACTCCTTATTCCCTTAATCTCACAACGTTTGGACTTATAAAAAAAAAACGAATTTGAACAAATATGACAGTTAGTATTATTAAATACCAGCTGATTACTGTTAGACAGCTACAGTAATCAGCTGGTATTTAGAAGAGTCGATAGAGAGACAGGAAACAAAGTCCACTTCATCAGAGTTCTATTATTCTATAAGAAAATGATGAAATGTACAAAACATTCGATACATTAGAGTAACTGAAATGTACGGTCAACAGCACATCACAGTTAACACTTGCATTTCGATAATAGCACTTATGCCCCCGACATAAGAGCGGTACAAAGTCCAAAGTGTTACGTCTGACGTGCTTTTGACTGTACTTCTTATCAAAACGTAAATGTGCATTTTCTTCCGTATTTCAAGAAGATTAAACTAAGCACACAGTGCAACCCAGATGAAACGTAGTCTAATCTGAATGCAACAATTTGTAATGGGGTGTCAGGTGCAGCCGACCACCGACCGCCGACCGTTCTCGCAATCCATATTCTTTGCCCTAAATATGCAATCTAGCAATAAAGTTTCTAAGACTAAGATTGAAGAATAGGCTTGGTGACTTCGATGATGTTACGTGGTCGCAATTCAAGTCAAGTCAAGCAAGTCGGACTCTGGAAAATTCCTATCACTAACCTCCGGGTTTTATACCTGAGCGACTTAGCAACAGTTCCACGGAGGTGCTCTAAACAAAATATTTATCTTATAAAAAACAAGGACGTGAGTAAGCCTAACAATTAATTGTTACAATAGTATATTATCGCTCAATTACTGTGGTGTCAACTTTATCAAGTGTTGCAATTAATACAAAATGGATATGTCATTGACCTCCGCAAACATCAAATAATTTTAGAAAAAAAATTGAAATTCATTATATTTCGTCAAATTCATAATACTTAGAGTCTAAACTCTTTAAGAGTTTGAACGTTGAAAGCTTTAAGTTAAATTGGGTTAATGGTTTCGAAGTTCACCTAAGCCTGCAAACTTTTCCATTCAGTTTAATTGAAATCCTAAAAACTAAACATATAAATCTTCTTTAGTCTCGGAACTGATTGCTTCTATTAACTCTTTAATTCCTTGTCCATCGTACATAACAGTACAATAATCGTAGTTTGTTTAAGAGCACTGCCTTATTAAAATTAATAAATAAATAATCTTTGGACATTATTCACACAGCGCCATCTAGCCCTCAACTAAGCATTCCCAACTAGCAAAATGGTCAATTGGTAATGCTATATGGACTTATAGAGCTCCGATAATGGTTTTGGTATTTGCTACTACGCTTTTAACTGCATAAAATGGTGCTATTTTCACTTGAGTATGTTTAATTCTATAATTTGGTCTTATATCGGCATATAGGATCAAATATCGTGGCTATTATAGTCTAGGACTCCTATAAAGGCATTAAATAAGAGTAATTACTCTCAGGTGTAATTACTCCGGTAACGAAGACTTATATGTGCCTATAAGATAACATCTTAGAGGCATTTAAATCTTAGGCCTCCTCTAGAAGCATCTACCAGGATAGGATACACTGAGGAGCAATCACACTAGTTACTTTTACTTATAATGTGATATAAGCTAAAATTGTATGGCTAATATAAGTAACTTCCAGTTAAACAACTGAATAGCATTTATATTTCTTGTTTTTGTTTTACGTAAGCTTGAAATTAAGGTTTATGCGGATTTAATATCAGCGTTTCAAAAATAATAAATCACTAAGATTATAACAGCATTTAGTAGGATAAAATGTTCTCTATATAGATTTGTCTTAAGCCGTTACAAGTCTAGACATATTTATATTGGCATTCCACAGTAGTGTTATTGTCAACGTTATCTTAAAATTGGTATACAAAATGGCGAATCTTCTGCAGTTTTGACACTTGCCAATATAGAACCAAATAAACTTATGATGGCACTATGTCACACTTGGAAATGCTTACCGAAAAAATGGCAGCCCTTCGTAGCATTTTTTTTGATAAATAAATAATTACTCAAATGTAAATAAAGGCAAGTGAAGAGGCGCTCTAAAATTTTGTTTAAAACTATGACTAATTTCACAGAAAATTCACATTCCCCTACGAATATTAATAAGACTAAAGGCCTGTATTCACTTTGATTAGTGCGAGTGCGAGTGATTAGTGCAAGTGATTAGTGATTAGTAGAAAATAAGTGTGGACAGCGACTGATTAGTGCGAGTGATTAGTTGGCTGCGTAGTGAAGTGTTTAGAAGCGTGTTCTATTTTTCTGCGAGTGGACTGCGAGTAGCCACGTCCCGCGCGCCCGCCCATCCCCCTCTCCCGCGGCGTGCCTGCCACTAAACACGTACTAATCACTCGCACTCGCCAACAATTGGACACTACTTGCACTACGCACCTGCACTAATCACCCTCAGCTACTAATCACTCGCACTCGCACTAATCAAAGTGAATACAGGCCTTAACTAACAACAATAAGATGTTGTTTTTCTACTATGGCTGACAATAATAAATTCTGATAAAGATAAATACCACTTCCTTATTCAAGCTGTTAAAAAAATTATGACAGAGGCCAACACAGAGCAACACATTATACTGTTCGTTCGTTCATTCGTTCACCAAAATGAGCTTAAATCAGCATTGCAAGGAGCGCATTAGTCTTACTTACGACTATAACTTACTTATATTGATTATATTATTGATTTGCAGGAGTAACTGCATTTTCGTAATTCTATTACAGGAGTTATATAGGCGTAAACAAGCATTTTAGCGGTCTAATATAAATGTGTTATAATCAAAAGTACACTTAAAAAGTGGGCCTTTTCCCGGACTTATATTCGGATATAATTCTCATATAGTCCTAAAGATTCATCCTCCTGGGATAGCTTAAAAACCACTTTTTGCTGGTTGGGTTAGCTTCTGCTATGGGTGCCAGACAACGGATAAACATTACTTATATACATTTTTTTTGTAAATACATACATATTATACATAGAAACACCCAGATATAAACAAACATGTTCATGCACACAAATGTGTGTACCGTCCGGGGGTCGAACCCGCGACCTCTGGTGTAATAGCCGACTTCTTGAGCCTTTGATTTTCCATTACATTTTAGCTGTAGCTCAAACGTTGCCACGTGTTAAACATACTTCAATTCGCCCCTTGCATAGGTGCGGTGAATAATATCATTACATATTTTGAGAATCTTCAGAGTTTACAGGCATTAAACTATCGGGTAACATCGTTGACGAGATAGCTTCTTAACTATGCACAAACTTAAGCGTGTAAAGTAAATTGTTGGCATCATCCATAAACTCTGCAAATGGTGGTTCAGGACTAAGTAATAGAAAGTAGACATAACATAGTCTGCGTGTATGTGCTAGTTTGGTTGGTGGTAGGGCTTTTTTAGAGTCCGAATGGCTAGCTACCACCCCCACAGGTGAAATCCTGTGTTCCGGCAGTATTAATGTGAGAGCCAGTACACTTGAAAACAAAGGCTCGAAGATGAACCTACAGTCTGGCAGCACATTTAGCGACGCTTCCTGGTGAAGTGTCCCTCAATGGAATAGGCCGCAGTGGCCGTTTACCATCAGATGGGCTGCGTGCCTGTCTGCCAACTGAACTAGTATAAAAAAAGTTTAGTGCAAGTCAAGAGAGTTGATTTTTATCACAATCTACAAATCAGACCCAACGATTCCACCGAATAATAATATTTTCCCGTGAATCTTATCGCTTTACTCAAACTAGAATGAAAAATCTTGGGTGTTCAAAAACACCGTTAGAAAGCACTTTACTGCGAGACATCACAAAGTAAGTTTTACGGTTAACGTCACAGAGTCGACTTCACCTTGTATTATTCCATTTAATTGTAGAATTACATTTCAATTCCATTTAGACCGTTCCATTTACAGCAACAGACTTTATGTCAGTTGCATTGCCTCGGTGCACCCATATCGCGACCTGAATCGCAGGACAGCCGAAAAAATATATTACTTTTGATTTAGTACAGCCGATAGGTACCCGGTGTTTTCACCTTACGAATTCGTATTTCAAATTGAATTATTTAAAGTGGTTCTACAGTTATTTCTTTGCAATCGCGGAATTGTGACTTGTTCATTGAAGTGTATTAATATGGGTCGTTAATTTTAGCTGTAAAGCTCTTAAGTTTGTATCGTTAGCATGTAATATTTTTTTTATACTGAAATAAAATTGAAAGGCTGTTTTTAAATAAAAGTTATATGAAAGAAATCATTATATTATGCGATATACTTATGATAAAAAAAAGTAATTAAATTGTACCCACCTGCCTTTTTCTTCAGTAATTTGTTTGATGTCTGTTACATTTCTGAAAGCCTAATTGTGTAGTTATTCTTTTAAAACATGTACCTATTTAATATTTAGATATTTTATATAAATATTTAACATACACGCACAAAATTGGACTGTACAGTGTACAGTGTACATTCATTGGTATTATTAGCAAGACGAAAACACGTATCCATTGTGCGGGATCGGTCTGATTGGGAAGGGTCTGACTGCCGGATATTGCATATCTTTGTTATTTTAGACAGGCTGTGATAAAATATGATAAGTAGGCTCCAAGTTTTAGGAACTTAAATCAATATTTTCTTGGGCTCAGTGTACTTTGAGGTCTATTAAAACTCAAAAGTTTCTCTTGATTTTCCAACTTTCACAAAATAATGACGCTAAAGTTGTACTTGAGCCTCTTTGTGAAGAATGATAAGAAAACAAATACAAATTATAATAATATTATTATACTTTATTCAGGCTAGCAATAACTATTTATATTTATAGACTTTAACAAAAAGAATTGATTAATGTGTTGTCTTGTTGGTTGTCATACATAAAACTCAAATAATCCTATAGTTTTTAAAGTCAGGTACTGGCTCTTACATTAATATTTCCGCAACAAAGCCAAAGTTATGGTGGCAGACTTTACCTTTAGAGACTTACTTATGGCGTTTGGGATTTAAACTGAGCAAAATCAATGTTTCTCGGCGGTTAAAGTAACTTGTAAACTTCTAAACTTGACAAAAACACAAATACACAAGAAAAATAACCATATCCTCACCATCCCAATTTAATTGAAAAACATTTTTTAGAAAAGATTTCGAACAGGTAAACGGTAGTTTAGTTGGAAATAAGAATTCTATTGATGGACAAAATAAAAACGCTGTTTCACCTAAAAAGAAAGAAGACAAGACTTTAAAAAACACCAGTTTCTTACAATAAATATGACTAGAACTTTCCTAATGTTTCCTCTTGCTGATATTTACTGCGTATGTTCGCGCCTCAGAAACTTCCGGATGCGCGGCCATTGTCCGGAGCCATTGACGCCGCGGCTGGCCGAAGGCCGGACGAACCCATTTACGGTGCGCTGGTAAAAATTACGTAAAAACAATTAGTATTGAAGAGATCTAAGTATTTTTACTAAAGAATCCTCAGAATAAAAAAACAAAACTGTTGTAAACACACTGATAAGTAACCATGCATTAAGAGTGACTAACAAAAAAATATCTTTGTGTGATTTCACATTAAAACAACAATAATTCGCATAAAATCAAATAGTTTAACCGAAAAATCGTAAAAGAAGAAGTATGATAGAGAAAACACAACTGTAAAAAAACACCGCCATCTTACAAATAAACATGACTTGAACGTCCATAATGTTTCCTCCCGCTGATTTACTGCGTATGCTCGCGCGTCAGAAGCGTCCGGATGTGGCGGCCATTGTCCGAAGCCACTGAGGCGCCGCGGCCGGCCGGACGCGCGCCGGACGAACCCATGTACGGCGTGCTTTTGAATACCACCCTGGCATTTATTTAGTTTGTTTTCTTTTGTATAATGTGAAGGCTACAGCCTTTAATGGTCTTTGCTGCAATGGAAACACTGGTTAATGATTTTATATTGGTTTTAGTTTGTCATGTATATTTGAATGATAGCTTTTAACTAATTTTTTTAGTTTTTTGACGATACCACGAAGATAAAGGAAAGTAATTTCCTCTACCTAAAGGTTGACTGGAAGAGATCGCTATTAGCGATAAGTCCGCCTGCATTGTACCATTCAATTATGTAAAAAATTTTTTGATCATATTGTGCAATAAAGAGTATCTATCTATTTAATTTCCTTATATTATGTTCGTTTTTCATTGTTTCATACATAGTAACATTATACCTACCAGATAACAAGTCACGGAATCATGCCACTAGGGATATCAGGTTACATTTCCGGCCGTCACACGTGACACAATGCCATTGTGTTGACTGAAGTTGTTTCTATAAGGAATATAACTTTATAATAACAAGTTGTATGCGGTTTTACCCTTGATAAATACGTGGACGTTATCTTTCAAGAGAATGGCAGAGTGATCGCCACTTTCTGAGTCCAGACAAAACATAATTATTTTATATTTGTCTGTAAGGAAAGTTTAATTAGGTACAACTAGTAGGTTTTAAAATTAAGAGGCGATGACAAACACAAAAAAATATAAGCATAATTGTCATGTGATTTTTTTCGCAATACTCGTAAAATATCATCTCCCCTGATGATTTATGACTCTAAGAAATTTAGTTTACCTCTTCCATCTAAACCATTCCGCTAAATCAATCCTATAAAGGTACCTATACCATAATTCGATTTATTGATATAACTAATGCTAATAGCATTGTTCCTCATCGAATTAATCTAGATTGATTACTGCTAAACCTAAATTAGTATCGGATTTCAAACAATACAACCGCGTCCATTGTCCTCGGGAAACAATCTGTAGTTAATTTAAGAAACTTCGATGATAATGATTATAATCTGATGAGAAAATTAAATTTCCAAATGCCATTTTACTTGGCCATTAAAACAAAGTCAGTTGTCACAAAACTTCAACAAAGTTGGAGACTGATTTAATCGAAAACCGCTCGAAGTTAAAATTGAAAATGGACGGTGGATATTATTCGCGTGTTTGAAATGCAATAAATTCAGTTCTATCCAAATACAGAGTTTCGGCTGCGTAGGTACCTGAGCTGAGATGGAGTTTGCATATTTTCATACATATTTTATACTTCATCACATAAATAAATCTCAGGTATTTATGTAAAGAGTTTTTTAATAAATAAATAAATATCTCTGGAAATTATTATAGAGTCTATAATATAGACTATTCAGTGAGGGCGGTACGCAGCCACTACATGGCGTTTCTGAGAGTGACATTTAAAAAATACTGCCCACTTATAAACATCAAAGCGTCTGGATTTATTGCTGTGTAAAAACTGTAAAAATACTTTATTACTAAAGCTCTCACCGCAAACCATTTCAGTGTAAAATAAGCCGACCATAATACCACACTTGCACTCTGGTAACAAGCTTAAAAGGAACGGAATATTTCCGACAAAAACCGTGAAAGCGCTCTCGTAACCCGTACATTTACATACGTTTGTACCTTTAATAAAAAAAAATATTGGCGTGCACTGTAAAGTAAAAAGTATCCACAACAGTAAAATCATTGGACGTTCGCTTCTCATCATCACTCCCAAATGGCGGTTCTGTCTTTAAGCGTTTTTTTTTTTGCGAGCACGCTAACACCATTCTCAAGAATTTGGCATACCACACTTTACACTGTATTTGAAAAAAGGAAAATTGACCATTTTTTTAAATGTAGAAAATGCATTACACTCACTTTGACCGACGCTTCCTGATGAAGTGTCTCCGTTAGTGGAATAGACCACAGTGACCGGTTACCATCAGGTGGGCTGCGTGTCTGTTTGCCAACTGATGTGGTATAAAAAAAAACTCCCGGCCGGCTGGTGTTGGTGACAAGCGGCAACACATCCAAGAGAGGGTTATGTGGGACTGGGACTACCCAACCCAGAGGTTAGGTATACCCACTAAACCTTACGCTGGCGTACAGACAGAAGCTTCAGTAGTTGGGTCACAGAAACTGACACAGGGGAACTGGACCTGAATTTGATCATCGCTTTCTTGTTTTGGGGCAAGTTAGTGCTGTCCAAAAAATATTTTATCGGAATTAGTTATTTTCAAGGGGAACAATTATCAATAAATAAGGTACGTAATACGTATGGGTCAATATTATGCGGACCATTCCCAATATTTATTAAAACTTTGCTACCCTTCTCAAGCTGTGAGGGAGCAGCCAGTGAGTTTCACAAATATATTTATTATTTAAACCTTTAAAACATCCAGACACAACCAACCACAAATGTATTCCACATGACTGTTTAAATGTACAGTCAACAGCACATCACGGTATACACTTGCAGTTCGATAATAGCGCTTATGCCCCCGACATAAGAGCGGTACAAAGTCCAAAGTGTTACGTCTGACGTGCTTTTGACTGTACATAACCATCGAAGAAAAAGCTGCGTTTTGTTAAAAAAAATCTTAATATTTTCTTCTTAAATTTTTTTTTACTTCAAGTAAAAGATTCTTGTATTTTTTTTAGTAGAACTCAAATATCAAGAGAGTTTATCGTTTTTTTTTTTCAATATTCGTTGAAAGTAAATTATGGAACTCATCTTTTTATCTGAATATTTATTTAAAACTCAAAGGTGACTGACTGACTGACATAGTGATCTATCAACGCACAGCCCAACCACTGGACGGATCGGGCTGAAGCATGCAGGTAGATGTTATGACGTAGGCATCCGCTAAGAAAAGATTTTGATCAATTCTACCCCCAAGCAAGGGGATAAAATAGGGGATGAAAGTTTGTATAAATCTTCTTAGATTTTAGATTCCCGCGAAATAACGTCGTGTAGTCCAGGCGGGCGAAGCCGCGGGCGGAAAGCTTGTAAGGTATAAAAACGTCTAAAATTTAATACAAAATTTTATTTGACAATTTGTCTAATAATTAACATTATAAGCTTTCGCAATCTTTTGCTTGATATGAAACATGTAAATGTGTAGTTTAAAACTCTGAATAGATTTCGAGAGGAAACACTATCTTAATCATTGTAGCATTTTGTGCCAAGTTTACTAGTGAAGATTTCCGCAACGGGAAAAGCCGCTTTCTGTTTGTTTATATGGGCACCGAACCTGTGTGCTAATAATAGGTTCTAATATGTACACTAAGTTAGTATATATTATGGCACCTATAATACTGAGTGGACATACAGCCAATACACCGACTTCCTCATCGAAAATTCTCTCGCCCTCGTAATCCGCAATTTCCATAAGTTTGCACAGTAAAGAAAACGCAGAAAACCACATACATTTATACAGAGCCCGCAGTGGAAACGCAAACAACTCAGGGCACGTTTGCGTCGTACGTTAGAGGAAGGCCTCATTATGTATACACACTGCATTTTCTGAGGATTGGATTGGCACTGCCTAAGTCTACAGCGGTCGACCGCGGATTAAAATACGCAAATAGACTACCTACAAGTTCAAACTAGTTCTCGAGGACGGGATTTTATTTCTCTTATTTTTATAATTTGATGCCACGCAAACGTATGTTTTTGATATCTGATAGGAAGTGATCACCAAGGACACTGGAGACACACGGAAAATTTGAAATGGCTACTTAGAATAAACCCTAACAGCCCGTTTACACTAGTCGTAAGTCGCATATTACTAAAAGTCGAAAGTCTGATGTACCTGTTCACACTGCGTCGCGAGTCGTATAGGACGTAGTTTCGCGCCGGGCGAAGGAAGCGGGGCGGGGAGAGAGGTAACAACGCGCTCGAGTCGATTAGATGCACGACTAGTGTGAACAGCAACAAGCAGGCACCTATGCGAGCACGATTCGACGCGATTTTTAGTCTTAAGACGGGCGCTGGCCCGTCGGATGGTTTTTTGAGTCGTATTAGACTAAAAATCGCGTCTCATTTAATGTGAACAGCTCCATATAAAGTGTATGGTGACCAGAGCATTCGACTTTTAGTCTTATGCGACTAACGACTAGTGTGAACGGGCTGTAAAAAATAATAGACATAATAAGGACAAAAATGGCGATCACAATAGATTAGTAATGGTGCACAAAGTCGTTAAATAAAGAAAAATCTCCAGATCGAATACTGCAAACCTCGAAAACCTCACAGAAACTAAACAGTTTTGTACACAATACTATAATTATACGAGTATCACTGCACTGATTACAAACCCCAGATGCAGTCTTGTATACGTATCATCTACATGCTGTTCGTTAGCTCCTACGAGCAATGAGATCGCATGAGCGTTCCATTTCACGCGACGACGCACGTCTTCACTCGGAAACGGTAAAGTAATTGTAGCCTGAAAATAGAAAACGTGTTCTCCGAGATGAAGATGTGCTGACTTGTAGCTTATTAGATGGATGGCTTGTAAAGAGATGGGTATCCTTGTGCCTGTTTTTATATCAGCGTTGAATATGGTGGATTATAGGTTCATGCGTACAGTTTTACAGTAGAACTTGTCTGCTAAAGAAGGGCTTCATTCAATGCCTTTTTTTATGACCATCATAATCATTTTCGTTCCCTAATCCCACACTAGTAGAAATTTTAATTATTATTTTTTTACTTAAAATTATCATATTATTATCATAGGAGGTCCAATCTGTACTACTTTTTCAACATAAAACCAACATAATCTTCATACAAGTAACTGAAGTCTAAAATATTATTTAGAAGTTTTTGCTTGTCTGACTATTGTCTGCCTTACACGATTAGCCACAGACAGACGTCTGTGGAAACATTCATAGTATTCATTTATTTTAATTTTTTCAATGAAGTTCACTCTTTCAAAATTCACTTTTCCACCCGTTTTGCAACCCGTTGTATACGTAGTAATTCTTTTATTTGTGACTACGAGTATTAAAAATTGTTATTCTTCAAATATATAAAAATGTTTAAATAAGTTTTCGAGAAAATAAAATGACATTGAAAATCATATTGATATGCAAGATAAAGTATCATCTTCGGTGAAACCGACGGAATTATTTACGAGCGTCTATTCAGCGGGTTTGCACGCCGCCGCCCTTATAGGTTACGCAATGGGTAAGTAGTAGGTAGTCACGTGTTGCTGAATCAATATACGCCCATTTGGCTTGGCCAGGCTTTATCTTGTGTTGGCTAGGGTAAAGAAAGAAGCAACAGATTCCGATTTGTATTTGATATTGTACAGTCAACAGCACATCACGGTATACACTTGAAGTTCGATAATAGCACTTATGCCCCCGACATAACAGCGGTACAAAGTCCAAAGTGTTACGTCTGGCGTGCTTGTGACTGTACTTTAGCTGAGAGCTGTGGTAGCCAAGTTTTAATCGACTTAAATCTCGACGCGCACCTTTGTATTTTTTAAATGTTTGCCACTAACTCGTCAGTAGCGGAAAACATCATGAGGTCAATGGCTGAGTAGCCGTGATCCAACCTTTTCAGAGTTACGGAGATGACAGTCGCTCTAATCTAGTGACTGGAGTCACTTAAACTTGGATCATGATACAAACTTACCCTGACTAGCCCGTAAAGAAGACATTCAGCTCTGAAAACGGGGAGAGAATCTCTGTACTTTCACTGAATATGCGACTAAGCAGTCATCGAGTTTTTTTTTTAAGCTGTGCATATAATCGTAACTTTCTCGTGAAATGTAATAAGTTACATAAGGTATAGCGTTTTGTGTCACGGCAAAATACACAGCCGCTTCCAAAGTCAACATTACAGAGTTAATTCACACGTCCGTCGCATCTGTCTCTTTCTGCATGGAATGAACGGAGTCACGTTGTTTTTTACGAAGTACGTACAGTGACATTTGATTAATACAGTTTATTACATCTGCTACATACGTCTGGATTTTACAAAAAATCCTGGGATAATACAGTTTATGGTAGACTAAAAAAACCTAAACGATTATTACATTATAAAATGCAATTTTAAAGTTTTTGTTAGCATAATATTTTGTATTTATTTATTATTATTTGTGTTGTGGGCTAGAAATCCTTGTATAATCGATCACTTTCAAGCACCATGCTAGGACGATTTAAACGACATAGAAGACCAAGAAAACATGGGAGAGGCCACAAGCTGAGCACTAACCTGATTCTCCCCGAGTTCTCCACACCAGGATAGTGTCCAGCTAGGTACCACAAGACGCACTCGGCACATTTACACTACAAGCCATAAAAGTACTTGGATCGCGCACTAATCATTTTCAATAAATGTGGTTGGTCTCAACAGAACGCACTCAACACACTTAGTACGCTAGCCAGCTATAAAAGTACTTCGATCGCGCACTAATAATGTTCAAAAAGATGCGGTGGGTTTAAGCAGACGCGAGATCGGTGCCCGTCAACGACAGAAATGATTTTTAACTATTGATTGATCTCACTTACACGTCAGTGCTTGTGATGCAAAGGAATGGAGGTAGACAGGAAAGTAGGTAATGGCGTCTGCAAGTATCCAAACTACCCTTATTCCTATGAATATAAAATCGCTAAATATGATATCTGACGAGGAGTTATTTATGTATTATGATTGTAAAGGTACTAAATTATACTTAAGAAATCCACAATTTAATACAAACAGCCATCTTAGTGCAAAATCTCCGCATGACTAATACATGACGTAATGAAAGCAGTTTTGTTCTATGAACTACGAGTAGATATGTATGAGTTATGAAGCCGTGAAGTTTGATGAATAACTTTAGTTCATGCAAACCGTGTTTTCATAAACATGACTTTTGCGTTCTTGTGAGTTTAGGTTATTTAAATAATAATGATTAATGGCGGTATGAATGTTCGGAATTATTTAAATTTTGTTGTTATGATTTAAAACTTTTCTAACTTTAAACTCTAATCGAAAGATTTGGTTATTTGAATAATCGTTTTATTTGCCAAGGAACAAGATTTGTATATTATGATAAAAAGTAAGAGGTTATCAATTGGATTCATCCCGCATTGTAGTCCTTATATGTATATTTTATTTTTATTTTACATTTACATAAATACTCTAATAATTTAGTTATCAAACTCTCTCTTGTCGGTTTTGCTTGTTATGCAGTTATTCGACTTCAAAAATGACAATTATTTGTACACTAAACGAGTACTACACACAATAATGCGCAATAGTGCATTTTTCTTTAAATCAACCCAATCTCTATCGATGCTTACTTGGAATTGAATAACAGAATGCTCGATTCATCATTCAACTTTAGTTTGAGTTTCTCGTACTACAAATACCACGCTTCTCTGAAGCACACATCGCTAGAATGCGTTGCTTCACGCAAAGATGAACATTGTCAAGAAGCTAATTTGCAGGTATCGTGCTAAATGCATTTGATTTCAGTTGTATGTCTGTCATATTTATATCTAGAATTCCATACATGGATTCGCCAGTGTGGTTGAAAGTTAATCATTTTGAAATTTCAAACTTGAGATTTGGGCTTTAGCGTTTTAGTTAGGGGACTTGGTTGAATTTGAGGATGGAAGAAAGAAAAACACTTGATGACCATAGTTTTAAGATCACAAAGAGTGTCTTTGAATTCTCTGTTGTGTTTTGTTGTTTAGAACAAAAAATGATTTAAAATTACTGATAAGTTATTTTTTAAGAATGTTTTAACTTTTATATTTTTTTAAGAGAATTAGGTCCTCATTTTCTGTTAACCTTTCAATACGAGACGTTAAGCTGTTCAACAAATATTGGTTTATTATTTTAGCACTTAAACCGAAAAACATTATTTTAAGGGAAACCTACGACTAAAGTACGTTTATGTACCTACTAGTAAAGCTACATCAATTCTACGCGAAAGCAAGCAGTGTCCTAAATATAGTATTAATTTGGGAGTCTGCACCTGTTGTTAAATACATTGTACGTACCAAACAGTATTTCGGTGTACCGGTGTAATCTATGTCATTAGCGGACCTACTAGCTGGCTTAGTAATATTACGTTCTTGATTTTCATATTACATTTTATACGCTTAGAATAGGTGTTATTAATCTATATATAAAACTCAAAGGTGACTGATTGACTGACATAGATAGATATCAACGCACAGCCCAAACCACTAGACGGATCGACTGAAATTTGGCATGCAGGTAGATTTTATGACGTAGGCATCCGCTAAGAAAGGATTTTGATCAATTCCCACGGGAACGGGAACCACGCGGGTGAAACCGTGGGCGCCCGCTAGTTTCAGTTTGCAAACGACTAGCAGCCGCCCGCGCAAACATACGAGTAATATTACTCGTATGTTTTTTACTCTCATTATTTCTTAATACTCATGTTCTTATTTTAATATTGATCCAATATTATAATATTTCAGCAATATTCTTACATTGTTTCCAAGGCTATTATCTCTTGTAAGCCTAATTTGCATAAGAAAAAGTTTTCTTGTATGTTCATTTTCTTATTATTTTCCTCGTTATAACCCGCTTTATTTTTGATATCATTCTACGAACAAAATCATTATTGAGACAACTGAGTATAAAACAGTTCCACTATTGAAAGATAACATATAGTCTGTCTTCCTTTTTTGAAAATTGATTATCTCAAACTCCCATGACATCACCATCACTTTATTGGATAAACTTGGCGCTGTCTCGGGCGTGAGATTCCCTCACACCATCCTCCTCCCAAGAGTAAAAAAAGTAACTGGTTCAGAGCTTGGAAAGATCACAATATTTATACCGGGACCTTGATGGTCCATCGGGATAGCGAAAAAGAATTTCTAAGTTCCAGTCTGCGGAGCATCGGGAACAGCTAGTGTGGAATAAAAAAAATAAACCTTTACATGATATAAACACACCCGTACAATAGCTCTTTTTATTACACGTTTTATATCCAAGAGCGTGGAACGAAACATTCAATAAGGAAATTCATTCCACGAACGCCTTGTTGGTCTAGTGGTTGAAGTACTTAACCATGATCACAAGAACCTGGGTTCTGTTCCTGTGCTGAGCAAAATTTTTTTTTTTTTTTAGACAGGGCTCGGGTTCGTGATCATCCGCTTTTATTAAGCGTGGTGATTAAGACGGTACCTATCATAAAAATATAAATGACTTGCTCTTAATTATGGCGGCCTTTGGCGGCATTAGTGGGCTGATACTTTTTACTTTTATCCCAATATTGTTTTAAGTATTTTGTAAGTACCTTAGTACCTTTCCACATGTCATGTTGTGTTGAATGTGACAAATTCGCTGTTATTTCACGGCTCATCTACAGAAAACATTAAAGCGCCCATTAACCTCTGCGCAAACGATAAAATCGCTAATGAAACGTATTATTGAAAAAGTATTGCCGTGTTGATATGAAACGATAAAACATTCAATAACACTAGTCATTTCGACGTTGATGTCAGAAATATTAGGTGTCCGAATGCCGAGTAATTACTTTGTCTTTATGAATTTACTAGCTTTCATATGTAGCTTTGCTCACATATACTATGATTGATATATTATTTTATATACATAAACTTTGATAGTATCAACTGCAATAATAACGCTTTCTTTTTTTATACCACATCAGTTGACAGACAGACACGCAGCCCAAATGATGGTTAGCGGTCACTGCGGCCAATTGCACTGAGGGACACTAATTCATCAGGAAGCGTCGCTCAACGTGCTGCCAGATTGTAGGCTCATCTGATCTTCGAGCCTTTAATGTCAAGTGTACTAGCTCGCACATTAATATTGCCGGAACACAGCCGGAGCTGTTATGGCGGCATATTTAACCTGTGGTAGGTAGCTAGCCAGTTGGACTCTGAAAAAGTCCTACCACCAACCAAACCCACGGCGCAAATCGAACCTACGACCTTTAGGTTTTATACCCGAGCGGCTTAGCTTCTGTTCCACGGAGACGGTCTTTTACCAAGCGCTTTTTCTTATATAGTCAGGCATCCACAGTGCACACGCATGTACCATGATCTAAAATTTGGCAAGTCCGGTTTTTAGACTAGAGCGTCCGCAATCCGATTTCCGTTTCCATTAATATGGAAACTAGGCCAGTTGGATCATGGCTACAGTTATTCAGCCGTGCAGGTTTCTTCAAGCTGTATTTGTCTGCTACAAAATCATACTATGAGAGTACAATTTTCAAAAAAAAATCTTTATCTTATAGCTTTACAAAAAGTGAAAAGAAAATTGAACTCATTAGTAAAAATAAAAAAATAACTAAATACAAATTAATTCTTTATCGCCGCGAAAGAATAAGCTATAAAAACTGAAACGATAATATTGAAATTGAAAATTTAATTCCTCTATTTGGATAAAACTTTTATAATTGAGTAATGGACTCATAATGTCAGTCTCCTCACTGCGTCATCCTAGTCAGTTAACTAAGTGATGCTTCATTTAAAAATGTAAATTAGATGTGTTCTAGATTATACAAAATTTTACTGCAAAAGCAAACTGCATGATAAGGTATCGAAGTCTTGTCCCTTTATGTAATTGTTGTAAACAATCATGGTGACTTAAATCAGTTACCAGCCAAATTTATTAAATGTGCCTTCTCGGCAGAAGCATTCCTTGCCGGTAGAAAACTCTATCGTATTTATATTTCTTTTCTGGATTTTCTCACATACACTACGATATATAGCGGAAAAGGCATTCTAATTGCAAGCGAAGTCTTTGACCTATAGTAATAAATTAACAAACAAATCAGATTAAACCAACATTAACAAAGTTGCTGCGTTTGCAGTTAACATTTCAAAAGGTAAATTATCGTACATTAGCTTGCCACCCGCAAAAGAATGCGAAGGAAATTCAACGCTCCATAAAAGTACTGAACAAAGCGCACATTATCGAGTTACAAAGTAGCGGACATCGAGTTTGCAATACAAAAGCGCTTTGCACTCCTGTTTGTCGTCTGTTAAGGGTTGAAATACGTTCTTGTTTTTTTTTTTATTTCGAACACTATTGTCGATAACTTTGTAGATGAAGCTATCAATGTAATTGCAGCTTGAACGTTTTTATATTGACAATGTTTCCGGTGGAACAATCGCTTAGCTCCTCGAAAAGGATGAAGTAAGTTAAATTACTGTCGGTTAGTGGTAGGCTTTTTCTGAGTCCTATAGTCTAGATACCTCTCCAAAGATTAAATCTGTCGCCATAACAAAGCTTTTGGCAACATTAATGAAGAAACCAGTACACTAGACTATAGGCTCGCAAATCATAGAACCCTACAATGTGACAGGACAGTCAGTGATAGTCCGCAGTGGCCGCTTAATCATCAGGTGGGCTGCGTGCCCGCTAACAAACTTAGCAAGCTTGAAAAAAAATTAGGTACATTCTTTCCAAAGTTATGATCACATTAACTTTCGTCGCTAAATACAGTTTTATGTGTCATTAAAAATTGTTGTTAAACTCAATTGACAGACACGTTCATTCGACTGAAAGACAGTAATTGTCTGCAGCACTGTTCTACCACACGATTTAATTTATTTCTCTGGTAGGTATACCAAAGTCATTAGCAAAATAGACGAGCCGTGATGATAAATTTAATGACGAGCCGTTGGATGTAATTGGTCGAGAGAAGTCGGCTATTACACCAGAGGTCGCGAATTCGATCCCCGCACGCTACAAACATTTGTGTGCATGAACATTTGTATCGGTCTGGGTGTTTCTATGTATAAAATGAATGTAGGTATTTACAAAAAAAGTATATAAGTTATGTTTATCCGTTAGCACAAGCTGATGCTTAGTTTGGGGCCAGATGGCGTTGTGTAAATAA
This sequence comes from Mecyna flavalis, assembly GCA_949319885.1. Taxonomy (NCBI): domain Eukaryota; kingdom Metazoa; phylum Arthropoda; class Insecta; order Lepidoptera; family Crambidae; genus Mecyna; species Mecyna flavalis. The sequence continues at coordinate 11,092,131 of OX439434.1, read as the reverse complement.
TGTCCAGTGATATATTATATTATGTATATTATTATAAATATTCTATGTACTTTTTTCCACAGGAAACGGACAAGCGACAGAGGTGGAGGTGAAGCTAGTGGCACCCAGCTGGGTGGCGCGCGGGGGTTCAGCGACCCTGAGGTGTCTGCACCAAGTGCCACCACAGCTCCTGTACAAAGTGGAGTTCCTGCGCAGTGAGGCAAAGCTATTGCAATACGTGAGGGAACGAGTGCCGCCCTTCACCAACTATACGTTTAATGGAGGGAAGTTGAATGTGAGTATTTCTTAGCCACACATTTTTAGTTCTTATATAATAATGTCCTCCTAGCCGTATTTTCGGCTACGGCGGCCAATCTTTTACGATCAGCCAACTACGCAGGATATATTATAGTGCACAAGTGAGTGCGCAAGCACAGGTGCACTCCCTATTCCCTCACTCTCATAGCACGGTGGGACAGCAGTCTGACACGACCGAAGAGAGATCAGGCGCAGGACCAACGGCTTAACGTGCCTTCCGAAGCACGGAATCATCATTCTTTTCAGACATTCAGGTGATTCAAGCCTGCAATGTCCTAACCAAACTGGAAACATTCACACAAAGTGATGCTCCCCGCGGGATTCGAACCCACGACCTCCGGGTATTAGAGCCCAACGCTCTAACCACTGTACCACGGAGGCAGTTCTTACTAAGTACATAAATGACTCTACGCGTCATAGCTTCATCTGCTCCAAAACCCCTATCATAACTAAACTATTTTCCAACTACACGCATATTGTATTAATGACATTAAAACACTACGTTTAATTTAAACATCTATTAACAGTTTACGATCTCAAAGGTATAGGATATTCCAGTTTATGATACTGGTGACCTTATAAAATAGTATTATAATTATAGCAAAACCCTTTACCACAAGCTGCTACTGAACTACTTTAGAAGGAGTTTTAATTAGCGAAGTTGAGTCTACGTGACTTAATTTTTTAAACTAAGTGGATAAAAATATCACCCATTTTGGATACTAGAAATACGAAGAAAAACTTTTTCATCGTCTTCATCTTCTGACCCAACTGCCTGTCACGGCCGAAATTCTCTTTGGCTTGTTGGTTACGGTACTTCAACGCATTCGCTCAAAAAAGGTTTTGTAAATATTGCTTTCCCGGTCTAGCATCCCAATCAAATAAGAATGATGGCAGTCGATACTATGTCATAAAATGCAAAATGCAAGCACTGTATTTATTGTTTTTTAAATGAAACATGCTAAGAATTGATAAGTTTACATTTCCAATAGGTCTCTAACATGCAGAGTTCTTAGCAATAGATTAAATATTCTGATTTTAAGCTCCATTTTCACTTCCGATTCCCTTTACTTGTAAACTTGAACCATCGTTGCAATATCTCGTATATTTTTTTATGATATCATTCAGATTAATCCTCAATATAGATACAAGGCGTACTTTTAATTCGCCAGAGGTACTCGAATACTCGTAGCCTTCGAAAACTAGTTAAGGAAGTAAATATACTTCCTGGTAAGACGTAATAAATAGAATTACATCCAATCGGGACTAATTAAGCATTACTTAGTTATGCTAACGTTTGCCCTCAACCGGCCAGCCTAGCAAATTGGTCCCAGAGAGCCTGCTTGCTTTGTGCCAGCGTCCATTTAGCACTAAGGTTTTGTTCATTACTTCCACTTAATTTATTACAGTAATGTAAGTGAAATATCGCAGCGTGGGGTTTAGTTAGTATAATACAGGCATAAAAAACAAGGATGGTTACTTTGACTTGCTATATAGCTCATTTTGCGAGGATACTGTTTTGTGAGAAATATAGAAAATGGAAATATAGAAAATGGTTATTTGAGATTTCGAATTTTAAAAACATTTATGTGACAAATAATATTCCTTTTTTCTCTCTTTTCCCATCATTCAACTGCTTTTGTTTTTGGTGCACGAAGGTGTTTAAGCAAGGTTTGCCGGTTTCTACTCGTACCAATATTATTCCATGACGAAATTAGGATTTCGTAGAATTCGATCTCAGAAACCATGTTTTCCGTTGACATATTTTAGACAATTGATAATAACCTTCTACTATTACCTACATAATTATAAAGAGGTTTTGTTTGTTTGTTTGTATTATATAGGCTCCCTAACTACGGAACCGATTTGAAAAATTCTTTCACTGTTGGTAAGCTACATTATTCCCGGGTGGCACAGGGTACTTTTGATCCCGGAAATATGGGGGAAGGGGGGGGGGGGGATAATTGACAAAAGAAATTGCGCGCGGGTGAAACCGCGGATGCGGCTGCTAGTTATTATTAAAGAGACCACGGGTTAGAAAGTGGTATGAAACTCACACTACCTTTAATAATTTCGGCTCTTGTAGTAATTGTGTGCAGAGGTTGACCCACTAAACCGCACGTCACACGATATTACACATCACAAAGGCGGCGGTAATAGAAGCATCAATTAAGGATAATTAAATCCTTGTGTAGACAATAATTATTAACAAACAGGCACGCCTACACGATGATAATATTAAGATTAATATGTGTTTATCTAGTTTCCCATTTTGTGAAAGGTCTAAAATAAGTTTATTTTTAAGAACAACATGCTTTAGTTGTAAGCAACATTATCAATAAATATTTATTTTATTACCTATATGTAGACTATTAACATTATTGATAAATGTTTGACGTATATTAATCTTATATTTTCGGCTTACAGCATTAAAATAAGTTCGGGAAATACCCGAAGTTTTTTGCCGCAAAAAAAATCACCCATTTTAATTTACGAAATTCAGAATCCGACTGGTAGTGATGATTTTATTTCGTTTTATGTAACAAATATAATATTTTAACTTTTTGTTAACAGATGTCGTTAGCAACAGAGAACTCAATCACAATAGACAATTTGGACCCGACCGCATCAGGTCTCTATTGGTGCGAGGTGTCCTTGGAGACTCCAATCTTCACGGCCGCCTCACCCCCTCACCAGTTGACTGTTGTCTGTAAGTATGGAAAAAAGAAAAGTTTTACTTTGGAACATCATAAATATCGAGACGAACGAGACGACGATACTTTTTGTAAGTGATAATAATTGCTGATTCACATAATCTTTATCTGTAGGTACGTATTTTAAGTGGCGAAGTGTATTTGTCTATGTGTTTATGTTTTACGTTTCCTCATTTGTTTATGGGACATCTAAACCCAAACATGAATAGTTTTTAAGGATGTTCGTTTGGTGAGTGAGAGTGTTGGAGGCTTAAATCCACTTTTTCGTTTGTCTTTCCCATCCCCATCCCACGTACCTATCCCTTTCTCCTCTCTTTATGTTCCCGTTAAGGCTACTGACGCACCACGTACCTTAGTCACAGATATTCATCGGTGGTAATTATCACTCACTAAGAGATGTCACACTAAACTTAGTCTTGCTCATTTGATGAAAGAGTGAGGCTTTTTCATAAATAAAAATCGTCTAGCAACCGTCCAAGTTACAATCCGAATAAGATTAGCACCAATAATTTTGACCTAGTAATCAGTTACCAAAACACGGCCAGCCCGCACCTATTCAAACGACCGAGGCGGTATTGTATAACATTATTATATTGGGTGAAACGCGCACTGAATACAAGATGTATCATCCATTTGGATGAATAAGTCATTTCGCGGAAGGGAATGGTCTTGTCTAAATAATGAATAATCTCGCTGGGGCGTCGACATGCCGTATAAACGCAACGTATTTTTCTCATCGTGTCAGATATAACAATGAGTTATACTTACGACAGTATAATTTTAACATTTTGTGACTCAAATGGTTCGTTCGTTTCAAATATTTCTTTTCAAATAAATATTTAATATTAAAACCGGTAAATATTGGTATCTTAGCATCGTGGGCTCTCCTACTATATATACATAATAATTATGTTATAGTGGGGGAGCCCACGATGCTAAATCTGTACTTACTCTGTACCATTGTACCAACATTCGACAAGTGAAAGTGATAGCAGAGTGGTTTCAAGCGACAACTCACGTGCATTATAAGGCCAATATGGTGCGAATCTTAGCGTTCACCTATGGATGATAAATATATTAAGGAACCCGCACAGTTGAATGACTGTGTAGCCATAATTTAATTGATATAGTTGCTATGTTAGCGGTTACGGATGTCAGACCTCCAACGTAATAACAGGCCTTGACAAAAAACAATGTTGAATTTTACTAGATCCGACTAAAAATATTTATACGCCATCTCTGCCCAAAGATTTTTACAACGTCCTTTGCTTTTTTTATTCAGTTCTAAAATGCCAACGAATATTATTTCATATTAGGGTTAGAAACAAACCTAACGATTCAATTCAAACTCTCAGGCGTGGAATAGAAATGCACTTTCGTAGAGTCGCTCAAGCTTTTGCAATTTTATGCTCGGGCCAATGTGAAACTAGTGTCCATTCAACCGTAACTAACCACATGGAGTTTTACTTTATGTGAAAAGTGATATAAAAATAATGCTATATATCTAAATAATAAAAATATTTTAACATTCAATTTAATTTTTTCAAACGTCATCTGAATGTTGCTATCTGTGAAAAAAAAGGCAAGAAAGTCGACAGTTACTATTTTTCAATCGTAATTATTTTTTAAATAAATAACAATACACATTACATTTAAATCCATTACTATATCATACAGTCTTCTACGCTAAGGCAGAAATATTATAAAAACACTAGCAGCCGCCTCCGCGGTTTCACCCGCACGTAGTTTCTTTTTTCAAATATCCCTCCCCCACATTTTCGGGATAAAAAGTACCCAATGTCACCCGTGGATAGTGTAGCTTTCCAATAGTAAAATAATTTTTCAAATCGGTTTAGTAGTTTCGGAGCCTATTCAATACCTACAAACAAACAAACAGACAATCAGATCTTTCCTCTTTATAATATTACTAGCGGTCGCCCTCGCGGTTTCACCCGCGCGTAATTTCCTTTTTCAACTATCCCCCCCTTCCCCCATCAAAGTATCCTATCTCCGTCTCCTGGTTCTAAGCTACCTCTCAACCAATTTTCAGTCACATCGGTTCATCCGTTATTGAGTTATAAAATTAAATAGTGTAACTAAAAAGCCTTTATAAATAAACCAAATCTTAAGATAAATGAAAAGATTTGCAATCTCATGTCAAAAAAAAATCTATTTTATACGCAGTACAAGAAGTTTTTCTCATTTTATATAATGGCTTATAAAAACTTCAATGTTTTAAACCTACTTTTAAAAGTGACTTACATAAACTTTAGTAGTACCTACAGAACATTTATGAAAAATATACAAATTCAAATTTTGTGTCACTTCGTGTGTATATTTATGTGGGGGCATTTGTAAAGTGCTTAGCGCACTGAGTGTTAGGATCCAGCCGGACTTTGTAACCAGAACTGGCACCTTCGTGTAAGGCTATAACTAAGGCTAAGTGAGCTCTATTTATGCTGGTCAGCGGGATATATTACTCTAGCATGTTACTCAAAATGTTAAAAGATAACTAGGGATCTCGTATGCCTTATAACCATAAAAAGAGTACAATAAAATAGAATTGAAATTTATAGCAGTCAACGTTGAAATACCAGTAAAAAAATATTTAAAAAACTTATTCGCTAAATCAAGCCTTGTTGATTGTGACTCTACCGTAACCAACATTTGAATTTAAACACTCAAATGAACTATAACATTTTGAACAACAAGTTATCAATAAAATCCTCATGTATTTCGTCTAGTTCCGACCCTTCGAAAGCCCGTAGCGTTTTTATATATAACAATGTAACACACAGTCACACATCCACATTCATTCCACAAGTGGGTTTATGACTTAACAGTATTTAGTTACGCGCTTAATACCGTATGTTTAAGACGACGTAAGTTAAAACACAAACAATATTAAGCGAAAGCAATTTACGGCTACAACGATAACAGTAGAAAACAAGTAGATAATTCCAAAGCTGACAAAGCACAGGCTTTATCTTCAAAACGTCATTGCATGGTAACCGACTTGTGACGAGTAACATTCCCCCTAATCTGTTTCAGAACTTTATTGAATGAAGGAGTTACACTTGGGAGTTTTGTTTCCAAAACACAAAGTTCTCACGTTCGTGTTTCGCATATTGAATTAATCAGGGCGTTGTTACGTACGTGTATCGTGTTATGACCTTTTAGACTTTGTAATATTTTGGTTCAATACTTCGTGATAACATTACATGTTATCGGTGCAACTTTAAACATCATAGCAAAGTTTTACCTGAATGAAACATCATTTGGGTAAAATTTTGTTACGTTATGTAGAAAACATACAACCCATAACGTGTTTCGTGCAATGTAACAAAATTTTACTTCTCACAGTTAATTAAGGCAACATTGTCTGTTAATATTGTTGTTATTATCATATTGGTACATCTTTCCGTGGAAAGAAACAACTTACTAATTTAGAGGGAGGGAAAAAAAAAGACTATTAATTCAGTGATGACGCTTTCTACACTCTCACTAACTAAATGTATAACAAAGTAACTTAAAAGTCAGTCTCTTGTGAGATGTTTGTACTACCCTGGTCGAGCCGGCTCATTCTTACTGACAGATGCATGGAGCATAGCTTTACTTCATATAAATAAAAAAGCGACAATCGCTTTTCTTAAAGACTGCAACAGTGCAAGTTTCCTAGAAGCGGTGGACACTTACCATCAGGTGGCCCACTTGCTCGTCTACCTTCTTCGAAATACAAATTGTAAAGTTTATTTGGTAGGAAGTATGGTAATTGTAATGTATGTTAAATGTGTCAAAGGACAGAAAAAATTATTTTTCTTTTGCAGATGCACAAAAACATCCGCCGATAATTACTTTCGCGAAACCTGACGTGGTGGTAGGGGGGATGTTCCGTGCGAACTGCACGAGCGCGCCCGCGGCGCCTGCGCCGAAGCTCACGTGGTACATTGATAATGAAAAGGTAAGAATCAGAAAGAAAGGATTTTATTCTTCATCAGTTGACACAAAATCAAATACTTGATACTAGAATAGAGCATTCATGACGCATCATTTTTATTTTAAAAGGCACAAGGACTGATTGTTTCTTGAAAAGCAAAGAATAAGTGTTTAGTAAACTATTTAATGTGATAAATCCTAACATTATTAAGGATCAATCAAATGTGAAGTTCAGAAGAATCAAAATCACTTTTTGACATTCTGTGACAGCAGTAAAACTTTCCCTAATCCACAGGCTCCCGAGGAGTCCGTCCGCTACTTCTCATACCGCGTGTCAAGCTCCACTCGGACCAAAGGCGGCGGGGGCTACCGCCACAGAAAGCACCAACACCGGTACATTGCGCCGGAGTTCAACTACACGGCCAAGTACTGGGCGCTGGTCAGCGAGACCACCACGCCCCCGCCCGTCAACCACACCAAACACAACAAGTGCACTTTGAAGGAAGCTCAAAGCGAGGAGATGGCCAAGGTAGGTAAGGTAAGGTGTATCAACAGTAAAACAATTAAGTAACAGCTACGGAGTGATACTTATCAAACTAAATTTATAATTAATGACTTTCTAAAACACCATCCAATGTGATGAGTCCCAAAATTGGTAGGTATTATTAAAGCTGCGAATCCAAGGTTAAGAATTGGGTGCTTCTGAGTACCTACCATTAAGATACCTTTCCAGTTTTAAAAATAAGGGATGAAATATATTTTTGGGCAGATTTTTATTCAGGTTGCCTCCGTCCACTTGGATGCCATGCTTCGCTCCAATGGGATCCAAAATTAATTTTTTTCGCCTCTTGGATCCTATAATTATAACATTAAACGAGAATACTATATTTCGCTCCCATGGTATTTTACCTCCTGCCAATCAACTTTTTAGGTTTGCAATGGTTTGATATATGTATATGTTTAATGTAGCATGCATTACAGCTTCGGCCGCGTGGGGCTGTAAGCACCACCAAGCCGAGGATAATATGAGATTCACTCACCCAAAAGTCAGCTTTACTAAACCCTACAGCTCCACTCAGATTATGAGTATTAGTGGCGGTGGCGATAGCACAGGAACCAGCGTAACTTTTGTCCCAATATATTATGCTTCTTCTTCTTAGCGATAATAATACTAGCTATCTTCAATTTAATCGTAATCTCTGTGAGCAGATGCAAGAGAGGCCACGTGCGCCGCCAGTGACACCGATATCCCTATGGGTGTCAATAGCGGAACTGCACGCGCCGGCCCGGGGTAAACAGCAACTCACCTGCACAGCTACCATACCCGACGAAGTCGGCCCGGGAGAACGCTTCGCTGACGTCAAGAAGCAGACTGTTACTGGTAAGGTATTGTATGTACAGTCAGCCGCAAAAGTAGGTGAACATTGGACGTTATCAAATGCTAATTGCCATAGTAATAAGGTCGTACAGTAGCAAAAAAATGTTCAACTACTTTTACGGCCGACTGCACGTTAAGAGTAGGTACTTGTGTGTGTGAGTGTGTACATGTTTTGAAAAATATAGTTTGTTGGCCGACAGTTGATAGTATTATTGGTCTCAGAACAGAAGCTTTCGCTCAACTGTGTTAGTAACGCGTCGCGACACGGTCTTATCGATGCAAGCGCTGAGTTTCGTGAGACCAATGTAGGTATAATATGTATGTCTTTGACAAAATAACATACACTGTTCTAACCACTAAAGTACCTAATGAGCTTTATTTGGATACTAGCGGCCCGCCCGCGGCTTCGCCCGCGTGAACTATAGGACGTTATCCCGCGGGAATATCTTGTAAATTGTAGCCTATGTGTTATTCTGATGAATAAGCTATATTATTGTAAAGTTTCATTAAAATCAATTCAGTGTTTTTACGTGAAAGAATAACAAACGTGCATCAATCCGCTCCCGGGCCGGTACCGCCGCAACCGCTATGTCCCTGCATTTTAAATCTGTAATATCTTCGAAACTATTCATTTAAATTACATGATGTAAACGGCCATATTGATCTATATTACATGCACAATTTATTTATGGTACTTTATTGGATAAGGATTAATACTGTATTGCTTAAAATCACTTTTTCGTAAATAAGCCATTATTTTATCGTAATAAGTAAAGGAAAATGGTTATTGTGGGTTATCCCTAAGAGATAGACATATACCATCGCGGACTTTTTTGTAAAACTTTTTAAGGTGTACAATAGTGTAGTACATTATTTTGATCTATCTGGTAGGGTTCAGCCAGCGTTTGCAATGTAAGCGCAAAATATGTGCTTATTTACGACCTTACACTAAAAACCTCTAAAATTATCAGTGTTTCTCTACTATATTATGCATGTATTATACATATAAACCTTCCTCTTGAATCAGTCTATCTAATAAAAAAAACCGCATCAAAATCCGTTGCGTAGTTTCAAAGATTTAAGTATACAAAGGGACATAGGGACAGAAAAAGCGACTTTGTTTTATACTATGTAGTGATAAGAAGAAAGAAAGGTCAGTCAAAAAAACTATTGCACCCAGTTGTTTATATTGTTATCAAATAAATTATATCACATTATAAAAAGAACTGAAATAGTTTTCCTAAGAGCTAATAAATAAAACAAAACTTGAATATATTACGATATTGTGAATTTTAACGGTTTAGTCACGCCCAGTAACGTAAAATAATTTTCTATTATGGAACGAAAAGTTTCGCTTACTAACAAACATAACCACTCAATCCCGAACCGGCACTTGGGTGCCGCGTAACAATAGATTTTCTATTGTGTCTGGTGATCCGGGGCTTGAAAGAATAACAAGGTAAACCCGCTCATGGGTTTTCCATTTTATGTAGAAAGCCCACTAATTTCAAGATTGCTTATTGGTAGGATATTTTAAAAGTATTGGATATAATAAGAGATAGATTTCAGCACTGTGTGACTTTATGAACTTAATATTCATTATACAAAAGAAGAAACAATTTTAAACACGATAAATTGTTTTAAATTCGAAAAAAGAATATTGTATTCAAAGAATTATTTGAACTAATTAGAACTTATTCAGTCATCGCTGTTTCAATAAAACGCGTTGCTATTAATTTAACATGATTCAATAAACACAATAATTTGCTACGTACCTATTGGTGCCTTCGTTACGTAGTATTAATTATGACATGAAAAAACCATTATTGAAACGAGGAATACTAAAAAAAATGCACTCCTATAAATACAAACGTAGTTAATTATTTCCGAACGAATAGTAAACTCAATAATAAAGCCATTTATAATTCCCTTTGCTTCAACGTTAAATTATTAACAAACTTCAAAGTCAATACGGGTGCCACTTTTATTTATATTAATGCGACTTCCCACAGACTTCTCAAGTCGGAAGTTTAAAAGTAAATATAACAGTCTGAAATGCAAATACCTGTTTTATCCGGCAGTGGCGGTGAACGAGTTTAGCATGAAAAAGCCACATTCGGAAAGTCAAGGAAACGCCAAGGCAGGACGCCTCGAAAATTACCACTCCGTCTGGTTGCCGATATGCGCCATCTTGCTCCGCCAACTCACTCTTCTAACAAATTAAAACTCAGCGGCTCCTTCTTCGATCACTTGTGTAATCTAGTTACGTGTATTTTTTGATTTTCACTTTTTATCTGAAGCATTTTTTACGCTTTCTCGTCTCACTTTCAAGGTAAATGGTTGTCCACGTTGTTTTTGCTAAACCTCATTTACATTACATTCCCATTAGTTGTTAGATTGTAAATCTACATGCGGTTTTGACGAATGTAATAATTTTAGGAGATTAATATTTTATATAGATTCTGTAATTAGTAAATTTTACTGTGTTCATAAAGTATTTAAAGTGTTAGGTTTTAAATTGTTGCTATATAATATGTTTGTAATTTATGATGGTTAGGCTACATAAACTCATACTGGACGAATAAGTGAATTATTACTGTTATAACGTTTTGTGTCTTCTCCAGTGAAAATAGAACTAAATTAAACAGTTTTTACTTGTTGAGTGAAATCCGGCACAAAAGTTTTTGTAGCCTAATTTGTCCAAAAACACCTAACCGCACAGCTAATTTCTTCCTGAGCTTCTATGAATGTCAATTAAATTTATATATTATCATCAGTATTTATAGTCGAGACTCCAAACCCATAGTACACAAAAAATAACATTTATTATAACAGCTCGACTGTATTTACGGATTTACCTAACTTAATTTTTCCTACAGGGTTTTGTGAAGTTAAGCCAATTTCAGAGAGATCTATCGCTGTTTCAATTTTTCTTTCCTAATACTTGTACTTATGATAATAATAGTCACAATTGATAATAAAATTGTCTTTTTAATTTTAAATAATGTATTTTATGATATGTCTTTACGATTATAACAATAGTATTGTCTGTGTAAGTTTGTTGATGTGTGTAGTTTGTTAAAAGGTTTTACACACTAGGCGAGCTGTGATGCAATGGTTTGTCGTTTACATTTCAATAAATAATGTGTAATTCGTATTCAGTTAATAGGTATATTTTATTTTTTTAAACCGAGCTAAGTGATAACTAAAGTCCAATTATATAAAAAAATCAATATTCTTACAATCTTAATTTCAGACAAGTTTTTAATTGCATCACAGTATGCATAATGTGTACATACAGCTTTTTATATCAGGTTAATCCTAACATTTTTGCACAATGTTACATGAGGTATCAATTATGACTCTGGTCTTATTTTGTTATAAAAAAAAACTTCATCGATTATAGTAATTTATAATAGTCATATTATCCATTTAACAATGTACGCTGAGTTTCTTCGGTAATTTACTAAGAAAGACATCCAATTTGCTATAAAGAATTACCAAACGGATAATCGAAGCTTTATTTTCAGGAAAAGACACACAACAAAAGTTTTCCTTGACCAAAGTCTTTCCGTTAATTTAACGTTCTGTTCGTTGGAATATTTATCATGAACGGATCTCGATCCATAATAAATAAGTATTCCAAGGATTGTGCTAATAATGCCACATGATACAATTAGATATATTTGTATTTCTGAGCAAGTAATACCTTAGGCCCTTCTCCCATTACGATACGCCCGCGCGACTCTAGTCTCGGAGACTAGTCGCCGCGAAGTATCTCACATACATTTATTTATATTATGTAGAATACCAGTATCGTAGTGTGTGAGATACTTCGCGGCGACTAGTCTCAGAGACTAGTCGCGCGGGCGTATCGTAATGGGAGAAGGGCCTTATACTATCCGGTTCAAATGCTATTACTAGTAGAAGCTGCGTTACGCGACAGTGATGATGATGACTGACACACACACTGACAAAATAATGCGTTGCTAACGTTGAGAGGAGCAGTCATTTTGTCGCACAATTTCAAATGGTATTTATTATCCTAATAACATTTGAATCGGATAATACATAATTCGGACAGTTCGGACAACAACTTTCACACTTGAACCAAAATGGATGATTATTTAGTTTATTTCTAATGAACCTCCTATCATTTTATTAAAAGTTTATCTCCACATTGTCAGAGTATAAACAACGGATTTATTTTAATTAACCTTTTGTTATAATAATCTTCAAGAGTTACAGAAATAAATAAAAATACTTTTTTATACTAATTTGTTTGTAATTTATCTTGACTTAATATATAAAAATAATGACATATTTTAACGATAAACAAAATTAACATAGTAACGAATTAGAGTATTTATCGACTGTTCTACTGAATGTTTCTTTATAAAATATTTATTTAGATGTTTGAAAAATATTGATGATAGTTTTATAATAATCGCTTTACATGTTTTTTCCTGTTCTATTAGAAGTTGTGTGAATCCTACATTTATTTTTCTCTTACACGTTACTTAGATACAAAATAAGAAAAAATGTAAAAATGGAATCTTGTTTTTTAATATTTAGCTAAATGTAGAATAACGCAGAATACCCATCGATTTATCGTATACGTGTATGAATAATTCACCTGGTATATTTATTACGTACAAATGGTCTATTTTCGTACCAAACATTTGTATAAGTTTTAAATAAGAATTTTCATTATAACTTTCCTATTTTTCAGCTTTGAAATCCGTCAAATAATAACATCAAAATCTTTACTTAACATTATCTAGTCTCCAAAACTTACTTATACTCGTAAATCCTCAAATCAATTCTACAGCCGGCTTATAAAATACTAAATTTCTTTTTTGACAGTAAATGGAAAAGTTTTTATAAACGGGAAATCAATGTATTTTAACTTTCGTGGACTGTTCTTGTTACATTTCTGGCATGTCCAAAAAAAACATCATTAATCGTTTTCAATGCGACGACAAAATATACTCTTATTTGTTTTTTAAGTCAAATCTAAGTCAGTAAGTTAAGTCCTAATTGATTATTTATTTATTCATTTTCAAGATAAAAGTGCTATTTCATTTGAGAAAACTTGGTGAATATTCTAACGCGTAAACATAAAAAGTTATTTTAAATGATGGAGGCCTTTCTCATCTGGGAAATATACAGGCTGTTACCTTAATGTAGAAAGCGTATTAGGTCTAAATTTAAAATTCATTCCTACATCTGCACTCAAATCGGATAAATTGCATGTTGGTAGGCGATTAAAGTGAAAAAATATTTTGTGAATTCAAATTATTGTCTTTTGTATTTCAGCAAAATATTTTCGATATAATTAGAGTTATGCTGTAAAGTGAATATAAATTTAATTGTAATTGTCAGAAGGGTGTTGTCTATAAGAAAGTTCTGAATCAACGAACTTAAAAAATTATTAATAATTTTAACAGACCAAAGATTGAATTGGTTAACATCAGTGCCATACCATTAAACTAAAGAGCCATAAAAAAATATGACATTTCATTCAAACTTGAACTTAACTCCAGTGAAATAACTAAACATCAAATCGGCATTCTTTGAGCGGTTTTAGTTGGTATAGTATAGTTAACTATCTATGTGATACAACTATTTTTTTTCGACTGAAATCACAATTATTTATTAAAAAAAATACGCAATCTATTATTAGTGACACACACAAACGCTAAGATTTTATCAATTAATATTTTCTAATAAAGAACTCTACTGTTATCAAAGGATATATTTTTAAGATTATAACTTTTGACTTCATAAAATCCCAACAGACGTCTCTTCATAATACGTCTAATTAATAAAAAAAGTTATCATTTTAAATTTTATTTATTTATTTCTTTATTGCATTTACACGGTTACAATATTTAAAAATAAACATAGCAACACATGCACCCTGTAAGGGCATAACAATATTATTTTTAATAGATTATTTACCTTCTATGTATTCTATAATAACTATTATAATATGTACTATGCTTATATTTATGTTTACCTTAATTGTATATAATATTGAATTTAATTTATAGTAACATTTGTTTATTAAAAATGAATTTAATGAAATAACATTTTTTTATAGTCGTCTATCGCTCTTATGTTTGTAGGTAAAGTAAATTTAACTGCCATGAAGTATGGCCCAACCATGGAGTATGGCCCAAGACACTTTACACTTTACAGACGACTATCTAATAGTTGTCTGTCGACTAGTCGAGTACATTTGACAAATTAATAAATAATATTTATCTTACGATTTTAATAACAAATGATGTAAAAAGTCTGGATAGTTTCGTAGAAAAAATCATTTTATATAAACGTTGATTGAAACTTTCTTATAATAAAGACAACGCCTCTATATGGCGTTGAAAGTCTTCCTGCAGCTCTTTACACTGACTACTGTAGAAGGTTTATTTGTTAGGCTAAACGATGTGATAAGTTAAGAAAATGTGTATATTAAAGCGAAATATATTTTAAAATAGAATAATTCATGTGCTACTGTATAGAAATATATTGTACAATAGATTAGGCATATTAGGTAAAATCCGTGAATAAACTTGTAGTCAACAATAGATTCTTATGATTGAATAATTATATTGAAGTGATGTGAACAGATGCCGCAAAAACACAGAGCTAATTTAATAAGATATAAATGAGAAGGTTTGTTTGAATTATTTTATTTAATGTAAGAACGTATTGTTGGCATTCATATTTTTTTGTTATAATCCTGTGGCCATTTTAAAAATTAAAATAATTACGTACATGAATGTACACTGTGGATGATGAAAATAAAAGGCTTATAAAAGCAATATTTGTTTTTATTTAAATTTAACCAGTGTGCAATATGACATGATGAAGAAGTTTGATTACTAATAAATTGTAAGTAATATTTAGAGTGGACTGCAATGCTTCGTTTCGTACCAAAATGATTGAATGAAATACCAATTTCCACCAGTTAGACGAGTAGATGGTATTGCAAAATGACAGTTATAAAAAAAGATAAGACTAAATAAGAAATAATAAGACTGACAAGCTGTTACTACTGGACATAGTAAACTTGCTTTTTAACCAAATACCTATCTACTACTGCGCGGAAAGTTTTATTCGATAACGTATTATGATGGTCTTCAATAAAAGTTAATGAAAGCGGGCATTGTTCGCTCCAATCCAAGTTTCGATTGTTTTTAAAGTAATTTTTAAATGGAATATCGTTTGGAACTACGAGTATTACTCGTATTACTTAAAGTCTCGGATCATCTGATCTATCCAATCGGACAGAATGTATGAAAACATTCTGTGTATGATAAAATTGTATGTTAAAAAAGTAAATTATGATACATTTTCTAGTACAGCTCAATTATAATATTTAAGAAAAAAAAGGTAAGAATAACAAAAATACATAGCAACACTAAACCAATAAAAAGAGTTATATTGTACTCGTATTTCTACAGGGTTTGGAAAACGACTCAGACTTCAGACTTGAAAACAATTCTTTTGTATACCTAGAAATCATAAAACACGCCATAATCATAATCATAGCTTATATACTAGTGGTGCCTGACAACGGATAAACATACATTTTATACATATGGCATCTCTAACGAATTCATCGTATTTCTTTTCCCAATAGAATTGACTAGCCGTAGGAGCGAAGTCATATTATTTGCGGCTCGAATTATGAGTGATACAAGTCAGTGAGAGGCATTTGAATTATTCATGGACCCGATCGATACTTCTGTGTGACGACGCCGCAGCCACAGTATAAATACCTGTAGAGAACTGTAGCTGTGCATTATTATCTGTGGTAATCTGTTATGTCGTCGAAAGACAATTATTGTACTTACTAGGTATCCGCCAGCGGCAATGAACATTGAAAATTCTTTCTACAAAATAAAAACGATAAAATCGGAATATTGAGCAGAGCGTGGCGGAAGAAATATTACGCCAAAGAAAAGATTAGTTACAATCCTAATTGACGAGGTTTGATTTGGAAATATGTAAATTTAGTTAAAACACTAACATTTCTACGGCTTAGTCGGACAAAAAGTCTATGTTTACTTACTACTTTTCATACGGACCCAGTTATCGGTAGGTATGGTTATTCTTTTCCAGCAAGCAATAGCAGTTTCGAGTAGCAGTTACCCGGGGAGGGGCTGGTCAATAGCCACAAGGCTGGCACCGGCTCGTCCCAATCGGGTGTGAAGGGGAAACTGGGAGAGTTTAGTGGGTAGTGGAGGCTTTTTCGCGATTCTTCTCCGAGAAAAAAAAGTTTCGAGTAGCAGTGGGTAGTGAAATCATGAATACCTAGCCGATTTTCTTTGGGACAGAAATGTTTACAAAGAGGCTACTTTCACAGTCTACAGCACTAATTTAATTGCTAACTTCCTTTTTTTGTTACCTGCAACGAACAAAAATATAATTACCTATAGTCAAAAATTTTAAAGCAGTTGAATTAATTGCCATATTGTCGAACTTTCTACACCATAAGCATATATCTAAGCGCTCGTCTACAGGACTCAAGAGGACTTCTTAAGTAAACAAATCTTATTTCACCCCGGGGAGTCATATCAACTTCATAACAATGATTAACGAGCATGCGACATTCGCCATTAGGTTTGTGTCATGAAAATTGATTTTCGATTCGAGTCGAGCTTCTTGCGTTAGATACGTATCTCTATGTCGCTCGTCCTTGCTTCGTGAAAGTCAAGAGGGAAAAATAGATGTTGCCAGGTTAGTTGATAGCTTTGACTTTTAGTGGAGTGAAAAATTACTTTAGTGAAAAACAAAAGGGACATTAAAATTGGAAAAGAAACGAAGAGCAGAAGAGTTAAGCATTAGTTTCAAAAAAATAACTCGTGTTGATAACAATTTGGATATTTATGATTTATTTTGCAAATTAAATATCATCATGTTTTAAGATGCTTTATATTGTAAACATACATTTTAATATCCAACCATTTTCCATTTTCCTGTTTCAATTTCTTTTTTTTAATTTAAATATTTCCTTCGATTTGATCTACTTAATTAGACACTTATGTGGTTCGACTCGCTGCAACATACACAAACGTATTTATGGAACTTATTACCAGCATTCCGTTTTCGAATTCGCATCTTCTCTCGACGTCTAGAGTCCTTTATATCTCGATATTTTTATGGAGCGATAGGGTGCGTTTTACAGCGCTGCGCCGCTATCTCTAGACATTCGTTCGCTCAGCGCCGCCCACTGGCACACTCGGATCTTATCTCTTGTTATTACTCGCTCGGCGGGAAAGCGAGTTAATTTCTCGGATTTTAACCACTGTCACTCTCCGTTGTAGTACTGCATTTTGTTTTATTTATATTTGTCGTGGATTAATTTAATTAAAGTAACTTGTTTTACTTGAATGATCCTTTGCTTTTGTCGATGTTGTTGTGACTGAGTGAACGGTTAAGGTTTTGATTGTGTAGATTGTAGATTCACTCCGTCACATTCATAGAAAAATAACAGTCACATTGATACTTGAAAACACATCTTTGAAACTTATATGAATCCACGTTTTTTTTTTTGTTATTTGACCTAATTACGTTGTAAACCGCATAAGTCTAATGAAACAGAAACTAATCAGCTTCAGAAGTAAAGTTAAAAAAATACGTAAACTTTAGTTCGAAGAGAACTGGGCGCCTCTCTTAGAACTAAGTTCCCTTGGAAATTTAATTGGGAACTCTTTTCTTACGTTTTGGCTCTGTAGATTTTTCTTGAAAAGTCGGAACGTGGCTCACTCACTTTCTGTTACTGTAACTTGGACTTCTGTTTCACGAATCATTCTGTTGAATTAATGTTACTGGAAATTTTGCAGCTTTGCTTCGTTGTACGTAAATTTTGCTGTTGAAAACTTTTTCGGTCGAATGTTAACTGAATAGTCAATACAACTATTATTTAAATAAAATAACTACTTTTGTTACTGACTGATACTGGCGACAAAGCAGATGTAATCTCTTAGCGCGAAATGCACATCAGACTGAACAAAAGCTGAGATGTCCTATGATTGTATAGCTGGACTCTTAGAGTTCCAATTCTTCCAATCATATAGCCTTTCTATTATGTGATGAGATGTTTCGCGCTACTCATTAGTGAAATATGATGAGTAGGGCAAAAGATACGATGTGATGTACATTCACAGTAAGTACGAGAGTTTTAAGCTCGGCACAGATTTCGATACCAATTATCAGGGTCTACATATGTGTCTGCGGTTATGGCGCGTAAATGCGTTTTCCTCCGAAAAAAGGGATGTCTATTGTTTGAAAGATTATCATTGAAGCGATTTGTTAAATGTTAACACAGTTACAGCTCGCAGAATATCCTGAATGACCGCTTTTAGATTCGTGTGCTTAAATTGAAGAAATTTAGATTAGTGAACGCCTAAAATTGAGTAAGTTAATTCTTCAAAAAAGGGCATAAAAAGTCTTAATTATATTTTAAAGAATGCCGAGCAAGTTTTTAAGCTGTTATCTATGGCCCCCGTCGGACGCGTTAAGTCAAACTTCGTGGCAGGTGTCGGCCATAGGAGCAAGTTAGCTTCTTAATATTCATGTGAGTTATGCGAGTCAAGTTTTATTCCAGCTCAGAGCAGTGTGCGGTAATTTGAATTTAAACAACTCGGATTAACCGTGGTACATTCGAAATATTAATTACTACTAAGCGTTTAAATTTTATCGCCTTTTTACGTAAATGGGTTCGCAACTTTAATTATATTTTCTATTTCGATGTGACAACTTGCAAGATGCTTTTATACGACTTAAATTGGCGTCCAATCATGATATCTATTTAGATGATTCGTCATAATTGTTATCAATAACATCATCATCAGCCTGTGATAGTCCACTGCTGGACATAGGCCTCGCTACGCTGATCGATCCTCGGCCACTCGCATCCAGCTCCTGCTAGCCATCTTGCGCAGATTATTATCGCTCCACCTGGCCTGAGGGGGCGTCCTATTACGTTTAACGAGACGCGGTCTCCACTGTTTTTATTATCAATAACATACATATTTAAATAACACGACACAGATATGATTTTATACCAAATGTTTGCATACAACATCTAGTGTAATAATCGCCTTAAAATACCATTCCACAAAATCGGTCGTGATGCAATTGCAAATCATTCAAAATAAAAGGAACTCAAACCTCTCACATAATGATGCAAAAAGCGATAAAATCCGCTTTCAAAGCGTGCTCGGGCTAACACACCTGCATTCTGAACTAGCTTTCACAGGCAATGTGGGATTGCGGGAGATAAAATTTAGTTTTTTGCTCGCATTTGAATCCCATCGAACCAGACATGCAGGCTACTTATCTCGCGGGATTTGCGCTTAGTGGACCCCTATCGATATATTTTATACTTAAGTTTTCTTTTGTTTTATTTGACCTGACTCCAAAGTAAGTGATGTAAGCAGTTGTGTTATGGGTTTCAAAATTAACGAAGATACCAAAAATATACACATAAATACATACAAAAACAAATGTTCATTACATAAATGTTTCTCCTGGGTAAAACCCACGACGCCTGGCGTGTAAGTCAAAGTCACTACCAAATGCTCAATATCAGCCGACTAAGACCCAACGTCGCCATCATTCTAATCAAGTTATTGTTACAAAAATAGGTGAGTTCCTAATGTTAGTGCTTAATCACCACACGCTAGCGGTCACAAACTCGAGCTCTGTTCGAAAAATTCATTCGTAAAAATGTACCTGAAAAACAAATGACCCAGGAATTGATCCCAGGACCCCCTAAATTACGGTCAAATGCTGCTTTAACAAGGTGTTGACCAAAGTGTAGTATCATGGAAAAAGTTGTTCTAATGGTTTCCAGAACAAACAGTTATGCGGAGTTCGACTTTCGGCTTAGTTCCTATACCCCTAATAGTGTCTATTCATCTTGGGACCCTTACGCTCGGTTTACTGGTACGCGGTAATCATTCGAAAAGTTTTCTGCCGATAGTTACTTCTGTGACCGACCATGCCTATTAAGACTATGTACAGCTTGGGATCTGTTTACATTTTCTACCAGCACATCTCGTAACATGTGGGCATTACTCAGAGCTAATTGAATTTGACCTTCCTACAAAACCAAAAATACTACAATGACTGGCTGTCATTAGGTACCTATGCCCTATTCTTCAAGGGCTATGGGTTAGTCTCCATTACAGGACAACTATTCACGTTCTGATGAATTTGTACTTGCAGTACAGGATTTCCGTTGAATCTAAATCCCTTAACATAATTGCTTATGCAACTTTTGCGGAGGAGAATGTGATTATTCACCAAAACCAAGGAGCTAACTAGTCAGCGGAAGTACGTGCGTAGGAAACGTTTGTCACCCATTTCTCTCAGTTACCCCAATGGGTACAGACAATAAGGACGAGATACTGCCCGCCCTGTGACGATTGACCGGCCCCACTTACAGACATGTCTTTATTTATACTGTGACATACACAAAATGTCTAATCTGTAAGGAGGAAAGATTTTATTGTTTGTTTGTTTATTTGTATTGAATAGGCTCCGAAACTACTGAACGTATTTAAATAATTATTTCATTGTTGGAAAGCTACACTGTCCTCAGTGAACATAGGGTAATTTTGATCTCGGAAATGTGGGGGAAGGGGGGATATTTGGAAAAAAAAATTACGCGCGGGTGAAACCGCGGCCCGAAGGCTAGTATTTAAATAAAATTAAAACGCTTTTAGCTTGCAATGTCTTTTCTCTGGTAACACAGAATACGTTTCAACGGGCTGCGAATAAAAGAATGCTTGCAATCTGGTATTGAAAAATGGACGAGTTCGGTAGAGTGGAGGAATATTCCGGATAATCCTTAGCCTTCGATGCGCTTTGTGAATCTTGAGTGATTTTATATGTTATACCTCTCACATTCATGAGCTTATATACAATTTTATTCTAGCTTTGTCTAAGTTTTGGATTACAAAGGAGAAAGTGGACTTTCAAAAAAACAAAATCGAACTTGTTTGATCATGCTTTTTAGTTTAATGTGAGTTTCAAATAAGCAACAGTTTGTCGAAATTGAGCTTCCAAGGGGGTTTAGTTGAAGTTCAAAGTTTTAAACATGTAAGCATCAAATCACAATCTCTGATGAAATTCCTAACTTCCTTGCAAGCAATTTGTTAGTAAATAAGCCTTTCCGTCTAAAATATGCCGCCATATCAGCTCTGGCTGAGTTCCGGCAGTATTAATGTGGGAGCCAGTACACTTGAAATCAGAGGCTCGAAGAACAGCTGAGTCTACAGGCTGGCAGCAATGGAATAAGCCGCAGTAGCCGGTTACCATCAGGTGGGCTGCGTGCCTGTCTGCTAACTGATATAGTATAAAAAATACAGAACAATTCTAAACTCCATACCCTGTACAATGATAACGGATTAAAAATTATACCTGCACTTTTGGTAACGTCCCATACAATCCAAAATACCTGTACGATTTCAATCCAAGTCGAAACTCCCACAGGGCTACCATAAAATCAGGTTATAATGGCAGAGACAACGTTCGATTTTAAAGATGGCTCATAAAAGTTCAACGCTCACGAAACGGTCGCACCGAAGCGATTACCAACTCGTGTTATTGCTGAAGAAAAATCCAGCTTGAAAGTCGTTACCATAAGCGTTAAAGGTTGCACATCAAATTCTACGCGCTTACTCCTAACACATGATGTAGGCCTGGGAACGGAATACAAATTATTTCTTCTTGTTACTTTCATTAGACACATGAATATTACTTATTTTTATTTAATTATTGCTTCGCGTAGCCTTCATTAGAATATGTTCTAACTCACAGAAATACTTTTGTTATTAGATTTCATCACTGTGGATTGCATTACGCATTCTTGGCCGCGTGGTATTCGCAAGAGTTTGGCAGCAGCAGTCCGGAGCATTTGGCTACTACAGCCTTGCGGCGCGCGAAACTTCACAGCGGCTTCCACCAACCAGTTGCATACTGCGGCTTGGGGGCGAAGTGGAAGTGCCAAGCGCGCAAGATGCCCTAAGAGCAGACAGTATTGCAGGTATCACAGACCTTCATTCACCGAGGAAAAGTTTATACGTTACAGCTCGGCTAATAAGATCAACCACCACGACGGTAGTTCGATGTGTTGCTTACTGTACTCATACACCAAAATATCGTAATATTGTCATTAATTTATTTCTTTATAAATTAAGTCATCTGCATCCACTCTACATCCTTCAAATATGATTATCCATTTTATCAAACACGGTCAAGTACCCAATTCATATATTTAAAATAATCTATACAAATGTACATATAACGACATGTTAGCTCTGAGACTAATATCAAAGTACTTTTACTGAGCCTCGTAGCTTGCCTCCAGGGATTAGGGCTTGTGCGAACAGTGAATGCTCAATGAGAATGTTTCTAGCACCATCTTTGTTTTGTTTTTACTCGTATTCGTTAAAGGCGTTAGGCGTATTCTTGGCAATGTTATCTTTCTTAATACTATCAATCTCTTTGAATGTGCCCTTGAGACGAGTAAAAGCAAGACGTAACTAGTTTCACTACTGACAGATAAACTCGTGATGTTTTATGTCATGGTAAAAATGATCTTGTCTCCCTTTTTTTGAAATGATACAAGAGACAAAATTATCAAGAACTTATCTTAAAATGGTGAAACTTTTTACTTGCTTCTGTTAAATGTTTCTGAATACATACAGTTATACCCATTTAATAGATAGAATTTTATGAAAATCACGAGTAGGTACTGGTAAGTAAAGCTTATTGATTTAAAGTATACTTAAAATCAAAGTGAGGTGTAAAAAAAAACCTCAAGATGTACGCAAAAAGACAATGATGAAGTATTTCAGTTAAGTAAACTCTCATTAGACTTCAAGTTATGTCTAAACGATTTTTTTTTTGTTTGTATGATAAGCATAAAAATTTGGGTCGGGAGGCTTTTGGGACCGGGACCGCGGTCCCGAAAGCCCCTTTTTGATTTTAATACATTTTTGCAGGGTCATTCGGGACCGCGACAGGTGGTCCCGAAAGCCACCTTATATTTAATAATTATTTTGAGTGGTAAGTTGGGACCACAAACATTGGCTATAGTTCGAAAGCCAAAGCCTCCGTGGAACAGTGGCTAAGCCGCTCGGGTATAAAACCCGGAGTTTGTTCGATTCCCACCTAGGGTCTGATTGGTGGTAGGGCCTTTTCAGAGTCCGACTGGCTACGACTGGTTTTAATTAGTAAAAACCATAAAACTTATTTTGTTATTTTGGTTTACCTTTAATTAAAAGTTGTGATTCTAAAAAATAAAGTTTTAGTGTAATAGAATAGAATAACGTTTATTTGGTACTTAAATATATAGGATTACAATACAATTTATATGACAACAATTAAAACTAAATATTAGTACGTAAAGTACCAAAAAGGCCCCCGCTCAGCATTATGTCGTGGCGACCATATTTTAATCATTTAGTAAATCATTATAATTATAATATGTAAATCATGATGTTTTCTTAATAAGGTTTAATTTTAATTAAAAGCTGTGATTATTCAAATAAAAGTGATATTTTTAAATTACTACAGCTGTTTTTTTCTTGGTTTGTACTATCCTGATAGAAAATAAATAAAAGAAACTTTTTTATACTAAGTCAGTTGGCAGACAGACACGCAGCCCACCTGACGGTAAGCGGTCACTGCGGCCTATTCCGTTGAGGGACACTTCACCAGGAAGCGTCGCTCAATGTGCTGCCAGGCTGTATACTCATCTGATCTTCGAGCCTTGATTTCAAGTGTACTGGCTCCCACATTAATACTGCCGGAACACAGCCAGAACTATTATGGCGGCAGATTTCACCTGTGGGAGTGGTAGCTAGCCAGTCGGACTCTGAAAAGGCCCTACCACCAACCAGACCCTAGGTGGGAATCGAACAAACTCCGGGTTTTATACCCGAGCGGCTTAGCCACTGTTCCACGGAGGCTTTGGCTTTCGAACTATGGCCAATGTTTGTGGTCCCAACTTACCACTCAAAATAATTATTAAATATAAGGTGGCTTTCGGGACCACCTGTCGCGGTCCCGAATGACCCTGCAAAAATGTATTAAAATCAAAAAGGGGCTTTCGGGACCGCGGTCCCGGTCCCAAAAGGCCAAAAACATTTAGGCCTGCTGTATTTATCGGAGCAAAATGACTGCAAATAACAAAGAAGAAAGAAAATAGAAACTCGTGTTAGGCGATAAAAGTCCCCTTCCGCACTCAATTGGCACCGAACGTGATGTGGCTCTGAATACTCGAGAGATCATAACGACACAACATAATCGATTCACTGAATATAATGCCTCCGGTGCGCGGTGACGCTCCTTTGAAATTGCATCTCAAAGCTAAGTCAGTCTAGTTATCAGTAAAACAAGTGCCAGCCTAATGGTATCTTATAGGGGTGAGTTTGGTTCCGAGACATTATGTATTCATATTGGGCCGGTACATTGCCGCAAGGACGGCATTTGTTTCGTACCATACATATTCGTTGGGTATGAAGGGAAGCTAGGTGGGTTTCAGTAGTCTCTAGTCCCACACACGGCCACCAACCAACCGTGTGTTGCAATACACAATTAAAAAAAAAATGACAACGTTCGCTCTTTTCCTAGAATCATGCATGGGTTATAATTATTTTTGTGAGGATTCAGGCGACTGGGACCATATAAAACTGGGACCGCGGTCCCAGTTACCTGATAACATTTTTGAATCGGTCGACTGGGACCATATACCTAATTTCCTTCAATGTACAGTTAACAGAAAAATAGTTATATTACTCAGGATTTTATTTTATTTAGTATTACGATGAAGTATTTTTTTAGTAAAAATCTCAAAAAACTACATGCGTATGATTTCCAAAGTCATGGACAGTAGGACAGTTTGGACACCCAAAAAGGGCTACCCTTTTGTTTCAAAACAGGTATAGGTCACGTATACTTTACTCTAGACACCCAAGGGGTAGTAGTACCTATATTTTGTCGCTGCAGTTTTAGTCATAAAACGTGTGAGCGAGACGGATATATAGCGCGCTCTTTCCTACTCATAGTTCTTAGGGGCGCATACGCATCTCGTTTCTATGAACCGCGTGACCAATCACAGTCGAAAAGCTTATCAGGCTTAAGAAAAAGATGAAATGGCAATTATAAGACATCAGTAGTTGCAACAAGTATTGACAATTGGTACCTATCTAAAATATTGTGGTTGTGTGTGAACTCACTGACTGACTGACTTTTAGATTTTGCTTTGAGGCGATTTCTGTTTAATGTTTACTTAGAATAACTAGTTAAGTAGGCATATGAGCTAACGTGTTTTTAAAAACATAATTAAGACTGTTATACTGTTTAAGTAGGTAATACAAAAACTAAATGATGAATATTTATTTGTGAAACCTTTTCTGCTAACTGTCCTAAATCTTGTATTTCAACAATGGATTTGTGGTTAAAATTACGGGTGGTCCCACTCGCCTGACGAAATAAACAAATAAAAACTAATCAGGCAACTGGGACCGTGGTCCCAGTTTTGTAGTGGTCCCAGTCGCCTGAATCCTCATTTTTGTGTAAAGGTTTTTTACCTAACATGAAAAGAAAAAACAATGTTGATGCAAGTGAAAAAGATTGCCGTGACAATCATTCATCGTTCATTCAGTAGCATATTTTTGATTATCAGATGGATAAGGAAGGTCATAACAGTTTGTAACAATCAGGCATCTTTATCAAAAACTTTTAAAACTACCTGTACCTAATATAGCAAAAATGTCAAAAGTTTTTCTAAACAGGGAATTGACAGCTAAAAGGCAATTTTACGGTGTCAGCGTTCGAATCGAAACTTTCATTAGCAATAGTTTACCAGTACTTCTAATGACTATCAAGCTTGTTCACATTATTATTGATAGGTATTAATTAACTTTGAACGGCCCGTGACCGCGGTCATTACGTTATGGACATTAATGTTTGTTTTGTGATTGCGAATATCAATTAAAGCGTGTATCTACAAACCATGTGCTATACGAGTAGAATGTATTGTGAATATATAGTATATAACATTGTCAACGCTTGTGTTCTGTACCAGTAAAGCAACTACAAACGTTTTTACTCGGAACAATTTTTTCGATTAGGTGTAGAATCTTTTACCATATCGTTTGTTTCAAACTATACGACACCTTTTACATTAATTGCATCTAAGCAGCTTTCTGCAGTATTAGTAGGTAATTGGATAGTTTACACTATTGCATTTCGCAAATGCTTTGTAAATTGCGTTCCAGGACTTGCAGGTATTTTAGTGCTTAATTAAATTGTCAATTAATTGAAAATGTGCAATAAAATGAAAATATACATTTGTAGGTACCTCAAAAGAGGGAAAGCCTTTCGGAAGTTAAAACAAGAAGATACGTTTCTACACGTCAGGCAATTAAAAGGGTTTAGGCGCAAATTGTCAAATTCACATTTTGTCAAGCGGTCGCAAACGGTCAAATTCGCAAATTGTCAAATTATTCCGTTAGGAAACAACTAGAATTTCCGTTACATCAAATCCCCTATTGACAGAAAACATTTTTAAGACAGCAATCATCAGTTAGCATTACAAAGGAATTACCATACTGCTTTAAGTGAGTAGTTCGTGTATGATCCATAGAGTAAATACTAAATAGAGGTGTCTAATCGTTTTTTCTATTTAAGTATTTCTTTTGTGACATAAACACGTCTGAAAAGCTGATGTACTTAGAATCAAACGTCCTGCCATAAAAATATATTCCACAACCTTGTCCTATTGATATTTTATTTTAATGCATAATATAGGTTTTTGTCTAATTGCAGACTAGAAGTAAATTCATAATAATTATGAGATATTCAATAAAGACGTTTTCATTATCACTATGTTATCACTGCAACAAAGAAGTAAAGTCTGTACCTATGTGATTGTGTATTAAAATATCTTTATAGAATAATTTTTAATTATCATAAAAATTCAATTCATTGAAACAAAAGATGATGATGATGATGATGTTTCGATCTGATTTAAAAATAAACAGCCATTTTTCAGACCAGACAGACTGGGAAGAGTCCGACTAGTCTGAAAAATGACTGACTTTAAAAGCTGAATTTGCAATCTGGTATGGAGCAAGATGGTCGTGAGACATCTAGACCACCTAGTTTCTATGCAAGGGCACGCGTTGCGAATTCTCTCCTTGACATAGTTATATGTATGTGTTGTCATCGCACTACTACATGCTGTTAAAGTTTTGTGTACATTTAATATACTCACTGTGAAGTAGACAAATATGCAATGGAAGAGGTCAACACTCTTGACGGGGAAAATAGGGAGACATTGTCATTTCTGTAGGTTGGTAAATGTTTACCCAAATATAGCCATATGGCTGGCAACAGATTTTGTGACCTGGAAATGCCTCTGCAGGCAAAGAGTTCCATTCCTTACCCATCCGCATCAAAAAGCTACTGGGATAGCGTTTTGTGTGGCTGGGTGATATATCCACTATGTAAAGGTGATAGCCCAACCTGCGTCTGCTAACCCAATGGTGGAAAGAGGCTATAACAGCAATTTATAGCCCCTTTCCACCATCGGCAACGCAGGTTTCACATCATTCTCCTCTGAAAAATACTGTTTTTATTCAGCCATACACTCTTCGTGATTGCTAATCACAATGTTTTAAGGACGTAAAAATAAAGTGTCTTAAAAGTATCTCTATCGTCAAAGTAGATTATAAGATTGGTCGTATCCTTTCCACGGACGGCAGACGTTGCGTTTTATAAACGTTTTAAAACACCGCTATAAATCAAGATGGCGCGAGTTCATCCAATATGCAGACTGCGCTAAATTGTTATGCGAGAACACGCGCTTGGCCGCCCTCCGCGTCCTACATATGACGTCATTGGCTCCTTCTACTCAGATGTATTGGTCGCTGGAATTTTACAAGATAACCTTCAATCTTCAATTACAGAGATTAAGGCGTTGCCTGAGGATAATTATTATCCAATTTATATTTTCTTGACTGACCAATGAAAACGAGTTAATATTAGTTTGAAATTAAATCTGGCTTAAATGGACGATGTTTCAGAATTGTAAAGTATGAAATATGTTTTTCATGGATTAAGATACGGCCCGTCCTATATATGACGTCACAGGCTCCCTTAACTCAAACGTATTTATTGCTCGCTAGAATTTTACAAGATAATCTTTTTTACCTTAACGAGCAAGAAAAACCACCTTTTGAATTAACATATTATTTAATGCTGGCAGCAGAACTACATAAAAAAAAAACTTATACAGGATCAATATTAGTGGAAAAAAATATATAATGAACAACTATAAAATTAAATAATGTAAGTCTTATCTAAGTACATACTCTTACTTGTTAAGATAAAAAATAAACTATGAAAAACCTCACCGTTGTCATTGTTATTATATCAAGTAAAAGAAACATTGTGCCCATCTGGCAGAGATAGCTAACCTTATTCTTCTAAAACAACAATAATCTGGTCTATTTCGAGAGCAATTTCAAAAAGTAATAACAAGTTAACACAAGTGGGTGTACTGGGAAACTGCTATCTTCGTAGCCAAGTTTGATTTTTCAATAAAACTTCCGCTGCACTGTTATATAGACATATAATTCGTTAAACTTCTTGATAGTTTTGAATGGTTGCATGATGTTTTGGGTGCTACTTTATGTTTTTGACGGGATCTCTTTTTTTTCGCATAACTTTTATTGACCTAATTTAATTTGGCATAACGGGTTTGGCATATTGTCATTTCAAACTCGAATATTTTGTATTCATGTTGGCATCCAAGATTTAGCCCAGCTTAGCTTTATCGTCAATAGCATAAGCTCGTTTTGTCAAAAAAAATGGGATTTAATTATTTACTTAAGTATATTAATCACTCCATCATTAACAATGAGTCAAATGTTGACGTCTACATACGTTTTTTTTTAATTGTATCCTTAATCACATTCTCTATCGTGAAAGTTACATATTTTTCTACCTATGTAACATTATTGGATTATTCATAAAATATGTATGTTAAAATAATTAAGCATACTAAAACAATGTCTTATTTCTTCCAAACCAGCAGGATAAATAAGTATCCAAAAGTTTTACACGTCACTTCTAATACCAGCTTATTTTTGTAATCCCCTGATCGTCTTTGCATTTGAGTTTACCGAAGAAAAATAATAAGTAGAAATTGAGTTTTGGCTTATCATTGCACACTCAAGTAATATTGAAAGTAGAAAAAATCAACTTTTGGCATATTTATTTCTCGCAGCAGAGGAGACTCGTGAAGTTTTTTTTTTATACTAGGTCAGTTGGCAGACAGGCACGCAGCCCACCTGACGGTAAGCGGTCACTGCGTCCTGTTCCATTGAGGAACGCTTCATCTGAAAGCGTTTCTCAATGTGCTGCCAGACTGTAGACTCATCTGATCTTCGAACCTCTGATTTTAAGTGTACTGGCTCCCACATTATTGCCGAATCACTGCCAGAGCTGTTATGGCGAGAGATTAAAAGCGAGAGAAATAAAGCCCTACCATCAACCAGACAAAGGCGGGAATCGAACCCACGACCTCCATGTATTGATACCCGAAACTAATCAACTAATAAATACACAAAATCAATGTATCTACCTACAAACCATAAGTACCGCAATATCTAAATGATTTACAAATTGATGCTACAATTTTGTCAGCCCCCGTTCCGGTTGCCATGTGGAAAATTTAATATTTTTACCGCCGTCATCGCATTTTAGCGAATGGAGCACACGTGTTGTAATTATATCGGGACGAGACCGCAGCCGAAGGTAATTGAGGTAGGTTTGATGCCGGGTTGTGGCTGACATCGATGTGGGGTCAACTGCCAGGGAAACAGTGGTTTTATGGTTTATGCTCATTTATCTGTTAACCCAAAATATAAAGGGTGAAATTGTAAATGAAAATTATGTTTAATAGTTCGTCTGAATCAAAGAAGTATTAAATAATGTTTTATCAATAAGTAAAAATGATGATAAATTTTAAGTAAAAGTAAATGACGATGATTATGATGATAATGATGATGACGTTCTACACAATGTATCTGTCGTCGGAGAAACTCATCATTACATTATCAAGTGAAAATTAAGATAAATATCAACGAAAAGAAAACAAAGTGAATAAACCGAACTAACATCAATTTTCTAAAATCCATAACTTTATAAGTTGTCATTTAAATCTTCTTTTAAAAATATCTCAATTTAAAAAGTCAGTAATAGTTTTCTTGATTCATGGGAGAACGCGTTTGAAATACACTGAAAGTGTCTAGAAATGTTTTACAGAATATTTTACTTTGCTGTCTTTTGTCATGATTGCTGCTTTCATAGACTGGATAGAAAGCCGGATAACCAGGCTTTTCAACATAAATTGAGCAAACGTTTTGCTGTGAATGAAAGTCACGGGTTTTTTTGTTGGAACTTTCAGTTAACTTATGAAAGTGGGAGGCAAGCGAGCAAGTGTGATACCCGATGTTGAATGACCACTACTATCCACCGTCTATTCCCATTCATCACCACTGGCTTTGTCACCACTGGGGACAAATGGGAAAAATATTCCCGATTGTTGCCAGTGGTGACGTATAACACTTACTTTCCCAGTTGTAGCCACTGGTTTATCACCACTGGTGACAAATGAGAAAAATACGTCCCAATTATCGCCAGTGGGGACGAACAGCACAAATATTGTCGCAAATGTCACCATGCATAAAAACACAAGTAAAAAGTTAAGTAAGACCAGATCAATCAATCCCTACAGTCTTACCAGTAGAACTTCTGGGAACTTACCGACGGTCATATATGACTAGATCTGAATCCTTTTTTTAATATGGTACATTATGGTATGTTTCATTAGAAGCCTTTGAAAGAATATGGAAGGAGAGGGAATATGAAGGGCTATAGGGAATAAGGATGGGGAGGAACGAAGTCAAATATAAAACATGGAAAGATTCACTTTCACACAATGTGGCTAAGCTAGAATACCTTGTAATAAGAGGCTCTAAGATAAAATTATGCCATGCCTCACACAGTGTTGCTTAGTGTTAACTTCAGATGGGCTGTCTGCCTGTCTACCAATGGAAATTGTTTTAAACAAAATATATCTTTGCATTGTCGCTATAATAGCATTCTAGCTTTACCATTGAAATTATTATTTTTTGTTCTAATTTATACACCGCTATCCGCAGGTATTGTCATATTTTTCCAGATTTCACGACGTGAAAATTGGAAAAACAAAAACACTTTTATTCCAATAGGGACCCGAGCATTCTCCTGAAATATAACGTAGCCTTTGTATTTTGCCAAGGTCTAGTCTTTATCTGTTTAGTTGTTTAGGCGTGAAAGCCTAAGGCCTCAGCCTCGAATTTCGCGGCAGCGGGAGCGGCGGCACACGCAGGCGCACTGCGGTCACGCTTGACGCGGGCCGTCAAGAGCGGTATGATGCTGTCAAGCGGTAAACCGCAGTGCCCCTGCGTGCGCCGCCGCTCCCGCTGCCCGCCCCGCTGTGTTCGAGAACGGGTCTATGGGATTCCATACAAAACAGCTCGCTGGTGCCGCTCCCGCTGACGCTGTCACCCCGCTTCCCGCGAAATTGAGGCTGAGGCCTTAAAGATACACGGAGTTACTCTCTTTTTTCACAAGATAAGTTGGCAGACAGCAGATTTCAAGTATACACTCCCACATTAATATTGCCGGTACACAGCCAGAGTTGTTATGGTGGCAGATTTAAACTGTATGAGGACGAAGAGGTAGCTAGCCAGTCAGACTCTGTCGGATATTTAAAATATAAGTATGGATTATACCGACGACTTTATTTATAGTTATATATAAATAAAGTCGTATAAAGTTATATTTTTATGATTTTCAGTTGCTATAAACAGGCACATGCAAAGCAACGAGGCTTTGCAATCCTTGACCTAGTAAACGCCACGGGTCAGCAGAACGGGCTGCTAAACTAAGTTATTTACGAAACTGTCTGTAGATTGATCATTTTTAAATGAATTGATACGTCAGGCATATATAAAACATAATTTGCCACCCATAGCTTCGCCATAATGAAAATATACGACGATATCACTCGGAAATGTCAATCAGCGTCCTTTGACACCCTAATTATCTATGAACTACCAATAGCTTCCATACAATCGTCGTGTCGTACTAATATCCCAAATGCGACCTAGTACCCAGCGATCTAAAAGTCATTTTTAATGAAAAAATACTGTTTGAAGTTTTTGAGGTCATGTTTGATTAAATGAGACAATTTATCTATCATACAAGACAGGTAAACTATTTTAGTACCATATACTCGTATATGGGTAGTTACTAGCCATTAAGCTCAAGTTGAAGCCATAAAAAAAACAGTGTTAGTCTTTTTTGTTTACTATCCATAGATATTCATTGTTTAAAAACATACGAGTATCTGTCGTAACAGTTCCCGGATTGGGGAAGCTCTCTTTTGTTTTTGCGGGTAATGTTAAACGCTCAGAGTTTTATAACTGTGGTCCACCCTAACATTAGCACATGACATGTCAGCATCAGTGGTCGTCCCTCAAACACTCGGTTACGCAACGCGAAAATTACTACGGCTTTGTCACTCACAACGAATAATTGCAATGCTGCGTCCGCTGGAAAATGATTTAGCCCGCGATCTATTTACTAAAATCAACCGAGAGAGAATAACAGTGTCACTGAGTATTGCGCTGCATTGTACATATTTGATATTGTATTGTGATCAAACGCATTCGATTTCGGGATAGCCAGTCCTTTGTTGTTTCGCGATTAATTACGGGATGAGTAACAATGTTGCTGACCTTTAATTTTAATAACAATGTAAACTCAATATTTGACTCTTATGACATCAACCCCATATTTTGAAATGTTCTAGCCACCCTTCAATTGACATTATGTAAATGTGTAACAATATTATGTTTCTTTTCTATAAATGCTTAAGTAGGTACTAGTACGTTAGAACTATTATATTATATTCTATGGTACTAGTTAAGAGTGTTATCAATTAGGTAGCTCTGTTTTTTTTAAATAAACAATTTCATTAAATGTTGCGGATAATTTAACGAAAACTATTATCTTCTAAAAAGAAATTTACAGAGCAATATAAAGGCACCAAAGCTTAAAAGCGTAAAAAGATCAGAATTCACAGCGGAGCCTTTTTGTTGTCCATTAGAAATGGCCTTTTAGTCGTCGGTCTGGGACTTTGAGAATCGACACAAGCGAGCAAGCTGAGCGTCAATAAATTAAAAGTTTAAGTTTTTCTTTCCGAGAATTTTTATTCAAGCCGGATCTTCTGCAATTTTTTTTTCAACAATAACACATTTCACTATATTTTGTTTCTGAAACATTTACATACTTTCGTCTACAGCACGCGTGGCTCGTGTTATTTTTATCACATTTAAATTCTACAAACATTTACGTGTTGTCTACCGGGCTAGGCAGAATTTACATTGTTGATGTAAACATAAATGAGCAGTAAAACAAAATTTCTTGCAAACGATTTTTGATGCCAACATTAATAAAGGTTAGGATGCAATATAGAACCAAGGGCGTCGCCAGCTTATGATTAAGGGGTGGGGGGGGGGGGGCAATGGGGCAATATTATTTAGGAGAAAAAATATGATTGCCGAGAGCATGAAGCGTTACCTCTTTGCGGCTAGCTACATTTGATCTCTAGGGGGGGCATCTGCCCCCCCCCCCCCTGCGTCCCCTTGGCGACGCCCTTGTATAGAACCCGGTTTTACAAATGCGTGATTTTGAAATTAAGCATTATAAAAAAGTATAAACTATATCTTATTTCAATTAATCTTTTTGTTTTATCGTGAAATGTATTTCCGTGTGAAAGGTAAAAAAGTAAAGTACCAGCCTATTTAATGCCCCACGGCACGGCAAAAGGCCTCCATCATTGAAATCATCGCTACAATGATGAATACTGGCATAATCACCACCCTTGCCAAGTGCGGATTGGTGATCACAAACCTGAGCTGTGTCCTGAAAAAACGGTCGCAAATTTAGCTCGACCCGGGAATGAGATGAATTGTTTTTAACGGACCACTCAATCCATCCACCTAGTTGGTCAGTTAGGAATTTCATTCCTAACAATAGGAATGAGATTACGGCCCGCTACTTGAACCACTCGACCATCGAGGCATTGGCACAGATCATATACTAACGACATTAGAGCGTGATATGAATAGGCCGTCAAAAATAATTTATTAAAGAAACAGGTCTATTAAAAGAAAATAATATTAAATTTTACTTTGAAAGTAGGGTGAGGCCACGTGGTCTCGTTCAATTTCCTCGCGTCACGTAGCGCGGTGCATGGACTGGAGTACGTTTTGCAGACTATACAACATTTTGGCGGGTCAACATTTACAGTAAATAAGCTTTTATCTACACATCCAAACGCGTACAAACAGTTTTTGATCAATCTTTTTTGACCAGGTCCATTGTGTAGGTAGGTAGTTTTTCCTGTCACAAAAGGTCGAAGTATGGTATGTGTAATAGATTTATTAGGTGATCCGTTCGGTGATTGCTTTTTTCCCCCAGAGCCCTTTCCAAAAAACAATTAAAAATTTCTTGCGAAAATATTATAAAGATTATTGATGTACGAGTAGCTTCTTCATCTTCTGCTTAATTACTTTATAGATTAATAAAAATTATAAATGTAAAAATATTTTATTAAGCACTAGGTCGCCTTCGCGGTTTCACCCGCGCGTAATTCTTTTTTGACTAACCCCCCGTCCTTTACACTTTTACGGCATCAAAAGTACCCTATGTTGACAAGGGATAATGTAGCTTTCCAACAGGGAAAGAATTATTTTCATTTAAATTGGTTCAGTATTTTTGGAGCCTTTTCAATACAAACAAACAAACAATCAAATATTTCCTGTATAGATGAAATTAAAATTATAACTACATACTTAATAAAATATTATCAATTCAATCATCAGTGTCCTACAATTTTTTCGTCCCTCGCGCATCCAATTTGGGTCATGTGCGCATCGGCAATTTACGTTATTATAACCTTACACTTTATTATGAGTTTATTTACGGTGGTGTAACAATAATCTGCCCAAAGATAGAATCTTTTCCATAATAACTTCAGTTAGAATAATTTTCTGTACGTACCACTATTCGTTTATAGATCTTGATCCATTGAACCACATATAAGCATTATTGCAGTGCTGGCCGTTGCAATGGTCTAAGAGAGTAGCAACATAGAAAGAGCAGCTGTTCTTTTGCGCTTAATATAGCAGTCTTTCGTACTTGCTTAGCTGTGAAAACTATCCACTGAATCATTTGTTTAGGAACTAAAATAGCATGGTAATATAACTTAATTGACTTAGAGGTTTTAACCAAAGCTCTAGCCATAGTGCACTACTATCAACGACTACTTTACCGACATTCGTGGCTTAAAATGGCACTGGAATATTAGTTTTAACTTTACAACTGCACTTAGC
This sequence comes from Mecyna flavalis, assembly GCA_949319885.1. Lineage (NCBI taxonomy): Eukaryota > Metazoa > Arthropoda > Insecta > Lepidoptera > Crambidae > Mecyna > Mecyna flavalis. The sequence continues at coordinate 11,056,258 of OX439434.1, read as the reverse complement.
AGTTATGCACTAATCACCAGTTACAATAATACGAAGAGAAACATCGCTGAAGGAAGCACCGCATCAGTGTGCTATACGATACTACATAAGTCTATACGATACTACTACTTCACACGTAAATATTGCCGGAGAACTTCGTAAGCTATTTTACAGGTAGGGTACGAGTATACATTAACAATGTTGCAATATAATTTATAACATAATTTTGCACTGTACGTGTAGTGTTAGTTACCTATTCCTATTACTTATCTGCCTATGTCTACGTACTGTTGAGTCTCCTTGGTAAAGTGACCCTCAATGGAAAAGGAATGTTTATGTTTTATAGTTTGCTCTTTGCCGCATTAAATTTTTGTTTTTCCCAAAGGTTGACTGAAAGAGCCCAATTTGTGTGGTCAATAAAGTTTCTATAAATAAATAAATAAATGGCAGCAGTGGCCGCTTACCAGCAGGTGGGCTGCGTGTCTGTCTGCCAACAGAAGAAATATAAAAAAGTATAGGCCTCTCCCTCTTAAAACTTAATACCTATTCCTTACTATATCATTGAGCTTGTTTTTTTAATTTTTTGCAGGCAGGCTATTGTTTTTTCTTCCCCTAATTACCCAAATGGATTGTAGCTGCATTTCTCTATTAGCGGGCCGGAACTGAATATGGCTTGTCAAACAGTTCCGCTGTGCAGCGAACACCGCTGTGACGCATTCAATTTCCTGACGTCATAATGTAGTGCTGAGTAGGTGTAGGAGCGACAGGAAAAATGCTTTGCAAACGTTTTACGTTCCTACCCAACGTATATTGCTAGAGGTCTTAAGGCACGAAAGACAATATTAGATGAGATTTGTACTTTCTACTTGAGATATATCTAATAAGGAAGAAAGAAACATAGTTTCACGAAACTTTAACGATGAAGAATGCTGGACGTCAAAAAGTGAGTCAGCATTGACAAAAATACTGTATCAAAATGTTTGAGTTGAGTTACGTGCTTGTGGCTCAACTGAAATAGCGAAAAAAGAGTTAAAAAGTTTTAAAAGACAAGCCCAGCTGCCGCAGAAAGTTAATGCATGTGATTAGAATTACTACTACTACTGTGATGGCGCAGCGACCCAAAGAGAGTCTTGGCCTCCGATATTAATTTAAGTGATTAAGATAATAAAAATTAAAAATACTGGCATCAAGTATGTTTAGAAAATGTACTAACTAAATAAATATCTACAATCCCTGGCGAAAACTATACAAAGACAGCCGAATGTTGAGATCAGCGATATATCTTTATATTATATCTAGAAGACAGCTAATAGATATATTTATTTTTGTGAATCAATTTCTGTACTGTGTGAGATTGAATGGATGGAAATAGTTTTCTCAGACTTCATGACCGAGACAACCGCTAATGGGTCTCAGTGGGAAGCAGGGGTTTATTTCCAAAGTTCGAGCCATAAACCAATAATTGTTCCTCATCTACGACATTTAATATGGTGGAAGTGTGTTTTTAAGCGATAAAAAGTTTTATATACGAGAACTGCATTTTTGATTTTCCATCTTAAAAAAAATTTATGCATTTAAAAAAAATTCAAATGTCTAGTTTTTGTTTTGTTTTTCTGTATTGGACACTCAATTGTCACGCAACTACAAACGCCAATAATTATGTAAAAGAATTTCTGGAGGAGCATTAAGATGACATCTTCAGTAAGTTTCAACTTGGGCAAATGCATGTTTGCCATTTCGCAGTCCAAAGGTCCAGACGTAAGACATTAACAGCACATTTAGACTAATTCACCCTGACCTGAGCAGCCCGGGCGAATTTCACTGACCTACTTGGTTGGGTTGCATCAAGGGCTACAACTTACGGCGGTAGAGATTTTTCATTTTGCCAAACCTCTGAAGTTTACGGTTAATTGAAAAACTTGTGTGGATCTTGTACATAAGAGTACTAAGATTTTAAAGTGTGGTTGGTGATGTAAAAGACAATGTATGTCTACGAGCTACATGGTAAGAAGCTTAACTTCTCAATAAAATACGATGGCTGTCTTCCATCGTCACTATAGGTCACCGCCTATCATCACATCAGATTTGATGCGGTTTGATGAAGTAGTTTTAGTCTTTGCCACAACAGCTATACCATAGTATAATGATGAGTATACTGTACAAATGTTGGTAAGCAAATAATCCTATATTTTTAAAGTTTCTTAACTTTATTGGAAAAAATATAAGCATTATTTGTTCGATATGTTTGTTCAACAAAGATTGTTACATAAATAAGCAAAAAATAAATAAAGAAAATGACGTTGTGTGCTAAATTGAAGTATTCCTATTATTAGAATTTTTATTTCTACTTTCCTAAGTGCTTGTCCGTACACACAAAGGTACCTTTGTGTAGACGACAGACTGGTTAGGCAGCTTATTACTGTTTTAAAAGACTACGACGTATGTCTGACTCAGTTGTCTACCGTTGCATCAATTTATCGCTTGTGGTTTTCTTATAATTTGTTTTTATTTATTTATCTTAATTGTATTCCTTTATTTTCTTTACCCGCACCCTTTTATTTTTGTACAGTCCGCAGTCCATAATTCGGCTGAACAATATTAAAGAAAATGCAATTACAGTCCTAAAATTTCAACATACTTATTTACGGAAGGTACAATATTTTTTTATGATTTATTGTCTTCGATTCTTAATAAATGAATAAAAATCCGACATTATTCACACGCAAGCGAACCTTGTATGCCTGTCACAAAACAAATAAATAGAAAAAGATCCTTAACGCTCCCTTTTTGTACACCCTTCATTCTTTAAATACCACTAGTCGTACTGAGTTTATCAATCAATTTTTCTTTAAATAGACTGAAAAAATCTGGGAGGCAACGTTTACAATATCAATGACGTCATAATTTACCTTCATAAAGTAGATCAGCTTACGCAAATCACTCTGTTTTGTGATATCGATTTTAACGTCATGAGCAAGCCGCTTAAATCTATAGAGTTATACAGACTAAAAGTTTTTTCTAACATTTTAATGCCTCGTTGGTCTAGTGGTAAGAATCGGGCCATGGTCTCGGGAACCTGGGTTCAATTCACAGGTCGAACTACATTTGTTTGATTTGTTTTCAACACAGTTCAGGCTTGTGATCACTGACATTGAACTACTGTAAGTAGTACTTATAACTCAATGGATCACTGCTTAGCATTTGGTAAGCGTGGTGATCAAATTAATACCCATTATAGTGACGACGACTTGGTTGGAGAGGCCTTTGTGCTATTAAATAGGCTGATTATAATTATTGAATCATTCATTAATCTGATTAAAATGACATTCCGTGATTTCGATTACTGTTGTGTTGGTCTATATTGTTTGAGCAGTTTATATTAACTAAACGAGTATATTATTATTTCGGACAACAACACATTTGGCCCCAGAGTAATAAGCTAAAGCACTTGTGTAATAATAGGTATCCGATACAACGAACGCATAACAAATACTATAACTACGTGGCATAAATGTTTGTCCTGATAGGAGTTCGAACAGATCTGTGTGTGTTAAAAACTTTGGCGTGTAAAATATTGGTAGATATGCTAATATACCTTTAACATTACATTTCTTTTTTTTTTTCTAGAATAACTGTGTGGTCGTACAACTCGTACAATTTCATCCACAAAACAAAATATTGCGCGACTTTTCTGCATTCGTACGAGTTCCCAATGTCCCAAACATATTACCGCTGAAATTGTTGCAAAATGTTGGCAAATGTGTGGCGAAACTCATGAGTAAAGTTTTGACGGCCGATTTGGTGTAATTGTTCAGAAGTCAACTAGTACTCCAGAGGGTGGTAGACAAACACACAGTAGAAACATGAACTGAACATGTCTGTTTTTACTGAGCGGAGTGTATCCTATGTATCATTATGTATTACAAAAAGTACAAAAGTAATTTCTGTTGTCTTGCATCCATAGTACAAGCTTTGCTTAATTTGGAGTTAGATGGCACTGTGTGCAAAACAACTTGTAGAACAATGACATTTTGTAAATAATATGCCACGCTTACATGCAAAAGTATTGGTGTAACGATGGATGGCGTAACTCATCAAAATACTGTTTTTTCGACTGATCCGAGAACTTGACCTTGACTTGACTTGATACGATTATGTTTAGGTATTTTTTTCCAATAGGCTAACGAGACATTGCAACGTATTATTAGGTAACGGAAGCCGAAGAATCACTTTTCTTTTCTCTCTTTTCTTGTCTATTAAGCTATATAAACGCAGGCTAGCAAGGTATGCGGACGAGTGTAGGGCTCGGGTTTAAAAATGTTCGTTTCAATATCCACTTATCCCCCGGTTTCCTATTCATACCCAAAATGGGCGATATAGTGGCTTTTTTTTGATACGCTGTGGAAATGCCTCCTTCACCAGTTGTTTCTGGTGATGACGCGTAACGGCCTCAATGCGAGTTGCACGGTACCCTAAAGCACACCTTCCGACGGGGGTTCGGAAGGTAGTGTTGGGCTCTCCCCCAGGATTCAAACCTGGCGGTCCTACCAACTAAAACCACACCGGCTCTCCTTCCCACATTAGTGGAGAGGAATCCCGGGATCTACCTTGTTATGTCCCGGAAAACCCTTCCGCGTGGGGCCCTCTACGTAGGGGGCCCGCATAAGTGGAGAGGAATCCCGAAATCTACCTAGGCGCGGTTACACCCCTCCTGTTACCGAGAGGGGAAGTGAGGATAGCCGGAAGGGCCGAGCCATCCTCACCAGGCAGAGGAGGAGCCGTGTGCAATGCCGGTGGCGGAGCCCCCGCTACACCAACCGGACTGCCGCCTCCTCGGAGAGGAGGGAGACGTCTGGTCAGTCGACGTTCCCTCCCCCTCCTCACCCTGAGTGCGCTAGTGAGAGGGTCGTCCTCTCGCGTGAGACGAGCTAGTGCCTGCCTGCAATTAACTGGCCCAAGCTGATGGATCACTGACCTTTGCCGTCGAAATGACCTGAAAGGGGCAGCAATATTTTGGTCCCCCTGTAATACAAATATAACACGGGTGCCTTTTTAGACATCAAAAGGTTCAGAAGTGCCCTGAAGCAGAAAAGTAATCACGATCCAAGACAAGAAATAATCGCTTTGCCGATTTTCAAAGAAAAGAGATTTAATCAAAACGTATGTATATATCTTGAACGAAATAGAAATGAACTTACGTAACTCAAACATATTATTATAGAACTCTCACTATAATAAAGGTACATAAAAGTACGTAAAAGCTTGTACATAATCAGACGACGCAAACCATATTTAATTTTAAGGCAAAATCTAGTAACGTTTTAAACAACTAAAGGTCCATTCCCTACATGTACTCATCCACCCCCCTTACCCCTAATGTAGTAATGAGCAAATAATATTACTAAAAATGATATGAAAATTATTTAAAATAAATATCCCCTTATTTTTACGCAATCAGTATCACATTTGCAGAGTTACTTACTAGTAAACATTAAAAACTTATTTGAAATTTAAGTTAAATTTGCTGCGTATAAAATAGCATTATAAAAGTCTAAATTTCCAGCAAAATTGACAATTAACCAAATCAAAAATAGATCGGATTTAAATTTAAAACGGTCCAGGAATACGAAATGAGGGGTAAACATTTTTCAAAGCTTCCTTGGTGACCTAACCCTTGGTTTTAGGTCATGTCCATATCAATTTTTCAATGTCACTCGCTAGATAACCTTTGGGGCGTTTAAATAAAGGAAAGGTCAGAGAAAGGGCGATGATGAGGTCATCACCGAGCGTAATTTAATTAGATAGGGTAAGGCACCGCTCATGGTGAGATTTGAGTACGGAGTGTGCATAAATGAAGACAAATTCTGTTTAAGTTATATTTATAAGGAATTATGAAAGCGAAATAAAATCAAAAGGAATTTTAATGTTTGGACCAGCTATATAAAAGCTTTGCTTTTTTTGTTTAATCTGAACTGGGTTAATTTTGAGTGTAAATGGTAGCTTTTTAACAAGCTCAAAATTACATAAAGGGATAAGAGTGGAAATCATTAAATTCATCAATTATTTCAGAATTCGTGAATACAGAATTACTATATTTAATGCATTGAAGGATATTAAAATTATTACGTTTATCGCTTATTTCATATTTTTGATATTATATTATTTTATGAGATTGTGAATCAATATCAAAGGAGCCTACACTGTAGTAGCGCATTAAGCGAAGCATGTCTGACAACTTAAATGAAAATATAAATGTAGTTTTCTTACACTTAACAAAACTTCAACATTTCAAGTTATGGCAATATTAGTATATCGCTACGATTAAGTTATATTACTTTCGTGCTACTTATTAAAACACTATTAAACGTAGACAATATTGCTAGAACATCTTGTTATAAAGTAGCACGAAAGACACACTTTATTGTTTACAAGTCGTTTAAGCGCTGATGAATAGAAGAAATGTCCTCGTACGACGTAAATAGCACCTCCGTTGTTCTGAATAATTCACACTATCCCATTCTGGAGAAACGGGAGAAGTTGCGAAGTCACACCTTTACTAGCTATTCTTTCGGCCGTTCCCTTTCATCGCGAACAAAACAGACCTTGGGGGTTGTTTATTTTGAATAAAAACATCGCTATTGACGTAAACAAAGCAATTTGGAGTCGACCGACGTGTTTTTATTCTGAAGTGATGTTTATTTTTATTGTTATTGGAGCGATCCGATTTAATTAGCTGGATTTTGGAAGGAAAGAGTTGAAACGGGTGCGTCGTGCTGGTTAAACTTTATGGACGATCCGTGCCTGAATAATTAAAGAGGTTGAAGGATGTTTTGTATTTTCAATTATTACCGATATACTTAATGAATGACTTTTTTTCTAAAGTAACGCAAAAATATATATTAATGCTCCACATCAAGGCTAAGGCCTCCATCAAGTTATCGTTACAATGATTGGTAAAGGCTTAATCATTCATCATAATCTCAGCGTATTCCCGATTGCATCCAGTATGGAGCTCAGGGTCCGCTTCAACTATGATCCTAGATTTGAAAATGCTGTTTATTACATAACCCTACAAGGGAAACCAGGCCTACCTGGAATATAGTCGGGACCAACGCACGAAGCACGAATCATCATTCTTTTCAGACTTAATCACTATCCTTTCCAAATGAGAATGGTAATCACAAATTCGAGCTGTGTTCGAAAAAACCCAAAAAAAGATTGCTCGGTAATTGAACCAATTCAATCGGGCTCTCGCTTTTCTCCTAATTTTGCCCTGAAAAATAAATAAAATATCCTTGAAATCGAAATCAAAACTAAGAAGTCATTAAATACACAAACTGACACTTTTATTTTCAGCACTAATTATAGAATTAGATTAACTACATACTAGAAACAAAAAAAATTAGATGCTTATAATATTTTAACAGCTGAGAGCGATTTGCCCATAAAAATCTCAAATCTATTGCAAATTCTTAATTTACCACAAAATAATTGGACGGAAAAAGGGGATGGTACACATAGTATAATTGTTTTCGATTCTGGGTTTTAATGTATGAGATTTGGGCCATACCTGTAAAAATATACTTTTGACTATAAAAAGACGTACAAACCACTTTCATATTTAATACAACAATAAGGATTCTTAAGCACATTAAATTTATAATCCGATCAATAAGTGATTAAGGATGAGTACCTATGATAAAGTTGGAACATTGCATGCTACGAATTTTCATCAAACATGGTAACTTTTGGGGTTTCTTATTTTGTCTTTATCCCTCTAACCCGGTTAATGCAGGGTTATCCCTTTCTGGAATTCAATCTCGCGAAAGGGTGGGGAGATTTAGAATTAAACCTCGTAATAAAATGAGGCCTAGTAAGCCGCCCTTCAGTTTATTAACTCAACTTTTGAAAACTGACCAAAGTTGGTTGACAAATATTTTTCCGATTACAATTTTATCAGATATTTAACCTAATTTTTTCATGCCACGAAAGTGGCGATAATGCCTGCGGCCTATTTGATAGTGAGTGGTTACCATAAGGCCTTAGCCTCCATTTACGCGGGCAGTGGGGCGGCAGCGGCAGCAGGTGCAACAGCGGCGAGATATTTTATATGGAATCCCATAGACTCGTTCCCAAACACAGTGGGGCGAAGCGGCAATGCACGCAGACGAACTGCGGATTATCGCTTGATCGTACCGCTCTTGACGGCCCGCGTCAAGCGGTGACCGTAGTGCGCCTGCGTGCGCTGCCGCTTTCGCTGCCGCGCCGTTGCCGCGAAATTCGAGGCCGAGGCCTTACAACACCAGAGGCATCATTCATGCGTCACCGCCCTTGTAATTTGAAGAGAGAACATAAAGCTCACCAACTACCTCACCATAGAACATACTGATCGTATTACTTCGATGATTTGGTAAGTCCGCTTGTGATTCACTAGACGTCCATTAAAAGAAAACCCAGAGATTTCGGTTACAATAGGGTTGCTTAATACATCAAGCAATAAGTCTGTCAACTGGAAAATTTCAAGCATTATCAAGACGAAATCAAATATCAATATCACTAAACCCGTACTTTCAATAATGATCCTAAACAAACTCAGTAGTTAATGAATTCACTCGACAGCCTGGTCCCGAGCATGGTTGATTGATCTCTGTAATCTGGACGGGCGCGCGTACGGCACGCTTGCCCAGGCGGTGCCATCGGTCCAATCCGGGGCAGATAAGCCGAGGGCTTGTGTGCTCAATTGTACTACCCACCCTATGACGGTAATAATTATAATGAGGTACAATTGTGTATGAATTTAGTAGCATTTTTTTTTCTTTTCTTTCGATGCTTTGTAAGTTTTTAGTTTTTTTTCTCAGCTATTGTGATTAATTAATTGACTGTCAAAGTTCCACATTTTAAAGTTGACCCCATGATGTCCAAAGTTGTTTTCGCAAAAACAAATAAATCCAAAGTAATTTACACCTTGCGTGAGAAGTACATTTGAAAACACACTAGCTATCTTTTGACGCTGATTATTTTTTCAAATCACCATACAACGCTTTGATGATCTGATAGTTTAAGTACCAGACCATGATCTCGGAGTCCATGGTTTGATTTCCAGGTCGTGCAAAGTATGTGTCAGATTTTTGAACTAGGTCACCATTTGACGATTTTTAAGCTTTGTAATTAAACGAGTGCCTCTCATTGTGACGATTACTGAGTTTCATATTGACAAGCTTTGCCTTGCCAAAGGGCCATCAAATAAGCTGATACTTTTTCTTAGAAACTCTTTAAAGCCTCTTATTCTATAAATTACCAGCGTTATTGCTTTCCACGAATGATTTTACGAGGTGCTACACTATTGACCTGTTGAGCTCGCTGGCCGGCGGCCAAATGGCCCCAAAGGCTCCTTTGCATAATTCCCCAAACTCATGATAGGGCACGTTTTAAAGCTATTACACGACTGATCGCTCTTTTCGTTCGTTATTTCACTTTGGCTTTAGAGTCGTTAGGGAAAATCCATAAAGCTTTTAAGTGCTCGTTGAGCTTAGAGAACTAAAATCAAACCAGTTCCAGTTTCGTCCAGTTAAACCTTGTCCAAACTTATCAAATAAAGTGTGTTTATAAGTCATTCGATTTCATGTAATGGTCAAAAAGTCGGCTATTACACCCAGAGGTCGCGGGATTGATCCCCGCACGGTACTAACATTGGTGTGCATGAACGTGACATGTCTGTTTGTATCGGTCTGGGTGTTTCTACGAGTATGTATAAAATGTATGTATTTACAAAAAAAAAGTAATGTTTATCCGTTGTCTGGCACCATAGCAAAAGCTAATGCTTAGTTTTGGGCTAGATGGCGATGTGTGAATAATGTCCAGAGATATTTATTTATTTTTTCATTCATTCGTCGATGATACACGACGAAAGGTTTTCTCAAAGGATACTGGGCTAAAAGTCTTTGAAGAATGCTTCTAAGCACCATAATCTCAGGCTAGCAAGACCTGCAAACGTGGGACTCGGGACTAAAATGATCCTCGCACTTCCCACCAAACTCCCCGGTTTCCCTTTTACTAGCGAAAGAGAGGAGCCGATGTGGGTGTATATTTTTCCTAATAATATTATAAACGCGAAAGATTATAAGTATTAATGGATGGATGGATGGTTCTCTTTCACTACTAAATGGATTTAAATGAATCTTTACAATAATATAGTTTCTTCTTCCTTCTGCTCTGTTCCTGTTATTTGGGGTCGGCGCAATATGTTTTTCTCTTCCATTCATCCCTGTCACTTACGAGGTATCCACCCTTATTCACTCATATTATTATCATCTTTCACGCAATCCATCTATCTCTTTTTCGTACGTCCTCTTCCTCTCCATCCACTAACATTCATATTCAACGTTGTTTTCATAACGTGCCTTTCATCCCTTCTCATCATGCCCATACCAAAATGGGCCTTTCATCTTTTCTGTCACAGGTGCTACTTATACATCAGAATAACACATAAGCTACAATTTATAAAGATATTGTGTGAATTCCCGCGGAATAACTGTAACAAAAGGTTTTGTTTACTGCTATACAATAAACATAATGCGTATCAATGGTTGATTTTGCGCATTGCTGTTTTCACAGGCATCATTAATAATTATTATTATTTTTATCGACCTCTGTGTGAAAGAAACAAGACGCGTTGAAAAGAAAAATACTATCGATTGACATACTTGCCTACATTTAAAAAGTTCATGTAACAAGTTCATGAGAGAGTTACTAATTTTAACGACTTTCTGGATTTTAATAGCATATTGAATGCGTAAGAAACTAATAAACTTTCTTTTCTCTTACTCATAGTCCTGACATCAATTTAAATAAAGGTGTAATGTTATGGAAACTCTCAACTTGGCTTGCGGTCGATCCTACGATTACACGTTTGTTCAATCTGCCTTCATTGTTAGCATAGTCGTTATCATCATTTCAAAGCAATTATTTGGACATGTAACAAATATAATTATCAGTTTCAAAATAAAAGTATTTCTGTAGTCTATTACACTCGTATTAGTTGCCATCGCCTCTTCAGCATCACAAAGGCAGTAAAGTCTCCAATCGATGGCGAAGTGTAAGGAAGACAACAAAATCCGGGGTTAATATGCCGACCCAACCGCTGTCAGTTTCTGGCACAATTACTGCCTTTCTTTTGCATTGATACTTAAATCGTAATCTAGTCTAGCTTAAGGAAATATATTTCTTACCAACATTGATATTTCGCCGCTTCTCTCGAAGACTATACAAAGTCGAAAAAAATGAAAAACTAAGAATCACCTGCTTAGTTTTTCTGTATATATAACTTGATTACGCAAATTTTTCGACTTTGAGAGAAGCGGCGATTTATGAAAAAAAGTCAGTTATGTGTTGAGCCATGTTTTTGAGCCATGTTTTAAATGCAATAAATCTGATTAAATAGAAAACAAGCCTTCCCTCATGGCTTTTTCTGATTGAAACTACGTTATCCCTGATATTTTACTGGGATGAAAAAGTAGCTTTCCATAAAACAATCAGACAAACTGTTGCACAGTTTGGCAGATGTTGCTTCTGTGTTATTGATTATGTTTAAATGGAAATAAATAAAAAAAAACACTCGAACTATATTGCATTAATACATTATCTAGTCTGGTATAATTAAACTTTTTATTGAAACGGGCTGAAATAGAGTTTCCCCAGCAATGCTCTTTCTCCAAGGAGTTGTCCTAGTTTTAACTGTGTCACGTAGTGTCATTGATTTATATGGTGTCTAGCTACATAAACAAATATCATACATACATAATCAAATAATTAAAAATAAATTAACCTACATCTAAGTTTCTTTAGTATCGGCCAACTGTTTTGTAATTTTATGGTTAGATGCAGTTATAAATGTAAATATTTACTACTAGCCTTCTGCCTGCGATTTCACGCGCGCGTAATTTTTTTTTCAAATATCCCCCCTTCGCTCCCACATTTCCGGGATCAAATCCTAAGTTCACCGGGGATAGTGTAGCTATCCAACAGTGAAAGAATTATTCAAATCGGTTCAGTAGTTTCGGAGTTTATTCAATTCAAAGAAACAAACATACAAACAAACAATCAAATCTTTCTTCCATAAAATTATAATAAATAATAAATTAGTATTAGTATAGATGAAAGGCTCACTCCATGAAATTTACTATCAGCTGTAGCGTAGGCTTAAGCGCAAAAAAAAACTTGTAATTTTATTTCAAGTTTTTTTTTACTACTGTTTTTATTAATATTTTAGTTTTTGCAGATTGACACTAGATCATGAAACAAACGTAAAAGAAAACATAAAATACTGTTTTTGAACCTATTAGCAGCTATACCTAAAGTCTTACATATTAATTATTGAAAGTTTCTAAGCTCAATCCTCGTAAAAGTTAAAGTTTATAAAACTATCCCAAACACTGAAGTCGATAATATTACTTAACTGCTGCTTGACAGTAATTAAGTGCGATTTTAACCGACTGTGTTAATTGATCATAGTTTACTTTCTTTATCCGAACACTTAATTCCTTTTTAAGTTGTCAGAGTAAGCTTGAAACATGATCCAGAATTTAGAATATTTCATCAAAATCGATTAAAAAGTGATTTAGGCGTAAGAGACTGACAAACTTTTTTTTAGCATTTATCACATTCATTTGATGTACACCATACAAAAAAAATAGTATATGAGTATGAATTCTAAAGTTGCTAAGGGTGTTACGAGACCAATCGATCCATTATCGAGCAACGGCATCGATCAATGATAGAATAAATAACTCGACGTCAATCGATAGTCTCTACAATAACAAACAATCAACCAGACTAGTCGATCAACTTCGATTGACGGTCGATCGATTGGTCTGGTAACACTCTTAGGGCGATCCTCTTAAAGGCTAGTAAAGCTAAATTCCCTGATAAACGTTCCGCCGGGAGTGAAACTACCCCGTAATTAAGTGCAACTTGGACCGAGCAACTGTGCTATATGATCAGACTATTAACTCAGTTTTAACTGACTTCAAAAAAGGGGGAGGATCTCAATTCAACGTTTGTTTACTTTTTGTTTTACTTCATACATTTTTGCTACTCTACCCTACCCTAGAACCTATGTAATGGTCCAATTAAATCTAAACTAGATAGTACAATTACTTTTTAAGCTATCTTTAATCAAGCTATATTTCGGCTAATCCACTTATCCCACCTAGCCGTCCCACCTGGGTGGGAAAAGTGGATTTTTTTCCACTCTTCCCACCCGGGTGGGATAAGTGGAATATAAGTTCATGCGACTTTTGCACTTATCCCACGCGGGTGGAAAAAGTGATTTTTTTTGTTTTCACTCTTCCCATCCAAGAGGGATAACTACGACATAGTTCCTTTAATCACAAGTTTAATTTTAATTGCAGTTCGCCAATATCATTATTAAAAAAATATTGGTATCACAAGCGATGAAAACACACTTGGTCTTATACCATACTTCCTGGAAAAGTCTTGAAGAAAAATAACGCCATTTTCTCAGGTGCGCTGCAGCGAGTCGAGATTTATGAGGCGAGATCGGGTTACTGCCGCTTGTTACAACATGCCTGATAAAATACTGCAGTTATTACCAAATTACTTTAACTTCAATTGTACTTCAGTTTTATGAAAGAGGAAGACAAACGAGCTAGAGTGACACCTGATTCCTAATCACTACCGCTCAGGACATAAGATTATGCGAATAGCATCTTAGATTGGTTGCCATTCTTTTCATCATCCATAATTTGGCAAGTCCAGTATTGATGCAAACGCCATCTGACCTGTGCGTGCAGGTTTCTTCACGATGTTTTCCGTCACCGCCTAAAAGCGACTTACTAAATTCTTTAGTACAGTATAGGTAAGCGTATCCAGACTAGACGATTGTGGCAAAAAAATAAAAGAAAAATATTATATGAGTTAAAAATAATTTATTTATTAATTTATTAATATATTATGATGAATAAAAAGTTAATCTTTAAAAATATTTTTTTTTGAATCCAAAATAGTGGTCCACGAACTTGATTAGTGATTAGTAGATTTGAAGTGCACACTTGGCCAGTCGTAACTTCGTAAGCGCGCGTCGAAAATTCACAGTGAACAACATAGCGTGAATGGGTTAGCGTTTGACGTTTGGCAAAGTTATCCACGCTTTGAGCGGGTATAACCACTGGTAGTATCACTGTTTTACCTTTTCACGGATGTTCAAACGCAGTAGTCATCGCCTGGTATAGTAATGATTTTTGTTGTGTATTCTATAATGCATTTTAAGATCCTAATGTTATTGAAAACGGTAGAAAACAGATTAAGGAGAAAAATATGACACTTTATCCGTTATGGTATACTCACACTAACGATACTGGACAGCAAAATACAAGGAAGAAGAGAAAAAGAAACTCACAACTGTATCAAGACAAAGGCTTGTTGTTTCATTTATTTATATTCAGCTATCCTTAATTTTGGGCTAGAAATCGCTGTATGAATAACGTTAAAAAGGTAGCAGGAAAAACTAATTAAATAAATCGAAGGACCCAAGATGGGAACAGAACGTTATACCAAAATCGATACCCGTATTTCTCGCTCGAGGCATTTCAAAAAGTCATAAAGTTGATTACACTTCGCTCGCCGGACAACAAAATTGTGGCGAGTTGCAACGAACCTCTGAGTGCAATTTCATTTAAAAATTCCTCATCAATTGAAAAATTCCTAAATGGCACGGCGCGGGGAGATACGATTCTGGCATTTGCGCTATTTGCCCCTGAATTCGAATCAGCTGGCTTTAACATCGTTACGACTTTATTTTAAAATTCTCTGACTATTTGAGGCCTGATTGTGTCACCCTTTAGTGGCGGAAGTTTTTCTTTTAATGGCGGTCAACCCGCGCTTTTATGAGGAATAAACATTGAAAATTTTCTATCGTTTTCAATTCATTTGTATCTTGAGGTTATGCTACTTTATTTTTTGAAATTGCGTCCGATATTTGGTGGTCTACAAATGCTTAACCAAGGTTCTTTCATAATAACTGAATTTTAGTATTACCCTCAGCAGTACTTTCGATAAGATACGACCTAATAAGGTTAGTGAACCCACTATTTACAGAATTTTGGTACCATCTTGAGTCTTCTATGGATTTTTATCATGGTCATCATGCCTGTTATAATGAATTAAATTATTTTTGCAGAAGAAAATAATAAAATACTACAATATAATATGACCTGTTTGTTTGATGCATTGGCAAAGCGTAGGCGTTCATTGTTGAAAAATGATGTAGGATTTTTCCTGGCTTAATCACTACATTGTCAAATGCAGATAGATAACAATAATTATTGAACTGTGCGCCAAACTTCAATCAAATTTTGAACCAAAAACTCCAAGATGATGGCCCGGTTAAACCTGACACTAGTGGATGGAGTTAAATTATAAAACTCATTACTCCACAATTTCTAGACGATTGCCAAACACAAACTGTAACGTGAATGGAGTTGAAATACTTGCCCTCGGTTATCACAGTATCTCTGGGAACATTTCCGACATGGTTGTAATTTAATTAAGTTGGCGCGATGTACTCAAAGAACGAAATTTCACCCGTATTTTGATTAATGTAACGGAAGCCATTACCATTGCTGCGAGTATAAAAATTCGTGTTAAACAATAGCGGTAACATTGTGGAAGATTTTCTTGGTTTTTGTAGTTTTAAAGTCAATTATTCGAATAGAATAAATTATAAAATTATGTTTATATAAATTATGTTTCCGTCAGTAGTGAAACTGGCTGTATAACGTAGTTTCGCCATGAGGCGATAGATGGCGCTAATTGATAGAGAACGGGCAGCGGATCCAACTTGCGCTGGCGTTGCGATCCGTCGATCGTAATATAAGGTTGTTTGTATAATTCAAATTATTAGAAATCATCAAAAAAAGTCAGTGAGGTCAGTGACAAATAAATCGCGCTTCGATCAAGACGTGTTGTGTTTTATTTTCGGCGTCTTCCGAAGACCACTTCTCAAACAGTGGGTTGTAACTTGTACACTGGCCCCAAGTAGGTAATTTTATCATCCAATCAGATAGTCGTCGTACTACTTTATATTCTATTTGAATCTCAACCCTTTGAACCATAAATTATATTCCTTGGACAAGACCTAGTTTACATAGAAAATATTCAAGCCACAATAAAGCCTCGTAACCACAATCGTCTGTTCTACCAGTGTTTGAACTAAATTAGGAATAGTCACGTTCCCCTCTTATTTATCCAAAGAAAATTTATCGTTTGCGACAGAACCTCTTAATAAATGTTTTCAACTGAAGCAACACCGCGAAAAGGAGTTACGTTATAATTTATTTTAGAAGCTTAATTTCGGGAACAGCCGTGAGCTATGTTTTAGCATACTTACAATGGAAACGAACAAAGTCAATTATACCTATTCACAAACTGTTTAAAGTCGGTAATCGTGTGGGTTACAGAAAGGTATATGGCATTAATTGTCACTACGGTAATGACGGTGAGGCAACAATGCAATTTAAAAACTGCTATGTGTAGATAATATTTGACTTGACTCTTTGAATTATTTAATTTATCTCAAATACGTGATATTGCTTTTATAAAACCAAATAATTTAAAGTTCTGATGTTCTATAATGATAATAATATTACCCCACGCATGCTTCAAAGGACCTGAGACATTTTAAAAAGCAATTACTTTACTATTTCATGGGTATATTGTAGCTCTAGTCAGAGGTACAAAATTTAATAATGGCTGGCTATGACTTAATGAGGTTAATAATTATAATGCAATAAAATGTTAACTCAATACTGCTATTTAAAAAGGATGCCAAAAATTTATAATCTAGGTAATTTGATTTATTTAAGATGATAGTCGGATTTTAATTAGACGACCCAATCTAACGTTTACTGTGTTGTCAGCTTTTCGTGAAACATAGGTAATTAGTGTTGTGATAAGTGATTGAATAATATAATCCATTATCATGGCAACCATCGAATTGACGATAAATTATACGTTTTATAAATAATAATAAATATCTCTGGACATTATTCACACAGCGCCATCTGACCCCAAACTAAGCATTAGCTTGCGCTATGGGTGCCAGACAACGGATAAACATTACTTAAATACTTTTTTTTTGTAAATACATACATTTATACATAGAAACACCCAGACCGATACAAACAGACATGTTCATGCACACAAATGTTTGTACCGTGCGGGGATCGAACCCGCGATCTCTGGTGTAATAGCCGACTTCTCGACCATTACACCTAATAGCTCGTCAAATAGTCGTTATAAATAATGTATTTTTATTGACAGCTCTCACTTTTATTTGCTTTTATTAAAATAATAGTACTATAATTATTATTATCCTTATTATATTTAACAATTATTGCTAAGTATTAAATCCGAGTACAGTTATATTTTAGTCCGAGTATATTTTAATAACTTATAATGCCTAGAGTTGTAAAAGTTACTTTCACTACAGAAAAGTATCTAGTTAACAAACAAAAACAAACTAGAAGTGATGACAAATAGGAGAGAAACCTTAATTTTCAACGAAAACCATTATAATAACTACAAATTTTCATTCCAATCTTCCAATTTCATAATGCACTGCGGAATCTTAAAGACTTGCGAAATAATTTAATTCTTTATGCTAATTAAATGAAATTAATTGCGTACTCATAATGTGTACCTTTGTTCCATCCTTTGTATTTGAGCCAGTTGTAAATAACTTCTAAATACATAAATTTACTTGATCCAGCGACCAAAATACTTTCTTTGTTTGAAAACCAAATTCCGTTTATTTTGATGTAATTAATTCATTTTAAGATTTAATTAAATTAACATACTGTTTTCTCACTTTTAATTAAAAAAACTTTTGATGAAAAGCTAAACAGGCTTTTAGAATATATTATGCGGCGGTGCCTTGAAGTAAACCATATCATTACGTTACTTGTAAAGTAAGTAAGTAAAGTTACGAGATGTATCCACTCATACGTCCACTGTAACCACAGTTACAGAGACCATATACCTCAGGACAGTCCGTGTAACTACAGTTACATTTTTAAGAATTCGCGCCCGCTGATTGTTTTTTTCTTTTTCTTATCGCTGTGGATGTTTATAGTCTGTAGTGTTGCTGGTTTTTGACGCTCTATGATATGTACCACACCTTATTTCAAGTGGAACATAACTTCGGCTCATGGCTACAAAAAAAATAAATTGTCAAGTTGCTTGTTGTTTTTGTGGATCAGTGCGCGAGTGACTCCAGCTATTTTATTCGAGAAATCATGCCGTAAGTAATAAAATAATATTGTTTTGTATATCAAAATATTTATAATCTTACATATTTTCATATTTTATAACATTATGTGCGATTCCAGTCAGTTTTTAAGTAAAAATTTGGATTAAAAATAGGTCGGTGACTCTGTGTTTTTATTAGTGAATAATTGGAAGATCTAAAAAAGTTCTTATATTATATCGTAATTAAATGTTTTAATATGAAAATTTATTAATATTATAGCCTGGTTATTACCATACTTTCTTGAAATATTACATATTTCATTCTGGATTAGACAATTTACCATACGTGAACTTCGATTTCACAGATCATGTAGCTTTAGTTTTTATTTTATTTGTAATATTTCTAAGATGATTAATAATGGGATTTTGGTTTCTAATGAAAGGCCATTAAATTACCTAAAACCCAAAATTGTTTTAATATTGTAAACGTCAAAAATATCTAATAAAAAAAATATTTAAATTGAAAACTAGGACAAAATTAGCATTTCTTAAAGTTCACTGTAAGATCATTAATAGAATATAATGTTATAATCAAACATAACTATTGCCTAAAAATCGTCAACTAATGAGCCTTTCATTAGTATTTTTCATTTTGCTATATTTGAGTTATTTACTGAGTAATAAGCATTTATTTAGCATACGTCTCCTATCGATTTTGTTTTGCGCGTATCACGTGACTCGCGGACTGTCCTGACAACCTAGCGAAACGCGCACGGACGTTTGAGTGGGTATGTAGCATTGATGTGTAATATTTGTCGTGGAAAAAAATCAACAGCAAGTTTCAAACTCTAAATTGCAACATGAAGTCCAGTAGTTTTCACTGTAATATGAAATTAAAGTAGGTACTTATTTATTAATGTAAAATGGCAAAGCTAAAGTGAATTTATTACAAACTGCAGATTCCGGAGTGCCGGTACCTTTAATTTAAAATGGAGCTCAGGTTAACAAAACGCGCAATTCTAATATATAAACCAGTAGTTTCTAATTACCTATAACTTTTACATTGGCTAAAACCAACCACTACCCCGGTTTCCACTTTCCACCCGATTTGGGATGAACCTTTTTTTTATACAATTTCAGTTGCGTTGGTAAGCGGTCACTGCAGCCTATTCCATTGGGGGGCACTTCATCAGGAAGCGTCGCTCAATGTGTTGCCAGACTGTAGGCTCATCTGATCTTCGAGTCTTAGATTACAAGTGTACTGGCTTCCACATTAATATTGCCGGAACACAGCCAGAGTTGTTATGGCGGCAGATTTCACCTGTGGGGGTGGTAGCTAGCCAGTCGGACTCTAAAAAATTCCTACCACCAACTAGACCGAAGGCAGGGATCGAACCCACGACCTACGGGTTTTTATACCCGAGCGGCTTAGCCACTGTTCTACGGAGGAGTTTCCAGCATTGTGGCTATTACTCGTAACCAGCTCAACTTCATAAGTCACGTGTAATTTTATCGTAATTTATATATTATAGTAAACTGTATGATACCCGTACTTTACCGGCACTCTTGGACCTAAATGTTAGTCTCCCCTGAACAAATAATTTTAAGGCAGAAAACGCAAACTTCCGCTGTCTCGGGGAAGCGTAGATATCGTACATTTCAACTACGCTGTGAGAGGCGATCTTCACATAAATGGAGATGAGTTTTTACTGAGATGAAGCCTTATCTTACGTGGTGCACGGGCCTTAAACTGCTTGTAAAGGTTTCGCTCTATTTTTACCTTTTCAATTTTCTTGAGGAAAACCATGTCAACGTTTTCTGTACATACGAGAACATATTACTAACCAATTTAATGTTTCATTGCAGGTAAAAGGTCTTTATCAATATTTTAAATCAAGTTAGGATAAGATTTAAACTATCTAAACACCACCTTTGCTTAACACGGATTGGTGATTAAAAACTAATTGCCACCAACCAAATAAAGTTATAATACCTGTTAGTGATATCTCAATTTTCACAAAATGAGGCCTAAGAAATTGGTTAGAGAAACCACATCCCGTTTCATAGTAACTTTGGTTTCACCATATTCATATAATCACAAATGTACTATAATGAAAAATGATCAAAAGATTTTATGTCTAGAGATATCGATACCAGAAATATGAATTAACGTAAGGGACAAAACACTGTTTTTCAGGAGAGCCAAAAAACGATAAAAAAAAATTAAATCTCTCTATAACTTTTTACTGTCTGCTTCAATTTTAATTGTGTCTAGAGCAAAGTTTCTTAGAATTTTCTCTTCTTTCATGCTATGAACGAATAATTTAGAAATACCCAGTGGTTTAAGAAATAGCATGTCCCTTACATTAAAAAAATACGTTTTGTTGTACCTTACGTTGCTAATATTTTATTTGTAAACCGTCAAGCATAACGTAAGCAGCAAGAGAAATAGAAAATTATACGAAATTCTATTGTAAAGGACTTTTACAGTGTTACAATTTGATGTAACTATAGATATAATATACTAAATTTAGAGTATTTTAATACCATGCAAATAGGTTATTTGCATGATTAAATGTAAGTTTCAGCCTAGCTATCGCAGATTTAAATGAAATTTAGGGAGACAAAAATAAAACGATTTATTATTAATATTTTTTTATGTTCGACTTTTATGTCTGCGTAATTATTATAAATTCAACACACTAATCAGTCTATTAAACTTTTTGTTGAGTTTAGGTAAATGTTATAAAAGTAACAATGTTTAAATAAATGTCCTAAATTATTAGCAGTCTTAGACACCTTTTACTTATGAATTAAAAATAATAATTTGACTTTATGATCTCTTTTAATTAAGAGTCCTATAACAAACTCTGTAGTTTTAATAATTACGTATCATTGGCTTTAAAATCAGAAATTAAATTGAAAGAAGAATCTCAGACTTAATCAAACAGTCTTTTTATTAAGTAACTGAATGAATGTACTGAAAACGAAAGACAGATGAAAAAATATTATTTGTCTGAAAGATGAATGAATAAAAAAATATAAGTGATATTCATATTAATATTAGAAATATTTACTAGGGTCGCCCTCGCGGTTTCACCCGCGCGTATTTTTTTTTTTCAATTATCCCCCCCTTTCCCCATCAAAGGATCCTATGTCCGTATCCTGGTTCGAAGCTACCTCTTCACCAATTTTCAGCCAAATCGGTTCATCCGTTCTTGAGTTATAAATAGTGTAACCACTTTCTTTTATATACATAGATTACAAGATTAAATAATTAGGAATAGGCAGACAGATAATTAAATTCTTAAAAAACTCTAATCACGAATTAAAGTAAGGGACAAGGTAACCACTCAAACGTCCGCGCGCGTTTCGCAAGGTTGTCAGGACAGTCCGCGAGTCACGTGATACGCGCAAAATAAAATCGATAGGAGACGTATGCTAAATAAATGCTTATTACTCAGTAAATAACTCAAATATTGCTTAATAAAAAATACTAATAAAAGGCTTATTAGTTGACGATTTTTAGGCAATAGTTATGTTTGATTTTAACATTATATTCTATTAATGATCTTACAGTGAACTTTAAGAAATGCTAATTTTGTCCTAGTTTTCAATTTAAATATTTTTTTTATTAGATATTTTTGAAGTTTACAATATTAAAACAATTTTGGGTTTTAGGTAATTTAATGGCCTTTCATTTGGAACCAAAATCCCATTATAAATCATCTTAAAATATTACAAATAAAATAAAAACTAAAGCTACATGATCTGTGAAATCGAAGTTCACGTATGGTAAATTGTCTAATCCAGAATGAAATATGGAATATTTCAAGAAAGTATGGTAATGACCAGGCTATAATATTAATAAGTTTTCATATTAAAACATTTAATTACGATATAATATAAGAACTTTTTTAGATCTTCCAATTATTCAATAATAAAAACACAGAGTCACCGACCTATTTTTAATCCAAATTTTTACTTAAAAACTGACTGGAATCGCACATAATGTTATAAAATATGAAAATATGTAAGATTATAAATATTTTGATAAACAAAACAATATTATTTTATTACTTACGGCATGATTTCTCGAATAAAATAGCTGGAGTCACTCGCGCACTGATCCACAAAAACAACAAGCAACTTGACAATTTATTTTTTTTGTAGCCATGAGCCGAAGTTATGTTCCACTTGAAATAAGGTGTGGTACATATCATAGAGCGTCAAAAACCAGCAACACTACAGACTATAAACATCCACAGCGATAAGAAAAAGAAAAAAACAATCGGCGGGCGCGAATTCTTAAAAATGTAACTGTAGTTACACGGACTGTCCTGAGGTATATGGTCTCTGTAACTGTGGTTACAGTGGACGTATGAGTGGTTATGGGTGTAAATTATTTAACACTATTGACTTACTTTATTTTTCAGAGAAAAAAAAATGTAAACGTCTGTTACATCATTTTTTTTGGCATAAAACGTTTTACGCAGGCCAAAAAATCTTACTGTAAGGGACATTTTTTTAACGATAGAACTTTTTTAATAACACCAATCGATAGAGCAGAAAATTCTGAATCCAATGATATATATAACTCATTTTCGCCAAAATGTCCCTTACGTTAATTCATATTTCTGGTATCGATATATTGATTGAGATACTTGCAAGAAACTGGCCAGAGATGATTGTTAAATCTTGAAGCTATTTATATGGAATACTATTTTGGAGAGATTAGAAATTTACTTTTATGTCATTTTATTATTTTGAGAAGTATCTTGACAGCAAAGTGATTTTTACGATTTTTTTTTATTGATTTCGATTTAATTTGAAAACATATTATTTTTGCGCAACATTATTCTTCCTATAAATCACCCTTCGGTTATATTCTGTAGATAGACGCAGCTCTGGTTCAGGTGGAAGGAATTAGGAGAACCGTCGCGCACCGCAGAATTATGAAGGGGAATTTGATTTACAGTTTGTGTTTCAATAGCCTTCCTGCCCGCTCTCGGAGCGAGGTAGAAAACTCAAATACTTTGTGTATTTGAGGCTATTTCAATCAGTTTTATGTTATGAGTAAAAATGCCAGGGAAAGTATAATCCCTATTCAGTACAAGCCTATTTTTAGAAAATCAAGAAAATAATTTATTATTTATGTCCATATTTATCATTTTTAAAACAGCTTATTTTACATCAGTTTGATAATATTTTAGTATCATCATCATCAATACAAACAAAGAAACAACCAAAATGTTTCCTCTTTATAATAACATTAGTATTAGTATAAATTGACTGCCTCGACTGCTGAGCGACTGAGATATAAGATCCGGATGTCGTGGGTTTGATTGGTAGCACCCCACAGAAGATGTCAGCCGCTATAACAGCTCGGAATGTGTTCTGGAAATATTAATGTGGGAGCCAGTACAGAAATCAGAGGCTCAAAAATCAGATGAGCCTACCGTATCGTAGCACATTAGACGACGCTTCCTGGTGAAGTGTCCTACAATGGAATAGGCAGCTGCTGCCGCTTACCACACCCTGTCTGCCAACTAATCAAGAAAAAAAAAACAGTTGCGTATTACAAACATACGTGTAGAAAGAAATTTGTTTTATTTACACAACAAACACCATTAATCTTGGAGTACAATATTACTCTTAATAAGTTGAAATAATTAGTTACGTAAATAAGACGCGCTATATCTCCATCACTAAAGGGTAGATAATCAGTACCTACCTAGTCTACAAACTGGGGTCGTTCAAAGTAATCCTTAGAGACAAACCCAACCACCTGAGCACTTAAAATATAATTTAAACACTTATTTTAAATGTAAGGCAACTAAGTTAATGTTATAATTTGTTTTTAATGCTTTGCTACCTTATTGCCAAATAGGGTTATCTTTTATGTATTGTGTGCGTGTAAAATTATATTTTAGAATCATTAAAAAGCCTGGCTAGTTGTATAGTGTCAAGTGGGTGCGCCTCCGGCACTCTCACAAACCAGACGAAACACAATAGTAGTAGTCACTATTATTTCACCCTGGTGTTATGTGAGAGGGTGGAACTTCCCTGGACAAGCTAGCCCATTCGTACTGTAAACAGCATGGCTCTACTACTACTGAAAGGTTATGACCGCCTCCGTGGAGCAGTAGCTAAGCCGCTCGGGTATAAAAAGACGGAGGTCGTGGGTTCGATTTCCGCCTTGGGTCTGGTTGGTGGTAGGGCTTTTTCAGAGTCCGACTGGCTAGCTCCCTGGCCCCACAGGTGATATCTGCCGCCATAACAGCTCTGGTTGTGTTCTAGCAATATTAATGTGGGAGTCAGTACACTTGAAATCAGAGGCTCGAAGATCAGAATCTACAGTCTGGCAGCACATTGAGGTGAAGTGACACTTTCAAGTAAAGCGTCCCTCGATGAAATAGGCCGCAGTGGCCGCTTACCATCAGGTGGGCTGCGTGCCTGTCTGCTAACTGACCTAGTATAAAAAAAGGTGAAGTCTGTTAATTGTTCACATAACTAATAAATCATCACAAACATATCTGATAGTGGTAAAACTGGCCATTACCCGTTGAATATAGCATTTTCTCAACTATAAAATATATAGTTGAGAAAAATTCTCAACTTCAAATTGTCACGGACGGAAAAAGTTGTTGACTCCTGGTAGTTACTATTGTTCCTCAAACAACGCAGCCACGAGAAAATTACATAGGAGAACTGTTATTGGCTTAGCTGTCAACAGTGCAAGTATCAAACAAAAGAGTTCGAGCTTTGCTGGGTATAACAATGGTAAACTATTGAACTGTTTCAGTCTTCAAGTTAACTGACTAATTGCAAAAAGATATTATTGTTTTCTGAGCTGCAAACATTTCACAGATTATTTTTGATAATAAGGGTCTTCTTCTTCTAGTTTCCGCGCTGTCCGACAAGTTACTGATAAAATTTGTCAACCGTTATTAATACTGCTGTCTATTATGTCTATTTTGCAGTAAATCTAGTAGTAGATTTTTTTATTTGATCTATATAAACATGAAAATTAAGATAACGATAACTTGTCCTGGAACTACGGTTATATTGGAACTTGTTTCTTCAAGTGGCAACAATCAAATGAAAAAACATTAAGATGTCATTCAATAGTGAAGTCTGTCAAAGTGTGATGTCAATAATTGTCAACCGTGCCTTGTTATTATTAGATATTGTGAGTTATTTGTGAGTATAACCATAGCATCCAAGTGTGGCTATAACCATAGCTAATGTGGCGCCCCCCGCGCAGGTTTTTATTTTCCTGGCCAGGCTATACATTCATGTTAAAGTGGTGGTTAAAAAAAATAAAAGCTTGCAAAAGCATTCTTGGAATCTATTTTGCACAATGAATTAAATATTTCATTTTCTTTCTTTTAATAATTGTCATCTCTGCAAAACAATAAAGTAAAATACCCAACAAACTAACAACACTTGTAACTGATGACTATTTCGCACGTTACTCCGGGCTCTCCGAGTTGCCCCCTAACCCCTCTCCCGGCCATAAACCGACTAATTGCAAAAAGAACTGTATGCCGTTAACTGTGAACACGAACAGAGTTTTACGAAGACAGCGCCAGTAAAATGAATGTGTTTCGGAAACATCGTTTGTACATCAGCGCAGGCCGAGGGAGCTTTCTTTTCTTCTTTTCTGCTGTTTGCAATTCCTACTGGTCTGCCATTTTGATTTTTTTTTCAAAACAGCGTTTAATTGACATTCTTTCAAAAATAGATACTTATTAATAGTTACTAGATAATGGATTTTAAGTAAGTAAAACTTTGGTGGCTCATATCTTAGAAATGTGACACTTTACGGGTTTTCGATCGATTTTATGTTTGTTATACTAAGTGTCAATTTTTAAAAAAATTAAGTAAACACTGTTTTGAAAAAAAAAATACAAAATATCGGGACTAGTAGGTAAGCTAGCCTCCGTACAAAAATCTTCATAGCCCTTCCACTCATATTTGACGAAAAACGTTGAAATGAGATACTATGTATTTATTGATATTTTAAAACCAAACAGCCTCATCCACTTCTCAAACAAAAGTCAAAAATATTATAGCGCTTTGCACGTCGGGACGTTGTAAGCGGAGGAAAATAATATACCTACGTACACTATCTAACAGCATTACCTAGTAGATGATTGCTGTTACGCACATTTTCTTCTGAGTCATAAACTTGTACATAAAATTTTTCTAGCGTTCTAAAATTGGGACGTTATATCGTTATTTATATCGTTATTTATATTTATTTATATTATTTATTTATTTATCAGTCTTTAATTTTTCACTGCAAGACAAAAGCCTCAATATATTATGTACATACACAAACTAACAAATTACCATGTATCTGTTGACTATTTCGCACGTTAGTCTGAGCTCTCTCAGCTATAAACCGACTAATTGCTAAAATAACTGTATAGTAAGTATGCCGTTAGCCGCGGAATTTGCGAAGAGAGTTTTACAAAGACAGCGCCAGTAAAATGAATGTGTTTCGGCAACATCGGGCCGGAGGCTGTGACGGAGCTCCCCTTGCCTCTGTGTTATCGCGTGTGTTAGAATCGTGATACATTTAAGCAATTGCCGGTAGATGTACTCGTACGTAAAATATGCTGAGACTTTTATGTACTAAGTTGGAATCTTTTCCGAATAAGTTCGTAAGAGTAAGCTGTATTTTTAAAAATAACACTTATAAGGATATCGCCTGGTACTATATCTCGTATTAAAGTTTGCTAACTGAGTTTACAGACTTAAAGATGACATTTAAGTTAACATTATTATATTTAGCTGTATTTTTCTTTCTAAAAATTCTCAGACGTTACAGAATAAAGTTTATCGTTGCTTTCAAAGTGTTCAGGTTAAAGCCAGTGCCATAGCTTTACGAATATTTTAAAAACGAAGATTAAAAAGTTAGGTGTACGTGAAAAATGGAATAACTGTCTGCAGAGCTGCTTGATTATTAAGTTGTAAATATTTGTGTCTAATCAACAAGGAATAAAAGTTCGCAACTTATTATTATATGAAAGAAAGGCATTTTAATCATCTGCGTACCAGCAAGGTTTATGCACGGAGATTAGTCCGTGTTCACAAAGTAACAGATATCAAGGTAAAGAACATTCGAAGTTAAAACATATATGTGCTGCAATACCATGATGATACATTTGCAACTCGTGTTCACGTTCCGTTTATTCCGACTAGTCCGATTAGCAGTGTTCACTTCTGAAAAAAACTAATGAGCAATTGATACCGTTTCCAGTTTTGGCATTTATAATGACCTAAAAATCTTGAAGCTGTATGGCACAGCTGTGGCAGTGGTTAGTTAGCGATAACGAAAGTCAAGCTTCCCACAACGCGGTTGGTTAATGGATGGGTGACCATTATGACCATATTTAGTGACCTTTATTTCGAGCGTCTCTGTGCTTCGAAAGGCACGTTAAGCTGTTGGTCCCTGCTGATATTTATTATTATGTAGATATAAGTCGTCAAGTCTAGTCAGAGGCCATTCGGCAGCTTATGAACATCTGACATCAAGGTTGGTCACTTGCCTTACTCACAACTCCAACAACCCGCACTGGGCTCGCGTGGTGGAGTATGGCCCACATTATATCACACTTAAGATAAGGCCTGTGTGTCCCAGCAGTGGGAACATTATGCTGGTGATGAAAAATTTTGAAACAAATCGCTTAAAACGTTACGAGTATTTGTAAATAATTAAAAACAGAATCCAAGTTCATCATCTTCACAATAGCATCAAGAACCTTAAATCCGATCGGTCCACCCGCATCGAGTTATTAGCTGCGATCATTGAAGTTTTAGATTAACTACTCATTTAACAAAACAAACTTATTGGATTAGAGCGCAGTGTACCAACTCTACATTTTAACTACCGCTTCTATCAATTCCAATGTTCTTTGTTTACCCTTTCCGCATCATTGGTGTTCCACAAAAGCTTAATAAGTGAAACAAGGTCACGCTGTCGGCCGATCATCCAATCACAAATCCACTTATACTAAGATTTATCCCCGAAATCCTTTTAGTTCCGAAGTCGCAGGAAATTCGGCCGCAGATGGCTTTTAAGGCTCGAAAACAATCGTTAAGACGGCCGGATTAATAGACGATGTTCAGTTTTCGGCGTTTGAGGCCCAAACTTGCCCCACTTGTTAACTGTACCCCGGATTATTTTGGGAGTCAATATCAAAACTTGGGTCATCTGCTGTGAACTAAATGCTAACTTTGAATTTAGCTAACACGGATACAGATTTAGCTCCTCGAAACAATTGTGATGGCCTTTTATACATGGTGTCCCAAAAAATGACACGTCACAGTGACAGTGGAGGTAGGCCAGCACAAGAGCTACCGAACAAGCCTAACATGTAGCTCGGTTTTCAAGATATTGCCAGTTTAAACTTTTTCTAAATTTTCACGTTTTATAACGTGTTCAGTATTAGCAATAAGTTAAAAAGTCTAAGATATTCGCAACAAGAGTACAAAAAAAATCCAAACATGAGGGCTATTGCTGGGATATTGCCATCTTAGAACATTTATAGGGATGTAGATAAAGTTAATCGTTAGCAACTATATTATAGGTAAATATTAAATACTCCCAAAATCTTGAACGAAACAATAATAAATACTCAATAATTTTTTTTTGAGTGGTTGAGTACCATGTGATGTGAAAGGAACATAATGGTCTGTTGCGATGTATGGGAGAGAAACTCAGCAGCAAGGAAGAAAAATATTATGATGTCTACGAATTTGAATCTACATCTACGCAAAGGCAAAGGAACTGATACAGAACAATAAATGAGCTATTCTTTAATTAAAAGTAAATTATTCTAAACATTCCAGTAAACTTGTCTACAAATTGTAAGCGGTTGCAAGTCATTGGCAGTTATTCAATTAGTGTAGAACCGGGGAGCTAATTACAGCGCTCAAAGTCTTTCACTTATTACTCCTTCCGCTCAACTTGGCGACCTCTGACTTGGAGCTAACGACTATTATTTTAAAATTATTCCATTAAGCTTGGAAAAAATAGTAGAACAGTTTTTTTTCCAAGCCTTTTCATAACATCTGCGTCTAATAATTTATGTTAATATACATTTTATGATGAGCCAAGTGTATGTAAGCGGCACATCAACATCAACTCAATTTTCTAAGTATACCTAAGCACAAATTACTAAATAGTTTAGGTAAAGATATATTTCAATTAATTACATTAGGTTGATATGGTGTAGGTCTGATAAGGTTTAAGTTTTGTCTGTTGAGAACCAATTAAGGTTATTTCGGTCCAAGAAGGAAATTGTACTTCATTGGGTAGGTGCGGAAAGTTGGGCGAAGTTGCAACAAGTTTTGTCGCGTGCCAAGCGAGCCTTAATTCTAATGGAGCGAACTTGGTCAGTGCGACGTAAAGACACAGCCTAAATAGGCTCAGTGGGACCACTGCTGCAACAATAGGTAATTTTTAAATCAAGGATAGGCATAAGCAATCGTTCTTATAAATATACGCAGGTCTAGCTGGCCTGTGGTTATTTATGGTGCCTAAACGCATTCTCTTCCGAAAAAAAAGAGTATACTTGCACCATGATCCAGACGGCCAGTTATTAAATTGTAGCGACTGCCATCTAACCTCCGTATTCCTTAATAGGGGAACCAAACCTATTTGATCAGGGATTATGAAATAGAAATATCAATTAGTGCGAGCTAAAATACGCACCATCGACATCACGCATGTGAAGTATAGAAGTTAATAAATAAATATTGGACTTCATCCTTACATAGTGATCTATCCTCAAAGAAAGTAGTGTAAACATTTATTGTGCAAAGGGGTATTGATCATTGAAGGTACCTCAAATACGGGACACCTCGCGATCCTAATTTAATTCCAATAAGAAATATCCATCACACAAGTGCTAAGGCTACTTACTTTATTAGAATCAGATCAACGTATGTGAAATTATCTTGATATTATCTAATATTTTTATGAATTGGCCCGCTCGTCCGGGGAAGTACCACCTTCTCACATAAAACCAGCGTAAAATAATAGTGACTACTTTTGTGTTTCGTTTGGTTTGTAAGAGTGCCGGAGGCCCAAACCCCCTTAAAAGGCCGGCAATGCATCAGCGATCCCTCGGGTGTTGCAGATGTCCATGGGCGGCGGTAATTGTTTACCCATCAGGCGACCGCAGGCTCGTTTGCCGCCTCTGGCATAAAAAAATATCGTATTATATATAAATATCACAAAAATCATATTAATATATATAATATGTATATTAATATGATTTTTGTTCAATAACTTAGCGGCTGTAATCACCGTTTATTTAGTGGTGTATAATTTTAAAGACTAAGATTAAATGGTGGGGTCTAATGCCATATAGGTAATACTTTCGACTAACGTTGTTAAAAAAGGACTCAAAATGTTTCTTTGTTGTAATCAAAAGAGTCAAATATGACTGTTTTATCAAAATCTTCAGAACTAAAAGTTTCCAGAAAGGCTTGGAAAATTTTAGAAAATAGTCCGATTCGGTCCTCTTCAAACTGTCTGCGCTGTGACTTGTTGGTACTTGCTTTGAACGCCACTTGATGAACTTTAAGTGTTGGACTTCCAAATTCAGAATTTGGTTACAAAAATCAAGAAAACTTTTAAGAATGCCAAAAAAGAATACCTATAATTTTATTGTTCAGGATAAAATCTACGTTCGTTGCTGCTCAGTTCAGAAGACCATTACTCAAAAAATTAAACTAGACTTGCCAAATATTTAAAACTTATGAAACTAGATCTGGTCAGATAGACCCAGTGAACTTCGTATCACTTACTTTAGTATTTTCCTCGCAATTTTTCCATATTTTCTCATCGTTTAAACCTTCCCTGGACTTGCACGAATATTTAAGTCTAAAATTTGTCAAATCGGTTCAACCGTTCTCGAGTTTTAGCGAGAGTACTCGTAGATAATATTATGGCGCACTCACTAATTTATATTACTTACTAATAAACACTGCCTCAAATACCTGCTTAACTTATCCGAAATAGACTAACATTTCTTTATTTGTGTAAGTTACAATAAGCACACTTATAAATCATCAAGAAATCTTTATAAACCACGATTAAACCTCTGGCTTTGGAATGTTTCCGAAGAAACTCAACAAAAGTATTACGTACTTTGTTTCATATCTTCCAAATAGCTATCAAATTCAAGAAGTAGAAAAAAACTAAATAACGATAAAAATGCTGCTAAATATGTAAGTACCTATTGATTTAATTAACAAAGGCAAAAAGCCTATATCCAGTGGACGTCTTTCGGCTGAAACGATGATGATGATGATAAAGGAAAAAACAGTCCGATACGTCGAAAACAGAAACTGCTAACTTATCCAC
This sequence comes from Mecyna flavalis, assembly GCA_949319885.1. Classification (NCBI taxonomy): domain Eukaryota; kingdom Metazoa; phylum Arthropoda; class Insecta; order Lepidoptera; family Crambidae; genus Mecyna; species Mecyna flavalis. The sequence continues at coordinate 11,024,628 of OX439434.1, read as the reverse complement.
TTACAATATCATTGAAAATACACTAGCGAAGGAAATGTTCAGACTCACCTGGCCGAAACATTTCAATAAAAATATCATATTTTCACCAAACATTTTGCAAGTTTCGGCTCGCTATTGTATCGCTTGATCCCGTCCGTTTCAAATCCTCCCACTTATCGACCGACTATTCCTCTTTGTGTGTAAAATGCCTTTCTTGTTCTTATTTCCACAGTGGCAGCTTACTATACTCTACAAAGGACTACTGGTAGGGCACTTTCAAGTTAACAAGCAAGATGTCTGTTCTCTGTGGGTACTCTGTAGACCAAAAATACCTATTTTTGTTTCTGTAATAATCTTACAGAAACAAAGATAGGTATTTTGTGTTTTGTGTATAACAATACAGAGTGCCACAAAACAATCATAATTAAATTAATACACACACACTTTTAATTTATTGCAAACTATATTATAGTTTGTTATGTGTATATCTTACACCTTGCTGGTTTAGTAGTAGGTTTGTTTCGTGATCAGAAAACAGGAAGATCAAAGAGCAGGTCGAAAACTATGGATACCGATAACCAACTTATCCAGGATGGCAGTTGCTTTTATAAACATTCTTAATTACGTGAAAGTACAGTAGCCTGTAAAAAATTAATACATACCTTTTTTCATTAGACAAATGCAACATTAAATAAATGTTTCTCTTTTGTGAGCGTATCCTTACGCATGTATTATTCTTAAGCTGTCTCATTTTTTGTTTGCAGACTTCTTTTTCTGAGCATATTGTCCTATTTTGAGTATATAATAAAAACTAATGACGCAATTTTGAAAGTTAAAAGCACTATTGAAAATATAAAAATATGACGAAGATGAGTGAGTTGCAACTGCGTTTTACTAGCAAACTCTGAAAGACTTCTTTATGTCCGTGTTATTGGTATTCCAAAGACACGGTGCGTATTATAAAGGGTTCCGTTTTATTTGCGACTGCTCAAAGACCCGCATAAAGTCAACCTCGCTTTGACGCAGCGCTGACTCGATGGAAATAGAGGTAAGAGTAGGTCCACCTTGATGGAAAACATTCTGAGACTGACCTTTTCAGATATTCCTTATGTTATTTGTTTGACCGCTTCCGTGGGTACAAGAGCTAGTCGATTTGAGTTTAGTTATACACAAATAAAGGTTTAGACGTAAACAGTTACACTTACCTATGGACTGGAATTTGAAGGTAAAATTAGACGTTGGCAGCAAAAAAGGTTCCCTTCAAAGCCTTAATAATGGTTAGTAGGACGTTAGGAACGCGATACTGCCATACATTAATTATTATAACAGAAGAGCCATTACCGTTTTAACAAAGGTATAGCACAGTGGATCTTCTACTCAAATGAGCCACTTGTTTGGGAAAGTTTCTCCCTCTTATTGTTGTGAATCATATCTCAATCGGGGAGGGCAAGGTGTTGACAACTTCAACTGCAATATCGGTCTCAAAACTATAAAAACGTTTCTTAACTCACAAAAGCTACGTTGTAAGCCGCGATTTCTAGTTAGTTTTTCCTTTTATCCTTTAACTATCTTTAAACATGGTTGCCTTAAACGAAGCACTTTGAACGGCGTGATGCTTACTCCGTTTATTCACGATAACGTGATAGTCTTACACTTGCGTGAATTGATAGCTGCTGATGTAGATATTTATGTACTGTGTTGAGGGAGTTTTATGACTGATATCTGTTTAATAATAAAGTTCACCTTTCAAATATACCCTTCTTAAGACTTGGTGTGTTTACACTCGATTTGCGATATCTTTATCATAAGTTCTTATGGTGAAACTACAGCGATTCTAAATAATATTATCCAAGCAAGAATCTTTAGGGGATTTAAGGATACTCATAATTTTGCACTTTGATCCTGATTTACTTCGCATGATTTGAATCGATGCACATAAAAGATATAGTCACTAAATTTTGAACTTATATGCCGCTAACATTTCTGGAGAGTTTTTTAACTATCATATCAAATTATCCTATATTTTTCTGTATATTTATTTTAATAGGATGCGTTAACTATACAAACTTTGTTGAAGTTTAAACAAAGACCTGATATTTACTACTGTAAATAAGTAAATGACAATAAATTAACTTATTTATTCTGATTTTTCAAGTTAAATAATTTACATGGAATTTTTCGTAAACTTGGAATAGTATGCACACACTAGGATTTTAGTTTAACATACTGTGCAAGTAGTTATGATAGAAGTATAAGGTTTTTATGTATACTTTTATGTAGGCACCTACACCAACAACATTATAATGTTAGTAGAGATATCAATAATAGATCTTACTATTCCAAAAGGGCTCTTCGGAAACTAAAAACGATAAGCTACTTTTTGCCACTGTACCATGTAACACAATCGCTCCCCTGGGCGTCAGAAAAATATGTAATCCCTATTTTCCTCGAAGACAAGTAATATTAAGTAAAAAACAATATTGCGGTATACGACACTTCTTGTCTAAATAAGTATTCGTTGTATGTTATACATAGTTTTGTGAATAAATGCACTACTATAGTTTTGATTTGAGCGTAACATAATGTATAAATATAGTTTTGTTAATACCACTACTATAATTTTGATTGCTTTTGTGTTGCAGTGGCGGTCGCGGGCAATATATTGCGAAAGCACACGTAACCTTTCGTCAACATTAATCGACGGCCCCCCCGAATAAACGTGCAAAGGAAATTCATCAACTTTTCAGGAGAAATTAAAAACGTAAAAATGTAAATATTTCAACGTGGTATTTAAATATGCCTGTACAATGTATGACGAAATCAAAGAAAAAAAAATAAGGTTTTAGTATAAGTCACAACAATATGGAAAATATTTATAGTTTTCATGTAATTCGGAAAAAATCCTTTTAAAATTATATTCTAGTGTAGTAGAAACATTCCTGATCGAGTAATAGTCCTTTGCACGTTTATTCGTGTGAATAGGTAAGAAATATATAAGGGTAAGTGCACTGTACACCGCACGCCTGACCGGCTGTTTGAATGTGCAATGTCAATTCGCAAAACTCCCCACACCCCTCCATAACGTGTAATGAATGATTGCGATAGTTTTTTGTTTTGCTTTTCACACGAAGAAACGTGTAAACGACCATAACATTAATAATCGTGTATAAAACTTGACTGCAAGGTTTAATACACCAATATTCGGGTAATGTTTTTACACGTTTTTTCCCTAGAATAACCATATTTGAAGCTATATCTTCGGTGTTTATTGTTAAAAAATTACCAAAAAATTCAAGAAGGTGCAGGACTTCGTCCCGCATCCAAAGAAGCAAAAAAAAATTTTTTGTGCTATAGCTCTTGCACGTTTATTCGGGGGGGCCGTCGATTTTTCCTCAGGTGTCAGATTGAAGTCCCACCGTGTAGTAAGAAAATGAATGCACAGGTAACGCTCTGATTTGTGTACACCATGTCATTACTACATAATTTACAAGTGAGAACATAATTCCCGATACGACTTGCCAAGAAAAAAGCACATTCCTTCCTTAAATCTGGTGTTTCAAATTTCTTTAGGCAGCGGTTTATAGTATATAACTTTAGTAAGTCTCACGCTCGTCTGCCCGCTATCTAATTTTAAAAAGTACCTGTGTAGTTGTTTAATCAATAACACTGGCCAGCTAGCCACTGTAACCAAAAATCTGTTACAGAAAATGACATAAAATTTTAAAAACCTTGTCCTAAAAAAAACTACTGCCAGCGAAACACGGCTTGATCCTTATCTATAGGTACTGGCCTGCTATCCAGCTACTAATATAGATTCTATTTTCCGCACGGGCAACCCTTGGTACGAGGTAGGGGCGGTGTCATGGATTAAGTCTTATTTAATGTTACTATTACAGTGCGACTATGATAATGCTTGGAGCGTTATATTGTCGTAAAGCCATTAATGGCTATTTTAAATACCTTCCAAAATGTTGATTAAAGTGCGGAAATAAAAGATGTTTCTGATAATATCAGTCCAAACTTATTATTTTTAAATTTTGGACAGTTTAAATTTGCTGAGGGTGGGGGATTGTTGTAAATCCTGATTCAAAGCCAAATTTAAAGAAAAACTGACAAATTTTGTTCAACTCGATCGAATCTAGTTCGAGTATATTATCTAAGTAGGTTTTACGTAAAGTAAGTTTGGAAAATACATTATTTATTTTTATAAGATGCACTGAAGTTTTGAAAGGTTTTATATCGGCACTATCACCGTCAAGCTAGAGAAAGGAAAACATACAAATTGGATATCATTTAGTCACGTTGAAACCTTTGCGAAAATAATACCTTAAACCAAAATAAAAATATTTTAGCACGAATTATTAATAAAAAAGACCAGATTTATTATTGTCCCCGAGTTTCCCGGCCTTGAAACGTCCCACGACAAATGAGTTCACATAAAAAATACGCTCGACGCAAATTGTGCAACCTTACGCAAGCTGGTAATATTAATTTCACTAATTAAATTCTAGAAATAAGTCAAGCCCGCCTACAAAAGACGGGGCAGTGACATCACGCTGCTTCTAAAACCCGAACCCTTTAGTCCGCTTACAGAAAACAATTAATATGATTTATGATAGAAATAAAAACCCTTGAACCCATTTAGCAGCATTTTTGCTTTAGCAATAGTCGACTTTCGTAATAAAATGTGATTTATATAATATTAAATTCAAAAAGAAAAAGCAGATTTTGTAAGTAAAATAAGGGTCAGGTAACGTAAATAAGATTCGTAAAGTGGAAACAGTTGCATTGTAATTTCAAATGTGATGGGGTGATGGACGGCGAACTTTTGTTTTTTATTGTTTTTTTCACCTTTTTACTATTATTAGATTTATGAAGATATGTTACAATCTCGTTTAAGAATCTACATTTTGATTTATTTCACCTATTGAAAATAAACATTATCCCGGGATAAAAAGTAGATTATGACATTATATGTTATGTACCTAATTTCTTTAAAATCGGCTCAGTGGTTAAGGCGCTAAAGCGACAGATAGACAAACGGGCAAACCTCGCTTTACTATGATTTAGTAAGGGTAAAATGTTAAAATTGAATTTCGTTTAAACAAACATATACTACCATTACTACCAATCTTTACAATCGAGCTTAGGTACATTAAATGTATTGGTTTGTTGCTTGTATTTTATTAGTTTAATTCAACATTGTCCGATTTATCAAACCAATGAACTGAACTCAAAAGGAGATGGTCACAATTCACAAACCCAAGTACCCATCATTATTTATCAATCGATGACTAAACTCGATTTATGCTTGAAGTTAATAATTATACTTTATTTTTTATATTTTAATTTATATCGCTAAGAATAAGCTTCTTCTAAACTCTGCAAATCTAAATATACTTTCTTTATTCCTAGCTCGACCGAGTTCTCTTTCTTTGAGGTATTTTAAAACTAGATAACAGGTAATCGGGTGATAAATATGTCAGGCCTCCGGCACGAAAGGTCACTGATAATGGTCAAACTAGATAGCCTTTCGACTGGAAAGTGGAAGCTCCGTAAATAGACGAAATAATTTACGGTAAAATAGAAAATAGGTAATGCCAGCGGTCGGTTGCAGGAAAAGATAATATTCTTGAGCTAGGTTTTGTGCATGGCTTATTTTGAAATGAACCATGAAACTCTTTCAAATATTAAAAATACCTATATTGAACTTGTGTTTTAATCAATGTCGTGTTTGTTACAACACTTTTACCTCGAGAACGGATGAACGGATTTAGATGAAATTTGGCACACGCATAGTTTATAACCGGGATTAAAACATAGGATACTTTTTATCCCGTTTGTATAAAAAAAAAAGTTAAAAAAATACAATTATATTATTAAAATACAAAGTCTACTTATTTATACCTCTAAGGCGGAACAGAGTTCGCCGGGTCAGCTAGTATTATCATATAAATACCCCTGTAATGCAAATATAACTCGGTTTGTGATGACCATGGCAAGGGTGGTGATTACTCTACTCTTATTTTGTACCTTGCTTGCAGTGAAACTTTTACAGACCAATACAAGTCAAGCTAAAGATGAATACTAGTTACGCCACCTACCGGGATTACACAACAACATTCGCTTCAATAAGACGGGGTTCAGAACGAAACAGCATAACCATAGAGGGCGCTTATACCTCCGCCCGCGCCATTACAAGCATAGAATAGTTACAATACTTTCCTCTCATGTTTTGATTTAATTCTTAGTTACCATAACAGATGCCTCTGGGCGTGTAGCACTAGTATTTTAGCGGCGGAGGAAAATCCATTTTCTTTTTTCACCTAACTACAATTTATAAACATGAAAGTTTGTAGGGATAGATGACACGCTTTGGCGCAAAAAACTACTGTATGGATTTTGATGGAGCTACAGTAATAGTAACATAGCAAATTATAGTATGTTATACAACCAGAGGTTGCGGATTCGATCACCGCACGATACAAGCATTTTTATGCATTAACTTGTCCGTTTGTATCAGTCTGAATGTTTGTATAGTACCTAGTTGTTAACGAAAAGTAAAACCTACAGGTGCTTAGTTTGTGGCTAGTCGGTGCCTATGTAAAGAATGTGCAAATATTTACGTGAAAAACAGATTTTATTATTAGTAGGCTGTTATAAAACGTTAGTATGTTTTACCGAACCGGTTCTATGTTGAAATATCAAAGTAATTGTATACTTACTAGGATTTGTTCTTTAACCTATTTCTATTAGCTATCCTTCTTTCCGGACTGGTCAGCAGGGGCGGATCTTGAATTTGTGGGGCCCTGGGCTAATACTGCTTAGGGGCCCTACCTTATTACTCAACCAATTGCCATTTTAGTCAAAAAAACTGTTTTCTGTAGTGATGTACGTATATATAATATAATTATGTTAAGTAGGTATAGGAAAAAAATAGGAAAACAAATATTTTATTTATTTATCAACACATTATGTATTTATTGCAAAATAAATTGACAGGTTATGAATGGTTATGTTATATAAACTATAAAGCAAACTTTTTGCATCTTTGTGCTGTAAATTCTTTTATTTGGTCATCGCACTGTAAGTCCTTTCCTAAATCGCAATATAAAAGGAAAGAACAGATAAATGATTTAGTCGATATAATTCGACATTGTTGTCCTGTATTTGTTTTCTATATACGACTTCCTGGAGAAAGAGCGCTTCGTTTTAAAGCTAGTGATCGGCATCGTTAAAAAAAATCTTAAAGATGGTACTTATAGCAGTTTGGGAAAACATCAACAAGTTTCTTTTCATAAATTAGCCAAAAAATTTCACTGCAAGAGGTGTAAGACTCTGTCTTAGACTGCAGTAAGTAAGATTTTAACTGAATGCACCACTTATTTACTAAATGTTCGTCTACGTCATTTGGATAATAATAATAACCAATAAAGGATGATGACAGAGTTTCTATGAAATCTGGTCCCACCTCCAATAGCTATGTGTGTTACATCGCTGGATAGGTATTTTTGAGCTGAATAAAATTCACAGGCGCCAAGTTCCAAATCTTAGTCCGTTCAGAGTTATTCTTTATTGCATATAGGTATCTCGGAAATGTGACACTTTACAGTTTTTTTTTCTAATGACATTGTATGTTTGTATTAACACTAAGTCCTATCCATTTTTGAAAGAATTTTAGGTGAACGCTTTATTAAAAAAAATACAAAATGGCGGACCAGTAGGAAGGCCAAAATCGTGTCTCTTTTCGGAAATCAACTTTTTCCTTTTTGCCAAAACTATTGAGAATTTTCATAATGCCATCTTAAATGTATAGTCGACGATAGCAGAAGTGCGAAAAAAATAACAAAATTGCGCCGGGCAGGCGATAAGCGGATCCCATTGATATGATTTAGGAAAAAAAAAATTTTCAAAAGAGATTTCAAGCTTGTTTGGTCCTACTAAGCTTTAATACATGTCATATACCGACCGAAAACAAGCGACGACGGGGAATAAATACCCCGTTGCGTTTGATAGATGCGCACATGAGTTAATTGATCGCAGTGTTGCCAACCTTATGATCTGTTTTTTTATTCTAGATATTTTTTATTATTGACAATATCGTCTATTGTTTTCAGTTCGGTTGGGGGCCCTCTGTATCCACGGGGCCCTGGGCTGCAGCCCAAAAAGCCATTAGGTAGATCCGGCCCTGCTGGTCAGTTATATAATTACGTGCAAAGTGGTCTAACAGAATTCCCAAATAGTGTAGCGTTGTTTTTTAATGTTGCTTTAATGTTTAAATATCCTAGATTTTTAGATACAGCCGTATAATTAAAAAACAAATTAAATAATGTAGTTTATTCGCGTCCGTTCTTCCAGTTTGTGACCACTCGACGTAATTCTTTTTTGAGTTTATTAATGTGTAATAATAGTTATAACGTAATTTATATAATTGTTACAGTCAGAACTCATAACCTACTTTTGAATGCAAAAATCAGGCAAAAGAAGTTTTGACCGATGCTCTTAGCCAAAACCACTTTTGACTGCAAAAATCAGTCATTGCTGCGAAAATCAGTAATGAATTCGGTTCTAGCGTTTTGTGGTCAAAACTACTTTTGCCTGATTTTTGTAGTTAAAAGTGGTTTTGACCGGCTATGAGTTTTGACTGTATAACCGTATCCATACCGTAATCCATACCGTTTTTTAGGTATTTCTAAAAGGATATCTATCGAATCAATGCTAACTAGGCAATGGATGCGAATGGGTGATACCCTATGTAGGAAAAGTAAAAGGAAAAGTAAAATATGAAAAACGAGTAAATCATAATACAAAGGAATCACATTTCAAAAGCCAATATTTGTAAATAAACACTTGTCATTCTGAATACGGGCCGGAAATCATCGTTTTATTTGGACGGTTCCATGAAAAAGAGTTTTTAATTTGTACTTGATCAAACTCTTATAGCATACCCAGAAACTTCACAGTAATATAGCTATATATCGGAATAATGCAGCCTTATATTATCCGCTTGTTTTCAGTCATTCTATTTCCTAGACCTACTATTTCAATAAAACCTTTTTCGTTAAATTACTTTTAAAAAACTTGCGAGTATCCGAAAGAACAATGCCCATTTTTGGCCAACCCGTGGACAGGAAAATAAATAAAATCTGAATTTTGCAATAATTTACTTTTAAATTAATTTGAATTTTGATAGTTACTAGAAGTCCGCCAGATCTTTAATTATTTTTATGATTTAAATTAATTGTGTAATTAATAAATCACTTCCGCCTTACAAAATGTTGTCAGTATCTAACATTACAATCGATTTCGTAATCGAGTCAATCCTGTTATTCGATTGAACTTTTTTTTACTCTTTATAATTATTAAGCAACTCTGCAATAATCATTGTTACATTTTATTAATGTAATTACTTATTTATTACAAAAATAACCTTAAATCTTTTTCTTAAACTGTAATAAAAATAATTCCTTTTAATTGTTAATATCGATAATCGGTAGGTATTATATTTCATTTATTCAAAATGCAACACTGGCAATTATTTTTGTCATTGACATTATGACAGCATTGACAGTCAATCTTCATCATGAAGTGTCATTCGAAAGTTGTCAAAATACGAGGAAATAGTTTTCTCTGTCTACGGCATAGACTTATAGATAATAATTCCATGGTCTACGGTGGTCTATGGAGGAAATCAAAAGCGAATGACATTTCATGATGACGATTCACTGACAAAATCAGTCACTCAACGAAAAGAATAGTACTATTCTTTCCTGTACTCTTAACTGTACAGTAACTGTGTGTACAGTAACTGTACAGTAACTGTGTGCTCTTGACTGTACAGTCAAGAGCACGTCAGACGTAACACTTTGAACTTTGTACCACTCTTATGTCAGGGGCATAAGTGCTATTATCGAACTGCAAGTTTTAACCGTGATGTGCTGTTCACCGTACATATACGTCATTTTGTGCTGCGGAAATGATAATATTCATTGCACAATTTATTTAAATCATAAAAATAATAAAAGAGCGGACTTCTAGTAAATACCAAAAATTTAATTATGTAATTAAAAAGTTATTTATTGCAAAATTCCGTTTTTATTTAGTCCACAATTGGCCAAAAGTTGTATGGCTCATGGGCATTGTTCTTTCAAAATATTGTCTAAGTGGCGAGCGTTGGGAAAGGTCTTTAATCCCATTGATAGTGTATTAAAAAAACTATCAATGTTTAATCCAGCTTGCTATGTCAAACTTTTAACCAAATTTATAAGATCGTGGCTACACAGCCGTTCGACTGAGCAGTTTTACTCACGATTTTTTCCGTCACTGGCGAGCTAGTGAAATACGTACATACAACAAATCCATAGCCGGGATTTAAAGCGAAGATGAAGACCACTTGGCTACCTCAGCCCCGAATATCAACTGCAAACTCAAGTGACATAAAAAAGAATTGAACAAACAGCCCACAGCGCACGTACTGTGTTGGTGGTGTTGGCTCATTTTTCCGGTTTTAACTGAGTTGTAATAAATCTAAGATGGAACCACCTACTCGCCAACTGCTCATATTATCTCAAGGTTATAGCATTCCAGAAATACCGGTACCTACTAAGTGCTCTAGATGATAACCAGGCCAGTGCGGTGATTAAGTGATGTAATTACAAGCGCACATAGTGCTGAACCGTAAAAACCGGTAAAGGATCTCCTAGTTGTAGTCGTAAAACTGTAACATAAATATAATGCATTTTTAGACTGGTTTTTTTTTGGCTGATCAAAATTGAAAATTTTTCCTGACCAAGTTTTCGGCTCTAGTGGTTATTGTAAACGATAATCGACCTATACAGAGCAATTTTTTTTTGTAGTACATAGGTACTTAAATTTTAATGAGTTCTACTTTTTGTAAGACTGCTTTATAACTATTAACACTTTAGAAATGCTGTATTACTGCGAATTAAAATCAGGGTATCGTCGCTGCGCCTTGACAAGGCCACATGTGTTTTTTGTTAGTTTTGGGAAGACAAGAAAAAACGTGTATACTTCTGCTATGACATTCTTCTAACGGTCAAAACACAAATGGAATTTCTTTAATTGGTTTCTATTTTGAATATCACAAAACTGACTTTACGGACACATAGAGAATTAAACGGATATTATTTTAAGCGCAAAACACAAAAATCAGAAAATGCACATAAATGGAATTTGGCACGCGCAGTGAGGGTGTGTTTCTTTTATATCACGAAAGCGGTCCACCTGATGGGAAGCGATGGCCATTGCCTATGGACGCTTGTAACACTAAAAGCATTACTCGCGCATCGAAGAACTAGCACTAGCAAAATCAAAAGGTTTTTTCCGCAGCCACGTCAATTCTATCCCTACCCAATATAGTTTTGGAAACCTTACTGACTGACACATAGACTGACAGAAACATAGCACAACATTCAAAATATACATCTAGACACTGAAGAACACTATATTTAATGTTAGTATTTTTTTTATAAGGTAGCAGTCAGGATGACCTGACTCTGCCTAATGGTAAGCGGATGTAGGGCCAAATAATAAGGTTGACTGACTCAATAGAATATTCAAAATATACATCCAGACACGGAAGAACACTATAATGTGCCATTTGGTGTAATTGTCGAGAAGTCGGCTATTACACCAAAGGTCGCGGGTTCGATCCCCGCACGGTACAAACATTTGTGTGCATGAACATGTCTGTTTGTATCGGTCTGGGTGTTTGTATGTATAATATGTATGTATTTACAAAAAAAAAAGTATATAAGTAATGTTTATCCGTTGTCTGGCACCTATAACACAAGCTAATGCTTAATTTGGGGCTAGATGGCGCTGTGTGAATAATGTCCAGAGATATTAATTATTTATTTTTAATGTTAGTCTTTTTTTTATAAGGAAGCAGTCAGGATGACCTCACTTTACCTAATGGTAAGCGGATGTAGGTTCAAATAATAAGGTTGACTGGATCAATAGAACATAGTGCCCATTGAGCCAGTCACCCTCATCCTTAAGGCCTGCTGAGATGCCGCTTAACACCCCGCCTAAAAAGCCCAGGATTATAAGAGGAAGGAAACAAGTGATGAATAGTCATGAATGTTTGTTTATGTCGTAAGGTAGCTAGATCCACAACTTCTGGCGCATTTTGATTTTAATTTTGAAATACCCTTTTTTGCTACTATTTGTTGGTATTTTAAATGGCCTTTAAAATGGTACCCACGCCACTTGGTTATCACCGATTTCTATACTCTTTATTTCCAGGAAGAATCTAAAATTAAAACGTACTAAAACTCCTTTTAGTGCTATTCAAATTTACATTCAATAAAACAACAAAAGGCTTTTAATAGATTGTGTTTGCTCGCACAATTTTCCTTATTTTTAATTTCTACATTTTTCTACCAACCACAAAATAAGCATAAAAATATGAATAATAATAATATGCTTGTTGCTATTAGTTAAATAATTTGACAAAAAAATTTTAAGTTAAAATATTTCTCTTTTAATTATGGTAGTCAATAAAAAATAAGTGTTTGTATCAACTGACTTTAAGACTACCTATTCACTGACTTTGAGTTATAAATAAATAATAATAAATATCTCTGGACATTATTCACACAGCGCCATCTAGCCCCAAACTAAGCATTAGCTTGTGCTATGGGTGCCAGACAACGGATAAACATTACTTATATACTTTTTTTTTTTTTGTAAATACATACATATTATACATAGAAACACCCAGACCGATACAAACAGACATGTTCATGCACACAAATGTTTGTACCGTGCGGGGATCGAACCCGCGACCTCTGGTGTAATAGCCGACTTCTCGACCATTACACCAAATGGCTCGTCTAGTTATTTCAAAATATTTAAAATACACTTACATTTAGCCTCGAAAGGGCTGAAAACGCCCGCTGTCCTCTATAATGAAATTGAAACGTCGAGATACCTGCCCTATTTTATAATATAAAAATTTATAATAATGTGAAAACTTTCACATGAATTTCTGTAGTTACTCAATCATATTCGGAATTAAATATAAAATGTTATTACTCTTCCTACGAAACAAAATTGGAAATATTTCTTCAATTGTGCATTGTTTCGAAACGATTTGAAGCCGCCGTTTTGTATGGAGTCATAAAAGTCTTCTTTTCCATTTAAAACAGACAGTTTTGGAACGTACAGCAGATCAATATAGCGTTAAAGTGCAATCACAATGCGGAAATAACTATACCTGCGTGCACATTCGTGAATGCAAGCGTTTCTTCGTTGTGTAATGGTGCGTCTATGCTTACGAAGCGAGCACGAGCGGCGCACGAGCGGAGCACGAGCCGATCCAAAATTCGTGTACTGTGGACGGACTTGGAGCCTCGAACGAGCGCGCTTCGAGCATTCGTTTCGTGCTCGACTGTGCTCCGCCCGTAGACAGAGAAAACTATAGACAAATTGCATACAAATTGATAGTATCTATCGCATTCACACAAGAAAAAGAGGGCGATACGGATAGACCACGTAAAAGAAAGAGATAGAACTACACAATTTTTTGTCTCGCACCGCGTGCCGGTTTTTCGATATTTAGGCTGAAACTATGTTCGAGGAGAGATCGTCGTAGGCTCGTGGCAGGCTCGTTGTGCGTCCACACTTGTCACGCGAGCAGAGCGGTTCGACTCGTGCTCCGCTCGTGCGCCGCTCGTGCTCGCTTCGTAAGCATAGACGCACCATAACCTGCTTCGGCAGTACAGTCAAGGGACGATAATGGTGTTAGCTGCCTCCGTAACGCAGTAGACAGTATAATATGATACACTAAAAGGAAATTAGCTGTTTGCGTTTTATTGTCGATCTCTGATTAAATATTGTTTTATTTTATATTTACAGTCATTTATGTGATGTAAAATAATAATACATTTCTGTGTCCTGTTTCGAGATTTAATGTATTTGTAATGACTTCGTTGTTTCTGATATGTACCCTTAAAAGGAGTGTGCTTTATAATTATATTATGTAAACAAATATTTTTTATTTTCCTCGCCAACTTTTTTGCGCGCTAGTTTAGTAAAATAAGATGTATTTTCCTACACACTATGAATTAGAAACTATGCAACAGAGCTAACTTCAAAAATGACCGGTCATCGACACCTATTTCCGCCACAACTGTACCGTAGCATTGATCCAAGCCTTGCATTAGCGTCCGTGGTAATCCTACGCTTACATCGAAGTAATGGTAGATATTAACGAGCTGCACTCTACAAACCTTCGTTGGATACCAAGTGCGCTAGATCACAGTACTCCGGAGCTTAGTTTTTATATCACAATATTCACAGTTCAGACCAGTGGATGCATTAAATTTATATCTCTGGACATTATGCACACAGCGCCGTCTTACCCCAAACAAACTAAGCGTATACAGCTTGTACCTACTATGGGTATCACACAAATAAAAACTTTTTTGTAAATATACGTCATGTTATATATAGAACCACCTAGACGCCAGACTGATACAAGTGTGTCGCCCTTGTGTTCGAGGTCAATAAAAAACAAAGCGGAAAAATATTTATACAGAAAAATACCGCGACACATATTTTTTTTATTTACACGAGGCAAGGTGTTTCAGAATATGACATGCGCGTGGTATTCAACGGATAGTCACGGTTCAAGCACAGAATATATAATTGTAGTACTAACGTAGTTCAAGGCCAGGAAAAAATATATGAATTCAGTAAAACAAACTCAAATGGGAAGCTAAAAAGCAGACTGTCTAAAATAATTTAAGAAAAACCAGTCCATATAAAAATTATGTACAAATTCAAGTATTTATTTAATAAAAAAATAGGTTTATATAGACTTTTAATTAAGTCTGTTGTCTTTCATTTTTCCAAGTTCAATTTTGTTTAATTTCAAATTCTGTCGTAACTTTTGGTCAACCTATTTTAAATTAAGATGATAACTTATTAAATCATCAAAACTTCATAATACTAGAAAATTGGTGCTAGTGCTAAATATCATCATGACAATGTCAATTTGTTACACGTCATACACTAATGAAGACATTGGGTGCGTTTGGCAGAAAAAAGCCCTTGTGAGCGCTTACCATGGAATTAATATTAATATTAAGTTTATGGCGCTTACTACTGCTGAAAACAGTTTTCGGCCAGGACACGTTTGCTAACTTCATAGCGCTAACATAATCCGCCATTTTGCTTTATTTTGTTTGGTTTGAACGGTTTTGAAGTAGATACGCCATTTTCATGAAGAATGAAAGTAAAAAATGTAGTGGGTTGATTAAAAATGTTGTAGAACGGACGAATCCCAATTAAAGATCAGTAAGGAAATGGAATGAGACGTCATAGGACGACTTATACTTAGATCAGAGAAAATAAAAGAAAACTACCTCTTTAGTAATTTATTACCCCAGAGCCAGTTTCA
Source organism: Mecyna flavalis (assembly GCA_949319885.1). Lineage (NCBI taxonomy): Eukaryota > Metazoa > Arthropoda > Insecta > Lepidoptera > Crambidae > Mecyna > Mecyna flavalis. The sequence continues at coordinate 11,009,222 of OX439434.1, read as the reverse complement.
CCACTGACAGATAATTATGATCATATTATATTATAAAAATTAACAAAAACTTACAAATGAGAGAATGGACGTCTATAGACACCTATGGACGTCTTCGATTATGAGCCTGCAAGCAATAGCGCTTAATTGAGATATGTAGTAACCCGGTATCGGAGCAGAGCAGGAGAGGGATTTCTTTTATATCAAATGTCGCGAATTTTGAATGAAATGACAATTTTGAAATAATTTACGTATAAGGACGCTCTTGCACTGCTCGTTTCTATGTTTTATTTTCTTTGCCTTCTTCAATCTTGTGATACACTCTGCTTGGAAGGTACTTCATGAAAATCCCTTCCCAGAACTCAATTTCTTCTTTGTCAGGTTTGAAGGACCTTGAGAGTTTTTCTCCTATGTTCATATAACCCTGAGTTTGAGCCCGGAAAGGGCTCCAGTTAGCTCCTAGGGAAATGTCTGGAGTTGGATTCCTACAAAGAATAAGTAGAGTTGTTAACTAAATGCAATTTACAATTAAATTCATTTGTAGTTTTTAAATGTGCTGAATTTACTTTGGAACATTGGCTAAGTCCGAAAACTTGCGGTTCGAGGTTGCGGGTTATATTTCCAACTCGGATCTGGTTTTTCAAACTGAACCAGAACTATTTTGAAGTCCTACTAAGTTAGTTGCAACTTTTATGGGTAAATTCTACTGCAGCAAGGGTATATTATTTACAAAATTAATTTGGAAGGCAGTATACTTCAAACCAAACATTTGAAGATAAAAGTAGTCAACGTTTTAGCGTCACTGTGCAGTTGCTGGTTAAATGTCCCTTACTGGAATACGCTGCAGTGGCTTTTTACCATAAATACAGTATGTTATTGTAATTTTGGGTTACATAAAAATTACTTTATGACCCTTGTGACATTATGAGTCAAGTTAAAAGCAGGACTTCAAGTACTTTGATTGGCCAATCATGCTGCTAATAACTCACTTCGGGGATTTTAAGTGTCCCGGTTCCAGTAATAAAATAAAGTAAATTAAACAACAACTTACCCTGTTTTTGCGAAATTCGTCCAAAGTTTTGTAACGTTATCAATCATTTTAAAGGCAGGGGATTGCTTGGTGATTGTTTGCTTGATGCATTGCACCGGGAAAAGATAGGGTACCTCATCAGTGTGTCCAACTAGCGGTCGATCCTTAATGTACTCCAAGGCTCCCATTATCTTGGAGAAAAAGTTTCTTTCTGACTTACACGTGAATTTATATAAATAAACTTTATTTTTGATTGAAAAATATTTAGATAATTGGAGAATCCCAAATTTGTATCCGTCACATCCGAAAAATTTTAAGAACTGATCAATATTGTTCATAGATATAGGCTCTTTTTTGAGGTAAAACTCTTTTACCGCGCCTCCTATATCTAGTTGGTCATCAACAGAACAATATCGACTAATTTCTGTTGGAACAAAATATAGTTTGCAGTTTTCATAATTAGCAAGCATCTTTTTTACGTCGTCACATGCTCCCAATTGCATTGTTTGTTCATCTTCATTATAACCTAAAATTAGGCTTATGCCATCATGTATATTGTTTTTAAGAGCATCAATAATATTTCCAGTAAAATAATTTTCAACATTAGGAAAAACCTTTTCACTGACCGCACCGTACTGATTTTCAAATCTGCCTATGCACATCTCTTGGAAAGTACACAACATTTGACCGTTGAGAAGGTTTTCTGCTGGTTGTTCTTTGAAAAATTCATAAATTTCTTTGTCGTTTGTCGACGAGCAGCCTAGTTTTTTTGCTAAGGCAAGAGCTCTCTCCCGAGGCCTATAATATTGAAACATCCAGTTATTCAAGCAACCGCTTTGTGCAATGCCTCTTTTAAAGAGACCTTTAGTCATAGGTGAAACACAGTGATAGGTGACACTAGCGCCACCTGAACTTTGTCCGAAGAGTGTTACATTATCTGGGTCTCCACCGAAGTTTCGGATATTTTTGTTGACCCATCTAATGGCTGCTACTTGATCCTTGAGTCCAGCATTCCCAGGTATGTCTTCGGTGTCTAGACACAGGAATCCAAAGACTTCAAGCCGGTAGTTCATAGTTACTAGGATGACGCCGTGTCTTATGAGGTATTCAGGTCCGTACAGGTCGTCATTCCCACTGCCGTTGCAGAAAGCTCCTCCATGAATCCATATCATGACTGGAAGCGGCTTTGCTGGCTTTACGTCTGGCGTGTAAATGTTGAGATATAGACAGTCTTCGCTGCCTAACTCTATATTTCGCGTTAAAAAGTTGTATTGGTGACACACATTTCCGTGATTTTTGGCACTACGTACGCCTTCCCAAGGTTTGGGTGGCTGAGGCGCCTGGAAAAAAATAATAGAAATATGTGTTTTATTCTAGAAGTGAGCAAAATTATATTGTAAAGGAAGTGTTAAGCAAGGTGACAGTAGCTCGGATGTGTTTCTAAAGATTTGTCATTATATAAATATCCAGAAAGTATAGCAATAATTATTTGACTGATACATCAACACACAGTCTTAACTACTCGGATTGAAAACTTTTTTTTTTTGGTGACGTTATTTAGTAATCAATATCTAATCAAAAATATTATAAAAATAGTTTAATAGTTACCTTGAACCTGAGTTCCCCAACAGGGGGCTCTGCATATGGAACCCCTTTAAAGCTGTAAAATGTCCCTCCGATATCATCGGTCACTTTCTCCCCTTCCACGATTCCTTCTGTCGTCTTCACCTGCATCTTGTCAACGAACTGATGCCACTAGATGCTGATTGATAACTGGAATCAAATTCCAGATTTCGCTTAAGGTAAAATATATTCACGAAATATTATTAGTGAAACGTCATATTGTGGGAAGAATAATTAAACTACCCGTGAAATAAAATAACACATTGTACCAAAATTAATTTAATTATCCACAATAGAATCATAATATTAATATATTAATTACAATTCGGTGAAAACATACCTGGTGTATTTTATTGTATCCGTTCTTTTATAAATTTCTCGACACTGTTTTTTACTTCGTTTATTATTTACATCACAGTATTTCTTTGTGAAAACTTTTAGTAAATGCAGGGGCATCGAAGACAACAATTCTTTTTAATGCTGAATAGTTGAACTTTGAACCATTCGTTAAACATTCTAAGACGCCATGTCTATAAATAAATGCTTCTGTATGTTTAATAACATGACATGTGTTTTAAGCCTAAAACGCTAAACTTCGAAATTGCTTGGAAATAATACTATATCTAAGTTTATTTTGTATTTTTTTTTTCATTTTTCTACTGCTTTATTTCTTAACATAGTATTATTCACGTTATTTCTACTAGTTTGATTTAATAGTTCAAAGGTTGACAATTAGGCCTCGGCCTCGAATTTTGCGGGCAGAAGGGTGGCAGCGGCAGCGGTGAAATGTTTTAGACCCGTTCTCGAACACAGCGGGGCGGCAGCGGGAGCGGCGGCGCACGCAGGCGCACTGCGGTTCACTGCTTGACAGCATGCATCGTACCGCTCTTGACGGCCGGCGGCCTGCGTCAAGCGGTGACCGCAGTACGCCTGCTTACGCTGCCGCTCCCGCTGCCGCGAAATCCGAGGCACCGGAGGCTGTAGGTTCAGTCTTCGCACATATATTTGTGTGCATATTAACACGTCTGTTTGGTCTGATGCCTAGGTAATAATTATTTAAGGCAAAAAATCTGATATCTGGCTTTTAAAAAAAAGCATTTTCAATACCTACTTTATTAAATATATTATGTATTTAAAATATTATTTTTCGGTGGAAAAATAATAAATTGTCAGTTTACATAAAATATGACAGCATTATTTATGACACCGGCTTTTTTCCCAAGCGGGATAGTATATTATGTATCTTCCGGTCGCAGTGATTTGTGAAATATGTAGTAACAAAGCAAAGTTTGTATTACTGCAGCTGCATTCATTAATTTGTTGGCACCTTTACTAAATACATAGCTCTTCAGATATTTGCATTTAATGGTAATTGGCCAGCTACTCTTCAAATCGTCGCGCGTCGTCGCGTCTTGTCGCGCAAAAAAAACTCCCAAAAACAAGTCCACATTCTTACGGTACCTACTACAGGCATCTACTGGGGTAGCTACCTACCTATCTAAATAAGCAGTAGGGGCAGTCGAAACTTTTCTAGTTCTGTCTGCCCCTAGTGGGGGCAGACGGAACCTAAATTAGTTTCGCCTGCCCCTAGTAGGGGCAGACGGAACTAAAAAGTTTCGACTGCCCCTACTGGGGGCAGATTTGGTAGGGGCAGTCGGGAATAATCCACTCATAGCATTTGCAGTGTTTTATTAATTTATTAAACATTTTTTAATACGTATACCACCACATTTTACACCCATAATTATCCTGAGCCTTTCATTTCTGTTATCTTGGGATCTGTTAGCTTAGCAGCTAATAATATTATGATGACAATATGACTGGGTCAATATTGTTGGCACACAACTAAAGCTGTTATGGCGGCAGATTTCACCTGCGGAGGCGCCACTAATTCTAATGTGGGAATCGAACCCACTATTCTATCAAGCTATTACATAAGTGAGTAAAAAAGGTGTGCCTCTTGCGCCACTTGTTCACTATTACATCCAATAATGGCTGCCCTTAGCCAAAACTAGGTTAAGGCACTTTGCAAAAGCAAGATATTCTTATCAAAACGAAAAATCATGACAACTACAAAAACATTGTAATATTACGTAAAGTACTGTGGTTCTCTGCAATTATACGAAGATAACACCGAGATAGGAAACGAGCTCGGCTGCCTACATCCTTAATCTTTAGAGGAAATAAACTACAAAACTAGTTGCGGTACTGCGCGACCACTTTCCTCCGACCACAAACGGCTTAGGCTCTGTTTCTATTGTACGACGTAAAAATAACGGATGATGTTAATTTTCCCACAACGTTTTTTAATCAACGTCATCACCATTTCAGCCGATAGACGTCCACTGTAGGACATAGGCCTGCTCGAAGGATCTCCAAACCGATCGGTCCTGCGCCAGCCGCATCCGATATTATTATCGGTTTTCAATGTGTTGAAGTTTTTTTTTAATTAAGGGTCAAATAAACCACCAAGTGGCAACCTCATTGAATATAAAATTATTATAATAAAAAAATTCAAAAATCCTACGTTCGGTTAATTACAAAGACGATATTAAACATGTTTCGAATCAATTCGATTTGTAACCGCAAGTGTCATGCTAATTAAAAATTAATAATTTTGGGTATTTGTTGTCATAACGTAAATGTACCTTACCTTCCTTTTTTAACAAACGCAACGTTGGTTTGATCTTTGTTTAAGTTGTTTATTTTAGAAACTAGCTGCTTAAGTGGGTTTTTCATAGATGACGTATCTAATTAAAAAATCCTTTGTTTTGCACTCATAGTGTACTAGGTAGTTTGGGGCTAGTTGACGTAGTTTCAATAATTACTGGGTTTTTATAATTATATATTGTTTTTTTTTCTTTTTTGTCAATTGTATAAATGTAACAAGAACATAACAAGAATAATTTCGTCCATGAGATAAGATTGGACACGTGCCCGTATAAGACTCCGATTAAAAAGGTTCCGCGAATGTATCTGTCACTACTTTCGCGGCAGCATTCTGACCTCGGTCGCATAATACCTTAGGTTTGCTAAGTACGAATGAAAGTGCAGGAAAGGGGTAATTTTAATTCTTGTTTCCTTTCCCGAGTCACGTGCTGACTATTATTTGTTTTTATATCGCAAAATTTGTTATTGTGCAATGGGTGTTAAGTGAGTAAGCTGTTTATCTTTTATTGTTTTTCGAAAGAAATCCCAACAGTTACGGACTGTTTTTCTAGTGTATAGTGGCTTTATTGTATCATGTGGACTTACGAACTTCTGACAATGAGTATTAATGTCACGTTTTCGATATGAATTCAGTCGGTGTAGCTCTTTTTAGCCTTCAGACTGCCAAAGAGAAACGGTTTTCACATTATTGTAGTATTTTATTTACGCGACAATAACCTCGCAATGGAATGTTAAAACAATATAAGTTTCGCATTCAAAGGATTGAAATAGTTCTAGTAGGTATTACATTAAATGAAAAAATAATGAGGTAAGAACTTGCTTAATACTATCTTTCGTCTTTGTATATTAACTCTCCGTCTGGTGGTTCAAGTGACCGTAACCTCGGGTGGGAGAACTTGAATTCGATTTTCTGTTTATGCAAAAAAAAAATTGAGCTTTTGGACGTTGATCGCTCATCGATATAGGTATATTCGACGAGCCATTTGGTGTTATGGTCGTGAAGTCGGCTATTAGTACACCAGAGGTCGCGGGTTCGATTCACGCACGGTACAAACATTTGTGTGCATGAACATGTCTGTTTGTATTGGTCTGGGTGTTTCTTTGTATAAATGTATGTATTTACAAAAAAAAATATAAGTTATGTTTATTGGCACCCACAGTACAAGCTAATGCTTAGTTTGGGGCTAGATGGCGCTACGATAATGTCCAGAAATATTTATTTATATTTATTTATGCAAAATTTTTGTTGAGCTTTTTGGTCGTTGATCGGGTATCTGAACAAACACTTTTAATTACAATTGAAATGACATGATGGTAAAGTCGGTACGGCAGCCACTCAGCAACCCACCATAATCTGTCAAACATAATATGGATGCTTGACCAACCAAAAGCACCTACCCTGTAATTTGAAAGGATAACATAAGACTCTATCTTAAAAGGCCGGCAACGCATCGGCGATCCCTCTGGTGTTGCAGATGTCCATGGGCGGCGGTGATTGCTTACCATCAGGCGACCCGCTGGCTCGTTTGGGGCATCTGATATTTAAAAAAAATAACTTTTTTGTACACTTAATTCTACCTAGTGATTTTGTTGTCATTACTGAAATGTAGGATCTCTCCAAACTATCACACTTACCTCATTAAATTTGAAATGGCTATCAAAACTTAGTTACCTAAGTCGGCATTAGTTTGTGTAATAGGCTAACATTGTTATCAAGACTTTAATTAAATAGCACCAAGGTTCATTCCACATAGTTAAGTAATTAAATTCAAAACCAACCAACAGCCAACTTGTAGAAATGCCAGTGTAATTTACAAGTTTGTAATTGGATAAATACAAATGAGTCTTAACTTTAGTCATTGTACAATAAAGCATTTTTGACTTCGCAAGAAGTACAATAGATCTGGGCTTTAACATTTTCCAAAAAACATCTGTGTCAGTTGACAGTTCTGCTGTCCAATAACAAGAAAGACGCTAACCCTCAATGAGTCAATTTAGAGGTGTCAACGCCATAGTACCTACTGAAGTTTTTTTAACAAAAAGGACTTTAATCAGTAGTTCAGAAAACTAGAAGTGCGTCAACCATCTATATTAACTTAAAAGTCACGTGTAACCCTTAACACCATTATGTATAAGGATGTTTTTCTAATTACTGCTTAACAAAAAATACTACTAGGTACGCTAGAAAGTTTAAAAGATACTTTGCTTACTTTTTAAGCTACGATTTTTTTGGTAGGTACTGCTTCGGTATCCTAGGCTAAAAAGACGTCTAATAAAAAAAAGCGGCCAAGTGCGAGTCGGACTCGCCCATGAAGGGTTCCGTAGCAGCAAGTATCATCATAATATAAAAGTTCTTGTAGTGTTTTGTAAGTTTGATCGATATTTTAATAATAGCGTATTTTTTAAAATTTTACGATTTATGACGAATAAAAAAAACTAATTACTCGATCTCGTTCAAACTAATTTTCAATTGTAGTTTGCATGGTAATTGTACATCATATATTATTTTTTTTTGTTTTATCATTCTCCTATTTTAGAATTTACAGGGGGGGGAACATTATACCACATTGGAAGTATCTCACGCACGCAAACTATTCAGTTTAAAAAAAATTTATATCAGAAACCTCATTATCATTTTTAAAGACCTATCCATAGATACCTCACACGTAAGGGTTTGATGAAATGTTTTTTTGAGTTTTAGTTCTAAGTATGGGGAGCCCCCAAAATTTTTTGTTTATTTTTTTTCTATTTTTGTATGAAAATCTTAATGCGGTTCACAGAATACATCTACTTACCAAGTTTCAACAGTATAGTTTCGGTAAAAAGTGGCTGTGACATACGGACGGACGGACAGACAGACAGACAGACAGACATGACGAATCCATAAGGGTTTTTTGCCATTTGGCTACGGAACCCTATAAACTACACCAGAAAGACGTTAAAATCTGTTTACGTTTTTTTAGCAAAGTGCTCATATAGTTTTGAAGTATGAAATACTTTTCAAAATTCTCTTACCACCTTTAGTTAACAATTTTTCCGCTACAAGGACGCTAAGCCTTTTTAGAAGGAAGAAATCAGATCCTTTGCTAGGATTTAGTCTCGAAACTTTTTCTTCTTCCACATTAGTTAGTCTATTAGTGAGTTTAGGGTCAGAAGTATCTAATCTTACCTTTATTCAAGACTTGGCTTATTTGGTTATACTGTGATGTTCTTTTAAGCCGTGCCCTTCTAACCTTCCTATTTATACTCTTCCGATGTAAACATATTTTTTTAAAGTGAAGCATTTTAAACTGAAGTTTGTTGCGCAGTTAGATTGAAGGCGGGGCCTGGCTTGGTCGACAAATTAATGTAGATTGGGGTCAATAACCCGAGCTTTGTAGGTATCTAATTATAACAGGCCATTCACGTCGAAGTGCTGGTAGGGAAAAAAGATTGCCGTGAAAGTATTTAAAAAATATATTTGCAGAATAAATTACTTCATTTTATTTCATTTCATTAACATGTCATAAATGACTCTATTATTGTGAGTCAGTACACCTTAAATGAAAGAACTAAAGTACAATACGGTACCACATTGAGTCAAGATGCCTGGTTAAGTGTTCCTCAAAGAAAAAGGACGAAGCCAATGACCTGTTTTACATAAAAAATAGCACACCAGTTCAACTTTTCGGCTAAACTAAATAAATAGCTACGCTTTCTCGAGGAAGTGATTTATTTTATCTGAAGCGGCAAGGAGGGTTATAAAAACCGTTTCTTTGTTTTGAAGGGGTTAATCTCTAGACTTACTTAACCAATTTCCGAGGGCTTGTTTATGGCGGTTTTATAGGGGGAGTGCCGGCAATGTCCGTGGGCCCATCGAGATAGTTAAAAAACACACTAACTGAAGAACTTGTGTGCCAAAGGGAGTAAACGGAATCCCTGATACTATTTTGGCCCATTGAAAACATTTTGTGTGCATGAATATGTCAAAATTAAAATCAAAATATATTATTATGTCCAGGCTTTATTAATGTAGGCGTCAAATATGAATGTATTTATATAGAGAAGAACCCGCAATAAACTTGATGTTATGTTTTTGTAATCGCATAATGTTACAATTTTGAACAATACAATGTCCATTTGAATATTATTAAGGCATTCATCCGTGGATCAGTGGCTAAGCCACGTATAAAACCCGGAGGTCGTGGGTTCGATTCCCATGAGTTTGGTTGGTGGTAGGACTTTTTCAGAGTCTAACTGGCTAGCTACCACCCCCACAGGTGAAATCTTCCGCCATAACAGCCCTGGCTGTGTTCCGGCAATATTAATGTTGACCAGTACACTTAAAATGAAAGGCTCGAAGATCAGATGAGCCTATAGTCTGGCAGCACATTGAGCGACGCTTCATAATGAAGTGTCCCTCAATGGAATAGGCCGCAGTGGCCACTTACCATCAGGAGAGCTGTGTGTCTGTCTGCCAACTGATGTGGTATAAAAAAAGGCATACACTTAAGAATTAAACTATCAATCAGCTTGAAGGATCTGTGAGCCTCCAGGTCTGAAAATTTAAATGACATTGAAAAAAGGGTTCGGTTTTTTAGGGTCTTCTATACATCTAAAAGGAAAATACAGCCTACAATATGGCAACACCACAGAGATAGATAGAATCTATTTCTGTGGGCAACACATCGTCGCATGAATTCTTATTTGTTCAATCTCCATTTGCACCATTTTACACTAGAGACATTTTATTGATTATTTAGAGTATTTAATTTGATTTCTTACAACAATCGTATTAAATAAATGGCTGTTATAGTAAAAAAAAGTATATTCCAAAAATAAACATTAAAAAGTTTAAAGCTTAAGTTTAAAATCAACCTTTTTTATGGAGGTTGGACAAAAAACCACGTAATTTTGTATTTGGAGATTGAACATTACTACAATGGAGATTGAACATTTTGCAATCAAAAATACTCAGTACTTATGTGTCTTAAGAGCATATACAGGATGTTGGGAATTAACGTTTTGGGTATAGCAAATAATATAGGTAGGGTAGTACGGCAAAATAAAGATAGGCACAAGTGAAGTTTTATTTAGAGTTAAGACGTATCTTACAATAGTTCATTGTTTTTGATATTTATTGTTTATAGTCTCCGTTATGTTTTCTTGTTTGTATAATTTGTCTGTTTAATGTCTTCATAATTTTAAGACATTTTTTGGTATTTCATTTTATAAATTATAAATAAATAGATAACTCGGCTCTCCTTCTACGGTATGCCAGCCAGTCTGTTGCCGTCTGGCACCATCATAGTCCGCGCTCCGTCGCATATTTAGAGGGAGCGAGACATAGGATATTACACACTCACGTATAGAAATCGTATTAGGTACAAAATACAGTCCTTTTTTCCTGACGGTAAAAAAAGTCACCAGTATAAAGCTTATTATTATGTTAATTAATTTACCCATAAAATAAAACAATTAGCAAACATGCGAGTATTATTAAAGCATAGAGTAGTAATATTTTATATTAGGGATGCCTCGATACGCCTTTTTGCCGATACGATACCGATACTCTTATCAAAATATCGGCGATACCGATACCGATACCGATACGCTTATTGAATTCAAAAAGGAAGGTAGAATAAATAAAACACAATTTATTAATAGTTTTAGTAATCAAAATTAACATTTATAAGATTTTTATTTAAAAAACAAAGTATTCTTAAGTTTTGCGAGCAAAGGCTATTTCGCAAGTCTGTTTGAAAAAGACCTGCGGTGGAAAATAGTCTCTCAGATGCGATAGAAGTCATTTGGAAAATAAAGTACTTCTGCTCCATTTTTTTCAAATTTGGGTATGACGCCAGAACGGATCTTCGTCTCTCTATATACCTATTAGGCATAGTTAGTTCGTGCCTGGTTTGCAACGAAATGGATGGGACAACACGCGCGTGTTTACACTGCATTTTTAATGCGCGAAATTTTAAAAGTATCGTTGAATCGGCCGTAAAAATATCGCCGATACCGATATATCGGCAAACCCGAAGTATCGCCGATATACCGGTATCGGTATCTGATACATCCCTATTTTATATAACAAACATTCCGTATTAATGGAACCCAGTCACACCACAAAATATGTTTAATTTAATATTTTACAACCTTACAGTTTCAACACAATGATTTATCTTATAAGGATACGCGGCTATTTCATTTAGATGTAGAATTTAATTTGAAATCATAACAATGAGACTTTAAACATCCTGTGCAACAAGTTGGCGATACGCAGTGACGACCTACGATGTAATGAAACAAAAAAATACAACTTAGCGATCTCTTTCTATAGTTGTAATTATGTTGTTCGCTTTATGATGTGTTACGGACATTTTTTACACCTTTTCCGATGCTTTAAACACTTCTAATAAATAATATAACTTAAATTAACACAAATGCGTGCTAACAACTCGCTTGGACGCGAAAGAATTTAATATGGCGGCGTATTGCATCATCAAAATACGCTGCCGTGATTGGTTACTCGTGAGGAGATTGAACACTTAAGCACGAATTTATTGTTCGGATACACGTTTGGTGAATCTCCACGGATTTTGAACATATAAGCATGAAGTTTATATTTTCTAGTGTTGGTTTTAAAAAAACTAAAATTGTTACTGTATACGTATTTAAGGTCCAAAAAGCAAGTATTCCAATCGATCAGGAAATTCAACCTTATTGTAACTGCATTTAAAAGTGAAATTCGTTAAAATGGTCGGTTGAACAAATACGCATTCATGCGACGACATTGCTTCGTAGGTTAATATCATAGAAAAGAAAAAAGAAAATTTTCTTGTTCTGTGGTTAATATTGTGTTTCAAAATGTAGTAATTTGTGATTTAATAATTTTAACGTAATGCACGCGCGAAGTTTACTATTTCCTTTATACTGGCTGCGATCCCTGCATTTCTATTGCAAAGAGCAAGTATTTTAACTGGTTACAAATGTAATTGGACTTTTCGCCTTCCTTTTACTTTTATTGTAGCAGAACGGGATGCCGCGTTCAATAAGATTAGTTAGCTAGTTGCACTTTCGTTCGACAATGACATCAATAGGATAAGTCTGACCATTTTTTAACGGTATCTCCTTTTAGTACAATAATATACAGTCAGCATATTATAAGATCCACGTCCACTTATCTGTAAAAAGTGTCAATTGAAATAAAACCCTAATGTGATAGGTTTTAAGCTTAAAATTGGGGGTATACATTTAAAACGCATTTTGTCAATTTTGTCCATTATTTGCGTATAATGTTAAGCTACAGATTCGAGCATTACATTATTGAGAGAAGAGATAATGTTACACTACACGAGTATTGTAAAGCAATGCTCAAAGTCGAATCTGTAATATTACAATTCAACACATTGTATGTAAATGCTCCCGATGAGGGAGCAACTTTACTTTTCATTACAAGATTATGTTATTTTTTATCTTGATGATAATTACTATTTTTTTGTTCTAGACTTATTATCCTATTAGCGTTGCTAGTTGGAGTCCTGTACTGCCTTCACCTGCTCGTTCAGGATTATCAGGCTTTGATGGCTGGCCCAAGGCTTCTACGGCTGCTTTTTAAGAGGGACATTGACGTTATGAATAGGTCCACCAGTATTTCGGTAAGTAGGTATTCCTACAACATAATCTATGTACCCACTTCATTGTATTTTGTTGCTTCGCTCGGCATTATGGGTGCCTGACAATGGATAAATACAGTTAAAACCTTTTTTTTTTTGAGAATACATAATTTTGGTGGTTTTACCATTATAGAGTTAATAACACAAATGCGCAGCCATGGAGCCTGTGACCTCTGAACATATGTTTTAATAGTAACTATTACTGATTTTAACAAACAGTCACGAAACAAAAACTATTTTTGTAGTAGTGAGTCGGTTGCCTCGATGATACGAGCGATGACCCAGGTCCTTAGTACCTACACGATACCACTGCTCGATTCTGCAGGTATCGGTTTTTTTTAGCAACTAATTTTAAATGAATGTTAGGACATTTTATTATCTTTCAATTGACGAAAAAAATGAAAAAAAATTTTTTTTTTGCCGTAAAACTTTGTGAAGTTGTGATACGATATTACCTTGCAGGCGATTCTTGCATTTTAAAGTCTAATGAGATTCTACAACTCACAACAGTTGTGTAGTCATGTAATACAAATTACGAAGTTGAACCGTTTCCCGTAGTCAGCTCTTCCGTACCTCAGACCAAATAAAAAACCAAGACGGAACCTACCGAACATCGCACTGAAGACACTTTTTTGCATTCGATGTGTGCGTGCCGGTGATGCCATATGAATTCATATTACCCCAAAGTTATTTAAGTTGTTATAACGTTATTAAATTGTTATAAAATTTATAACGTTATTTATCGAATTGGAATAAAAACATGTTCTCAGGTCACTAATTATTCTGACCTAAGGTTTAAGTTTATAAAAGTAGTGGCGGAAGTATGAAGAAAATAGGAAAAACTTAGTAAAAATAAAACTTACGAGTATTTAAGTTTCGTGTATATTTAGAGTAGGTACTAGCCTTCCGCCCGCGGCTTCGCCCGCGGGAACTATAGGATGTAATCCCGCGGGAATATCTTTATAAATTGGAAATCTAAATCTTTGGAAATCTAAAAATGAACGTCTAACATTAAATATAACAATTAATCCTTTAAATACAATTAACATACCAAATTCGATTAGTTAAATAAACTTGGATTTTTATTTGGAAATCTAAAAATGAACATCTAACATTAAATATATAACAATAAATCCTTTAAATTTTTAATTTTAAAACTTTTAATAATTACCACAAATAACGTTATAACGTTACGTTACGTTGCATGTTACCCAAATAACAGGTAGAAATAATTTTAATTTGCATGGCAACACTTGCGTTGATAACATTTGACGTTATTTGACAGTTGACAGATGGACATCATTTAATTTGTTGTGAAAATATTAGTTTACAATTTGACTTACGTGTGTAATGTGATTCCATCCAGCTTTTTATTTTTTCCGGAATGGTTTTTACACCGTTTCACTACACAACTGGGCATATTTTCAGTGATATTGATGATTGAATGACTCGTGACCCTCGCGATCTGTGATTGGCTGGTGACACGCACACATGTAAAAACTACGTCAGTTTTTGTGTATGTACACAGCTACGTCAGCTTTTTCTGTCTTCAATGCGTTGTTCGTTAGGTTCCGTCTTGGTTTTTTATTTGGTCTGAGTTCCGTACATGTTATAAAGAGAAACATTTGTGACTTTTGATCCCTTAGAATCTGTTTTTTTTGCACCTATGAATCGTCTTTACTAATATTATTAAGAGGAATGATTTGATTGTTAGTTTGTTTGTTTGTATTGAATAGGCTCTGAAACTACTGAACCGATTTGAAAAATTCTTTCACTGTCGGAAAGGTACATTAATCCTGGGTGACATAGTACCCTATCCCTTTTGATCCCGTAAATGTGGGGGGAAGGGGTGATAACTGACAGAAGAAATTGCGTGCGGGTGAAACCGCGGAGGCGACAGCTAGTCAATTTTAAAAGTAACATACTCTAATACCGGATTCGGAATGTTGTTATCTATCGAGAAAAAACCGGCCAAGTGCGAGTCGGACTCGCCCATGAAGGGTTCCGTAGCAGCAGTATCATCATAATATAAAAGTTCTTGTAGTTCTTTGTAAGTTTGATCGACGTTTTTATATTTGAGTTGATTGAATGAGAGGAAAATTGCGGTTTACGATTTATGACGTTTTAAAAAAAACTAATTACTTGATCTCGTTCAAACCAATTTTCAATGGAAGTTTGCATGGTAATGTACATCATTTATATTTTTTAGTTTTATCGTTCTCTTATTTTAGAAGTTAGAGGGGGGGTGACCAACATTTTATCACTTTGGAAGTGTCTCTCGCGCAAACTATTCCGTTTAGAAAAAAATGATGTAAGAAACCTTATTATCATTTTTAAAGACCTATCTATAGATACCCCACACGCAAGGGTTTGAAGAAAAAATTTTTTTTGAGTTTCAGTTCGGAGTATGGTAAGCCCCAAAAATTTATAAACTAATTACTTGATCTCGTTCAAACCAATTTTCAATGGAAGTTTGCTTAATAATGTACATCATATATTTTTTATAGATTTATCGTTCTCTTATTTTAGAAGTTACAGGGGAGGGGACCAACATTTTACCACTTTGGAAGTGTCTCTCGCGCAAACTATTCAGTTTAGAAAAAAATTATATAAGAAACCTTATTATCATTTTAAAAGACCTATCCATAGATACCCCACACGTAAGGATTAGATGAAAAATTTTTTTTTGAGTTTCAATTCTAAGTATGGAGAGCCCCCAAAATTTATTATTATTTTTCTATTTTTGTATGAAAATCTTAATGCGGTTCACAGAATACATCTACTTACTAATTTTCAACAGTATAGCTCTTATAGTTTCGGTAAAAAGTGGCTGTGACATACGGACGGACAGACAGACAGACAGACAGACATGACGAATCCATAAGGGTTCCGTTTTTTGCCATTTGGCTACGGAACCCTAAAAACCGGCAAGAAACTCTTTTCAATCACCAAAGTTTACAATAAATATATCAATACATACAATATTCATTAGTACGTTTTTTCCAACGTTTCTATATCGAAAACAAAAATAAAAATGAAAAACAATATAATAATAACCGACAACAAATATCTTTAAAAAACATGTTGTGGTTAATAGGAAACATTTGTGACTTACGAACTCTTGGAATAATTATGTTGTTTCTGTTGTTATGTATAAATGAGTACCTACCTTTAAATTAAAAAACATTTTCCTCTTATTACAAAAAAATACGCTAGAACAGGTTTAAAACTGTACTAACTAGTATATATACTAAGTCCGAACTATAATTTAAAACCTTCCTTAATATTACGAAACAATAACAATATTTCTACATATAATCTAAACTAGTTATATGGTTATTCTTTTCAAAAATTGTCTTTCTATATATACGTAAAACGGAGCGAAATTTTACAAGTATTATCGTTTTGACGTTTGAAAGTTAGACCATTGTAAAACTAGGGGCATCGGCGGACTTACGTGGGTCTAACTTCAAACCATTGATAGTACTCGAAATGACGTTTTAAAATGAAAAAGCTACCTGACTCATAAAATTTATGCATTTTTTATTTTATTTACGCTAGTGTGCGATGAAATGCGGAAATGGTTTTTATTTTTTTCGGAGGAGAATGCGTTTGTGCACCATAACCCCAGGCTAGCTAGACCTGCGGCCAAGTGTGAGACTCGAGTCTAAAGCGTCCATTACCCACTAAACTACGGACGGTTTCCTCCTTCACATCACCCAAATTGGGACGAGCCGGTGCCAGCCTTGTGGCTATTGAACAGCCCATGCGAAAAGTCTTTTCTATAGCGGCACCTACGTGACTTAATAGAACTTCTTCAGATGGGCAATACTTACCGCAATGAAGCCGATAAAAAAATCGACCCAATACATTAAATAAATTTTGAAGCATTAAAATGTTTTTATGTAGTTGTTTTTAATCTGTTCTAAGTTACACCTTTATTTCTAATTATTTTGATATTGAAGAAAAATTCCACATCGATTTTACAATAAAATTAACATAGGTTTTCAATTCGGCAACCGACTTGATTTTTGAGAAAGTTACTATTACACCAGAGGTCGCGAGAGACAGAGTAACTTTTGCATTTATAATATTAATATAGATAAAATTATAATAATTTTATGATATTATGTGCGTAGTTTTAATCATCTATCAGATTTTTTTTATATTTTTCAGAAACATACTGTCCGCTGGCGTATGATACTACAACATGACCCCATACAGTGCGCTCGATATTTGTTTTGCGAGCTTGGAGCCAACAATTGTAATAGTGAACTACAGCGAGGACTTATTTACATGTTAACGTAAGTATTATGTTTGTTTCTGAAAATCTTTTATACATTTATCACTCACAAATATTATTACTAGCTTTCTGCCCGCGGTTTTGCCTGTGTTGACTTGTGGTGTGGAGTTTTTGACGTACCGCAAGAAAGTTATATTATTCCAGGTTAGGTTAAAAAGAATACTTTGTTTACTGTTTGGCTTTCAAACCATTCTTATATAAAAACACGTCGATTCATTTTTTCGTTGCGACATAAAAGAAGGGCAAACAAAAAAGCGCCCTTTTCTGTTATCCCAACAAGGAAACTAAACATTTTGAGATAAAATGTTGCCTATATTTTTTCTATGTATGTACTAAAAAGTACAGAATCCGATATTTACAAAACGCGCTGGGGAAAAACACACAGGCACCACACACGTACAGTCTGAAGTGCATTAATTCATCTGTCAAATTCCTACCAACAATTATTAGCTTCTATCGCATATAATTCTGTTTCAATTGAGACTTTATGAAAGATTCTGATCTGCTGTCAGCTGTACACAATATCCTGGATCGACAGGGACCAGTGTGCGTTCCTAAAATAAAAATAAAATTAAACAGATTGTACTTCCACCTCCGGCAACGGACAAGGAAGTCACTAAGCACACACATCCGAATACTTTTACGATCTTAGCCAATACTTATACATATGTGTACCTGAGTCATCCGACCAGTATTTTTCTTTGGATTACCATTTTGTCCAATTCGCATTCCACCTTTAATATCATTTTGATTTTACAACCTCCTTTTGCCGAATTCCAAGTATTTTACTGCCCGAGTGAGCTGTCGTAAAAATTGCGACTTTAATATACGAAGGGAAAATATTATATTTCAATGTGACAATTGGAACATTTACCGGGATATTTTAAAGCTTACTTCAACAAAATGTAGAAAATCGTGTTATAATAGTTAAGAGAAAGTGAATAATGTCAATTAGATTTAATAGAGATTTAATACACAACGCGAAAAATCAAAAATAATTATACAATAACTTTGGAATTTAAGGAGTAATATTAACTAAGAACCTTACCGTATGGCTTCGTTTCTACCTAGTGTATAAATAATAGTTTTGCCTTTATGAATAGGAGGCAAGTTTAATTACTTTTAGTGATTTTCAAAAGGACATAGAACCCTTTGAGATCCTTTTAGGCCACTTGTCTGAGCAATGAATAAATCCTCATGTTCACTTAGGTTTGTGAATAAATCTAAATAGAAGCCAATGCTAAGGGTATCAAGGTATAATTCTGAAAAGTTGAGTTGTTTTTGTGGGAATACTTTAGAAATTTTTTACTTTAAAAATTAGAATCTTTATAATGCCAAACTGCCAAATTCTCAGTTATTATTAGCACTAACAAGACATAGAATGAAACATTTCATCAACCAATGAAATATGAGTCAAGCGGAAAACATGATTTTTTTTCTACAACCACCGATTTATCTTACCGAGCTCATCATTTAGAAATAGGTAAAACATTTTTTGTATTTTTTTTCCATTTAGTGCTACGTAATAAATATTTATTTTTTATTACAGCTTAGAGCCCAAAGAAGAAGATTCATCTGCAAGAGATGTGTTCGTCGCTGCTTATCATCAAGGGCGGAGCAAGGGCCACTGTAGAAACAAGTACCCGTATTGTCCTTTCGACCATAAACTCTTGTTAGAATTGTTAGAATATTTACTCCGTAAATAGTATATAAAATAACCAAAAAACTGAAAATACTGATCGATACAGAATATTACTCTGGGTTACATGTAACTAATTGATATCAGATTAGGAATAGAAACACGAAAACACTATTTAACTGATATTAGTCAGGTTCGCTACAATGACAAAGTATTTCAGTATTCACAATTAGAATAAGAAATCAAAAACTGGAGCAGAAGTAAATCATATCTTATACCTGACGTCGAAATGTCGTTTGTTAAGATAGTCAATAATTTACATTTTCAGTTTTGGTCTTATTTTATTGTGACTTGGTAAATAATTTTCTTTGAATAATTTGGAACAACCTAAATGACATAAGAAATCATAATAACAGCTTTACCTAATCCATCAAGAAGTACAAAATATATCCATTGCACTAGCAAACCTTGCAATATTAGTGACTATAATTTATAGTGACACTTATTTGTCAGTGAAGTCAGTAAGTCAGCCTTTACTTTTCAAAATCAACCAGACAGAGTTTTTTTTTAAATCAATCACGAGGAGTTTCCTCTTCAGTCGTTAAGTCTCATGATGATAAAACAAAACAATTGAATATTAAATAGTTACCATTTCATTACCAATGTATAATTTTTATTTCGACCTAAATATAAGGTTTTTAACATCATTTTATTTACATAATTACATAACATAATACTTTACTTACCGGTGCTATTATCGCCATATTTTTACCTGTAAAAGATTAAATAAGTAAGGTTATTTTGAAAACGTTCCTTCTAATAACGTTATTTTTCTTCGCAAGAAGTAACGGTAACGTTACCAATAATTTGTAACAATATTCTAAACCCTGCTTTATAGCAGAATAACGCGGCGCGGTGATGGTAAGTGTGCGAATCGCCTACTAGTAATTCTTAGAGGGGTCAATTCGCACGCGATTAAAATTCGTTCGGGCGAATCGACTACTAAAAATAATGTTATTTTTAGAGGTGGACGATTCGCACTTTCGTGCGTTTTTTTTTTTCGTGCGAATCGGCACTAACCCAGTTTTTTTTATGCCAAATCAAATAGCAGTTTAGGACACAGCCTACCTGTCGGTAAGCGCCGATTGTAGCCTATTTCAATAAGGAACACTCAATTTGCTACCACACTATAGACTTCTGTAATATTTGAGAATTTTTATTTTAATATGATAACTCTGCTTAATTCAAGAATCAAATTCATTTAATCAGTTTTTGCTCGTATAAAGCACATAATTATGTACAAAATACTATATAATACTACTACATAATGTAAAAACATACACTACTATTAAACCAATGATATTAATATCATTGTATTAAACTATTTTTTTTTACTTTTAATGTTTTGTATTATTGTTATTTCTGATTTAGGTAATTGTTTTTTCATTAGTAGTTACTGAAACAAACAATGTCATTGATTCTAGTCTAGTTTCGTTTTGTTAAAATTATATTGTTTTCTTTAGTTATTAAAACAATTTAAATTTTTAAAATGCATTATTATTTTGGTGATTCGATTTTATAATGTTACGGACTTTGGAGTCTTCTTTCTTATTTCTTTCCGGTCTAATTTTTGCCAAAGACATCATCATCATCAGCCGTACTCCACCGCGCTGGCTCAGTGCCGGTTGGTGGAGGAGTGCGTAAGCCGCCAAATGGCCTCCGACTATGCTTGACGTTTAATATCTACATTATAGTAAATATCAGCTGGGACCAACAGCTTAACGTGCCTTCCGAAGCACGGAGACGCTCGTAATAAATGTCACTGAATGTGGTCAGAATGGTCACCCATCCATTAACCTTTCGTTATCGCTAAAGAACCACTTTCACAGCTGCATCAAGAGCGCCTCAAATATATTTAAATATGAATTATTATTTAGACACATAATTAGGCCAAAGAATACATATCGAGGTTATTACCAAATGCACCATCGAGCTAATCTAATAATAGTTAAATAGTTCTAGTCTAGAGTCTAGACTCATGTGTTTAATAAATAAAAGTTCGATAAGGATTAAAGGTATCGATGATATTTCAAATTTAGTCTTTATGGTCAATGTTAGTTTTTACCAAAATGAATAATAATTTCTTAAAAAAATATATTTTCAGCGTTTAGTGTTTGTGTGTTTGTATTAGTTACTGTAGAAAGAAACTATACATGTGTCTCCATAAGTTTCTATTGAGATCTGGGTTTTAAATTTGCCTCCCAAAATTACAAAAATGACATTTAGTTTTAACCCTTGGCATGCCTGGTGGTAAAAAGTTACGAGTTATGCCTGGTGGTTCTCTCAGACCCGGATTTACAATTCGTTTTTTTTTAACTTTTTCTATATATTTTAGTTTGTTTGGCATCCTAATGCCTTCTAAGGGGATTAAAATTATAAAAAAATGCTAAAGACATGTCATTTGAATAATATTTATTGAAATAATTGTAATTCAACTACAGTCATTTTATTTTAACAAAAAATAGTCACTTATTCTTTGATATCATATTATTATTATCAAACTTAAAAAAATCTTAAATTAGGTTTTATTTCTCATAAGGCACTACCACATGCTAATACAAAATAATAAAATTTTTAGTCTTCTTCACCTGGATCAACATTTTCTTGGGATTTGAAAGGTTTCAGGAAATAAATGAGTGTAGCTTTTGCATACATAAAAATATCTTCCAATATACTGTGTATTGCGGTCTTTATTAACTTGACAAACATGACATCTTCGTTTTATTCCAGGAAAAATATAATATTATCCTCCTAGTTGCAGCAGTTTCGATCCCACGTTGAATCTAAAAAATCTTCAATAAATTATCAACATATCGTCAATATATAACATTTTGCTCAAAACTATCAATTAGTAAAGGAAACTAAATAAAATTTACTTACGAGATTAAGTTTTACGTAAAAATATACATTAAAAAATAACTTTTAGCACACAAATATCAAAAATCCCACAAAAAATAATATAAAATACTTACGTAATAAAGTCACGCCGCATGCCTGGTTGGGTCTGAGAGACCCGCGCGCACTTTACACTCCTTTTTCTACCTTGAAAAGTTGCTGCAGACTGAGGAAAATGGTGGAGAATGTACAGAAGTTCATAATAACCAGCTACTGAGAGCGGTAGCGCACGAAATTCAAATTTAAGTGCACAACAATGATTTTTATGTCACCCTGGGTCTGACAGACCCATCCAGGCATGCCGAGGGTTAAACTTTTTGATGAAGAAAGGTTTTTATTAGGCACAAAGGAAAATGTACCCTTTCATTAGAGCATTCAGCGATTGATGTTTATCAATGTTAATTAAATTTTTTTGTCCTTGGACATCTTTTGCCTTTCCGAATATGCTATAGTTACTTAGTGCCAATCGAGTAAAACCCACACAAAAAAAAAATTGCGACGCATTGCAAACTTTTCCAGTACCGTGTCGTTTACAAAAAACAAACAATATGCAATCGTGACCTCATGTTACGTATGCATATGCATTATTCATAACTACCTATTGAAATTACAATCCTTCTTCGAACTGATTTTTATAGGTAAAACTTTGTGAAAAGGTGGTAAAGGATAATTTTTTTTTGAAGATTCATCGATTAAATTTGAGACTTGTTCTAACCTGTTTTACTTTGTAACAAACACAACGTATATTAATTCATAATGTCATTTTAGTTTGCTAAATACTAATGAACTACGTTCATTAGTATTTAACTTCTGACTTTGATCATCTACTTTTGCTGTTGACTATACGCAGCACATCTGATGGTAAAAGGTCACAGCGGTTAAAATCATTGAGGGACACTTAATCAAAAGGGGCGTTTTTTCGTAAACTAAACTCTTCTGATTTTTCAAGTGTGACTCGAATAAATCCATGATTATTTAGAACGGCAAAATTCACTGCTCACATTTGCAAATCACTGAATTATAATCGAAACCAGTTTGAAAGCAGAAACTATTCTACGTTTAAATCCCCTCAGGAACTATTCCTGAATGTTAATGACGATCAGTGGAAATAATTTTCGAGTAATGATTCTAATCCAGAGATTACCTGATATGTCGAGAACCTGCTCAGCTACAATGGAAACGTTCAAGCAGTTACTTAGTAGTAGGTATGCATACTTGTACTTATAGTTATGCGCTGCGTGAAGCGGGACCCGCGCGCGTATTAGTAATCCATTGCTGGCATTTGAAACATTCCAACGCGCACGCCCCGTAATAAACCCGCAATGTTTTACAAACTGTGCTTGGCTCCCGTCCAAAACAGCCTTAAATATTGCATTGGTCGTGTCAGATTGCTGCTGCAGTCCCACCATATTATAATAAGAGTGCGGGAATAAATAATGAACCTGTGCTTGCTTGTAGTTGGCTGATTGTAAAGATTAGCCGTCGTAGCCGAAAAACTCAGCTTATTAAATATCGTGCATAGAGGCATGATCTCTACGCAAAAGCTACGTGCTTGTCTTCCAACCATAAACGTAATGTTACATAGACAATATTATTTCCATGCTTCCAACTAAAAAATATACTAAATCTATGCTTCCAACTGACCTGACATGACTAAAAGTCAATTAGATATACACGTCAAGACTTTCAACTCAAGTTATTCTGTACCTTCCTACTTTTATTAATTATTTTGATACTAATAACACGCCTACCTAGAGCGAGAGACGTAAGAAGTACTATGCTATTTTTTCTTTATTACTTGGTAAATGAGTTACAACGTCAGCATATCAACCTAACCACTTCAATTTTTACAACACAATTTTCAGTCCAGGAAAGTTAATGTCCATCACATAGAGTTCTATTTCAATTGAGAATTATCAACAGATTAGGGTAGGATTATCGGCTACTTACTGTACGAATACATGCCAGTTCAATAGAAATGAAAGACTCGAAGATGAAAGGTACCTACAGTGTGCAACACATTGAGCTGCTTCTTTTATGCATGTGCCAATAAAATAAGCTGTCATGGCTAAGCGAAATCAGAAAAAGTGGTTTCAACAAATATGCAAAACGTAACTTTTCTCTGAAATACCCTTGAAACGAACAAGAAAAATCAACGTAGTCAAGTTTTATTTAAAAAAAATACGAATATTTTTATTTTCATTCAACATTTTGAAAGTATGTTGTTCAGAAACCGTCGGATTTAACCGCAGAATTTCGTAATCCAAACTTTTGTAGCAGGTGTACTTAATTATGTCATAAATATTTATAGCAAGATGTACAAACACACTTTAAAAGTTGAAGATGACGACCGATTTGGTATAATTGTTATAGGCGAAACTCAGGCGCACCTAGGTTGGACTGGCCAGGTCTGACATAGCGATTTTGTCAAAGCCCAAAACAAATTACATTCTTCGACCTGTGATCATTGAGTTACAAGTACTAGTAATTGTAATTCAATACTTGTAACTAAAGAATTTTTATCAAACCTAGGAGAGACTGATTTGTTCAGGAAAACGTCAAAACTCGATTTTATAAAATCGGGGTTTCACCAAACAAACTCCGTATATTTAAAATTATTCTAAATTGATATAGGATGAAAAAAAAATTGTGGGCTTTACAAAAATTACCACGAAGCGGTAAGTTAAGGTAAGCTTAGCCCCGAGTCGAGATTAATTTACTTTCGACGTTTGACTAAAAAGTTAGGAACTCCTAGGTTCAACTAAAATATTTCAGTCAAAGGCCGAAATTAATATTTCGGGGATGGCCTAATGCCCTTGGTCAAACCTAGGAAAAACCAGTCCAACCTAGGAGCACCCGCGCTACGAGGTTGGCCCATAACATAACGATTGAGAAGTTGGCTATCACACCAAAGATTTCGAGCGGGGATCAAACCTACGACAGGTCTGATCCCCGCACGGCACAAACATTAGTGTGCCGTGTGGGCACCGATACAAACATATTATGAGTTTGTATCGGTCTGGGTGTTTCTAGGAATATTACGTACGTATTATACTAAAAAAACATAAGTAATGTTTACCATTGTCTGGCATCCATAGTACGAGCGATACTAGTCTAAACTGAGTTTATTTATTAGTTATTCATTATTTAGTATCTCCGACGTTTGATGAACGATTTGTAGAGTGGTGTAGGTGTTTTGTTTGTACTGGTCTATATGATGTTTATGTACTTTATAATTTATGTATGCGTTGATTTAAAAAAAAAGCTTTTATTTTACGTTTGGTACTATCGGATATTACAAGCTTTGTGTAGTGGCGTTGTGTGGATATTATTTAAAAAATAGTTGTATTTCTCTCCGAAAGAAATACACGACATTTTTTAGCTCTTTCATTCCTTAAACGGAGCGCAAATAGCTAAGCTTCTTCTACGTCAGTCTTCTGTAAAAGGGTGGTATTGCCATGGTCGATCTGACAAATAACGACCCGTCATATTGTGCCTCTAGGGACATTTTAGAAATAAGACACTCTCAAACTAGAACGTTTGCGAGCTATAGGTATGTATTCTAACAGAGTTTGAAAATATATATTTTGCTGTGACAATGCCATCCAACCGCCCTGAAAAGGGCCGCTCACTAAACTAACACAATTTATCTTCACCCTAATAACCATCATTATTGGAATTCGTCAAAGGGTTTACTTCAAGACAATGTTTTTATACCTTCACTTGTTTCCCCGACATTCATTTTGCTTTCCTGACATTGACTTGTTTTGCCGACATTCACTTGTTTTAATGTTAATAAAAAAACTGTCAAATAATATAAAAAATGTATGCTCCTTGTCAGTTCCTACAACTTTATTTGTTCAGTGGTACGGCTTCAGACCCACAATACCGCCAGGTGTATGGCGAGGGGTATGGTGGGGCTGAAGTGCACTAAGCCCATCCCATGAGATGGCTCAAGCAGAGTACAGGTGAGGTCGCTTGCATAACTATATCCGTACCGTGAACACCAGAGAAGCCTATCTACTGTGTGGCAGAACATTGAGACATGTTTCCTGTTTTTAAATCCCATAATGCCTAAATCCTATCTGCCGACTAAAATCACTTTAAAATTATTTTCATCATCATCAACATTTTCCTGCCCTTATCGCACGCTAAGTAGGGTCGGCGCAACATGTTTTCCCCTTCCACACATTCCTATCAGCCATTAAAAAATATTTACCTGCAATATTTAAAAGTCTTTTAATGGTTTTATTCAAAGAAATTTTGTTATTCGAAGAAATATCGTTTTATCTGACGTTTGACGCACCCGCACCCCAAGCCTCTATCAGATTACGACGCCCCAAGGGGTCGCTCCATACTTAAAGAAACAATGTTATAAATGATTGAGTAACTGAAAGAAATAAAAGTCCATTAACGGTGTTATATAGGTTATTACTCTCGAATCTCGATCTCAACTACAACTAGCAAAGTCAATAAAACATTCTTCGAAACTCGTAAAACCTTTCAAAGAATACTCGCGGTGTTCGCCTGTTTTAGATCTCAAGTACCAGTCAATGATTCAGTACTTACTTAAGTTTAGTGTAGGTACCCCTTTTATTTTTTTAGACGACTTTATTTTCATGCAATATAACAAATCATGTATGATGTACAAAATGTCCAATGTGTCGTTAATTTCCAATGTTATTTTCCATGCTAGTTACCGTAACTGTTAGATTATAATCATACTTTTATAACAATGCAAGCATTTAAATGTCGATAACTACATAATGTAAGCCCGAAAAACAGATCACAATTAAACGCATAAGTTTTCTTTAAATTATATTCTATCGATTGCAACCGTTTCATTATATCAATTTGACTGATATTTTGTAAACGCCATGTTATCCTTAATTTATTCCCCTTTTGTACATTTAAAACAGGTCTGGCAAAACAACGTTGACTTTTTAAGAAGGATGTAACCTCTAACGAGCAAAAATTAAAGCATCTCTACTTCAGCTAGACCAAAGGCAATCAAGTGTTTGTGTAGGTAGTAGGTACTTAAAAAAAAAAACAAATCTTCGCGCAAATGAAAAAACTTTTTAATAACCTCAAAATATTCGTTACCATCCAAGTTTGTTTGGATACCGTCCATTTGGAAATTTCGATGCAACATTGTTCGGAACGCACGCGAGTTACTTTAGTATAATATCGCACCTCCGGTGCAATAACGTCATTTATGCATTTTTTGTCAAAATTGAACTAATAATGAGAAATTAACGCTAATATACCTCTTTACCTGGTGCGTCATTGTCACTTGTGTAGTGCTTAAACTTACCGCGTGAGGGCAGAAGTGTCGTTATGGTTTTGGCGCGAATCTAACCGCCACTTGGAGACACAACGTTTGATTGGTCAGTTGCGCGCGGCTCCCCGCACGAGTGACAGTCTTCTGGAGCTACATCGTCACTAAGGTAATTGTGACAAATTATTTTTTTGTTTTTGGAGCAATAACGGCACTTATGATTGTAATGACATTGTTTCCCCAATCCTTTTATTTTATGGAATAAAGTTAATGTTCGATTGACAATTGTGACAATGTTTCTCCAAAATAGTAATGATTAATTTAATGTTTAACAATAATAATTGTGATGTAATTTATATTAAAAAAATAATTTTTTTTTCAAGTGTACAGTTATTGCTTCATGATTTGTTTTCATTTTGCATACAATTATTTAATTATTATAAGTGTCCGATTTCCAGTTTTCTACTAGGTACTATACTACGTGGTTCTGTGTTTTTTTTGTTTTTCATTAAATAATTAATGTTTGTTGAATTTCACATCGATTATTTATATTAATGGCTTGGTTAATTGGACGCACATTATTGTTAATTTGACAATTAGTACTAAAAATACTTGCAATTATTACTAAAAATAACTCAATCCTTGTATTTTATGGTGTAAAGTTTATGTTCGATTGACAATAATTGTTGTCACAATGAAGAACATTGTCAAAATAGAAATAATTAATTTAATGTTTAACAATAATATTGTAATGTAATGCTTAATGTAATTTATATTAAAAACATTAATTTTTTTCGAGTGTATTGTTATTGCCTCATGATTAATTTTCATTTTGCATACAATTATCACTTTTCTACACTTTTCTAGAGACTTAGGTATTTTCTTTATTTCCAGACCTCAAAATGGACCAACAAAGAGGCAGAAAACTTGTGCTACTTGCACTTTCAAGCGGCGATCAAAGCTTGGTTCAAGAACAAGATTTAGCGAATCATACAGCAAGAATCGAGCAACACGTGCAATATTCAGAAAAAAACAAACTTAGTGTCTTATCATACAAACTCTGAGATTGTAGCAACATCAGCGAACCCAGGTGAATCTACAGCAACTACTATAGAGCCGGATATTACTACTTTAGAAGGCAATAAAACAAACTTAGTGTCTTATCATACAAACTCTGAGAATGTAGCAACATCAGCGAACCCAGGTGAATCTACAGCAACTACTATAGAGCTGGATAATACTACTTTAGAAGGCAATAACTCTTCGTCAACTTTGACTAATATCAATGGATCTCATGAACGTGACGATGTTAATGACAGCACACCAGGTGATTTCTCTGGCACAGATTCTGGAGATGAATACAATCCTCGCCGTCGTTCAAGATCAGTTTCATCTAGTAGCTCTAGTAGCAGTTCGACAAGTAGTTCCAATAGCAGCTCCAGTAGTAGCTCTAATAGCAGTTCCAGTGATTCTGCAGCTAAGAATACTATTTCTCATAATAATGAGAGCCCTCTTCATGAGCTCAACCAGTCAGCGCCACCTATAACAAAATCAAGAGGCAAAAAGAGAACTCGTAATCCAGCAACTTGGAAAAAGAATACAACTAAGAGATTGAAAAATAATGGTCAAGCTTATATCTCACTAAAATCTAAAAAAATAATGCAAGCTAAAAAAATGGGTCCTACATGTACATCCAAATGTCGATTGTCTTGTGTTTCAAAATTTACTGAACAATTGAGGGCCGAAATATTTGATTCTTATTGGAAGTTAGGAAGTGTAGAAAGGCAACGCGATTTTTTAAATGCTTGTACAAGAACACTGAACTGTGCCTACCGCCGTATAAAAGTAGAAAGAACATACGATCGAAAACAAAACACTGCTTATTACTTACCTAATGACAATAAAGAAATTCGCGTCTGTAAAACTTTTCTAATCAACACTTTGGGTATCACACAACGAATTATACGAACTGTTATCGATGGCAAGGCACATAATGATGGATTTATTCCAGTTGATCGACGCGGTAAACACGGAAAACATTGTAAATTGAATCCTGAAGTAATACAAGCAGTTAAAGATCACATCGAATCGATTCCCAAGGTCGAAAGTCACTACCTCAGAGCTAATACTTCTAGAGTTTTCATTGATGGAGGTTTGACAGTTGCTGAATTACATAGAAATTACTCTGAAATACAAAAGCAACAAAACAAACCTATTGTAAGCTATGATGCCTATTCACGGATTTTCAACCAAGATTTTAACATCGGGTTTTTCAAACCAAAGAAAGATCGCTGCGACGAATGTGAAGCCTACGAAAATGCCTCTGAGGAAGAGAAGAATAAATTACGTGATGGTTTCAAGTTACATCAGGAAGAAAAAAGTTTAAGCAGACTCGAAAAAGACAAGGATATGAAAAAGTGTCGTGAACCTGATACCAACACGATTGTTTTCACGTACGATTTACAAGCAGTTTTACCCTGTCCTGTCGGCAAATCAAGCTCTTTTTACTACAAATCGAGACTTAATTGCTATAATTTAACAATGTCAAATGCCAACAAGCAAGAAACAACCTGTTATTTTTGGCACGAAGGCTTGGGTAATAGAGGTGCTATCGAAATAGGATCATGTGTATTTAAATACTTAGAGCAGATTTCACTTGAAAAACCTGGATGCGATATAATTATTTACTCGGACAATTGCTGTGGGCAACAAAACAACAGATTTGTTTTCGCTATGTATTATTATGCAGTTAGTAAGCTTAACATAAATTCGATTCAACATAACTTTTTAATTCGTGGTCATACCCAAAATGAAGGAGACGCAGCACATTCAGTTATTGAAAAAACTATAACAAGAGCTAAAAATGCTGGATCAATTTATGTCCCTGCCCAATATATATCCCTAATCCGTGAATCGAAAAAGACTGGTAAACGATTTGTCGTAAAAGAAATGAATTTCGATGATTTCTTTGATTTAAAGGCACTTGAGGAAGAAATGAACTTCAATATGGGGAAAAATTTAAATGGAGATGTAATCAAAACCAGTGATATTAAAAATATAAAATTTACGAAGGATTGTGAAAATTACCAATATCGAAACTCTTATAAAACTGAAACCTGGAAGGAAGCAAAAGCTATAATTCAACCAAAAGGAAGAAACTTACGCAGAAATAGAGATAACGATCGCTTAGTTTATCCTCCGATAAACGAAATTCCCTTAAAGCAAGCATACATTTCCAAACTAAAAATAACAGAACGCAAAAAACATGATTTATTGCAATTAATACAGGCAAATATCATCCCAAGATATTATGGAAGTTTCTACAGTGATCTCATTTAATACTAGAATTTTTATTGTTTTATTAATTTACGTTTTTGATATTCTTTTTAGTCACATTTCCACAAGCAGGGAAAAGTAGTTTCTCGAAACTGTAGCTTTAAGAACTTTGACTTTCCTGGGAATGGACCATTTATTCTAAGTGTTTGATGTTGTAAGAGATTCCGTCAAACGATATTATTATAGATAAGTAAAATAATTTAATTGTGATACTGTTGATTATTGCGGAAATATAATTAAAAACCATACGGGTGCCATATAACTGAGTTTAAAAAGTCTGATTAATTATTAAGATTTATGTAGAAATAAGTTCTTTCATACTTCTTTAATAAAACTTAAAAAAATAAGGTTGTTGTGTTTTAATTTTTATGACACAAAATCCTCAATTATTTATTTTCTAGTGCCATAACGTCACTTCTGGGAGGGTTTTAAATTTTAATCAATCATATTTTTTTATTACAACGTCGTGTAATGTTTTTGTTCACTTCATTATAGAGTCTAAAGATGTACTTTAAATGTTACATATTCATTTCTTTAGACGACAAGAACCATATTTCATTATAGGATGTCGAACTTTCAAACACTTCTGCTGAAAAATTACATCATTTGCTTATGTGACGGTATTGCACCGGAGGTGCGATATGTTCTGTGCGCGAGTGCAGTAAAAAAGTTTGGTCAGTTCACAAAATACTAACGGTGAATATAATATGGTACCTGGAAGGTAAAATAAATCTAGCCTGTGGTATTTATGCGAGAGAGAGAGTTAGATTTATGATACTCTCGCAATTTCTTTCTGTCTTCATCTTTTATGACACTCGCATTTTCCTACAAACCATAACTTACTCGTAATTATGAAAAAAATAAAAAGTTGGTACCTTGTCTACCATCTTGTACACTCTCAACAGCGACATTTTCATACATGAAGATAAATTAAAGTTTTTTCTCAGTAAAACTTCGTGATATGTTATTACGCTGCAGGAAAACCTTCTATTTTCAAGTCTAATGAGATTCTATAACTCGCAACAGTTGTGTTATGTAATATGAAGTTGCACTGCTTCCTAGCTCTTCAGCGCTAATTTTGAACCATGCAATTTTAAACTGGATAATATTTCTGTTATATGAAGGTAATTTAAACAAGAAAGATTAGTTTTCTGATTAGCTGCTACCGACCGACAAGGGTCCTCAGCTGGCCCCCTTTACTTCCACGCTTCCACCATACCACAAAGTGCGTACTGCGTTGCGGCATAGCTTGGGCCGCCGAAGCGCAGAGGGAACGGCAAAGTAACACCTTACCCTCAAACCGGTTGCACACACCGCGGTCCTCGCGCCAGAAGGCGCTCTGAGCAGACAGTGGTCACCACTCTGTCCACTCCCCTCATGTCACAAGCAGACTCTTTATTTAGACGAACGTCGTGTGAATATCAAATGTTCAGATATTGTTGGTAGGTTTGAACGCCCAAATCATTTTGGCGCTGACTCGCGCAATCAAAATGTTAATCAAACATAAATCTGCAAATGTTTACTATAGTTATCAAATATTTATGGTGTGCCTTCAATCTTAAATTAATTGTTTATTTGTTAAATCTAATAAATTAATTTATTGCCCAAAATAACTTGTCTAAATTATCGACGATGTTTACAAAGATGGATTACGATTTAATAGCTCGTAAATATTTTTTTTAAAAGCCGATCAGAAAATTGCTTTTGCAAGTTTTATACATCCCGGACTGAGAGATTTATAATTCATCATAAATCTGTTTAATAAGTTATTGTGTAGAAATTTCAGAAATTTCAGAAATCGGAATTACAATAATCGTTTTTTATTATTTGTTTCAATACCTAATCAGGTGAGATTGTTAAAAATTTGATTAAGGCTGAAATAATTTAAATATATTAATACCAATGTTATAAGTAGAACAAAATTCATTCAGCTAAATAATATAATTGACTTGATTTCATTTTTTTATTGCAATGTGTAACAAGACGAGCACATCGTACACCTGATGGTAAGCGCCACGTCGGCCCTTAGACAGTTCAGTGCCAAACAGTAACTCGGTTACTGTCTGGCACTGCCCTGCGCCCGCTACACCGAGACGATAGAATCTATCGTTCGATTAGGTCTCATATAGGTACCCAGTAATTTCACTAGCTTCAGTGCTCTTTCCCCGAAACACAGAAGTGCTTGTCACACTTCTTTTTCACGGGAAAATATCTGGCACTGTGGTGGTACCCACCTAGACGGCCCAGTAGGTACAGGAACCTACCACTCACTGGTAAAAATTCATTTCATTAAAATATCAATTGGCTGATTGGTTGACTGCCTACGTGGTGCAGTGGCTAGTTGGTTTCACTTTATGGCGACGTTCGCGCCAGGGGTCTTGGGTTCAAATCCCGGGTTGAACCAAAAACATGGTGATGGGTTTTTCTCTTCAGAATACTCCTTCAACGTCCGAAATTGGCAGCGAACGCCTCGGAATTTTATGACACCAGTCGTGACCGTGAATGAACAATAAAAACACTATGCTCACATCTTTTATTAGTATATTCATATGCTTACATAAATGTTCCATATTTGTATATATAAGCACAATAGCGAGTTAGCTAGACCTGCACCCGTGTGTAGAAGTGACCAAAGTTTCGTCCCACTACCCACTAAACTCCCCGGATTTCCCCTTCTTTTCCAAAAGAGATGATCCGGAGCCTGTCTTGTGGCAATTGACCAGTCCAATGACCAAACAACCAACAACCTGACTTACTTATTGTGTAGTTATCCAACACTATTTTATCAGAATTTTGGACTAAATGTCCAATTCACATTTAAATCTCAATACCAATTTGGATTTTACAACCTTCTTTTGCCGAAATTCTAGTTTTGGAGCAGATATTTTACTGCCCGAACGAGCAATCGTAAAACGTGCGACAAGATTTAATATGGGAAGTAAAAATATAACATTTCGATAGGACATTTATCCGGATACTTTGAAGTTTTGTTTCACAGACGTGTTATAAAATCAAGTTATAATGCTTGAAAATGTGTACGTGTCTGTACAACTTATAGTTGAGTAAATGTTTTGGTGGGTTATTCGTTTATTCCGACTAGTCCGATTAGTAGTTCGATCGTCGATAACGGCCAGTTTCATCATCATCCCAGCATATTCCGAATTGCATCCAGTATGGAGCTAAGGGTCCGCTTCGACTTCCTAGATTTGACAAGCCTGGTTATTACAATAGAGCGTTGCTATCTGACCTCTGTAACCCTTACAAGGGAAACCAGACCTACTTGAATACGATATTTTGACCTCCTGCGAAATCATTCACATTTACTTCACATGAAATAAATTTTATTCGTCAAACCTGTTAATGCCTTGTGTGCTACAACTAAAACATTTTCCTCACTCGTGAAATCGCAGATCATTCTCACTTCATTCTCTTTATATAATAAGACGTATGAGATTCGTTCGGACTACTTAGGCTGGAATCGGGTAGTACACACGTAGCGTGAAAATCAAACGACTTTATGCAGTTGTCCCACCGCCAATGATAAACGAGGTGCGTGTAGAAGAAGTTAGCGAGCAGCGGCAAACGAGTGTATTAGTTCCGATAGTTTTGTCGCTTATCTATCGGATATCTTCCTATACTAAGATCTAAAACAACAAATATTATATTTATAATTACTAATTGCGTATTTATAAGGTTCCCTTTTTAAAGTCTTTGATGAATTGCGATTATGAACTTCTATTTCAACTCATAAAATTTTTATAATTGATAATAGCGTGAGTGAAAAATAAACTTATCTTTATACGACGTTTACTTTATGTACAAATATTACAATGTCCATAAAGTATAAATTAATAACATTATTTTAGCGAGAATCTATATTTCAATTTTTACGAAGATGTGTTTTATTGTGTGTTTATGACGATCTTTAGCCCAGGTTAATTTTCTGGGGTTTTACTGCAGCTTTCTAGCATAATTACACCGAACATAGTTTTTTAGTGGTAGAGCTATGCTGTTTTACAGTACAAAAGGGCCGGCTCGTCCGGGGAAGTACAACCCTCTTGTAAGAGTATAACACCAGCGTGAAATAAAGTGACTACTATTATTGTGTTTTATCTGGTTTGCGAGAGTGCCGGTAGACCACCCCCCCCCCCCCCCCCTTAATAATAATTAATTAAGGCCGGCAACGCATCAGCGATCCCTCTGGTGCTGCAGATGTCTTGCTGATTGCTTACCATCAGCCTTTTAGCCTTTAATTTCAAAGACAGTTTCATTGAACGCGTGTGTAGCACAATTTTGTTTCAGGGAAATCTTTATTTGTATTGGTCATCGACATTATTTTGCATTTTCGTGTAGTCGAATGTGACCCAAATACACTGGTTTCTTTGAATGTGTACTTCGCGTCATTGTTTGGTATAAAATAATTATATCAATGAAACCAGGCCAGGGCAGTATAAAATTGATAATGTTAGTAGTGTCAGTAACTAAAGAAAAAGAGAACAGGTGAAGTTACCAACAATTATAAGCAATTATCGCTATAAGCTACAGTTACTGGCTGCTCCTCCACTCTGTGGTTCGGCTCAATATTTGCGTGGGTTTTAATAACATTTTCGTTCGTGCCAGGACTAACAAAAAAAACGTTACTTTACCCTTTATATAGTAACAGATGGGCATTCTACCCGGTAAATACCTACCTGTTTTGGGTAAATATCGGGTAGAATGCCCATGCCTAACTCTAAGTGCCTTGCCACACTGGCGGTTTGCAAGCGTTTCCAACGCGGAGCGGTCGCGCAGCGAACACGCCGCGTGTCCGCGGCGGAGACGTCGCGGCTGCGCGGCGGTGACGCCGCGGTTGCGCGGCGTGTTCGCCGCGGAACCGCGACGGCACCGCGACGTCAGCGTACATTCAGTAACAGAATGGATTCCGAGGAGGAATTAATATGCACACAAGAAACATAATGAATGCAAAAAGACACCAAAAAAGGTACCACAAAGGGGTCAACAGTAATGCAGTATAAATATTCGAAATCCAAAGCCAGGTCAAAACTATATCACAATCGCAGTGCATTCACAGTTTGTATTTTTCTAAGGAATGTCAAGTTAAAAACTGCTTTGTTTTGTATTTAGCATTGACGCGAGTTTGCCGTAGGTAGTAGTTGTGCTGGCCAGCATTCCTATGTGACGATCGTATTATCATGTTTAAAAAAATTCAATTTAGAAAAACAAATGCCGAGTTGTGTGGTAGGTAAATAGGTACACCAATAATTATAATCTTATAAAAATAAAAGGGGAGTCGGGACTTTGGTATGCGAGTGTACAACATGACGTCCACGCTTCTCTCCGCGGCGAACGCGCCGCGCAACCGCGGCGTCACCGCCGGGGGCACGCGGCGTGTGTTTGCTGCGCGACCGCTCCGCGTTGGAAACGCTTGCGATCCGCCAGTGTGGCAAGGCACTAATAGTAACACTATTACTATTCAATTGTTAACATAATTACTTAGATGTCCCTTTTTACTACCACTTAGATGTCTTTGCAATATAGACTTTAAAAAAAAAGTGAAATCTGCGGGAAACGTCATGCGTTCCATTTTAAAACTTCGCGCGTCTATTGTTTTTTATTGTAAAATAGCCGTGTCGCTATGTACAGAGATTCACACAATTGCCAGCCACCAGCTGTGCTCAGCTGCTTTAGTGCAGCGCTCCTTAGGGCAAGCCATGGCCTTCCCCGTTTTCTCATGACGTTCGGCAATGTGAGGCCACTCCACACTGCCGACATACTCAGGGATGCTTGAAAGGTATCAAGGTTTCCCACCCTTCGCACAAACATGCCTGGGGACCCCGTTTGGAGATTCTTTTTCTTACCCATCGCCGGGAAGTAGGTGGAGGTACTCTAAGGTCCCCATCCACAAGTCCGACTTTGATGACCCTTAGATTTATATCAAGATACATTAGGCGTTGCTTTCATATTAAGCATGTATTTTGATACATGCTTAATATGAAAGCAATTTGTCTGTTTTTACTGGTTTAATTGAATTATTATTTGATATGCGTGAAATAAAAGCCGGTAATCCTTTTAATTGATGCCTGTCCGTGATTTCGGGCTTTTGGATTCGCTATAACGGAGATGTGTGTATGTTTAAGTAAGATTTATTTAAACTAATAAAATATTTTACTCCTGCTATAAAAGTTGTTATAAACTTTGATATTACACCTATTGTTCATAGTATATCATTCGTCCCCAGCTTCGCTCGAGTAGACTACATGACGTTCCAACATGAGTGCGTGGGAGGCGGCCGCCTCCTTCTGCGAGGAAGTCATGTCACAGAAGGAGGCAGCGGAGCGGGAGCGCGAGAAGGACCCCCTCGCTGCTCCCCTCTGGTGCAGACGGCCAGGCCAGAGAAAGCGAGCTCACTTAGCACGCTTCCGGCCTGAGGGATGACCTGGCGGGCGGGTGTAGCTCTCCAACGCCCGCATTGCACGGGTCGCTCGTGCCAAGTCTGAAGGTGAACTAGTTTCTCGGGGGAAAAATTAACACATCTATTAAACCAGTGGGTTTTTCCAACTGACATAGGAGGGTAGGTATTATGTAGTTGGTCGAATCCTCCTCCGCGGTACAGTGTTTTTTTTTTTAATTTTCCGTATTCTCTGAATGAGACAGAGACATTTGTTGCGTTTGTTTATTACTGACGTGTTTTATATGCTTTAACCTTTAACAAAGTTTATGTTGTGATACTGTGTACAGTGGTTAGAGCATGGGCTCTAATACCCGGAAGTCGTGGGTTCGAATCCCGCGGGGAGCATCACTTTGTGTGATAGTTTCCAGTTTGGTTAGGACATTGCAGGCTTGAATCACCTGAATGTCTAAAAAGTATGATGATTCCGTGCTTCGGAAGTCACGTTAAGCCGTTGGTCTCGACTATGTTCTAAGTAGGTCTGGTTTCCCTTGTAAGGGTTACGGAGGTCAGATGGCAATCGCTACATTGTAATAACCAGGCTTGTCAAATCTAGGATCATAGTCGAAGCGGACCCTGAGCTCCTCGGGAATAAGCTGTGATGATGATGACGATGTAGTAGAGCGAATCCCCTGGTTTGACATAACGTAAAAGATATTGATTAGTGTGAAGGGCCAATTTTACTAATGATAGATTAGTTTGTAATTATTTTTCTTGTAGATTATGTCTGCAGTCTCTTTTGTTAATTAAAAAAAAATATTATCGTTATCTGTTAAATAAATAACCACGAAATTATCTGTCTGTGGTAAAGGTGAAAGACTTTGCAGTTTGCACCTTTTAAAAAAAAAGTTCTGCATAATGTTTTTTGTTTCGAAATTAAAAAAAAAATACAATAACATAATGCTAGTAATATATATATCTAATATTATACTATGTAATATTATAAATAGGGATAATTTGATTGTTTGTTTGTTTGTATTGAATAGGCTTTACACTCTACTGAAAAGTGATATTCATCAAGATAAAAGACAAAGTTAGTTTCGTATTGAAAATATTGTATCTATGGGTATATAAGTCATTTGCTTCGTAAGGTAATTTTTCTTTTTTTTATTAGGTGGGCTATACAATAAACAAAAATTCATGCTTAAAATTCAAACGCAACACATATTTTTCCTAAACTTTATTTCAGCATACAGGTTATTACGCACGTGAATGAAACAAAATCAAGAACATGTTCTGGTCGTAATTTCGGGACGCAAGTGTCCCATTGCCTCGCCCTGCTGCGTCCCAACTCGTGTTCCTATCTCCCGAATTGATCCCACAGACCGAAAAGTTTGCCACACTCAATAACCATCTGAATATAAAGTGGCCCATCGGAATTGATTGAAAAAAAAAAAACTTCCTCGACTCGGTACAGCTGTAATCGACGTAAGGAGTTATGAATCAGGTTTTTATTTTTTCCCCCTCTGTTCTTTCAAATTCTGAACGTAACGACCGAAACGACGCCATATATTTTGTAGCAAAACTCCTTATAACACTTTCACCTTATTCGCCAGAACTGTAAACTTTGCGGCTCGTCAGACATAGATTCATTGCTTCATGCCTCTGTGATTTTTGTTTCCTCAAGTTTTAGCGAAGCTATTTTCTAGAAGGTATTTTATTACGGCAATTCTAGCTAATGGGAGAGACATTTCGTTGCCACAAAAATCCTTGAACATTTTTGTTCATTATCATTATTATGTTTTAAGTAAGTACTCGGGTTCTCGGAGGAATGGTTTCGGAGCGGCCGTGATTTTTGCTAAGAGGTTTCCACTCTGGTAGCATTTAGGTCTTCTGCTCCGCCACAAAATCATCATCATCATCAGCCTATATACGTTCCCCTAGGACACAGGCCTTATCCCAATTATTGTGAGATAGTGTGGGCCACGCGGGCCCAGTGCGGGTTTGTGGAAGGGTGCGTTAAGTGACCAACCTTAATGTCAGATGTTATACAGCCGCCAATTGGCCTCTGACTAGGCTTGACGACTAATATCTACATTATAGTAAACATCGCTACAAAATATATAAAAGTATTATTACCTTTATGCATGTGAAGCAACGCTTGAAACCACTCAGTTGTCTTAGCTCATACGCCGAGTCGTCACGCCCTTTATTAATTAATTACGTAGTAAGAACGAATTCAAAGTAATCAGATAAATGTATTTTGTCCCTTGTTTTTCATAGTCTTTCAATATTAAATGACTCTGAAATCGAAATTAATCAAAGGAATGATCTAACATTTTAAGCTAGACGAAGAGCTTCAGAACCGATATTGAATAAGACCGCGGAAGTCTATTACTCAATGAGATAAATCATATCTGGGAAATGGTGGAAATGTACTGATTGAACTTGTCGTACTTACGATAAAATATAAAAGTTGAATAGCGGATATGGTATGGTATAGTAGGTAGTAATATTTTTTTTGTAACTTAATGTTTATATTTTTGTAAATGTTTATCGTTGAGACATAACCAATAGAAATGTTTGGTTGAATAGTTTAATGGGACTATGCATAATAATTATGTATTTTATTACAAAAATGAAATTATAATTAGTAATGTTCATCCGTTTTCTTTTACCCAATAGTACAATCTGTGCATAGGTTTTGGCTAGACGATGCTGTGTTACTAGTATCCAGGGATATGTATTATTTATAATTCCAACAAAAGTTTCTAAACAGGTAAAGCCAGGAGGCCATGCTATCACCTTATAGCTGGATCACTTACGACCTACTGTGCCACCGAGGCAGTAATTTATGGAAATACATACCAAAGAAGAACAAACATACATATTCATTCAATGAATATTAAAGGAATCAGCTCTAAAGATCGACATCTGTTTGCCAATACTGTTAATATGTATATACGATTTTCTCGTGGTAGTATGTCTTTTGAATGTTATACGGTTTTATAATTTGTACAGCTTAATGCCTCGGCCTCGAATTTCACGAAGCGGGGCAGCAAGCGGGAGCGGCAGCGCACGCAGGCGCACTGCGGTCTCCTCATGACGCGGGCCGTTGAGAGCAATACGATGCTGTCAAGCGGTGATCCGCAGAGCGCCTGCGTGCGCTGCCGCTCCCGCTCCCGCCCCGTTGTATTCGAGAACGGGTCTATGGGATTCCATACAAAACATGTCGCCGCTGCCTCTGCCGCCCCCCTGCCCGCGAAATTCTAGTCCGAGGCCTAAATGCACATAATTATGGACTCTGCCTTGATGGTCTAGTGGTTTTAATTCCGTACCAAGATCACAGGGGCTTAGGTTCAAAATTAGCGTCTGATTTTTTGAACTAAATGCTGATTTGTGATCGCTCTGATTACCAAATGCGGGTCACCAACCCGCAGGTTGTCTAAGCCAGTATGCATTATTGTAACGATAACTTAATTTTGACATACCGGCACGCAAGTCAGAGAACGGCCACCTTTTTTAAGCCAGAGGTGGCAAACGAGCCATCGGGTCGCCTGATCGTAAGCAATCACCGCCGACCATGGACATCTGCAACACCAGAAGGATCGCTGATGCGATGCCGGTCTTTAAAGGGGGGTTGGGCCTCCGGCACTCTTACAAACCAGACGAAACACGCTGGTGTTAAGTGAAAGAGTGGTACGGTGGTACACCTACAAGGTAGACAGACAATTCTTAAAGCATAAACACTATAGGTATAATAAATGCCGAATATCAAATCAGGTCAATATTTAGACCAACTACGTTTTTAAGTGGGGCTAACTAGCCAAAGCACTACGGAAGTTTTACTGATAGATACAAAATAAACTTAAAATTCAATTAGCCCTGTGCGCCGTAGGAAAAGATAAGTATAGAATCGAAAAGAATACCTAGCTTAGGAAGAGCTCGGAAGTAGAAAATTTATTTTTAGGTTGGTGTCTCTAAACTCTTTTAACTTAAAACCAAAATTGGATTGGTAATTGGCGACTCTTCATCTAAAAGCTAGACAGAACTAAAAATGGCAAACTCTATCAATCCTGACTTAGTATATTTTTGTCAAAGTCGTAGCTAATACTAACCAAAGGTAATTTGTATCTGTACTAGCCTTTTGCTCGCGGTTTTGTTCGCGTGAACTATACGGCGATTAACCCACAGCGTGGAGTGCGGGGCTGAGACATTGTATGTGAAAAATAAAAATAAAAAAAGTTTTTAACTGACTTTTAACTTCAAATCCAATATAATAACGTCAAATATTTATTTCCTTTCCAAAATGCTGATGAAATAGACATCATTTGTAACTTGTCAGAAGAAGCGGGGTCGATGTAACCGAGAAATTCGCTCTCCTGCCGGGAAAATCCTGAATAAGCAATAAACAATAGCAGATCTCTTATTGAGGCAGCAAAGGGATTACTTGCAGAAAGTTGCTTTTTGCGCTTGCAAAATATTCGAAATGATGAAGAAGCCTAACAAAATACAAACTTCTTATTATAATATCAATTATTAATTTTGTAAGAGATTAAATTATGTAAACTCTTTAATAATACCTAGTATTATATTCAGTGGTATGTAATACAAAGAAAATTATTTTTGAACAAATTATTAGTTGTTTTATGCATGTACATGTACATAAACATAAATAAATATGAATGAATAATTGAATATCTCACAATAGAGGAGTTTTTGTTTTGAAATCTGTACTGAAATCCGGGTTTAATTTAAGTGAACTCTAATTTTAAACAAAAATCATAAAACACTGAAAAGCAAAAAATAATTTTAATAAGACATTCATCAAATGCGCTTATTGTCTAAGCCTATTAATAACATTAAATTGTATTTACGTGCTAGGTAGGTACCTACTAATCTGTTTGAAGTCGGTGCCAAGCCAAATAGTAGGTACCCAGACTACGTACCTACGTCCGCGGATTATTTGTAACCCTGTATAATACATAAATTATTAGGTATGTATCATTTTTCATTACCTTTGGCTTGGCACCGACTTCAAACAGATTAGTAGGTACCTACCTACCTAGCACGTAAATACAATTTAATGTTATTAATAGGCTTAGACAATAAGCGCATTTGATGAATGTCTTATTAAAATTATTTTTTGCTTTTCAGTGTTTTAGGTAGTTTTTTTTTTGTTTTTTTTTTGAAGTCGGTTTAATTTTTTTTTTAAAAAGTTTGTTTATTTTTCTATTTTTAGTGTGAATAATACGTAGGAGTGAGTAAAACTCTCTCATAATATTGATAACGAAAATACGAGTAAAATAGTAGAATTGTATTATTTGACAATATTAGGTATTCATTAAGTGTTCAGCACCATTCAGTAGACCAACTAAAGATGCAGCCCGCAAGAGGGACATAAGAATTAAGAAGTCGTACCCTTTAGCTTCCATCATCATAGTTGTACCTTCCATCATCAGCTTAGCTGCAAAAGTACATGAAATACAACTAACGGTCCACATATTCCTACAACACTGAAATAATTATCCCCTAACTCCTAACCGTTAAGGAGTTGTACCTTCCATCATCAGCTTAGCTGCAAAAGTATATGAAATACAAATAACGGTCCACATATTCTTACAATACTGAAAGAATTATCCCCTAACTCCTAACCGTTAAGGAGTTGTACCTTCCATCATCAGCTAATCAACATAAAGTGATGTCTATAGGACGCAAAAACTTAAATGGCTTCAGAAAAAACAAGTAACGCGTAGTGTGCGCCTATAAAATTTGAGGTTTGCCCTTGATTTTCCCGGGATCCCATCATCAGATCCTGACATGGTGACAATGGGACCACCTCGGAACTATGCACTTTCAAATAAAAAAAGAATTATTTAAATCAGTCTACAATTGACGGAGAAATCGACGGACATACATAAAAAAAAAAAAAAAAAAAAAAAAAAAAAAAAAAAAAAAAAAATACATACAGTCGAACATAGAACCTCCTCCTTTTTTGAAGTCGGTTAAAAATGGCGGTCTATTAGGTAAGCCAGCCTCCATACAAAAATCTTCAAAGCTCTTTACCTTTATTAAAATAAATTCAAATCCTATCTTTTTGAATACTATACTGTTCGCAATAGAAAAGTGGTGCCTAAATAGCTGTTTTTCCTGTTCAGAAGTCGGCTGACAGCAAGATAAACCCCTTTGACTAAGTGCTTTCAAGAAACTGCCTTTGAATATAATTTTATAGAAAGTGAAATCATTGAGCTACTATTACTAATATTTCTATGAGTGAAATAGAAATTCTTTTTGTAAGTCATAATATGCGATAAAACTTTGTCGTTTGCAAAGACGTTTTAAAAACTAATATTTTTTGTTATCTACAAGTTTTGACCGCCTCCGTGGAACAGTGGCTAAGCCGCTCGGGTGTAAAACCCGGAGGTAGTGGATTCGATTTCCGCCTAAGGTCTGATTGGTGGTAGGGCTTAATTTTCTTCATCTACAATACATTTGCTTCTCTGCACATCTACTTTTATGCTTATTTATTGTACTTATTATATTATTATTAAGTTGACATTATATTGTTATTAAGTTGACATTATATTATTATTAAGTTAATATTGTACAACATAAAATTATTTAAAAAAGGCTATCATATTATGTAACTGTTGAGTTTCTTGCGGCACTTCTTCTCAGCAGCAGGCCATTCATTCACGTCGAAGTGCTGGTAGGAAAAAAAAGTTTATGACGTGTTCCGTGATGACGTGCAAAAGAATTTCTTGGTAAATCAAATTGCAAAATAAATACTTTGACTTTGACTTTTCAGAGTCCGACTGGCTAGCTACCACCCCCACAGGTGAAATCTGCCACCGTAACAGCTTTGGTTGTGTTCCGGCAGTATTAATGTGGGAGCCAGTATACTTGAAATCAAAGGCTCGAAGATCAGATTAGCCTACAGTCTGGCAGCACATTGAGCGACGTTTCCTGGTGAAGTGTCCCTCAATGGATTAGGTCGCAGTGGCCGCTTACCATTAGGGTGTGCTGCGTGTCTTTCTGCCAACTGACAGAGCATAAAAAAAGTTTTATAGTTATGCTTTTCATATCTGAACATCCTATGTACGTTTTTGAATTATTTGATAATGTTCAATAAATAGCAGATACGACAGCGCCAGAAAAAGTTTTAAGGATATTTGTTTGAGTATTTTTATCGCTTTAGCTTTTTATTGCCAATAGAGCTAGTTTTTATCAGTCATATTTCCATTTAGTGGGATTTAAAATGCAGTGAAAGAATGCTTTACAAATAAGCTACTAAGTGGAAATTTCCGCTAATAAAACTGTATTATTAAACCACCAGCAAGTTAATTTCAAACTGCGCGTAACCGCAATGCTTATTAAATAATTTGTTTATTGTTAGCAAACTTTGAAGATTAACGCTGAAAGAGTTGAAGAATTTCAAAAGTTTCGCACTTTCTCTTTGAATGCATGGAACGTTGCAGCGGGCTGCCAGGCAAATATTTGGACGAGCGAGGGTTAATCTACAAACAAACCGTCGTATATTTTTTATCTAAATTCCGCCAGAAATATT
This sequence comes from Mecyna flavalis, assembly GCA_949319885.1. Taxonomy (NCBI): domain Eukaryota; kingdom Metazoa; phylum Arthropoda; class Insecta; order Lepidoptera; family Crambidae; genus Mecyna; species Mecyna flavalis. The sequence continues at coordinate 10,964,796 of OX439434.1, read as the reverse complement.
TACTTTTTAGCAAACATCGAATATGACGCAAATAAATTAACACAACATTTATTTTTTGTACTGAAATGAGCATGTGTGATACCCAACAATAAGTCCAAGGGTACCAGGATAGTTATCTACCACCCTTTGATACCTCTAAATAGAATTTCAGAAACATTATTTACCTAAAAAAGGAAAATATAGAAGAAGTAGGAAAAGCTATGGCGATCGAAAGAAGTAAGGGGAATGAGGGTACCTGCAAAAAAAAAGGTTTGATACGAGTACCTACCAGTCTGTTGCTCGAACTTAATAATTATCTGTATTTGTCAAATCTAAGATCATGTTTGAGGCGCTCGTGGCGCAGCTGTGACAGTGGTTCCAAAGCGATAACGAAAGTCATGCTATCCACGCCATGGTCGGTTAATGTATGGGTGACCGTTCTGACCACATTTAGTGATATTTACTATTTCAAGCATCGCCGTGCTTCAGAAGGCACGTTAAGCTGTTGGTCCCGGCTAATATTTACTATAACGTAGATATTAGTCGTCAAGCCTGGTCAGAGGCGATTTGGCGGCTTGATAACATCTGACATAAAGGTCGGTCAATTGCCTAACGCACCCCTCCACCAACCCGCACTGGGCCCGCGTGGTGGAGTATGGCCCACACTATCTCACAATTGAGATAAGGCCTGTGTCCCAGCAGTAGGAACGTATATAGGCTAATGATGATAATGGTGAAGATCACATTTATAGCATTATTTCATGACTAGATGATTACGCTGTTTGCTTAAGACCTTTCTTATGTACAGTAAAACATTTTTCTTAAAGGCAAACACACTCAGACAATATGGCATGTGAGTCATACTCTTTATTGACAAAACTCTAATGGATGCGTAACTCTATACGTGCCCCTTAGATGCCTTTGCCTTGAAGCATCTTGAGAACAATGGATAGCTTTACTCACTTTTAAAGCAATGCTTCTTGATTGCGAAAAATAAATATTTGACCCAGGACAGAGGTATTTTTATTTGTAAAATAATATTAGTTACCAGCGGCCGCCTCTGCGGTTTCACGGCGCGTAATTTCTTTTTCCAAATATCCCACCTCCACCCCACATTTCCGGGATAAAAAGTACCCTATTTCACCCGGGAATATTGTAGCTTTCCAATAGTGAAAGAATTTTTCAAATCGGTTCAGTAGTTTCGGAGCCTATTCAATACAAACAAACAAACAATCAAATCTTCCCTCTTTATCCCCTGAAATATTAGTATAGAAGTAGTAAGTAGGTACTAAACGTCTATGTTTCGATCTTAGCGCGCTCCTATGTATTTTCATATAATCAAATCTTAACTTTGGCTCTACTTATCAATAAAACACATCAATATTACGTTATTATACACACTTAAGAGTGTTGTTATAAAGCAATATTGCATAGATCCTATCCTACCTAATATTATAAAAAAATAAAGATTTGTATAGCCTGACCAGGAAAATAAGAAACCTGCTCTGGAGGCGCCACATTAGATATGGTTATAGCAACACTTGGTTGCTATGGTTATACTCACAAACAACTTACAATTTCCAAAAGTAACAAGACACGGTTGACAATTGACATCACACTTTGATAGAGTAATGAATGATATCTTATTGTTTTTTTTATTGTTGCCACTTGAAGAAATTAGTTCCAATATTTTTCCGCAATATTATGGCGAGGTTTTTTATTTTATTGATCGGACTATATCTATTATACTGAACTGATTTCTTTCTTTCACTGTTAGAAAGCTACGTTATCCCCGGGTTACTTAGGGTACTTTGATCCCGGAAATGTGGGGGAGATGGGGGGAAAGTTGAAATACATGATTATGTAATATGTATTTACTTTTTGATAGGCAGCTGTGGTGAGAAAACATCGCGAGGAAACTTGTTTTATCAGACAACATTCTCTGTGAACCACAATCGTATTAATTTAGTTCCTCTGTTAAGGATTATAGACAGTGATGGCATCCGCCCCAATGCAATAGTGGACTTAGCCAATCTCGTTCTAAGCGTACATAAATCGATTAGATCGGGTCAAAGCAAACAGAGTTAAATTTAACTAAGTTGTACTGGCACACCATAATATGTACACTAGGGGTATGTAAGTATGCAATTACTACTGTGTAAATTTTAGTAAACAAAGGTATCCGAGTGAATTTTTCTGTTCGCAAAACAGAGTCTGAAGTCTAGAAGTTGGTGGTCCTCCGCCTGATCTCTATTCGGTTATGTGAAACTGCTGTCTCACTGTGTAATGAGAATAAGGGAATAGGGAGTGCACCTGCGTTGGCTCACACACTTTTGCTTTTTTTGACTGGCCCGATGGCTCATTTGGTAGTGACCCTGCCCTATGCGCCAGCGGTTGTGGGTTCGAATCCCACCCAGGAAAAACACTTATGTGATGAACATTTGTGTTTGTTCTGTGTCTGGATGTTTATTTGTATTTATGTATATTATATTTGTGGTACCTTCGTTGTTTCTGACACCCATAACACAAGTGCTTACGCTTCTTACTTTGGGATTAATGTATGTGATGTTGTCCAATATTTATTATTTATTTATTTTATATTGTGGCCGCCGAAGCCAAAAACTCGGCACAGAAGACTTATTTAGCTATTTTTGTCTGCACGAGTAACTTCAAAGCCTGACAAATTTTCTTTATACTGTCTATAGCGGTATTTAAACCTTATTAATTAGCTTTACTTTATACTGTCTATAGCGGTATTTAAAACCTTATTAAATAGAACGTCTCACGCATTAATTTATTCATTTCATGTGTAATACATTCGTTTTGCTCGTAAATTATTCATTTGGCTCTCGCATTATAATAAGCCTCGTTAAGTGTGGTACAGAGAATATGAAAATGTCTATTAATATCTAGTAAGAGTTAGTTATGTAAGCATCGGTTTCAGGCTCTGTATAATCGTTATAGAGACACAATGAGAAGATAAATTATTATACCAGACATTTTTCATCTGAGGAAAATGGGTTTACTCAACTTGACCGCAGGCTAACGAGTCATACAGCCTTGTATGGGACTCAGGACTAAAGCATCCCCTAGCCGCAAAACCTTCACGTATTCTCCTTTTGAACCCGAAGCGATCAAACTGTGCCAGCCTTGTGGCGATTGACGTAACATGTGTTTTTTTCACTGTTTCTTACCTATTAGCACTTAAGTCATTATCTCATTTATTTACTAACACATAACATAGTGTGCACCAATCATAAGATAATAAAATGAACTTCCTTTTAAGTATGGCAAATTAATTAAAACTTTGGGAAAACCAACTAGCACCTTATAAAAGAGATATCGCTGCCTCCGCAAACTTAACTTACGGTTCAGAAAATTAATTTTCTTAGAAAATAAATCCAGATAAGGAGAACGAACAAATGAAAAGGAACTAGCAAGAAGGTGTACAAATATTCGCTTTGTCTTTTATTCGTTTCAATTTAGTTTGGTATACCTATTATAAAAATAGTCGTCTGCGCATACGCGCAACACAACAACACATACGTACAACACACACATACACACGTACACATACGTATTTATACAATCTTAGTAGTGCATTATTTGTAAGTCAGTTCTGTGTCAAACATTAATTTAAATATACTTTGAATACAGATTGTTTATAAACGACAAACGTGGCAATCTCAAATATGACATGTGCCATCCATCATTTCACTCAACCATGTCATAGGGAATGTAATAACCCGACATATCGGAACACTCTCCGCGTTATATATGATACAGAATGCAGGGTGAAACCACTTCTGGTACAAACAGCAAACCAACATAAAGCTGTCGTAGTCATTAATGCTATTAAATCTTGTAGCATTTGCAACAATTTCAAATGATAAATGCATTGGCATTGCCAAACACCAACGAATACCAAAATAAACGTATAACTAATTAATATGGAAGCATCGACAAAAACTGCGTAAGAATCATTAGAAATATTATGTTCTATATTAAAATTACTAGCCTTCTGCCCGCGGTTTCACCCGCGCTTAATCTCTTTTTACAAATATACCCCCTTCCCCCCACTTTTCCGGGATTAAAAATACCCTATATTCACTGGGGATAATGTAGCTTTCCAACAGTGAAAGAATTATTCAAATCGGTTCAGTAGTTTCAAAATTGTTATTCCCGCAGGAATGAGACGTTTCCCGTAGGAATTTTATAGCCTATGTCCTATTCCGGGTTATAAACTATACGTGTGCCAAATTTCATCTTAATCCGTTCAGCCGTTTAGGCGTGATTGAGTAACAAACATCCAAACATCCAAACATCCAAACATCCAAACATCCAAACATCCAAACATCTAAACATCTAAACATCCAGACTTTCGCATTTATAATATTAGTAAGAGTGTAAGAGGGGTAACCTACTTATAAAAGAGATAAATGACCAAGACCAATATTTATGTTTGTATCTCGCATTTATTGCAAGTAAATACCTAAAGCTAGATACATATCTAAATAACAATAACAGACAACCTCTAATTATGTTAATCTAATAATACTAGGATTGCTATATAAATTAGTGCATAAAAGCTACTTGATAAAATAATTAAATGATCAAAGCTAGGATTGGGCTAAGCAAATATAGGCAAAGGAAGTTAACATGAAAAGCCTAAAACAAGGATCGGCTTATGAATATGAACATTAATGATTATGCGTGATATTTTTAATAAGCGGGTGACTCTAAATAAATTTTAAACAAAAGCTAAGCAATAATATGAATACGGGTCGCGGTTGGGAATGATACAACACGATAACTCGGTTCCTTCCGTGCTACGGAAACAAACTGTTTTATCGCGTTGAGAGCGCGTTCAATTTCGTTCGAGTCGTGTTCCGTGTTACGGAAACGCGGCGGGACGCGAAATGAACTGGCTAGTAGGCCTGCGCAGCCGTCTTATATACGGTCGGCAGGCGAGAGCGGGGCTTGGGGGGCGTGGTGTGGTGCGGAGGCCGGTGCGTCGATGCGTTGCGTAGTTCTCGCTGTGACGTAGGCGTAGGCTCGGTGCTGGCCGCTTGATGTAAACACGGGGCGCGCAGTAAATGCGGTATGCCGTGTTACAAGAGTATGATAAGATTCAAGGTGTTTTTTTTTTTCAAATGTTTTATTCGTAAGCTGATGCGTGTTATTTTTGGTCCCATTAATGCAACAAATAGTTTTAGAGTTATCTCTAATTGTTTTTATTGACTTTTTATTTAATGAATTGTGTTATTTGTTTTTGTTGCAAAAACTCCTATTATAGTTTTAAGAATAATCTTTTCTTTTCGCTGACGACTAGTGATCTCCGTCACTAATGACAAACGTATTAAAAAAAAAATTAGACATTAGAATTTTACTGTCTTCTTGATTAATTGTTGAAACTACGAATACATCCCCTGAACGGAAGTAAGTGACAAACTGTTATAATTCTAGCAAATTATCCATGCCTAAAATAAATGTTAAGCTAGTCGTAAAACAAGCGTTGAGTAACATTGCCACGCCTAATATAGAGTTTGAACTGGTAACAGGGTTATCCCAGCTTTCGCAACGTTCCCGAAGCTCTTACTGCCGTGACGTGGTTACGTGATAACAATTGCATTAAAATTCAAAAGATGCCTCCTAAATGCCATAATGCGAGAATAGAGCGAAACGTACGGTTACTTTCCCGGGAAAGGAGTTGCTGTTTTAGCTTCAGATATTTTTATAATGTATGTATTTTCAATGATATTTTGAATATAATATTCTTCTCTTCTGAAGAAGTGTCCCTCAATGAATTAGGCCGCAGTGACCGCTTACCATCCGGTGGGCTACGTGTCTGTCTGCCAACTGATATGGTACTAAAAAAATCTCCGAAAAGAATACTCCCGTGAATTCTTCTTATTTTTCCATCTAGTGACAAAGCAATAAGCAGAATATAACAATAATTTATTCTCTACGAGATAAATTTGAAGATTTCATTGCTTCTCTAGGTTATACGAAAGCGTTCTGAGCCGATTCAGGAGCCGTATCGTAATGACAGTACTCTGTAAATATTTACCCCGGCAATATTGGTTTTATAGGCTTTCGAAGTAGCCAAGTTGCAGGGAACTCCTCATTGGGGATTACTAATATATCTCCTTTAGTGATGCGAATAGATCTTGTCGCCTTCCCGTAGGCTATGAACTCACGACGCGGTTTTTAATCGCGCCCACAGCGGTTGCGGTTCCCGCAGCTTACTGCGGTTTTATTTCAAAACTCACGAGACTGGTGATTTGTGCGATCCCCGGCCGCCGCGGTTGACGTGCGATTACAAGTCGACGACGATAAGTTGTCTTTTGGTACGTCTTGCTGCCATATGTCACTAGTGTAAAATGGCGTCTGATATCTGTACCTCTCGCTCACGCCGGTTAATATTGCGGTCGCTCGCCAAGCGATCGCAAAGCGCGCGGGCGCTACCCGCCGCGGCAGCCGGCGAGAATCGTAAGCAACAGCGCGCGCTGTGGGTGAAAATCGCGTAGTGAAAAATGCTCTTACTTTTTTTATATAAATCAACATTCTATAGAGGCTGCAAGCCCACAACCGCTGCGGGCGCGATTAAAAACCGCACCGTGAGTTCTTAGCCATAGTGAAGACGTTAGTGCTATGTTTAATCTTGGGCCAAATAGAGCATTTGTATACTTGGTTAATTAAAATATAGTTGTTTTCCGGGTTAGGGTCAAGGGTCAAGTTAGTAGTAGGTGTTAGATATATCACGAAGGTGGCACTGTAGCCTACGGGTCGCCTAATGGTAAAGATACACGCATTCACAATGCCATTTAGCCCAAAACTAACATTACTTTTTCAAATTAGGTAGGTATGCATATACGAGTGGGTAGCACGCCAACGATATAAAGACAGAACGAGTCAAATTTTACAAGTTGGCAAGTCAAAGAGACTTGAGAGTCAAATATTGATTATAGTAAAGTAATTCTCGCCACTTCGTATCCATTCGCGAATGGCAATAAAAATAACATGTACTTAACAAACAAATTATCAATCTTCATTCTCCAATTTCTCCGTTTACATCTCACATAAATTCCTCGCTCTGCTAGACAGAGATAAAAGAAGTAAAGTAAGATAAGTATCCAACAATTTAATTTTCTTCCCTTAAGGAGATCACAAACTCGCGGTCTGTTCGAAAAGACTTACATATTTTTTCTCAACTCGGGAATTGAACACAGGACCAGGAGGATACGCACATATACAAGTACTTCTAGACCATCGACCATTGTTACATTTTAATTAGAGCATAAAAATATAATTACAGTTAAATCTTAAGTCCTTCATGGAAACAACCGTTTGCGTGCATAGAAAGAAAATGAGTGTCGCAGTGTAATAAAAAATAAGGGTGCATTTAAAATTGCCTGAATAGTTGGATAAGTGGGGGTTATTCTGCATAATGTCTCGAATTGCAAGGACTTCATTTCATGTTCTTAAACAATAAAAGAAACAAAATTAATTCAGGAGTTTTGTTTGACCTTTTTAGAATGTTACCATTACGTTGACCGTGCGTATGGCCACCACAGTGGTACTAAAAATCCATACACCCATACTAATATTCTAAACGCGAAAGTAACTCTGTCTTTTACTCTTCCATACCTTAACCATCGAAGCGGTTTTGGGTACAGACGTAGATCTTGAGAAATACATACTCTTCATATAACTGGGGTAATGCTCAGTTCCTATGCATGGGATTCGGTCAGCGGGCTATGGAAAGAGCTATACGATCCCGCAGAGAGCTGCCGAGTTTCTCTGCGGGATCTTATTTGAAATGAGGTTATCCGGCAGAGAACCAAAGTCACCTACATAATTCGCCGGATTAGCCAACTGAAGTGGCAGTGGGCTGGCCATATCAGCCGTAGAACCGATAACCGTTGGAGTAAAAGGGTTCTAGAGTGGAGACCGCGTCTTGGTAAACGTAGTGTAGGACGCCCTCAGGCCAGGTGGAGCGATGATCTGCGCAAGATCGCTGGCAGGAGCTGTATGCAAGTCGCCGAGGATAGATCAGCGTGGCGAGCATTTGGAGAGGCCTATAATAATAATAATAAATAATAAATCCCTGGACATTATTCACACAGCGCCATCTTGCCCCAAACTAAGCATTAGCTTGTGCTATGGGTGCCAGACAACGGATAAACATTACTTATATACTTTTTTTTTGTAAATACATACATATTATACATAGAAACACCCAGACCGATACAAACAGACATGTTCATGCACACAAATGTTTGTATCGTGCGGGGATCGAACCCGCGACCTTTGATGTAATAGCCGACTTCTCGACCATTACACCAAATGGCTCGTCATGCCCAGCAGTGGATTGTTACGGGCTGATGATGATGACAGGATAACATAAATAAAGACGTGATTCTGTTTTTCCCTCTTTCACTTTTCACGGAGCAACATTTCTACGTGATTTGTGGTATGGAGATAGTTTGGAAGCTGGATAGCTCTATCCCGGAAACATACCACAATTCTAAGGGATACCGTCGTACAATCCACTCAGGCAAAGCCGGGGGGCAGTAGACTAGTATATGTATAATTAACGTCTGCTACACTTGTTCATTTTTGCCTGGTTGTTTTTTAAGTTTATCCTTCATCCCTAAATAAATTATTTAAGCGTCCGCCAACATTTATGACTCTTTTAATAATTCTCCCAAAAAAAGTTAGACGCAGGAAGGAATCTTTTTAGCGACCTCTAAATTACTCTTTACTACATTACCAATGTATGTTGGTTATGTATTTACAAGCACCTGCCAGCGATATATCGCGTATAATAAAATTAATCTCAATTTTAAAATTCCTTTTTTTCTACTGTCTTAAAACCTATACCTGATTTTTATTTCCAACTTACATTTCAGTAAATGGCTATTTTTCAAATGTTGAGTTTGTTTCAAAATACACAGACTTTTCTGTAAGCTTGCAACTGGTGATTTTTACTCTGCTCACAACGTTTCGGATCGCATCTTAAAAATTTAGCAGACAAAGTTTTTTTTCAGTTATTTTACATATAATTTTTAAAAATTCCACCGAGTTGGATTGGAATCGGAAACATTCTATTCAATACCTGCAAGGGTTAGGAGGTTAAACCTGAGCTTAAACCATTTTTTTATGAAAGTTAAACCGTTTTAAAGTTTTAAGAGAATAGAATTCCTCTTTTAAATCACTCTTTGTATAAAGTACCTACATCAATCTCCACTTTAACAATTAATAAAGGTAGAGCTACACTCATTCTTGTATTTATTTCACACGAGAAAATCTCTAAAAGCTCTTAGGGTCCCAAATTTGCTGCTTTTGAATTAGTAAGTAAGGAACCATTAAGTTTAATTAGTAGCAAAGGATTTATAGACTTTACACCTATTTTACTAAAGTAACCGAATTCTGGGTCATGGTGCAAGCGTAAACTGACAAGATGGAGACAGAGCAAAAAGAATAAAATTAAACGTGGGAATCATTAAAATATTGGTAAATAAATAAAGCAGGCACGTGCCAAGGCCATGGGCTTTCTTTTCTCATAGCCTTTTAATACATTTTCTCATTCTAACAAAGGTGAGCAACACTTCTTAGGCCTCGTTGCAGGTGTACATAAGCAGTAGAGATCGCTGAGCATCAGGTGCCACACCAGCTCCTTTAATAACAAAGTATTTTGTCTAGCAGAAACTAAATTGCGTGTAACCTAAACTTAATTAATTTTTGGAATGAATACTAATGTAGGCTTTAATACCTACATTCTGCGATGATATCTCTAACCTCAGTGTTGTGTAGCACATAACTTGAAACTATATACATCGCCATTAATTTTAGAACTTGGTTATTAATTAAACGCCTCGTTGCTCTAGTGGTTTTTGTAATGAGATCTCGGTGTCCTGGTTTCGATTCCCGGGTAAGAAAATTAGTTGGATTTTTCAAGCAGCTAGGCTGATTCGTTAAAATCATAAAAACTAATTAGATTTTGTGGTTTGTAAGAACATGGCCCATTTGTTGGAAACATCAAGGAAATATCCACTAGAGAGGAATACTCAAACAATTTGTTTGAAAACAATTTCGGTCAAAATGGCAGTGGCTGCCGCATTCCTTGGCCTTTCCAAAGGCAAGATGCCTTCCTAGGAATGGGTAAAGCACAAAATAACAGATATCGATAAACCTATTGAAAAATCGTTCATTACCTTATAGCAGTTAATAGATGACTGTGATGTTAGTAAACTATCCAAAGGCGGAATGGATTATTTTTATTACAGTGACAAATCTCTTTTTCATTGGTTACTAGCTTAGGTTTTTGCCTGTGGTTTCACCCGCGCGTAATTTTGATTTTCAAATATCCCGCGGGAATGAGACGTTTCTCGTAGGAATTTTATAGCCTTTGTCCTAATCCGAGTTATAAGCTATACATGTGCCAAACACCTAAATCCGTTCAGCCGTTTAGGCGTGATTGAGTAACAAACATCCAAACATCCAGAATTTCGCATTTATAATATAAGTAGGGTCATTTACTCTAGTGTATAATTCGTTCGATTCCGACATAATGGTAAAGCGATCCTCGACTGGCCTTTTCCTTTTAGTGTTGATTAATGTACGTATGGTGCTGTTTTTATTAATACTATTTACTTGGATTTTTTAATGTTACTCCATTGAATATTTTTTACAATGCTGTGTGTACAAGTTTTTAAGTATTGATCTAGTGTTTAAGTACATAATTGTTTTCTTTTCTTACTCATTTTCGATTGTTACTTGTTGTGTATGCCAAGAATAAATCAATTTCTTATTGTGTTTATTGTGATAGACACTTCTTAAAAAGCACCGAAGCCAAATACTGCTGGAATTTACTTTATTGAAGCGAATTAACTGTAAATTAAAAAAAAATACTTTATGCCAAAAAGTTGGTCCAAGAATTTCGAAACCGCTACCCCAAAAACCACCATCGTAATTAATAATTTACTTTGAGTGATATTTTAGGACTTCACCTCTTTTACATATTGTTATACCGAACTTTTAGGCTTTTGGGCCGCGGTCACATTCCCAACTTTAAAAATATTTATTAATAAAAATATTAATCAAGTTTGTTTTGCACATCGTTGATACATACAAAAAATACTGACTAAAAACTTCATTTTATTTTTGAATTCAGTGTCAGCCAAGCCAACGTATCAATGTAACCGACAACGACATTCAAGTTTTAGAAGTCTTTTTTAGTTTGACGAGCCATTTGGTTTAATGGTCGAGAATTCGGCTATCAACCCGAGGTCGCGGGTTCGATCCCCGCACGGAACAATCATTTGTGTGCATGAACATGTCTGTTTGTATCTTTTATATGTATGAATTTACAAAAAAAAAAGTAATTTTTATCCTTTGTCTGTCACCCATTAGCACAAGCCAATGCTTAGTTTAGGGCTAGATGGCGCCGTGTGAATAATGTCCAGATATATTTATTATTATTTAATTCGTTATAATCAACTACCTATCATATCAAAAATAACATCAAAATTGGTTCGACATTAACACCTATCAGTCGAATATAAAAACCTCCTTTTTTAAAATCGGTTAATAAACAGGCACAACAATACATAACAAGTCCTTTAACCTTATTCAACATTTTCGCGACGTGTAAACAAACAGAAAACAATGAAACCACTAATTCAACAAAGTACTAAAGCCCGCTGAGAGCATTTAGTAATTTGTCTTGTGCAAAATAAATAATGCAGGGGCTTCAGCTACCTTTAATAACTGCTTCAACGTCACAATAGTTCCCTACTATTGCGAGGCTTGGAATATACAGAAGAAATAATATGTATAGAGTAGTTCAGATATTGTTAGCATTAATAAGAAGCCATGCTGTTAATTTAGACGTAGCAAAATCGGCCGCAAAAGTAGATGTTTTACTGGTATAGTAATTAGGTCATTAGCATAATATTTTTTGTATACAACGTCAGTTGACAGACAGGCACGCAGCCCACCTGATGGTAATCGGTCACTGCGGCCTATTCCATCGAGGGAAACTTTATCAGGAAGCGTCGCTGTCGGTCTGGCAATGTGCTGCCAGACTGTAGGCTCATCTGATCTTCGAACCTTTGATTTTATATGAAACTTATTTAATTTATGTTGCCAAATAGTCTAAAATCTATATTGCTGTATTTAATTAAATAGAGACTCGTTATAATATAATATTATCTGTGGTTAAAGCTATGTAATTGCAATGAAGTTTCTCCACAATTCGTTCCCTAAAACCCAAGAAATTATCAAACTTTGTTCTTGTTTTCATCTTTGGATGTTACTCACACTGCATCGTACCTATACATAATTATATCGTATAATATATCGTAGCCAAAATCAAAGCGTTGCTTCGACTGTGACAAGATTAACAGTTAAACAAAGTCATTATACTCTTTTTAGGGTTCCGTAGCCAAATGGCAAAAAACGGAACCCTTATGGATTCGTCATGTCTGTCTGTCTGTCTGTCCGTCCGTATGTCACAGCCACTTTTTACCGAAACTATAAGAGCTATACTGTTGAAAATTAGGAAGTAGATGTATTCTGTGAACCGCATTAAGATTTTTATACAAAAATAGAAAAATAATAATAAATTTTGGGGGCTCTCCATACTTAGAACTGAAACTCAAAAATTTTTTTTCATCCAATCCTTACGTGTGGGGTATCTATGGATAGGTCTTTTAAAATGATAATAAGGTTTCTTATATCATTTTTTTCCAAACTGAATAGTTTGCGCGAGAGACACTTCCAAAGTGGTAAAATGTTGGTCCCCCCCCCTGTAACTTCTAAAATAAGAGAACGATAAATCTTAAAAAAATATATGATGTACATTATTATGCAAACTTCCATTGAAAATTGGTTTGAACGAGATCAAGTAATTAGTTTATAAATTTTTGGGGCTTCCCATACTTAGAACTGAAACTCAAAAAAAAAATTTTCTTCAAACCCTTACGTGTGCGGTATCTATAGATAGGTCTTTAAAAATGATAATAAGGTTTCTTATATCATTTTTTTCTAAACGGAATAGTTTGCGCGAGAGACACTTCCAAAGTGGTAAAATGTTGGTCACCCCCCCTCTAACTTCTAAAATAAGAGAACGATAAAACTAAAAAATATATATGATGTACATTACCATGCAAACTTCCATTGAAAATTGGTTTGAACGAGATCAAGTAATTAGTTTTTTTTTAAAACGTCATAAATCTTAAACCGCAATTTTCCTCTCATTCAATCAATTCAAATATATAAACGTCGATCAAACTTACAAAGAACTACAAGAACTTTTATATTATGATGATACTTGCTGCTACGGAACCCTTCATGGGCGAGTCCGACTCGCACTTGTTTAGTCTTTTAAGACTGCTACTAAAGTAACTACTAAAGTAGCTTACAACGGCAGTAAAGTGAACGACATTTAAGAAGGACTTGTGAAACTTTTCTTTATCCAAATAAGGTAAACGGGTTATAAAGTAGGTAGTAGGTGTTTTTGAGAAGTGCTTGTTCCGTAAAATAGTTTGTTTGTAAGTTATTTTGTTTTTTGTGTTTTTAAATGAGCCTTGTTTGTTAACTGTATTACTGTTACTTTCCGAAATCCTGATTATTTCTGGGTCCGGCCGTTTTGCCCCCAGTCCGGGTTGCCCCCGGCCGGTATGCCCCCACGTTTTAACGGCAAACTGTAACAATTTTTTTTAAAATGTGGGGGCATGCCAGCCGGTGGCATCCCGGAATGGGGGCATAACGTCCGGACCCTTACATATTTCTTACATTTTGATGTTTCTGTAATTACGATGACGAAGATTTTCTTTGATTGCACGTTGATTCTCATAGGGTTTTAAAGAGAATAAGTTTTTTAAACCTAAACCTTCTCAAAATTCTCAAATGAGGTCCACATGGATACATGTGGACCTCATTTGAGAATTTTGAGAAGCAATATCCAAGGCGCAAATGAGGACTGCAGTAATTTCTTTGTTGGACCCTGCTTGTAATCAACAGACACTTTAATAAGGACTAATGCGTTTATTATGTTCTTCAAGTATTTTAATTTGCTCCGAGCAGCATTGCTTCGTTTCCTTTTCTTCAAACGCACATTCTTGGGATAGCACGCTCGCCTTCATCTCCAGATCTACACAGTCCTTTATTAAAATTTCTGTTCACATACCGCGTTCAGGCAACATCAAAGAACATGGGTTTTACAAGCGCTCTCTAAAGTGCTATCGATGTTGGGATCTTTAGTTTGTAGAAAAGTAAAGATAGATAAATTGGATGTCTCAGGATTTATTTATTCAGAGCCATTTAGCCCAAAAGTAAGCATAAGCTGGTGCTTTAGGTGCCAGCAAAAGGATAAACATTACTTTTTTTTGTTAACACCGGACTGATGCAAACCCTTTTATTATACTAGGTCAGTTGGCAGACAGGCATGCAGCCCACCTGATGGTAAGCGGTCACTGCGGCCTATTTCATCGAGGGACGCTTCACCTGGAAGCGTCCCTCAATGAGCTGCCAGACTGTGGACTCATTTGATCTTCGAGCCTCTGACTTCAAGTGCGCTGGCTCCCACATTAATATTGCCGGAACACAGCCAGAGCTGTTATAGCGGCAGATTTCACCTGTGGGGACGGTAGCTAGCCAGACAGACTCTGAAAAAGCCCTACCACCAACCAGACCCAAGTCGGGAATCGAACCCACGACCTCCGTGTTTTTATACTCGAGCGGTTTAGCCACTGTTTCACGAAGGCGGAAAAAAACCTTGTACGGTGTTGGTAAAAAAAAATAATTATAATCATATTGAATAAATAAAAAAGAACTCTTTTCCTTTTTTTATTAACTGACTTCTAATTATGTTGTTGGCCTAATCGACCGATAGACATACATATTTATAGCTCCCTACGTTTTTTAATATCTGAAATACTGCTCTACTTATCATGGAACATCAACCCCTCTATATAACAATTATTTGCCCGTCATTCCGTTTTGAAACTAAACAAAACACTTACGAGTCTTACGACACAGCAAACAAGCTGCTTGGAACAGATCCAGAATACTGCTTTCGAATGCCAAAACAGATTTTTGCTAAATATTCATAACAAGTGCCCATTGTCTTAACCCGAATCGCTCCAGAATCGGTACCCCAGAAGTAGTTATAAAATACGAGGGCACACAACAAATTGCCACATAGAAAAAAATTATTTAAAGGCCTAGTTTTAAGAGCCCAGTCAATATTTTTTAGGGTCTTCGGATTAAGGGTTGTGGGGGTTATTTTTTTTAATTAATAATTATTATAGGCAATAAACAGGCCAACGAAATTTTTAATTAAATATCATAACGACGGCCCCCCCGAATAAACGTGCAAGAGCTATAGCACAAAAAAAATTTTTTTGCTTCTTTGGATGCCTTCTTGATTTTTTTGGTAATTTTTTAACAATAAACACCGAAGGTATAGCTTCAAATTTGTTTTTTCTAGGGAAAAACCGTGTAAAAACATTACCCGAATATTGGTGTATTATACGTCGCAGTCAAGTTTTATACACGATTATTAACGTTATGTCGTTTACACGTTTCTTCGTGTGAAAAGCAAAACCAAAAACTATCGCAATCATTCATTACACGCAATGGAGGGGTGCGGGGAGTATTGCGAATTGACATTGCACGTTCGAACAGCCGGTCAGGCGTGCGTACACCGCACGCCTGACCGGTGCACATACACTTATATATTTCTTACCTATTCACACGAATAAACGTGCAAAGGAATATTACTTGATCAGGAATGTTTCTACTACACTAGAATATAATTTTAAAAGGATTTTTTCCGAATTACATGAAAACTATAAATATTTTTAATATTGTTGTGACTTATTCTAATACCTAATTTTTTTTTCTTTGATTTCGTCATACATTGTACAGGCATATTTAAATACCACGTTGAAATATTCACATTTTTACGTTTTTAATTTCTCCTGAAAAGTTGATGAATTTTCTTTGCACGTTTATTCGGGGGGGCCGTCGATAATATCATTCCCAATAATAGGTACCAGGGTTAATAACCAGGCTTGCCAAAAGGAGCCCTAAGATAGTACTTCTAAATTCAGATTCATAAGCAAGGATCTAATTCTTAGGCCTCGGCCCCGAATTTCGCGGTAGCTGGGCGGCAATGGAAGCGGCGACGCATGATGCTGTCAAGCGGTGAACCGCAGCACAACCGCAGTGCGCCTGCGTGCACTGCCGCTCCCACTCCCGCCCCGCTGTGTTCGAGAACGGGTCTATGGGATTCCATACAAAACATCTCGCCGCTGCCGCTCCCGTTGCCGCTGCCGCCCCGCGGCCTGCGAATTTGGAGGTCGAGCCCTTACTGATCCCTCAACTATTGGCAAAAAACTCAATGCCAATAGAAACGGTCAAAAAACAGCAACAATGTTTTGCTCTCCAGCGCGTTTAATATAAGAGTTGTTATTTCGACATATTCCAACGATTGCATAGTATTTGGCTCTAAAATCATCGCCGAAAGGGACTGCAAGTCACAGATAACCGAAAATAATCTGGAAACTAATCCAGACATAATGTAATGTAATGTCTATTTGGTTCGCTATTTGGCTAATTTGGTATATTTTTCATTGCTATATATCGAGGCATTTCCAGGCATTGCGGCATTTATACAAATATTTATTAATATAACAATTAGGAATTGAACGAAGATGCCTCTATAGTCTAGTGATTTATCTATAAACAGGAGAAATAAAGCAATAATCTTCTAAAAGTAATCGTTCACAAAGTTTTAAATGGCTCTCAGGTACCAAATAAATGGCGATATAAATACATCGTAAGTCGACACAGGATCATGAATAATTTCTTGATCCCGTGATTTTGAGGTGGGTAGGCAAAGAAAGGTTAACATCTCTGAACTGTTTGCTTAGCGTAACAACTCGAAAGTAAATGGGCCCATATTAATTACAGCGCAATGGTTTCATTAGTTGCTTCTCGAGTTATTAAAATTATATTGTTATTACGAAACTTAGTCAGTGGTTTATACCTGGCCATTAGTTTCAGCTCCTATTTTCAGTTCACTTTTTAGACATAGACACATTCCCGGCGTAAAACCAACAAGCCATAATACCCTATGATGGGCCGTTAAAAGACCACAAGGCGGGCACCGGCTCGTCTCACTTCTGGTGAGAACTTTAACATCACTACCTACTGAACTATCCCAGTTTCCAAGGGAAATCCGCAAGGTGAATACCTACTTAATGTTCACCATCTTGTTTTTCAGATTGATTCTACATAAAATATCTAAATTAGCTTCTAGATCCAAGGAAAAATATGCGAGTTTATTTAGTACGTTAAATAAAATTACCTTATTTAAACTTATGTATTACTAGCGACCGCCCGCCCGGGCTTCGCACGGATGCAATGGTGTTTCGCTACTATAAAATGCATATAATAAACCTTCCTCTTGAATCACTCTATCTATTACAAAAACCGGCCAAGTGCGAGTCGGACTCGCCCATGAAGGGTTCCGTAGCAGCAAGTATCATCATAATATAAAAGATCTTGTAGTTCTTTGTAAGTTTGATCGACGTTTTTTATATTTGAGTTGATTGAATGAGAGGAAAATTGCGGTTTACGATTTATGACGTTTTAAAAAAAAACTAATTACTTGATCTCGTTCAAACCAATTTTTAATGGAAGTTTGCATAATAATGTACATCATATATTTTTTTTAGATTTATCGTTCTCTTATTTTAGAAGTTACAGGGGGGGGGGGCAACATTTTACCACTTTGGAAGTGTCTCTCGCGCAAACTATTCAGTTTAGAAAAAAATGATATAAGAAACCTTATTATCATTTTTAAAGACCTATCCATAGATACCCCACACGTAAGGGTTGGATGAAAAAAAAATTTTTGAGTTTCAGTTTTAAGTATGGAGAGCCCCCAGAATTTATTATTATTTTTCTATTTTTGTATGAAAATCTTAATGCGGTTCACAGAATACATCTACTTACTAATTTTCAACAGTATAGCTCTTATAGTTTCGGTAAAAAGTGGCTGTGACATACGGACGTACAGACAGACAGACAGACATGACGAATCCATAAGGGTTCCGTTTTTTGCCATTTGGCTACGGAACCCTAAAAACCGCATCAAAATCCGTTGCGTAGTTTTAAAGATCAAAGCATACATAGGGGCAGAGAGTGGGAAGCGACTTTGCTTTATACTATGTAGTGATGTATTAATAATAATCGTTTCCAGTAAAATGGAAGCGGAAGCTATTTGATCAGTCCTTGCCTATAATCTTTTAACCCCAACAGTTTCAATCAATACGCTGAATCGAGGTCCACGCAACGTTTCTACCGAACACCCGCGTCAGTGACTCATCAACTCAAACAAAGCATATCCCTATTGAACAAATCAAACAACTCCACACTAACGTTCAATTAAAATTTAATTCCGTAAACCTATCGCACAAATCAAATACAAAGCTCATCGAATAACTATACAAACGTACAATTTTCGTGCACACAACGGAAGTAGATCTGTGCCAGAGACAAGACAGCTCTCGCGACTGTGTGGCGCCGTGACCCTTCGTCCAGTAAACCCCTAAGCTCTTCAGCACAAACCGCTGGATAACTTGCAGCGCATACTTTATTCCGGTCAAGCGGGCTTTTGTACGAAGTGAATAGTGAAAGCGGGCAAATGCTTTTGTAATTATGGAATGCAAAATAATAGATAGACTTCCCTGCTGAATAGGCGAGTACAAAAGGATGTTGTTAGTGTCTGCTTCCTTTGTTATATATGGTTCAATCACATTGTTAAATTGATTATGCGTCGGTCTTTTTAGTGGGAACGTAGTTTTACGCATAATAGTTAATTTCCAAATGCTATATTTTTAAATCATAAAGAGTCATGTCAAGAGCGTATATGAATACGAACAAGTAATATTGACTTAATGATAATGTTTAAGAATTTATGCTTGGTCCCGAACCAATCTTTGAAACGGGTGTTAAATATAATATTGCCAGTGGAAGTCCTGTCAATATTGACAGGATTTATCATCATTTGACTGGTGACCCTGCCCTATGCGCTAGGGGTCGTGGGTTCGAATCCCACCCAGGATGTCCTGGGTGGGAATACAAATTTTGTGTTTTTCCTGTGTCTGGATGTATATTTGTATTTAAGTATGTATATTTGTGGTACCTTCGTTGTTTCTGATGCTCATAACAAAAGTGCTTAAGCTACTAACTTTGGGGTCAGATCAATGTATGTGATTTTGCCCAATATTTATTTATTTATTATTTATTTTTCATCTGATTCATCATTATTGTAGTGGACCCTTCAATTTTCAGCATTCGTTATTGGTAATGACACTTAGGTATTTAGGAGTTGGGACCTTTGAGACAAACTGCTTATTTGGCAGTCCATCTCAATTTTGGTAACGGGTAGGTACAATCGGCTATGTGAAAATGCATTTGGGAAATCATTTATGTTAACCGG
Organism: Mecyna flavalis; assembly: GCA_949319885.1. Lineage (NCBI taxonomy): Eukaryota > Metazoa > Arthropoda > Insecta > Lepidoptera > Crambidae > Mecyna > Mecyna flavalis. Next base: position 10,945,295 of record OX439434.1, on the reverse strand, counting down.
CTCGACCGACTCGGGTCCATTTCCCACCGAAACTCTATTTCAAGAGTCATGGTTATTTATTAACCAGGAAACAATGAGATTTGGTTCATACCAAGATTTCTTCGATTTCTAAGTCTTTTGCGCTAGCAACAAGCATTGTTGAAATTTTAATCTAAAACTTGACCAAAAAACTTTTTCTCGTTTATTTATTGTTTTATTATAACGTTTTACAGAGATTTTTAGGATTTTGTAGTGAGCTATAGAGCACTTGATTTCAATCTAGTAATTAGTGCACCAAAAAAATCGCAAGGCTACTTAGCAAGTGTCTGCGGTATGGGGCGGTGCAGGAGGGGTGACATTGTAAATACTAGCACATTTGTCTCAGCCCTATACACTAGGGATTGTGGATTTGAATTCCACAAAGGACAAACATTCATATTTGTGATTAACAATTTGTGTGAACTTTGTTTTGATGTTTATTTTATATTTAAGTTTATATTTGAACTTAACTTCTTTAGGATCAGAAAATTCTATATAAGCACGCAAAGTAGTTAAGATGATAAAACAGGCACCATTAAATACGATAGCACCGTCAATAGTTTGCTTTCAACTAAGTTGGTGCAACTTAGGCACTTTGAACCTGACTTCTCTACAAAGCAGATTGAAATATGGATATCGATCTACTCCTAGTTCAAAATACTGGTGATTCAAATTCATAGCATCTTTCGTTTATTGTATTATAGAAATAGAGTAATAATAATACAAGTTCTATAAAAAAATTATAAGAAATACAAAAATAACTATAGCAGATTATATTAATGATGACCAATAAATACTTACCTTGGAGAATTATTACATTTCAAAGGTGTCTCGACGTACGTTCATGGCAAGGCTTGTTTAGGTTCTATTAGCCTTGTACGACCTCTACATGAACATAAAATATAATGTGTCCGTAGAAGCTTTGACTGTGCTGCGGCAATAGTAATGTAATATCCAGTACATTAAAGGTTTAAACATCAGCCAAACCTAGAATATACGTAACTATTTATTATAAGGTCAAGCTTTGTTCAAAAGTGGTCGGCAGCTATAATATTCATCCGCGTCTAGCAGCGAAGCGCTGCGAGCGCTGCGGCCACGGTGTTTGTTCTGCCTGAATAGGTCGTCGCCCTGAGCACACACTGGTCCCACCGTCACATATTAATAAGCGGGACACAGCCTTTCCTTGGTATCTTTGCTAAAACCACTTTGCACATTTGAAAATGTGGTTGTTGCCAACTTAATATTATGATAATATTTTAGAGTAAAATAAAGAATATGCACAACATCAGATACCTACATTGATTATGTTCTCATCTTTTTATTTGTTTCTGTTATGTTAGCAGGCAGGTACCATAGTATACCACTGCGACTTATTCGAAGGGATATTGAACCAGGAAGCATACTTAGGTATTATTCTCATACACTGAAATCTCGTCGGGAATTAGCTCCCACTGAACGTAGACATCACCACAAACATGTCCTTAAAAACACAATGATAGATACGTACACACAGAACACAGAATTATTTTTGGAGGGCAATGCGTTTATGCACCATAACCGCAAGCTAGCTAAACCTGCAGCCGTGTGTGGGACTCAAGACTAAAGCTTCCACTACCCACTAAACTCCCCTGGTTTCCCCTTCACACCCGATTGGGACAAGAAGACACAAGACAAGAAAGTCGATTGTTGCGAATCGAATCACCAAATTAATATTTATTGCCAATGTTTGCGATTAATTTTCTGTCAATCAATACTAATAACGGGCAATAATTAAGCGACTAATAGTCAACATGGAACAACTGAAAAATATATAAGCATCCCTGTCTATTTATCCGGCTGCTCAGATCAGAAAGATTAACTTACACGTGCTCATAAATTATTATTGCTTATATAGAAACCTTATTATGTAAGGCTACAAACACACGGCGCGGTTTTTAATCGCGCTCGCAGCGGTTGCCGGGTCGCAACCTCAGTAGAATGTTGTTTTATATGAAAAAAGTAAGAACAGTTTTCACGACGTGATTTCTTCACCCCTAGCGCGCGCATTGTTTAAGATTCCCTCCTGCAGGCGCGGCTCTGCTATCGCTTGGCGAGCGACCGCAGTATTAACCGGCACGGGCGTGAGGTACTGAAATCCGACGCCATTTTGAACTAATGACGTTGGTGAGTTCTGAGCCTTAGGGCTCTTTCAAATTAAACTTTTGTGTCGGACGACTGCGGTCCGGCCGCGCGTTTGCCGCACCGCGTACGGACGGTCGTTGGTTTTCAATCAAAACCCGCGGTGCGGCAACAAGGCGTCAACGTTAATACGGACGTACGCGCTGGGGCAAACACGCCGCTACCGTACCGCAGCCGTCACGTAGGGGAGACCGGGGCTGGAAGTGCCGGGGGTAAATTGTTCCGACGCGAATATCTCGAAAACAGAAAGAGATAGATATACGATCGTATTGTGTCGCGTAATGCCTAACAGTCGGGCACAAACGGCTGCCATTTTAGTTGCGTCAGCAACGCGGACCAAGTGGCAGTGTATGTGAGGGTCCTCAACGCCACGAAAGTAAATATTTTCGTTTCGATACTTTTTGGTCGCAAGGTAGCATTTTTCGTGCGTTTAACATGAGAGTTTTAGTAAAATATTTGTTATTTATCCTAGTTTGATAAGCAGTGTAATTTTAATGCTTTGAGCATAGTGATTTTTATATGTGAGACAAAATATCACACTCTAATAAGCGGGGTAAAATGTGACGGTCATGGGGGGCTGGTTGTGCCGGTCCATCAATACTACAGCATGTTTCTGCGCAAAGCAACTGCAACGTTGACTGTAAAAATGAACCATTTGGGCAATCAAGAACAACTGTCAGTACTCTCAGGAGCCTATTCCTTGCTGCAGCTTCCAGCTTCCTCAATCAGCTGATAACAACACAGGAGATAAAAATACAGCAATTTTCTCACCAGAGCTAATAAGACCACTGCCTAAAGCACCTTCCTGATTAATTGGACATAATAAAGGACGTAAAAGGATGACAGCTGTTCTTACGGACACTCCAAGGAAGAAATTTTTTGGCTGAAGAACAGGCTAATAAAAAGAAAAAGAAAAAAAGTGAAACTAAAATGAAGGTTAAGGGAAAAAGGAAGGGAAAAGGCAAAGGAAAAGGCAAGGGAAAAGTTAAACAAACAAAAAAGCCGACTAAGAACTCCGCTCAGAGAAGAGTTTTGCAAGATGACGACTGTTGAGACCGTTCTGATGGCGAAAACTGTTGATTTATAGTAAAATGTATAACGAATAAATATATTATTATAAAATTGATGTCTTTAAAACTTTAAATTAATTTTCATTCATGTAAATCACCTAGCATTATCAACGGCACAACCGACCTCAGGTACGGCACAACTTGCCCCAATGTGGGGTTGAAAGTGCCTTGCCGCCGCTGTATAAAAAAATCACTTTTTCTAAAAAACTATTAAAAATGTGCGAAATCAGTTTATAAATTCGAATTATAGACTAAATTTGGCTTAGGATGAACCACTACTTTCAGACATAGTACTTGTTTTATCCGAATCATATAAGGATTTGTCAAAATCGGCACTTTCAGCCCCGCTCTCCCCTACCGTACCGAAACGTCTAATTTAAAAGAGCCCTTACGGTAAGCCGGATCACAAAACAATATTAACTTTGCAATCGGAGAAACCACCGCCCAAACATCGGTCTATGAAGGCGTTGATGGCTCAAATGTAAATGTTACTTTGTCGTAAGGTGGCTTAAGGGAAGTCGGTAGGTGAGGGCTATTGTAAAGTAATAATCAAGGGTGTGGCATAACTAATAATACATTTCCCTCAAGCTAACCTTATAATTTTCTTTTTTATAAAGCTACCGTGGCATAGTTCGCTTCCGTGGAAAAGTTGTTAAAGTAGTTGGGTCTTCGTAGATCCATATCTGGGTTTTTTCTTGTAGAAAAGCGTAGTTTACAGGCTCTTTTTAGTTGGGTTATAAATGTGTGCGCAATTGTTTGGAGGGTGACAGTAATCTTGTCACAGATGTCCAATGGCGGCAGTGATCATGTCACTTTTGCTTGTTTCTTTCTATCATCGAACAATTATAAAAAAAAAACATAATTATATTTATTTCCATATGACACCATAGTAAAATTATTGTAACAACATGGTCCTCAAAATAGACTAATCCTGTCAGATTTTATGACATTGTCCCATCAGTGGTGATTTTAATCCAAAGTATACCTAGTTTTCGTATATAACATAAATTACATCACTATAAAAGTTAATATATACACAGTTGGGCATTTCAAGAGACCAATTTCAGTGTACGTAAGGAGGGTTGTAATTAACTTTTCAAGTAAACGTTGTTAGTGTTGTCAAGTTAGAGGAAGAGCCTGAGGATATGAGTTAAACAACATATTATATTACGAGTATATCTGCTGGCGCATGTGTAATAAAGGGATAATGGAATAATTAATAGTATATGATACAGCATTTACTGTATGATAAAGAGTAATGTAACGTTACGTTCTATCTATTGAATAGCTCCTATAATTTCTGCGTCATTAAGTAGGCTAAGAAAATTCTAGACGAAAATAAAACCAAATCCCGTGATAGGTTTTTTATATCTATACTAATATTTTAAAGAGGAAAGATTTTATTGTTTGTTTGTTTGTATTGGATAGGCTCCGAAACTACTGAACCGATTTGGAAAATTCTTTTACTGTTCGAAAGCTTCACTATCCCCAGTTGACATAGGGTACTTTTGATCTCCTAAATGTGGGGGGAAGGGGGGATAATTAACAAAAGAAAGTATGCGCGGGTGTAACCGCGGAGGCGGTCTTGTCATAAGTGGCTAAACCACTGTTCCAAGGTAGCGTTGTCTGACCTGTTTCGTCGAAGAAAATAATTCAAATTGTGCTTAAAATGTTAGAAAGAATAAACGTAAAGCAAGGAGTGTAAGGTTGAATCTTACATTAGGTTATTCATTGTCGTGACTGCGCCGTCGGTGAGCCTCGGATTACAAGCGGTCGCGTTGGTACAGTCGGAATTTGCTTCAAGTTCTGTCTTGATTTACTGTGAACTTACGTACAATTCAGTCTTTACCTAGGATAGGAAATACAATGCAAGGGGCATTGTATTTCCTTCATTTGCTCCACAGAGTAAATAGCTAAGTAGAGTTGGCCTGTCACAATAGTCCGGCCTTTATCGGAGTCCTGACGTCTTATTCCTACTTTGTAAAATATATGTGGCGCATCTGACAGAAATAAAGTAAACAAACAGAAAAAAAGTACACATGTCTGCTAGTAAACGTGATTTTAAAATCGCTGTTTGTAGTACCTCCTGCCTCCCTCTCACTGGCTTCACATGATTCTCTAAGAAAGCGACTATATAATATAGCAACTGACAATGTGAAGAAATGAGTTGCTCTGTCTCTCAGTGGTGGACATCGGGAAGAATACAGTAGTGTTGGAAACTGATGGAAATAGCAATTTTTTCCCGATGTCCACCGGTGGTGGACACATAGTGGCGGACATAGGGAATAAACGATTCCCGATGTCCCCCATTTTTTTCCAAAAACGAACGTCTCCGACGTTCATAGAGCCGTACTTGATACAACGACTACTTTGATTGTGTGGGCTTTTGGTGGCAAATAGGATTGGCTATTGTAGTCATCTAATGGCACATGAGAGAGCTAACCAACACGGCCCTCCGAAGTAAAGGAAAGCTTTTGTTATGTACTTACGTAGCCACAATCGATGAAGGAGTGTTTATTTAACATGTCTGTATTGATCCGGGTGATTTCTTAGTATAAAGATATTAGGTACATTTAGAAATCTGGCAGATAGTTTCAGATAGTAACAGCGTTTTAACGCCTAGGCCTTTATATTTGAAATCAAGTTATTGTTACTGTGATGGGTATGTACTGGCAAAAGAGAGAAAGAAAATATTTATAGAGTTAAGCGAAGATGAAATAATGATAACAAACTGGATCTGTTTTTGAAATTTATACAAAGTAAGCTGGGAATTAAACCCAGGTCCTCGAGATCATGGCCAGGCATAGTACTACCATTCCGGTAAAGTATGCCTGGCCATGCATTTTCCAAAAAAAAATTATACTATCTGGTACCCATGGTACAAGCTTTTTTAAATTTGGAGCTAGATCCTTTTAAGTTCTGGGATCCAAACAGCATTAGTGTGGATAATATCCCAGGACTTAAAACGCATCACTGAGACACGTCAACAAAATATGCCATTGTCAAAATAAGTGTTCATACTACACAAGGGGGTTTCGCAGCCATATTCCACGCATTTCTCCCACTGATTAATAGCTTTTAACCCTAAAGCATCCTGTGCAAAAGTTAGGATAACAACATTGTCTTATAATTCCTTTGTTAGCTCGCTGCCAACTTGTACCCTCCAGATTGTAAGCATAAAGTTTAATTAATCATAAAACATGGTATAAATGTTTTTACTTTGACGCAAATGTGTGGTCAAAAATAACTTCAATGCAAAGGAAATAAGGTAGTGGAAAATATAAGCACGTAAATCATTTATTTTGATACGTGAAAATGTAATATAAACGATAGCCAAATATTTTTTTGATGTCAGAGGCGACAAACGAGCCAGCGGGTCGCCTGATGGTAAGTAATCACCACCGCCCATGGACATCTACAAAACCAGAGGGATCGCTGATGCGTTGCCGGCCTATGGGGGTATGGGGGTCCGGTATGGGTATGGGCCTCCGGCATTTCACAAACCAGACAAAACACAATTTACTATTACTATATATACAGAGTAGGTAAGGGCCTAGACAAAGTAACATTTTGACAGCAATAGCAAAATTCGCTATTTTCAAATTGTATGGTTTAGGCAGGTGCCTTAGAAAAGTCACGTGGTCAATCGATATTGAAAGTATGGGTTTTGATTTTCGCTATCGCAAATTGAGCGATAACGAACGTCATTAGTGCCGAATTTAGCTCCAACTTTACCTTTGACAGGACAGACGTCATTTAAAAAATTGTATGACAATTGTGTTCATAATTATACATAGCATAGCCCATTCCAAAGTAACGTATTTTTCAAGATATAGCCCAGACTTACATTTTCTGTTTGAACCCTGTTCCATTAGCTTTCGCATTTCCTACCTGTGTAAAAATATGCAACTTAAATACCATTTCAGTATCACTTATTCAAAATCTAGTTAACATTGATACGGGTATACGGTAATATCAAGTTTTTATGATATTGCGAAATTGTGCAAAGTTGGTGCAAAGACTTTTTGATAGTGCGGAAACTCTTGGTGCATTCCGAATGCGGTGCTCGTTCGCATGCAATTTTCATGTGATGAGTCACCCGCCATAGAGGTAATATCCAGTAGAGAAAAATTGTGACATAAACTGTTTGAAAAATAATCCGTTGAAGAATAGTTGAAGACGGCAGCGGCTGTCACGTTTCTATTTCAAAGACATGACGTCTTGCAATGAATGAAAAGCACAAATAAATCTTTAAAAAGTTTAGTATCAAAAACGTGGTTTTGGAACATTCCTTACGGCGATCGTAGCAGAAAAAAATCTTTTGTTTTATTATTGTAGGTAGGTATTATTCATTATTTTCTAAAATTTATAATAAGTTTACGAGTTATGGATGATTTAAATTAACTTAAAGGGCCAAGATCGGGGGGTTCTGGGTTCAGTTACTACCGGGTCGAGATATTTCTTTGGCGGTTTTTTCGAACACAGCATGGGTTTGTGATTACCAATCTAAAATTGGCAAGCGTAGTGATTACGCCAGTACCCATCATTATGCATAGACTTATACTTATTGAGTTCATAGACTGGCAATGAACTTTATCAATGTGTAACAGAACTTACTTTGTTTCGGAGGTTTCGCAAATATTACTACTCTTTAAGACATTTCCTCAATGTGAACCGCACGTATTTCTCGTTATAGCATGATGTCACGTTTGGGGAATCGCGTACTATGACAGTTTTTACAAACAAAGGATGAGTCGCTGTCTCGTATAATATTTTTCTTGGACATAGCAATCCATTACAATTGAATTGTTTGGATTCCTTTTTCCTATGTCGTTTTTCCTAATTAGACGACCTTGCCCTTTGTTAGAATGCGTGGGCCCGATTTCCGCTTACAAAGCTCTGGAACTACATTTAGGTATTGTAGGTGACTACATTTATATTCAATTACTTAAATAACAATAGAACTGTATGTAACATGTTTATTTTTCGTGGCAAAAAAAAAACTTCACATTATTGACACTTTTACGTAATGCAATTTAGCCGTAGACTGAAATTGTCGTTTTCTAATACGTACATTGATATTACAAAAAAACTCTTCAAACACACATTAAACACAATTTATATCAATTCTGAGTTATTATCGAACCCGCGGCTATATACTACTTAGTGTAATTACACTAATTACGCTAAATTACTGATAAATATTCAGCTAGTAATGTTTTGTCATTACAAACACGAAGGTATTGAGGTCAAAGGCAGTCGGATATTTCATTATTTTGCGTCTCCATACATAACACACCCTTATTCTTTTTCCTTCCTCAATATTCCCATACCTGAGTGTTCACGGACTATTTTTATAGTCCCATTTTTGCGTAGCATCAGGTGACATTATCAATTGGTTATAAAGCCATTGAAACGTCTCCATTGTGTACCATCCAAGTTCTATTTTACCTTTTTCCTATGAATTTGAATAGAAGTAGCATAATTATGTTTACTGCGGGTGATAAAACATCTGTACATCTGGGATTTCATAAATAACTATATCTGCGCATTATTCACAATACGCCGTCTCGACCCGAACCACAGAATATATAAACTAAGCATAGATTTTAGTCAAAAAGACAGACAAATGATAAACAATACTATGTAATATAACTACTGTTTTGTATATTGTAAGAAAAAGACGTATGCTGTGTATCTTTTCCTTCTGCTTTCAGGGTATAGGACATAGAAAAAGAGAAAATTTTCTTGTTCTGTGGTATAGGAGCATCACCGGCTGGATAGGCATGCATAATCTTATATGCATAACTAGCGGCCGCCCGCGGTTTCACCCGCGTGGTTCCCGTTCCCGTGAGAATAAATCAAAATCCTTTTTTAGCGGATGCCTACGTCATAACATCTACCTGCATGCCAAATTTCAGCCCGATCCGTCCAGTGGATTAGGCTGTGCGTTGATGGATATCTATGTCAGTCAGTCAGTCACTTTTGAGTTTTATATTTATATAAAAAAGGGTATTTTTATAATTTAATAGATTTGTCTTGGGTTAGATTCAAACATGACACCAGGTGCAAAATGCGGGGTCATTACCAAAATTGCCATCGAGTGTACGAGTACTTAACCATCAATATTATTTTATTTAAGTCGAAATGCCCTATCAATCTTGTGATGTGGCACAAATAATACGCGCGGCGTACCCCGGCGCAAATAAAAAGCAATAACTGCAAATCTTGACGACTTCACCAGAATAAGAACTAAGACTTTTGTATTTATGAAGCCCGAATGTGTTTCTTTTCCATTCCCTCGCGGATAATCCAAGTAAACCTTATTCACTATTAACAAGGCTTAAATTGGAGTAGTACAGAGAATCACCACAAGTGGTTATCCGTATTTACCACGGCACAATGTATTATTGCTTTATGGACCGTATAGCTTAGGCAATAAAGGCGGAAGCAGGATGTAGGCCCTAGTTTGTGGTGTCATTAACGGTGAGATCGTACAAATTGAGTGAAGTTATGACGTGGCATAAAATTTCAAGGAAATGCTTTTGCGGTTCGAGAAAAGTAAGGAAAATGATAAATGAGCGCATTCTGAAACTGCAGGTCATTAGCTTATTATTGTAATGGAAATGTGGATTTCAATTCTGACTTGCTTCCTACAGTTTTATGAACATCATAAAAATATCAGCCAACATTTAATCACACAAGGGGAACTGATGCCAGTTATTAAAATAAAATAATAAACATTATTTATTACAAAATAACAAATACTAATAACTGCCTCCGTTGTACAATGGTTTGCCCCAACTATATTCCAAGTAGGTCTGGTTTCCCTTGCTTACAAGGGTTACGGAGGTCAAATGGCAAATGCTGAATTTGTAATAACCAGGCTTGTCAAATCTATGATCATAGGCAAAGCAGACCCTGAGCATGCATACTGGATGCTATCGAAAATACGCTAGGATGATGATGATGAACAAATTTTAATACTAATACACGAAAAGTGTTATAGTTGCAATTTGAATGTATGACAAACCGTCTTTTCTCGCATTAACATCAGCCAAAAAGTCAAAAGATATCCACAGCTGGTACTATAGGCCTCTCCCAAGAGATCACCAAGCTAATCGATCCCGTGCCACCCACATCCAGTGGATTCCTACGATCTTTCATTTTAAGACGTATTAATAAAGATATTTTTTTTATTTTATTTGATCTAAGCCTAAACACAAACTTCAATTAATTCTATGAAAACTGCGGGTCAATATTCTCTGCTTGCGATGAACACGTACAAAACCTTTTTGCTTTTATTATTTAGCAATTATTACAGTCATTAGGTTTTAATATATTTAAAAGGTATAGGTAAGATCTTTAAGACCCTTATAGGTCCAAGTAGCGCTTTCATGGATTTAAATTCATTTATCACACATTAAGTTTGTACAATCCTATAATGCACTTTGTAACTGGCCTACAGAAAGTCAGGCCAACACAGGCAGGCATCAAATATTTCACCGAGTCCGTTCCAAAACTTAATTCAAAGTATACGGTTCAATGTTAATCACAAATGAAATGTATTACATATTTTTACTATTATTTTTTTACAAATATCATTGAAATAAATGTCAGATGTTTGAAAAAAAAAAAACATGTAGGTACAATAGAGTCACAGCTGGTCACAGCTTTTTGATTTTCCATTTATCTTTTTTCAATTACTCATTCACTTGTGATTTCTGAACGCACGCTCTATCGTTTTATCGTTTTACCAATATAGTAAAGATGTGAAAGCATATTCAACAGATAGACAGAGTTACTTTCATACATTGATATTAGTATTGATGATATACGACTTTTTATTATGTGTGAGCACCACTTAGCAGCTATAAGAGCCTTAATAGCCTCTCTCAAGGTGAAGGTGAAGCAAACAGATTCTGCAATGAGTTATAAAGGAGTTGGCTAAATACAGTTAGGGCGACTGCCTAGGCAATATATAAATACTTTACCTAGTTGTATGCAATACTGGGAGGCTAAATGTTAGTCTATTGCGTGAAAAAAGTTTCAGGAACTTTTCATTTTGTAATAATATTGCTAAATATATTCATTAAAATTCCTACGCCATTAGCTAAGCAAAACATCTACAATAGATTTTTGCTGAGAACTTTTGACAGGCGTTTGTGCACGGAGTACAATTATGAGATAATTGGGGCCTGTTGTTCAAATGACAGCTAAACTGCTTCATAGATTTTCCTCACATGAGCGCGCCAGTCATGCCGATGAGCCGGACTAAACACAATCGTCATAGTAAGAGTTAAAAACCCTTTTTAAGACATTTGGCTATTATTTATAGAGGTAAAGATGGATTGTTACGTAAATAGTGCTGCAATAGAATCGCTAATTAAATAAGAGCTGATTTTTCAATCATCAGATTTTGTTGATGTTTTTATATATGATCATTATTTTATCATTTAACGTTAGTTGACATTAATTTATTTGAAAAGATTAAACAATGTTGCATTTCAAAGATATCGACTTTTTTTCCCGGCCAGTTCAAACGAAATCGAGTATAATCGACATAATAATGACATTTGTACGCGCGCCGAACAGTCAAAGCTTAAGTTCTAGAAGAAAAATAAACATGTGATTAATTATTAATTATTATTTTAATGTTACAAACTAGTAAGATATATTTATACATGTTCTAGGCAGCCGTTTAGCCATCACCTTTCTTTGATAGGTTTCTTTAAATCAGCTCTCTTCATAATAATTAATTTATGAATCTTCCAAGTAAACTATTAAAGTGTAAAAACATCGCGTCAAAAATAATAAGAATAATTATGAAAACTGTTTAATCGTTAATTTTTTTATTGTGTGTGATTTAATTTACCCTAATACTGTGTTATTAAAATAGTGTAAAAATGAATGAAAAGGATTTAATGATCCGTTTTCGTGTGGAGCTTAGAGGAAGATTGACCACGAATTTTTTGTTTGAAAAGTAAAGCTAGCAAAAAGTCACATATCATACATATCCTCGCAAAGTGCAGACATTTTTTGTGGCATGACCTTTTGCGGTTAACATTAAGGAGACAGTAAACTTGAAATGAAATGGGTGAAAATGTCAAGGTATGAAGCGCATTAAATATGCACATATAATTAACAAAAGAATTAATTTGCAAACAATGTGATATACCCATGAGTAATTTGCATAATAAGATAAAACATAAAGAAAGCCGCTTTAAAATTCGGAAGGACTCGGGCGGCGTGTACAAAATTTTAAAACACCCGGCAAAATGCCTGGAATAATAATATATTGCTTTGTGAATACAATTTGCGTTAATTAAGAGCTTTGTACGAAGTGTTTGAGGAGTATGACAGTGAGTGACACTGTCAGGATACCCTTAGAAGTAGCTTTGAATATTAAGGTAAAATTAATCTTGTTACGGTTAACGATTTACAAGAGATTTTATCTTGAAATTGATGTGTAACTTTATAATTTGCAAGCTGATTAATAATTTTAACGCTTTCTCGCTGGATTACGGCTAATCTCACCATCAACACATTAGCGAGACTATATGGAGCATCTTCCCTCTTTTTAACCGACTTCAAAAAAGGAGGAGGTTCTATGTTCGACTGTATGTTTTTTTTTTTTTTTTTTTTTTTTTTTTTTTTTTTTTTATGTATGTCCGTCGATTTCTCCGTCAATTGTGGACCGATTTAAATAATTCTTTTTTTATTTGAAAGTGCATAGTTCCGAGGTGGTCCCATTGTCACTATGTCAGGATCTGATGATGGGATCCCGGGAAAATCAAGGGCAAACCTCAAATTTTATAGGCGCACACTACGCGTTACTTGTTTTTTCTGAAGCCATTTAAGTTTTTGCGTCCTATAGACATCACTTTATGTTGATGAGCTGATGATGGAAGGTACAACTCCTTAACGGTTAGGAGTTAGGGGATAATTCTTTCAGTATTGTAAGAATATGTGGACCGTTATTTGTATTTCATGTACTTTTGCAGCTAAGCTGATGATGGAAGGCACAACTCCTTATCGGTTAGGAGTTAGGGGATAATTATTTCAGTGCTGTAGAAATAATTATGTGGACCGTTAGTTGTATTTCATGTACTTTTGCAGCTAAGCTGATGATGGAAGGTACAACTCCTTAACGGTTAGGAGTTAGGGGATAATTATTTCAGTGCTGTAGGAATATGTGGACCGTTAGTTGTATTTCATGTACTTTTGGAGCTAAGCTGATGATGGAAGGTACAACTATGATGATGGAAGCTAAAGGGTACGACTTCTTAATTCTTATGTCCCTCTTGCGGGCTGCATCTTTAGTTGGTCTACTGAATGGTGCTGAACACTTAATGAATACCTAATATTGTCAAATTAATAATACAATTCTACTATTTTACTCGTATTTTCGTTATCAATATTATGAGAGAGTTTTACTCACTCCTACGTATTATTCACACTAAAAATAGAAAAATAAACAAACTTTTTAAAAAAAAAATTAAACCGACTTCAAAAAAAAAAACAAAAAAAAAACTACCTAAAAACACTGAAAAGCAAAAAATAATTTTAATAAGACATTCATCAAATGCGCTTATTGTCTAAGCCTATTAATAACATTAAATTGTATTTACGTGCTAGGTAGGTACCTACTAATCTGTTTGAAGTCGGTGCCAAGCCAAAAGTAATGAAAAATGATACATACCTAATAATTTATGTATTATACAGGGTTACAAATAATCCGCGGACGTAGGTACGTAGTCTGGGTACCTACTATTTGGCTTGGCACCGACTTCAAACAGATTAGTAGGTACCTACCTAGCACGTAAATACAATTTAATGTTATTAATAGGCTTAGACAATAAGCGCATTTGATGAATGTCTTATTAAAATTATTTTTTGCTTTTCAGTGTTTTTAGGTAGTTTTTTTTTTGTTTTTTTTTTTGAAGTCGGTTTAATTATTAAACTGATTGACGCAATGAATGCATCAGTGGGCTCAAGCTTTCCCAGGTCGAATATAAAAAATGGTATTGGTTTTTCTGCTTAGTACCTATTGTATTTTAGGTTGCGAATATTATGCAGACTACGCGTAATTTGAAATCGGTTAAATTCACATAAACTGGGCCAGATCTTTCGTCCTATTAGATTGTTGTTTTACTGCACCGGTATCGAGCTAATTATATATATTTATCGTTTTTTACTAATGTAAAGCCGTCTTGAAGTACACGTCCTTTTGAGACGATAGACCGGAGGAGCCCGTGACATAACTTTGGATCAGAACTTCCGTTCTTCTAACAAAACACGTATTGCGGGTCGACTTAGGCTGCCACTTACCGGTAATAGTCTTACCGGTAATAGTAGTCTTCTCCACACCATGGGGATGGAACGCTGCTTGACTTCTCATCCTGGTTACTTAGTAGAAGGAGTCATCCGTTTATATAACTAGCTAAATACACATTATTAGCAAAATCCACAATATCCACAGAACCGTACACAAAGAGTTCTCACCAATTTAAATGGGAGATAACAATGCACTAAATATAGTTTTAGAAGTTTGATTATATAACATGCTTTCTACTGCCCAGGCCGACATCGCCTGCGGGTAGGTAGCCAAAACTAACCAGCTACCACCGGTAGGGCCAACAATGAAAAGCGGCGTCGCCATTGGTCGAACCGACCGCGAAGCCAGCGTTGGCAGCAGTTTTAAATTAAGAACGAATAGTGTTACAGCCTTACTTTTGCGGGATCCACTTTCTTATACCATCAGAAAGGAAGCCCATGTACGCACGGCAGCAGGTCAACCTACCCTGATCTGTCAAAAAATCAGAGAACTCTATGTGAAGTAA
The DNA here is from genome assembly GCA_949319885.1 of Mecyna flavalis. Classification (NCBI taxonomy): domain Eukaryota; kingdom Metazoa; phylum Arthropoda; class Insecta; order Lepidoptera; family Crambidae; genus Mecyna; species Mecyna flavalis. The sequence goes on along the minus strand of OX439434.1, from coordinate 10,930,186 downwards.
ATAAAGCTGAAAATTGGATGTAGAAATTTAACAGATAAGGGTAGTCTAATGTGCTGTCGACTGTACATTGTACAAGTTTTGAATCAAGAACAAATAGTAATTACACTCTTACTTTTGAGGGCTCCATTTTGCATTACCAAGGGAAGCCAATGTCTGAGTTATTCCGGTTGGATCCCCTGATCTGATCCCCTGGCGATTATTATTATGTTTTAATTCCCGATTGATCCACCGCAAACTGGGTCATTCCGGTATGATCCCCTTAGTCTTTTTTACAGGCAAGTACAGTCAATAGAAAAACAGTTGTTAATGTAAATAATATTTTGTTTTATTTGTTTAAGTGTTTAAAATCATCACAGATAATTAGACTAATCGACTTTCTACTTGGACAAACCTTAATAATAATAAAATAACAAAAGATTTGACCATCTTAACTACATAACAAAAATATTACTTAAAATTACGATTGAAAATCATCACAGACAATTAGACAACTGGTGTTTTTATTTCAAAAAACCTTAATAATAATAATAAAAGATTTTGACTATCTTAATAAAATTACTTAAAAAACAGAACTTAAAATTACGATATAAAATTATCACAGACAATCAGACAATCGGTCTTTTTATTTCAAAAAACCTTAATAATAATAAAAGATTTTTAGTTAGTTCTCAATACCTAGATGGCGCCGTTCTACCTATGCACTTACAAGGAACGGAACGTAATAGTTTACTTCGATGTGACTTGTTTCATAAAAAAAAACGTATTGTGTATGTCAGATTTCATTGTCATTCCTGAAAAAAATTACATAATTACATGGTATTTATATGACATTGGCCGAAATTTTAATGAAAAACCCAAAACAAGCACATAATTATGAAGAAGAAGAAGAATGAGTAAAGATTTTGGCTCCATACACAATGATATTTATATTATTATTGTCCTTATACTCGTAGATGAACATACTTCGTTCAAAGCCATCTTGAGAAGCTTTTGAAAGACTTTTTTTTCTTAAATGGCCTGTCAGAAAATCGCCCATTGCCCCGCGTGCAGCGAGACACCATTGCATTTACTAACATTTTTAAACCGGTTGCGGTGACTTGGCCAAAACGTTTCCGTTATATTTATTTATTTGAAACTTTATAAAATAATATTCAGTTACAACAATATGTTTTGTTAATGACTGTTCCAAAAATATATTAATAGATAACTGGGGTATCCAACCGGAATATAAAATTATAATTTATTTGTGATACCCTGCACGGTGGATCAAAGTGGAATAGAAAATATTATAAAACAAAATTGATCCCCCAGGGTATCAAATACGGGGTATCCAACCGGAATAACTCCAATGTCTGTACTTCTTTGTTTTTATAATACCTACTTAAATTACCTGACTCGATACGAAACAGTTTTTTATTGAAGGACATGAAAATTTTAATCGTGAACCCGTGAACGCACTATTTGAAACTGTATAGGATTTAACTTATCATTATCTGCAAAATTATAAGGAACTATGAATAAAATTCATCATTATCAAATTTTCTTTGGCTTTAATGATGTGTTGTCAAAACATAGGCGATAATTGACATTCTCAGTGTTAACCATATTACTGTAATGTTTCATCTAAAGCGGTTCGATAATTTTTGCGTCAAGAAATAACAAACACCCATCCATAAAAACTTTTTTATATCAGTAAGACTATTTTGTGGTTGATTTTTTGGTCTATTCCACTTTGATCACCTGGGTGATATCACCCAGGTGACCATTGGAAACAGTTTGAGTATCCTCTGGTCACCTGGAAAAATGATCACCTAGGTGATCATAGGCGACTCCAATTAAAATTATTATTTCGGCATCCGTAAATCACCTAAACATTTTAGTCTTTTTTAATCACCTAGGTGATCATAGGCGACTCCAATTAAAACTATTATTTCGGTATCCGTAAATCACCTAAAACATTTTAGTCGTTTTGCCGAAAAACACAAACAACCAATAGCAATCACCAAAATTCACAGCCAAAGGTAACTCCTTGAATAAACAAACTGCGTAGATTCAAAATATATTTTAACCTGCCAGTGCTTCACCAAACAATGTTTGTGTCAAGCTTTGGCAGATTCAAATGTTTGCCAAACATTTGAATAGGGTAAATGTACCCGTTCACCGACCACCGCCTTTTAAAATGACCAATAACAGTGAAAGAAAATGGGCAAAAATTTATTCAGGATGCTTCATTTACAAGTTTTAGTGCACTGAGTAGGTACTAGTTCTTAGCAACGTACTTGTACTGCTGTACTTGTACAATTCTTTTTTGATAATTTTACAAGAAAGGACTTTAAATTGGTCAAGAACTGGCGGTGAGTTACTGATCAAGAACTGGCGCATTCACCCTTTACGTAGTTATAGAATTTTTATTTTGACCTCTGTGACGAACCGTGATAAACTAAACTTATTATTCCATGGTCAAAGATCGACAAAAAGCTGCGTTTGTATGTCTTTTGGGATAATATTTTTATTATAAAAATCCAACCGCTGTTACAAATACAGTCAGATGGCTTACCACAACACTGCTCCATCCATTTTCACAGATAACATTCACCCGAATTTATTCACGACAAACATTCGTATTTTGTGTAGAAACGTTGCAAGAATATTGTACCTACTGGCTAGAATTTTTCTCTTCTTTAATAAATAATTTTACGTACATACATATTAGGTTTGTACGCTAGAATAGTAATCTTGATTTTTGAACCGCGGTAGAGCTTCTTTTGTTATTTTAAGCAAACTTAGGAGTATTTTTGAGGATTTGTATGTAGGTATGTTTAATTAGACAATGAGATAAATTTTGATATCCTTTTCTGTGGTTGTGTTTAAAAGTAAAAATATAACATTGATTTGGATTATGAAATTTTATTTAAATAACCTGGATGCTGTATCTTTTGACAATTTTCAAAAATAGAAAACCACATCATTTTTATGTACCTGCCAACCCTTACGAAGTTTCTAAGATTTTTTTTTTCTAAAATGAATAGTTTGCGCGAGAGACACAAAGTGATAAAAAAAATAACTGCCTCAGTGGTACTGTGGTAAGAGCGTTCGGCTCTAATACCCGGAGTTCGTGGGTTCGAATCCCACGGGGAACATCACTTTGTGTGATTGTTTCCAGTTTGGTTAGGACATTGCAGGCTTGAATCACCTGAATGTCTGAAAAGAATGACGATTCCGTGCTTCGGAAGGCACGTTAAGCAGTTGGTCCCGACTATGTTCCAAGTAGGTTTCCCCTGTAAGAGTTACGGAGGTCATATGGCAATCGCTCCATTGTAATAACTAGGCTTGTCAAATCTAGGATCATAGCCGAAGCGGACCCTGAGCTCCATACTGGATGCAATCGGGAATACGCTGGGATGATGATGACAAAAAGTGATAAAATGTGTCCCCTCCCCCCCCCCAACTCCTGTGATTTCTAAAATAATAGAATGATAAAACTAAAAAAATATTATGATGTAGGTACATTACCATGCAAACTTCCAGCGAAAATTGGTTCAAACGATATCAAGTAATTTTTTTAATACGTCATAAATCGTAAACCGCATTGGCTGCTACGGAACCCTTCATGGGCGAGTCCGACTCGCACTTGGCCGCTTTTTTTATTATATGATTTTACGTTTAAAGTGATAATGATAAAATTTGATTCGGTTACAATTGTAAGCAAAGGTTATCAGCAATGAACATCTCTAATTTGGCAGGACCTGCACGTTATTTCTCTGCATACAGATCACATAATGTGAACTGTATTGAATTAACGCAAATATTATTTTTAGCTTCCATAGAGAATGCCCGCATTATTAAATTTAATATCTGGTATTTAAAAGTTTTTTTTTTTACAAGCACGTCCTCGGTTTTATTATTTCATAAACTATATAGTCCAGAGGAAAAGCTGAAACCGGTGCCAAAATGTTCGTTAATGACTCTGTAATAACATACAAAAAATGCAGGGTCAGGAGTCACCGGGGTCATACGAAAAAAAAATGGAAAAGGGTGAAAAAATGTATTTTTCCTAAAAATCTCGAAAACTAACAGAAAAATGAGAAAAGTTTCAGACAAAAGTCGTAGAAAATTACTTTGTCTACAAAAAATGTTCTTATCAATTTGCGCGTATCGCGCACCGTTTCTTAGGAAATCGCGTACAATTCACACTTGAAATAGTAGGCTTGGATGTAGCAAATATACTCGTAGGTACAGGTAATAACTTACGTCAGCAAATTGAGTGATGGTATCCAATGAAATCAACCCTAGTATTATACGGACAATAAAAAAATCATAAATGCTTTAAATACGGGCTACAAAAATGCCATTAAAAATTTATTACACATACGACACTGAGTTAACTTTTTACATACTGCTTTATAAATACTCAGAACTATATTATATTCCAGTATTCCTTTGCAAGTTGGACTGTCGCAAACATGTCAATTACATTTTCAATTGCATTACTGACTTTGGGATACGTAGTCGCGCAATATGATTCAGATGGTGAGTTAGAAATTTCCAACTTGTATCCACATCGCTGCATTCATTTAAGCCGTCAACGTGCAACTATAAATAGCGTGGTGGATATGCCACGGTATTTGCTTTGAATATCTATCTATATCTATGTGTCAATCTATCTGGCTTTAATAAATCCCTGAACTGTTTGTGTGAAACTTCAGAATAACTCTAGAGCAGATCTATTTTGCTTTGTTTATGTATTCATAATCTTCATATATATTATGTATGGGCGGATGAATATAAGATATTCTTTATTGCACGAAAACATAGATGTATGTACATTAGATACAAGCATAATGGTGTAGGTAGAAAGGATATCCTCCGCTTGTCACATATTTTGGTCAAATTGTGAAGGTGGGTTAAAAAACGAAAGTGTTTAGAATAATTAGGTATGTCTGTCTCACAAATTTGAGTACAAAAATGTAAGAAAAATGGGTCAAATGCCCCTTTCCGTACATTGTGTCATTCACATTTTTTTAACTAATGTTCTTTTGTTTCTAATGGGACTCCATGGTTTAAAAGGCTAAATGGCGCTGTAAGAATAATTTCTAACGATACTAAGAGTATTAAAACCACTCCCAATTTTTATTTTATTGTCTTGGTATTGGGACCTCGGGAAAAGAATCTAGAATATAAAGAGATCTGGCTCACACCCAACTTCTGGTACTCTACAAGAGAAAAGAGGTTATCGACATTACGGACTAAAACACTAAAATTTTCTTACCGAAAAATCCATGTGCATATTTTTCACTTCAGTTGGAAGTAGTCTTGTTAAACTACCTAGTTTAAGCAGATTTTTAACATACCTATACATATTTTATTACGTAGCTTCTTAAAGCTTAAAGAATTTTTAAATCTTGGAGAAATATTTGAACATTTTGAATTTAAAGATAGAATTATGTTCTTCTATTGCATGTATGTAGGTAACCGGAACGGGTAGGGGATTTAAATGACCTGTAAAATATAATATAGTTTAATATATAATACAAGTATGTTTGGACCTATCTGGTTGTTTCTATGTATAATATGTAGGTATGTTATTAAAAAAAAGAAATATAATAAATAAGTAATGTTTATCCGTTGTCTGGCACCCATAGTTAAAGCAATGCTTACTTTTGGGCCAGACGGCCCTCGGTGAATAATGTTTCGTTATTTTTTCTGATTAGGAATCAAAGCTACATTCAACACATTCAAAACTCCATTTGATAAAGCCAAAACATATTTTGTTACAAAATAATCGACCGCGAATGGCTTAAGATTTAACAGCTAGAGCTAACATAATCTGGACGTTAAACGTTTCATTGTCGGGCAAAGTCTTAAATAAGATTGTTTCCGGACGATATCCGACTTTAAAATAACAAAAGTTTGTTATTTATTTAAACGATACGATACGATAACGAGACGATACTTATAAATGGAGCGTGTTAATATAAGGTAGCCAAGTGGCAACCTACTTGATCAGATACTTACTGATAGGGATAATTTGATGCCACGCTAAGGTTGAAGACGTAATTATGTAAGCGACACTGGCAGGATTTCCAATGTTTTCGGCAATGTGATAAAAGCAAGAGCTGGAACTATCCAGCTATTAAGCCACAAGAGTGAAACCAGCTCGTCCTAATCGGGTAGAAAAGGAAAACCGGGGAGGTTTGTGGGTAGTGAGAAAACCTCTTTCTTTAGTCACGAGCCCTCCATACACGGCTGCAGAAAAGACCCCAGACGTCGCAAGCCTTTGTTTAAGGCGTGTAAATGTGCTCTGCATCGCTAATAACAAAAAAAAAGAGTGTCACAAAAGCAAAAACATGATTTCTATATTCTATAAGTTATATTACTGGAAACTTTATTTTATTCCATTTAAAAGTTTATGTAAGACAGAAACATCCACCTATACACAGGGAAATTCCCTTTTAAAATAAAATTAGATAAAATATATGTACGCAAAAAAATTAATTATAAAAAAAAAAAACCAGTCCACAAGATATTAAAAGTTTTAAGAATAAAGAAATGAAAATGCACTGAAAGTAGAAGCATAAGTGCAGTTTTGTGTATGTTTAAATTATTCTAACTACAGCCTAGTGTATTATTGAACAAAAATGCGGTCATTTCATTTTATTACTTCTTTCTTCTACGTCATGCTCTTATCGTAAATCTGAATTAGGTATGAGAATCTTTCTCTGTGTTTATTAGATTTCTGTTCCACTTAGAAGTACGGATACAGAATTTCCTTCAATGAATGTTAATTGTTATGTTTATTAGTATTTTATAGGGTCCTATACCCGGAAATAGGGCCAAAACCAACAACATAATATTCTAATCTGATAAGAATAATTGCTAGATTTTATTTCAAAAAATATTATTTTAATAGATATTCAGCCTCGTGCAGAACCAATCAGCATAAGAGAACATCCCTACTATGTAGGAATAGAAAACGTACAAGACTGCGGTGCAGCTCTAATTTCGGAACGCTTCGTGATTACCACTGCAATCTGCGCAATCCCGTTGTAAGTAAAATACATCTTATGATGTAATTTTTCTTGACCCAAGAATTGAACCCAGGACCCCGATTTCGCTGCCCGATACTAAAACCATTAGATTTCCATTTCTTTATTTCTTTATTTGGGAAAAAAAATCGAATGCTGAAAAAATGTTTTTTTATGGTTTTTATATAAGGTACTTATGAAGAATACATTTTTAAAGTTCATCACCATTTTCAGAGAGGAAGGTTCCTATGTGTATGTTGGAGGAACCACTATACGATCGAGCCAAGACGTATTAATACAACATGTGATTGTAAATAAGGACTACACGGTCACGTAAGTATAGGATAATAATATCTCAGATTTTATTTTCCATGTTTATACTACCCACTATATACACCCTCGTTTTTCCCTTTAACTTCCCGCCATGACATGTGACGGTTGACTAGCAAATCCTCGGGTACACTAGTGGAGTGAACTTTACTGTGGCTCCAAGTATGGCAGGAGTTTCCGATGGGTTCGCTGGTAAAGTCACAAAAGTAAATGATACTCCAGCTCACGTGACACTGCCACTAGCTCGTGAGTTTCAAGGGTCCTGTAAGGTGGAGAAGGTATACCAGCTTTCTGGTTATAAAGCCTTATATGAACCTCGTCCGGTTGTTGCCGAGAGTGTAAATAATTTCCCAAAAGGGCAGAGATTTTTCGTCAATAGTAACAACACTCGTATCGACTGATATTGACGTTTGGAAAAAGACAGTCGGTTATAATCGGTTGATGGATATTTTAGTCAGTCATTAACAACACAGAAACAGATATCAGCTGTTGAAATTATTATAATATTGTGTAACAGTAAATAGCTAAGTCGATTCAAATCGATTTTGGAAATTGGTTGTGAAAATTTGACGGATTGGGGTGGTCTGGTGTGCTGTCGACTGTACAAATAACTATGTAACTTCACAAACCACTGTTTGTGATGAGAAAAATATTATTATTATATTATTATTAAAACCTATATTTATAATATTTTACACCCGTCGAGGTCCTAATATTTAGTGCCAGGTCTGTAGTTTCTTATTATTTTTAGCGCCTCGATGGTCTAGTGGTTTAAGTACTGGGCCGAGTTCTCCAGGGCATGGGTTCAATTCCCGGGTCGAGCTAACTTTGTGTCAGTTTTTTTTTTAATACAGTTTGGGTTTGTGATCACCAACCTGCATTTGGCAAGCGTGGTGAATAAGCCAGTACCCATAATAATTGTAGCGATGACTTGATTTCAAGGATGGGGGCCTTTGCTCTGCAGTGGGACATTAAATAGGCTGGTACTTTACTCTTTTTCTTTCTTCAGGTTTTATGAGGGTGGATCGAGTGATATTGCCCTCTTAATGCTTGACAGCAATGTTACATTCTCGGATAGCGTACAAGCAATAGACCTACCAAGAAACGAACCAAACCCGGAAGATACTAACGGATACACATTAGTTTTCAGAACAGGAACAGAAGTAAGTATTATATAAAAATCTTTATAATTATTATAATCAAAACCGTATTCCTATAAATACTGAGACAAGAGCATGGGTAAGTCACAAAAATATAATTATACTTATGCGACTCATTACGTTTCAGGTATGTCATCAATTCCCTTATTTTGTAATTCAAAAACTTACCAAAGTTTTGCAATGTTATTTTATACCTACTTAAGATGACATTTGACCAATCCTAAAAATAATATTTTCTCTTGTACTGTGTCTTCCGCTCTACTTATTATTTTATACGAGAACTACATCATTTGGCAGGCAGACGCGCAGCCCTACTGATGGTAAGCGGCAACTGCGGCTTTTTCCATTTAGGGACACTTCATCAGGAAGTGAATTAAAAATCACTTGGGGTGTCTGCGTTTTTGCGCATTTAAAATCCACCTTGTTTTTGTATTTATAATTTTATTATCTAGGAAACGCAATCTCTAAAAGAAGAGACGAATATGTATATCTACCCAGCATCAGACTGTTACAAACGTTCCGAGTATAAAACAAGAGACTTGAACGATGAAGAAACAGAGGATATCAACAGTGCTGAGATATGTGCAGTCCAGACTATGGGTTCTGGCGAGGAAGTTTGTGAAGTACGTATATTTTTTTGATTAAAATATGTTTTTTTGTGTTTAAACTAAGCCAGCACTTGACCACAAAGTCTGATTTTAAACAACTATGCGTTCTACAATGGAGCGTATTTGCTCAGACAGAGCCCGTTAATTCTGACCTTTAAGAGCCTCAAGTTAAAATATAATGCATAGGAAAGACAGACTCCGCAAAAAAAAAGACCCAAGGCAGAAATCGAATTCACGACTGGTTATACCCATGCTAGCCGCTATTCCAAGAAGAAGGTTTTAGATATATAAAAAATTAAAAAAAATTAAAAAAATAGTAGACCGATAGTTTGCAGTGCGATTATATATTTTTTTTTTTTCAGAGCAATGAGGGCAGTCTCTTGATCAAGGAAAACATCTTATATGGAGTAGGCGCCTTCCGGTATGATGACTGTCAAGAAAGTGGCAATTTCCTTGTTAACATAGAAACTTACATACCTTGGATTGATGAAACAATGGAGAGAGTTGAAAGCACGCCGCCAAGTGAATTCTTGGTGTTTGAATGAATAAGTCAAAAAGTTTATTTTATTTCTTCCAAGTTTTTTTTTTTAAATAATGTACTCTTCCCCGTAATTTCAAAATTAGCAAATGAATTCGATACAAAGAGCACTGAATAAAAATGTTGTAAAACGCTTTTAATTTTTTTATTTTCAATCTAGCTTTTTTCAGCAACGCTGTTTGATATATTTTGCTTTACATGAATCTGAAATACTATAAGTATGAATCGATATCAGATTTATGACAGGTCTGATGGTTCTAGTACTCGGCCTTAATCTCGGAGTCCTGGGTTCAAATTCTGGGTTGAGATTCTGATCACCAATCCACCCTTGGGTGAGCATGGTAATTAAATGATTTTTTTGATTGGGGAAGTGGTTAAATCGTCTGACCAAAACAAGTTCTGAAAAAAGTCTGACCCGAAAGAGACATTTGGTCGCCAATCTGCCTTGTGGCACCAGATGTTGTGAGTTCGAATACCGCTCAGGACAAACATAATTATAAGTGATGTACTATGATTACTATGAACTGTGAATTTATGTGTTTATCTTATATTTGGATGCTCAAATGTATTTAAGTATATATTTTTAGTTCCTTCGTTGTTTCTGATTCCCAGTACTTATAATATGCTACTTAATTTGGTATCAGATCAAACTTATTTTCTAATTTTATTTATTTTCAGTCAAATAAAGGTTTTGCTTAAACCGATCTTCAATTATTACAGATATTTTAAATATTTAAATCTGAACCTACTCAGACATTAATCCCTAATTCAGAAGATTTATTCATAAGTGATTCAAAGAGTTCAACGAAAAGATAAAGTCAAAGATCACCGCCCCATCAAATGGCACATAAATATATATATGTATTATGTATACTAATATTATATAGAGAAATGGATTGTTTTTTTGTTTGTTTGTATGAAATAGGCTCCGAAACTATTAAACCGATTTGAAAAATTCTTTCACTGTTGGAAAGCTACATTATCCCCGGGTGACATAAAGTACTTTTTATCCCGAAAATGTGGGGGAAAGTGTGTGATATTTTAAAAAAGAAATAACACGCGGTAGAAACAGCGGAGACGGCCGCTAGTATTATAAATCTATAGAAAACACTCAGGACAGAACAGACAAAAACGTTCATGAACAAATATAATTTGTACCGTGCGGTTATTGAACCAACCATCATTTATATAACAGCTGAATTCAGAATCATAAATTGAAAAAGTAGTAGTCTATTTTATATCCCACAGCAAAGGACTACACCATTGACTTCAAGTCATGAAGTGAAAATTATGGGTACTAGCCATAGAAATATTATGTACTGACGTAGTACTAGCTTAAAGCGAAACAGACTTTTTATTAAATATAGCGGCTGCCTTCGCGTTTTCACCCGCGCGTTATTTCTTTTGTCAATTATTCTCCCCATATTATTCAATACAAACAAAAAAACAATCAAATCTTTTCTCTTTAATCAGTATACCTATATAGATATAGACAACACTCAGGCCAATACAGACAGAAACGTTCATGAACAATTTCGCTCGACACGGGAATCATCGTAGGTCGGTGCTCAAACCATTCATGGCAACCGAGGATTAAAAAAATAAATAAATATGAGTGTTCTTAGAAAGAAATACCTATCTACAAATATACTATACGAAGAATAAGTGACATTATTATTATACACCTTATTCGTTGTATAACTTTGGAATACCTAAAATATTGAGTATTTCCAGGTATTTTCTTAAAACATGAATAGTGCCGATGATTAATTGACTCTCGAGCGCGTCATGTATCCCGTGAGGAAAATACGTCAGTTCAAGGTTTGTTGGGTATGAAGTACAAATACCTTGAACAATCGCTGTATGGTTTTTCGCAACAAGATTTTTCGCACAAACGTTACATCGCACTAACAAAATATCATCGATGTAATAAAACTGAATTATCGACACAGCGTGTTCGATATAATGAAAATCGAACTATCAACTTTCGCACTCATATATGGGACCCAATTTGGTGTCTCCACCTTTTAAATAAAGGAAAATGCGATTTTCCAATAATTTATAATTCGTACAGGCAAGATCCTTAGTTCCGTAGAACCTTTTAACATTTTAAATTCTCATACTGCGTTATACTTATGCAGTAAGCACTTTTTTATGAAATACGACGGCTCCACACAATATAATGGTAAGTGATCACTACCGCCCATAATATGAACCTGTTTTGTCTGATTTTAAGCTTGAAGTTACTGAGTAACCCACTCAACCTTAAAAAATCAAGAATCAGAGTATTTTTCTTAAGGCTACCAATGTGATTTCACTGCCAGCTTCGAAATGATGTTTCTATCGAGAAGAATTAATTTTTGGACACAATCATAAAAAAGTAGTATCGTTTAATACAAGCAACTTCTCAAATCCCCAGAGTAATCACAGCGCTTACAGAAATAATTATAATGAATGATCACACAATAACTCAATGCACAATTACTGGCAATTTAAAATAATAAGGGCGCGTATCGCTCGAACGGGAATCTACCACCTAAGAGCTCGAAGGAATTCTTCAGTGGGGAATTTCATTAAATTCCTTTGCCCTCTTATTGATATGGGTGCCAGTCGCTCGGTTGGGTCGCACTTTATTAAGAAATCATATGAATGTAGGCGGGAATGGGCTTACGTGACGATGCGCGATATTGCTCCGGCTGGTGGAGAGAATAATAAACAATTAGGTTACGCCCTAATTGATTCAGCTTCTCCTTTGTCGGTATTTGTTAGTTGGTGGGAATAGAGAATCCATAATATTGCATTCTTAGAGTATGATAAAGAAGTCTTATACATTTTTGAAATGAGGTAATGTTTTTCCGGTTTGTCCACTTGTCCCTACCAGTGTCTCCACTAGTAGAGACAAGTCCACTTTTTTGTCCACTTGTCCCTACCAAGTCTCTTGTTTTCAACCAATTATATTTTGTACTACTCACAAATGATTTAAATCATGAGATTTGTTACTGAGGAAACAAATAATTATCACAGGGCCGTGAAAATTGGAGGCTCTTCCTTGGTCGAGTAAAATATGTGTCGTTTTAACGGACACTTCGTGTTTGCGTTCACTAATAATAAAATGTATAATAAGGCCTTAACCCTGTAGTGGGAAAAATGGGTTTTCATTTTTAGGCGCACTAATAATGACAGGTCTATAGTGACAGGCGCAATGCTGCCCACTACCTTACTAATAAGAATAAAATTGCAGACGCTCTAATGTAAAAGCCTACCAAACTTTGGGTATTACTCGTAGAACCATGCAGAAGACAGTCGTCAGCAGGCCGGATGGGGCATTTGGTAGTGACCCTGCCCTATACGCCAGGGGTCGTGGGTTCGAATACCAACCAGGACAAATACTTATGTAATGAACATTTGTGTTTGTTCTGAGTCTGGATGTTTATGTGTATTTAAGTATAATTCATATTTGTGGTATGTACCTTCGTTGATTTTGACACTCATAACACAAGTGCTTACGCTACTTACTTTGGGGTCAGATAAATGTATGTGATAATGTCCAATATTTATTTATTTTATAAAAAACAAACAGATCCTGTCTTTCGAAATGGGTTGGCAGAGAAGTATCACTCTCTCACAGATGTATGAGTAGTAGCCTTGCGCTACGTTTGTGAAGCCCCCCCCCCTACCCGTTCTCCATACTCCCCCTCCTATTATTAAAAGGTGGACACTGGACAAGGCATCGGAAGTCCTAACGAAGGATACCTCGTAGAAATCACTTAACAAATACTCGGAAAACTTTGCTTTCCAGTCAGTTTGTACCTGATTAACTTTATACGTCTTTTTAATATTCCTTTTAATATTGCTCTAAATGAAACGCAAATTAGAATACGCACGTTTTATTCTAAATATAAATTTCACAGTCGCATCAACAATGCATATTACCGGAAATGAAATATGATTCGTTTTGGTTCGACTCCGGAAATGGGAGTCGCAACGGGGTAATACCTAGTAATGCAAGTTACATTTTCATTAAACAATAAAAATAATAACTTATTTTTCAAAAGCTATAGCATAATAATTACCCTTCTTTTTACTACAATAACAGAAAATATGGAAGTTTATTTTATTGTTTTTTATTTATATCAATTTTACCTATCTACCTGCACACAATTTCTTTCCTGGCAACTGATTATCTAAATAAACTGTCATAATAGTCTTATTAATTGATTTGTGATTACGGAGGCGTCATCTTACCTGTACTTAAGTATGATATTGCACCTTAAAAAATACTAATAAATATTTTACCTTATTACTAAGCGTTCCATATACATTAAGTTTTCCTAAAAAAATTCTTCAAGCGCCATGTTTAAGAAGTTGTAAAAGATTTTATTAAAAAGATGTACTTTTGTTTCGCCGCAGTCGTTCACTTGATTAGCAAAGAGAGTATCTCAGGTACAATGCTAATGGACATGACCTGAGTTCCCTTTCAGACTTCAGTCAGGAAAAATTAAATTAAGGCTAAAAGGAGGTACGGGTCTACTTGAGCATTTTAAACGGCTAACTCCTTTAGAATTGTCGCATTGCTGTGTTTTTACAGGCACTAGTGTAGACTTAATTACCAGATTTGCTATTTTGACACTGTTATAAATATCAAAAAATCTAAAACGTATGAAACAGCTTTAAATTACAGGTGAACTCTACTGCTACAACAAAAAAATTGAAATAAATATTATAATTGCGAAAGTTTGTAAGGATGGATGTATGGATGTAGATATATATGTATGTTTGTTACTCTTTTACGTAAAAACTACTACATGAATTTTAATGAAACTTTACAATAATATAGCAAATCAGAATAACAGAAAGGCTACAATTTATAAAGATATTCCCGCGGGATAACATCCTATAGTTCACGCGGGCAAAGCCGCGAGCGGAAGACTAGTTTGAAAAAAGTGACTCTCAGTGACTTATTTATTTAAATTAAGAATTATTATTCAGCGCCATCTTTCATTGCTTGTAGAACTGTCTGTTTTTAGGGTTCCGTAGCCAAATGGCAAAAAACGGAACCCTTATGGATTCGTCATGTCTGTCTGTCTGTCTGTCTGTCTGTCTGTCTGTCTGTCTGTCCGTCCGTATGTCACAGCCACTTTTTACCGAAACTATAAGAGCTATACTGTTGAAAATTAGTAAGTAGATGTATTCTGTGAACCGCATTAAGATTTTCATACAAAAATAGAAAAATAATAATAAATTTTGGGGGCTCTCCATACTTAGAACTGAAACTCAAAATATTTTTTTTCATCCAATCCTTACGTGTGGGGTATCTATGGTAAGGTCTTTTAAAATGATAATAAGGTTTCTTATATCATTTTTTTCTAAACTGAATAGTTAGCGCGAGAGACACTTCCAAAGTGGTAAAATGTTGGTCCCCCCCCCTGTAACTTCTAAAATAAGAGAACGATAAATCTAAAAAAAATATATGATGTACATTATTATGCAAACTTCCATTGAAAATTGGTTTGAACGAGATCAAGTAATTAGTTTATAAATTTTTGGGGCTTCCCATACTTAGAACTGAAACTCAAAAATTTTTTTTTCTTCAAACCCTTACGTGTGGGGTATCTATAGATAGGTCTTTAAAAATGAAAATAAGGTTTCTTATATCATTTTTTTCTAAACGGAATAGTTTGCGAGAGAGACACTTCCAAAGTGGTAAAATGTTGGTCACCCCCCCTCTAACTTCTAAAATAAGAGAACGATAAAAATAAAAAATATATATGATGTACATTACCATGCAAACTTCCATTGAAAATTGGTTTGAACGAGATCAAGTAATTAGTTTTTTTTTTTTAACGTCATGAATCGTAAACCGCAATTTTCCTCTCATTCAATCAACTCAAATATAAAAACGTCGATCAAACTTACAAAGAACTACAAGAACTTTTATATTATGATGATACTTGCTGCTACGGAACCCTTCATGGGCGAGTCCGACTCGCACTTGGCCGGTTTTTGAAGTTAGAAGGTCAGTAAAATAAGGGTCACCAAAGGTCTCCTTTATAAGTTCGTTTCTTGCAACCAGCTAGGGTTAGAAACCATGCTGCTTAATGTTTAGTTAAGTAGCGAACAGAACATGGAGTTTTTAAATAATTTATTTTAATTAGCATGGCAATTTATACTTTTTTCAAAATAGATCGAAGAAACAGACTTGTCTTTATAACAAAAACCGTTTTCATAAATAACGATCAATCTATTAAATACGAACGAAAGTAAATTTAAATATTAATACTTAAAGAACTCTAATTTAAATTTATTATAAGTAGTACTCCTTTAACCTAATAGAATTACCACCTAATCAAATTTGCTTTAATTATGTTTGACAGACTTTAAGTTAAATCAAGTCAAGTTAAATCAGATTAAGTACATAAATCAGAAATATATTTTTAAGATGTCATTAATATTATAACTATGCCTATTTTGCAAAGTAGTAAAGTATATAATACATACATAGTAGTAACATTATATTATCTGTGGCAGTAGTTAAGTACGAAAATTCCCGGAAAGTGAAACTAAAAACAGAACATAAATAATTACACGTTTTAGATATTTTCGGCAGTTACAAATTAAGGAAGTAATGATTCTAAGTAAGGTTCAATGCTATTTAAATATTTCCTTATTAAATTGTAATAACTTGAAAATTAAATTATATTTAGCTACTTATCATAAACAAATATTAATAATTTTAATGGGAGAAGGAAATACTTGTGCTAAAAAAACAAGAATCACTTGTAATTTCAGAATGTTAGTACAAGACTTCCTTCGTGTGTGGCACTTTAGCCTACGACCCGCCTCATGGTAGGCGGTTACTCTCGGGCTGGTACATTCAGCGCCAAAATCATCTGAGCGTATAAACCTACCAAAAATATCTGAACATTTGACAAACATTACTCTTAGAACAATACTTTTTGGTGTAAATATCGTTTACTGTCATTTCGCTCCTTAAATGCAAAAGGGCCGCAAAACAAAAAATCAGCAAACCAGTTTTATTACAAAAATGTGATCTAAGCACTCGATATTTCGACTGTCCCTACGTACAGTATCGAAATTGAAAATATGCAATTTTTTTTACAGCTCTAATATATTCCATTTTTAGTATATTTTCACCCCCAAAAGAGAAAAAGCAATAAAATGTCCATTAATCCATATTTTTCATCAGTACAATATCGATACTTAACAATCGACCCAGCGTAAACTATCGAATTTTGAATTTCGATAATGTACGCAGAGACGAGAAGCGAGCGATCAGCACGAAACTGCCACTACTAATGTTATACGCCGCGCCCCGCGCCCCGCGCACCCACGCCTGCCGCTAGCCACAGTTACCGTGTTGAAACGACGTGGATGACCGCGATTTAAGCGCTTACGAAATTTATTTTACTCTACGTATACTATCGAAAGTCCCAGATTCGATTTTGTACATCGTTCATATGTTTTGTGAGGATGTCGAAAGTAACCGTTTCGATATTATTCGTTGGTGGGGATTTTTTTTTAAATATCGAATCTGGCACATTCATTAATATACGCGGGTGCATTATTTAATGACCCTATCGAAAGTACCATTTACGATAGTTTCATTTGGAATTATTTTTATTTCGTTGCTTTATTTCGATAATATACCACAGAACAAAATCTTTTTAAATGCAATTCTGTGGTTTTACTTACTTCATAATGTTAAAATAATCTTATTTTAATCAATTCAAGGTCATCATTGCCAAAGAAAAGCATTAGAAGGGATGATTGACGATGAGCTATCCTCAGATAGGAATTGGCTAGAAGTACCAACAACATTAGTTCAAAATGCCAATATTGATGATAATATCTAGAGTGTACTTGATAGCTCGGAAAATATTCCAATACCATCTCCGTATGCAGATAATGACTCACCAAACCATACACCATTGCCTGTTTCTACAGCTGAACAGAAAGCAAAAATAAACAAATTTTTTTTTTAACGGGCTTTTCCTAAGCAAGCGCGCTTCATCGTAGGCAGCATAATTGTTTAACATCAGGTAACTTTGTGGTCAAGTGCTAGCTTAGTCCAAATATAAAAAAAAACTTTTTATTTCGGACAGCGTGGATCCATAATTTGTTAGTAAACAATTCATAAAAACTACGTTAGCATCTAAAACTAAAAAATATAACGCTAGTGACACGATAGGTGAGTGTGTTAAGAGTTACTAAAAAAATCTGTTTCTGTAGTACATAACTCTCCGCACCAGGCACCTCCACAGCTGTGATGTGTATCTATCAGCCATCGTCATCAGGATGCTGTTGTGGCTGTCCCGCGTCCTGCGGATCAGGGATACCGTTTTTTTTTGCGAATGATGGCCGTATAGCCGCCAGTTTGATATTCTGCAAACATTCCCGATGCGCTACAGAAACGAGCCAGACGGAAGCTAAACTAGTTCCGTCTGCCCCCAGTAGGGGCAGATGCGACTAAAAAGTTTCGACTGCCCCTACTGGGGGCAGATTTGGTAGGGGCAGTCGGAAATAATCCACATCATCCTTAAGACAACATTATATTGGACACGTAGGGTATTTAACGATCGTTTGGAGTACACAGTCCACAGACTTCCCGTGTACTGTAGTACATGCTCTGGCAATAGGCTTTGAAAAGCGTAATCTTAACTTGTTCCGCACAACAGGTGAATCTGCAAGCCAACATATTTCCTCTAACCACCAGAGCCCTACGTTCCCTCTCAATATCGTCATCGTCTCTATGGTCGTCAGCAACGATATGCCCCAGATATTTGAATTTAGTAACACGGTTAATGCCTGTTTCATTCAATAAAATGAAGGAAATGTTACACGTATTCTTGGGACATTTACCGGCGGCCTTGAAAACCATTTACTCTGTTTTTTTGGCATTATACAGTAACCATGAGCCCGTGATCAGCGGCGTATCTCTCACAGACACTCAGCATCTCTCTAAGACCTCCCATAGTAGGGCTGATACTAACGCCGTTAATTCGACATCCAACACGCATGCTGCTCACCTCCACTATGAGATCATTTATATACCTATGTTAAAGAGAATGAGAAGAGAGCCTCCGAGACAGTATCCGCCCATCCAACATAGTTTGGTTGGTGTACCAAAACCTAAACATGTTTATGACTCCCTCCAGTACACCCCTGCTCCCCAGCTTCCTCCAAAGCATGTTATACGACACTAGATCGAAAGCCTTAGAGAGATCCAGGAAACAGGCGTATACCGGCGTCCTGCGATTCGTGTAATATTTTTAAATGCGACATACTACTAACACATCTGGAGACAACTCCGATGATTCTGATTAATAAAATAACATTGCAAATAAAATAATTAGTATTGTTATTAAATTAATAAGAGATAAGAGGTTCTGTTTTGTTTTAGATTGTTATTTATTTTAATGGATGTATAAGAGTTATTTTTTTATTTTATAAATAGCATGATTCACTTTATAAAATTGTTGATTTGGAATATTAATGTAATTTTATAATTTTAAAATTATATACATTATATACACATTATATAAACATTATATTATACCAATAATAAATTTGGCTGGGATTATAATAATGATTACTTGTAGAATTAATAACTTTATACAACAAACAAAGACTGAAATGAGATTCTTAAAACTGCTTGTTAATAAGAAGGTAAAAAATAACTGTAAAGGCGATTACTCAAAACTATTCCAAATATGTAAAGTATTACCTATTAATCTAAAGCATAAATTTTTATTACTTTTAAATAACCATGGCACTCAGGAGCATGGCCTAGGACTAGTAGATAATAGCTACAACACTCGGTCGATGTTCGCTGGCAAATTAAATGTTCCGCGAGTCACTAACTATTTTGGCGACCGTACATTACGGAAAAGACTTCCTTATTATTTAAATAGTTTGCCAATGGATATTAGACACGAGAAAAATTATAAATGTTTTAAGATTAAGCTAAAAAAATATCTCCACACATTAAGCTGAGTATGCATAGTGAGTGGAGATATATTCTTAGACGTTATATAGTAAAGTAGTATTATAAGAGACTGGATCCTGCAGTCAAACCATCTATATGGTTTTGTAGGACATATGTTTGTACCCACACTATAATTTTCGTAAATAAATAAATAAATAAATAATAATAAATAATATATAACTATCATTACAGTAGCTATCATTAGACTAACTTAAAATCATTACAGTTATTTATTTACACCTATATTAGTTAATTTTAATACGTATAATATTGAAACAAAAAAAAAACTCCTATTTACTGTATCGAATTTGCCACTTTCAATATTTTCCTAATAAAAAAATCTGACATAAATTATCGAAAGAGTCACTTTCGATAAACTTTGGTAACTTTTATCCGACATAAATTATCGAAAGAGTCACTTTCGATAAACTTTGGTAACTTTTATCCAAAGTATAATATCGAAACTGCCTGTTTCGATATTTTTGATAATCGATGAACGTAATAAAGTATCGAAAGTAGAGTTTTTCGAAAACTATAAGGAAATTAGATGCCAGGGTATAACATATTTGTTAATTAATGCAATTTTGATATACATCCCAAATTAATCGCAGTTAGCTCTATAAATATAGATTTTGTACATAAAATTAACTTCAAAACGCTGCCCTGTAAAGTACTACATTCCCATTTCGATACTATACGTAGGGACAGTCGATTTTATAGTGTAATGAAGACTCCTGCAATTTTAGCTTTTATAATTGAAAAACAGTGAGAGCGCCTCTTTTGCATTAACGCGGTTTGACCAGTAATTTCAGTGCAAAAGCGCCATATTGTGAGTTGCGACCCGACCGGAGCGAGTTTTTATAGACAAAAGGGCCACATTTTGGATTGCTACTACTTTGCACAAAAAATCACGTAAGTGATCGTTGTATTACTAGAGCAAAGTAGCCGTTTTTTGGTTTACTTCTGTTTTGAATAAAATAACGCACCGATATGCCTAGTATTGTTTTAAGCATAAGTGATACTTTTGGAATACGTCTATTTTGTACAGAATTATGCACGCGTATGTATGTCTCTTATAATAATTTTATGAATTACTAATACTTTTGAATATGTATCTGTTTTAGTAAAAACTAATATTTTTAATTTACATATCAATTTGTATTGATTTTTACTTTTTATTACATTAAAACTTAGTACATTTTATTAACATCTTAAGTTGTTGCTTAATATTTATAAAACAAACAATATTTATTAACATACAATGCTTTGCTTATTTACAGAATGACTATCAGAGCAAGAATAATTTTTATACTTGTGATATCAATGTTGAATCAGTCTCTCCAAGTTGTCTCAGACTGGGGAGATGCCAATTTGGTCAGCTTTAACCCCACCAAAACGCAGGCGTGTCTGTTTTCCACCAAAAAGAGCGCATTTGAGTTGGCTCCCTCTTTTCGTGGCGTATCTGTCCCTTTATCTGACCGACTACAGCTCCTTAGTATGGAATTATCTTCCAACCTAAACTTTGGGAGCTACATAAGTCTGTAGCAGCATCTGCCTCTAAAAAGCTCGGAATCCTTTCCATAGTCAGGCGCTACTTCACTGCGGAACAGCTCCTAAACCTCTACGCTCTGTAGAGGTTTAGGAGCTGTTCCGCATGTTCAAGTTGCATGGAATATTGGTGCCATCTTTTGGATGGTTTTGCTCGATACTAGCTGGCTGCTTTGGACTCTATTGAGCGGCGTGCGAAGAGGCTTGTCGGTGACGATACTTTGGTCGAGAGCTTGCAGAGCCTCGATCATCGTAGGAGGATTGCTTGCCTCTCCGTATTTTACAGACTCCACTTTGGTGAGTGTACTGCTCAGCTGCACGATTTGGTTCCACCAGCTCCGTTCCATCATCGAACTACTAGACTCAGTCAGGGATTCCATCCGTATACAGTGGAGATACCGCGCGTACGAACTAAGCGATTTGCTTCATCTTTCTTGATACGGACTGTGCGGGAGTGGAATTCTCTGTCGGGATCTATCTTTCCTACACAATACAACTTGGGGCTCTTCAAGGCCAGAATTAACGGGCTTTTCCTAAGCAAGCGCGCTCCATCTTAGACCGCCTAGTTGTTTAACACCAGGTGATCAGGCATCTTTGAGGTCAATAGAAAGTTTAGTGTAGTATTATTGTGTTATTATGTATACTGACAGTATAGTAATCTATGTAAATAAAAATGAATTGCTGTTCGTTAGTCTCGCTAAAACTCGAGAACAGCTGAACCGATTTGACAAATTTTAGTCCTAAAATATTCTTGGAAGTCCAGGGAAGATTTAAAAGATGAGAAAATATGGATAAATTGCGAGGAAAATACTAAATACATAATAATTAGGGTTTAAATGAATAAGGTTTACATTAAGAGGGACCTTTCCTATGTTTTTAATTTTATTCTTGATTAGTTAATTAGTGTTTTGAGTTATAGGAAAGTACAATGCGGTGCTGTTAGATGTAGCTCAACCCCAACACATACAATTAATTTGATCTGTACGCACTGATTTGAATGCGTATACTGTAAGGTTTACTGAAGATGTTTTTTTAGAAAGTTTTTTTATTTTATTTAAAAGTAATAAATTATGCTTGTCTCAAAGTCTGAAACTCTTGCTCTGAGAAGCCTAATGTTGTTTTGTTTTTTAGGATTACCATTTAAAAAAACTTGATTTATGTAGAAAGTGTGTATTTTTTTGAGAAATGACACTTAATTTTGGAATAAAAGTTTTATGCAAAAGAGCCATTTGTGTTATTTTTTCAACAAAGATTAAAATCACAAAAAAGTATGTATTTGTAAAAAAACTATTAAAAAGAGACGCATCCAATGATGTATAACACTAATATATAATCTTTAAAAAATATTGAAAAAATACATAAATTCGTTTTTCAAATTTTGTTTTGGCTCTCCTGTAAAAAAGTAAAATTTGGGATTGCGTCCCTTTTGCATTTAATGAGCGATTTATTCTCAAAAAACAGGTGACCCACTAGCTCGTTTGCCCCCCTATAATTTAAAAAAACACTCGTTTCAATCGGGTGGACAGGAGAAACTGGGGAGTTTAGTGGGTAATGAGGCGCTTTAGTCTCGAGTCCCACCTGACACACGGCCGCAGGTCTAGCCAGCGGTTATGGTGCCTCAACGCATTATACTCCGAATAAAAGGCGGTTTACGTCGCCTTTGGACGCTATATCATGTAATTTGTAGGGAAAACATAACGGCTTAGGATATTCAAAGAATATTGAACATGTTTAACTTATCCATTACATCGCAATTTGAATTGGCCAATTATCATGATTAATGTTAGTTTCAACGAACCTTAAATATTTGCCTACACCTACACGGTTTTAAATTATAATTAACATTAAAACCAATTTCTGAGACAACCTGATGCGGCTTCATACGGACCCTATTAGTAATTTTAGAATTAACTGAGATAAAACAAAAGCGGAGGATTTAAAATATCATCGATCTCCCACATTAGGTAGCGGTACTTGAATATTCACTTTATATTAACACTCAATAAAAATATTTACAAAACTTAAATATTATATTGAGGTAACTTTCAATGTTCTATATCTTCATGAGTACGATTACCGAAAAAAAATGAAAGGTTCGGCAAATATTTGTCCACAAGTCGTCGACTTCTCCCATCTCTAGATTATGATAATTGGTACCGCTCAGGGTGCGCATCGATCATAGGAGGATGTTCCGGCACCCTCGGTGCTCCCCACGCAATCAATCATTGCGATAACCAAATAACTGCTATCTATAATGTTCGAAATGCGTGCGGTAAACACGTGAAGCAAAATCTGAGCACTGTTTGCCACTGGGATATTTACCTGAGCTGATTAAACAGTTACACAAATTAACATAATCGAAATCTATGATTTTGTGCTTTCATCAGTTAGTTCTTAAAAATATTGGCAGGTTATTTCACGAATCCGGTAAATCATCAAGAGTCATAATGGATGTGAAGAGGAGCTGAGTTTAGTGGGTGGTCGGACGAATGAGTCCTATATCTAATAGATGTCTGTTTTTTTTAGTTTTAATTCAAGGTATTAAATTGACCTTCTTTACAGTTTATATAATACTTTTTTTATACTACGTCAGTTGGCAGACACGCACGCAGTCCACCTGTTTGGTAAGCGGTCACTGTGGCCAATTCCATTGAGGGACACTTCATTAGAAAGCGTCGCTCAATGTGCTGCCAGACTGTAGGCTCATCATATTTTCGACCCTTGGATTTCAAGTGTACTGGCTGCCACATTAATATTGCCGGAACACAGCCAGAGCTGATATAGCGGCAGATTTCACCTGTGCTAGCCAGTCGGACTCTAAAAAGTCATACTACCAACCACGCCCAAGGCAAGAATCGAACCCATGACCTCCGGGTTTTATACCGAGTGGCTTAGCCACTGTTCCAAGAAGGCGGTCAAAATGGATAAAGTATACATGTTAAAGATGCCTTATGTATATTATTTAGCTAGCTAGATAACTTTTAGCTAGCTAGATAACTTTTCATTCCAGAACTGATATCTATGTTCCGGAGGGATTACGATAGACACTTTCTGTGACATACCAAAATTCTGCGAGCATTTTATTTATTTGACTTAGAACTAACTTAGAAACTATCTGATAGTAGTGAAGCTAGATCTAAAACTTATTATCTAGTAAAATCTTAAAGATTTTTTTGCAGTGATACCCGGTCTATATAGGAGTTTACAAGTACTCAGGGGGTATTTAGAAGAACAAGTCAATTTTAATTCATTTTATTTCTGTTGGTTTTACGCCCAGCTCCCATACAAAAATGCCCATCATCCTTAGCCAGTACCTATTTGTTGAGAAATTCAAGAAAAAATTGCTTCTAAAATACACGTGAGAGTAAGGTCGAAAGATCACAACTTTAAATTGATATGTAATCCGTTAAAGCAGAGTTCATTATAGTTTGTTCATGATCGAACAATGTGGATAACAGGAGCGCGGAAACCTCAAGAAACTATAGAACGTGAGAAAGGCCATTCACACTTCGTAATTAATTTGCGGCAAACACTGTAGAAGTGCCTTTGAATAAATCGAGGTAATATTAAAACCAATTTTTTTTGTGCTAGATCAAAAATGACATACACTGCGTCCCATTTCATTACAGGACACTTTATATATCAGGAAGCGTCGCTCAATGTGTTGCCACACTGTTTTCTGATCTTTGAAACTTTTATTTCAAGTGTACCTGCTGGCTCTCACATTAATATTCCCGAAACACAGAGCAGCTAGATCTTTAATTCATATTACATTACTAGCGGCCGCCCGCGGTTTCACCCGCGTGGTTCCCGTTCCCGTAGGAATTGATCAAAATCCTTTCTTAGCGGATGCCTACGTCATAACATCTACCTGCATGCCAAATTTCAGCCCGATCCGTCCAGTGGTTTGGGCTGTGCATTGATAGATATCTATGTCAGTCAGTCAGTCACCTTTGAGTTTTATATATATAGATAGTAGCTTAGTCATTCCTTGTCTTTTTTTTTGCATTTTTTTTATTCTAGGTCAGTTGGCAGATACGCACGCAGCCCACCTGATGGTAAGCGGTCACTGCGGCCTATTCCATTGCGGAACACTCTTCTCATCAAGAGGCGTCGCTCAATGTGCTGCCAGACTGTAGGTTCATCTGATCTTCGAGCCTTTAATTAAAAGTGCACAATAATATTGCCGGAACACAGTCAACGCTGTTATGGCGCCAGATTTCACCTGTGGGGGTGGTAGTAAGCCAGTCGGACTCTGAAAAAGCCCTACCACCAACCAGACCCAGGTTGGGAATGAACACACGACCTGCGTGTTTTTATACCTGAGCGGCTTAGCCACTGTTCCACGGAGGCGGTCGAAATTTTGTAGTTACCGTATCGAAACTTGGGGTTTAAATACATAATACTAAAATGTGTTTATTTTTTATTTTATGTAAATATAAGTGAATATAGGTAACCATTTTGTAACACAATGGATGTTAAAAAAAATGTGATGTGTTCGTATTTATGCATTAGAAATGTACCTATGTGCATAAGATTTTAATGATGGAGGCCTTTTCCTTGCATTGGGTTATTAATAGGCCGATCTATTTTTGAACGCCTCGATGGTCTAGTGGTTAAAGTACCGGGCCAACATCCCGGGATCCTAGGTTGCGATTCCCGGGTCGAGCTATCTTTGTGTCGGTTTTTTCGGACACAGCTCGGGTTTGTGATCACCAATCCGCATTTGGCAAGCGTGGTGATTAAGCCAATACTCATCATTGTAGCGATAACTTGATTTCAGGGTTGGAGGCCTTTGCCCTTCAGTGGGACATTAATAGGCTGATTCTTTAGTTTACTTATATTTTTACTCTATAATAAAATTTACGGCCGACGCCGACGTATTTTAATAATTCATTTTATTGACATTCTTTAAGAGAATTTATTTACGGCGCTGGAATGTTACGATTTGTCCTTTTTGTTTCGAAGGTACTTAATACAATTCGCATTGGCATCCTGTTTCATCTCGCATACCGATGTTGCTGACGGTACTAGTTTATATCCGATATATAACTATAATTATGAAAATCGTTCCGGTCAATACATCCAACAATTACATAAGATTTTATTGGAAACATTCGTGAATTGAATAACTTTGTTTTTTACATGACCACGTCAAAAACAGGCTTGTCATGACCGTGGCAAATCGCTCGAAGAAAGAAGACTTATATATAAGTTTGAAACTTGATAGAGTACGACCAGTGCGTTTGTAGCTTGGCGTTAATTGATCAGAGAGATTACTAAAGGTCTAAAACCCTCACCTCACCTGATACCAACTCACATCTTTCCTTCTTTCTGTTCTCACAGATGAGCAACTCTTTCGAGAGCCAAGATGATAGGCACGATCTGTTCACATAACAAAAAGGGAACACGTTGATTTCATTTGATTTAAGGAAAGTCTGGAACCCCTGATACAGAACCCTAGTAGCACAGCTAAACTTTTAGAGATATTAGTATTATAAGGCCTAAGAAAAATTTGTTTAGTGGGATAAGCACGTTCTGGCGACGTAAGAAAATTTAAGGTCATCAAAAAACGAAAGTAATCGCCTTTTGCTGTCCCAAATTTCTGAAAATAAATCATGTCAATTTAGACTTTAATATTAAAACTTGTTTTTACTACAGTCTAAGAATTCTAAGATGTTCTTAGGTAACCAAAAAACTAGCAAATTTAATCGAAAAATGTCATCTTGTCGTGGGTAGGTACAAAGGTAATTAGTAGTAGCTGTAATTAAATACCGTTTTATTATTACTGCAATTGCACCACGTGTCTTTTTGCTTGGATGTTTTGGAATTATATAATAAA
The DNA here is from genome assembly GCA_949319885.1 of Mecyna flavalis. Classification (NCBI taxonomy): domain Eukaryota; kingdom Metazoa; phylum Arthropoda; class Insecta; order Lepidoptera; family Crambidae; genus Mecyna; species Mecyna flavalis. Next base: position 10,903,129 of record OX439434.1, on the reverse strand, counting down.
CAAGCTGCCGGTCTCGGCTTTACACGAATGAAAATTATTGTTTAGAAATCCGGTCTTGATAAACACAAAAAAAAACGGAATAATCTTTGTGTAAAGATTCATGTTTTGGAAATATGATAGAAGATAGAAGTAAACTCATTTAATTTAAATGAATTTTACTTTAGCATTCAACGCAACTCAAAAATATCCTGAATTTATTATACACTTGGTATGTTTTAAATTATCATAATAATGCATTTATTTGTCCTCCTGTTTTTAAGCTCGGATGAATCGCTTTTAAGTCATTATAGCTCATTTCGTTTGTTTCGGCTGCTTTTGTTTTTAGATGGCGATGCAAATGATCGCAATTTTTTTTGGGAACAAATTAAATGACCACCAAAAAACACAATCGTTACCCAAACAGCCTCATCCAAAATAAATATAATATGTACAAATAAACGAAACCTGTACCAAAATATTTCGGGCTATTTAAGTCATGCCTGCACTACAAAAACTTTTCGTAACCCAAAAAGGCCACGCGTGCACCAAATTTTAACTAGCAAAGTTTTGTGTCATTCTTACCCAAATATATCATTACGTTTGCCATAAAATGTATTCATATAACCAAGTATATTAAATTGATTGATAAGAATTGTGTTAGGTTAGGTTAGAACTGCGACCACTAAACGCACGAGCCGAGCGAGCGTAGCGAGCGTGCCGCGGCAGCGGCCGGCAAGTGCCAGAACTGAATTCTACCCATTTTACTTGGTCGGGACAGAGAGAAAAAGATTTTGTTTATTTACTATCAATCGTCAAATGGTATATAGTATCGGTAAATCTTTAGAAATTCATTTATATTTTTTGGGTAAACAATGATTTTTGTACGCATTACTTTAATTTATTAGGATAAAAATATGTAACATATTTGGATGAAATTTTTAAATACAATGCGAGTACAAATTTGGTGCACGCGTGGCCTTTTTGGTTAGCTCAGCGATTATTCTGACGATACTTACGTTTTTTAGGTTAGCAGACTTAACGTTTATTGGTGATCATTTCATAATAATAAATAAATAAATATCCCAGGACATTATTCACACAGCGCCATCTAGCCCCAAACTAAGCATTAGCTTGTGCTATGGGTGCTAGACAACGGATAAACATTACTTATATACTTTTTTTTTGTATACATATTATACATAGAAACACCCAGACCGATACAAACAGACATGTTCATGCACACAAATGTTTGTACCGAGCGGGGATCGAACCCGCGACCCTTGGTGTAATAGCCGACTTCTCAACCATTACACCAAACGGCTCGTCTAATAAAATGGGGATTAAATTCTGGTAAGTACTTAGGATTTTTTGGGCATTATATTTCATTATATCTGGTGGTTGCTTAAACCTAAGCCATTTTTTTTAGCATTCAGTTGTTTTTTCATAACAATATTTCTTAAAATGAGTTCTAGTGAATCTCTAAATAGTCCAGTCAACGAAGCTCTAACTTTGCCATTTTAGAGGAAAAGCTGAAACCGGTGCCAAAATTTTCGTTAATGATCCCGTAATAACATACAAAAAATGCAGGGTCGTGACTTCGTGAGTCACCGGGGTCATACGAAAAAAAAATGGAAAACGTTGAAAAAATGACTTTTTCCCAAAAATCTCAAAAACTAAAAGAGATATGAGAAAAAGTTTTAGACAAAAGTTGTAGAAAATTACTTTGTTTATAAAAAAGGTCATTATCAATTTACGCGTATCGCGCACCGTTTGCTAGGAAATCGCGTACAAAGTGCGAAAATTCACGAAACCGATGTTTTTCGCTATTTAAATAGGGATTTTTTTAAATTTTCCAACTGAGAATGATTTTTATGCGTTCTCCGATATCCCCAAAGAGATTTCTTTCTAATTTTTATTGATTTGGGTAGACTTCAACACGTGCGTTTTTTGCAAGTTTTGGTGCGCGATTTTTTTAGGTTTTTAAAATAAATATAGCAATAATCCCTAATTTAAAGGTGATTATTATGTTATATTTTCTAGTTAAATCAATAAATATTAACATCTTATATTTTAGATTGCCACCACATCTGAAAATTTGTCACCTGATATGATATTGCGCCACCAGTTCTTAATATGTATGACAATCGGAAGTAACACAATGGAAAGATATACAGATATAGATAATAGAAAAAGCAAAAAGACTGCAAACGAAAAAAAGAACAGATAGAAATGGGTCCGTTAAGCAACCAACAGCTCTTAATCTTGCCCACAAACACTAAAAACTTTAAAAACATAGTAATTTAAAGTTATACATAGATAAAACAACACTTCCATGTCCTGCAAGAAGAAAGTAATTCGTTTGCGTGATCATTGCGTTCATCAATAACCAAAAGAAATGAGCGTCCAGCTGCAAAACAATTGCAGCTCTTGGGTGCCGTTGGGGTTAAAGGTGGGTTTGGCTAAGTTGAAACAAAGAATATGCAAATTTAAAAGGGATATTTTTAAGTGTACAGTCAACAGCACATCACGGTATACACTTGTTGTTCGATAATAGCGCTTATGCCCCCGACATAAGAGCGGTACAAAGTCCAATGTGTTACGTCTGACGTGCCTTTGACTGTACATAAAAAAAAATTGAAATGTACATCAAAATAACTGATTGCACACTAAAGGTTAGGTTAGGTTAGCAATTCAGTATTTTTTGATGCACAATCAGTATTTTTTGATGTGCAGTTAAATACAACCCATTAAAAAAATTGAAAAACAAAAGAAAACTTTATTTTGCTGTTGGTCTGCAAAACTGCCATCAAGATTACCGATTATATATCAAAAGCATACGAGTATTCATCATACTTATACAATTGTCATGGTTTCAATGCTAGAAATAAATAAATAGCCAAGTAGTTTTCCTTTTCTATATGGTGCAATGTATATGCAAGTAACTACATGAAGTATTATTAAATGAAATTTTAGATTTAAAAGCCTTTTTAACAAATACATATTGGTTTTTGGAAGCATTATACAGAGTAAGAAGTTTGAATTTTGACACCAACACCACCAAAACGAATTGAAAGAATTTGATAATAGAAGAGATATTTGAGTCACTTTTTCGGTTATAATTTTAGAATTAATAAGACTACAAATTATAAATACCCTGCTGTAACTAACAAATGGTTAAGTAAGAGTAAGAGCATGACTGATCAAATTGCGTATCCAAACCATTTTATGGCTAGCACGTCGTACGTGCTAAAATTTTGCCAACTCAACTTATAGTTTTGCCTGGACAAGCTTGATCAACTGTCATTTGTATATACAAAAGGTATAATAATGCAGTTTTACAAAAACGTGACTCCAACATGTAAAGTTTTTCCCATTTAGGTGATATTGCTACAATTTTTATTTTATTTTAAAGTACATTTTATAACGCTATTTCTTCTTCTTCATCCCAGCCTATTTCCGATTGCATCCAGTATGGAGCTCAGGGTCCGCTTCGACTATGATCCTAGATTTGACAAGCCTGGTTATTACAATGGAGCGATTGCCATCTGACCTCCGTAACCCTACAAGGGAAACCAGACCTACTTGGAACATAGTCGGGACCAACGGCTTAACGTGCCTTCCGAAGCACGGAATCATCATTCTTTTCAGACATTCAGTTGATCTAAGCCTGCAATGTCCTAACCAAACTGGAAACATTCACACAAAGTGATGCTTCCCGCGGCATTCGAACCCACGATCTTCGGGTTTTAGAGCCCAACGCTCCAACCACTATACCACGGAGGCAGTTGTGGCAATATCACCTATACGGGTTATTTTATTCCATTTTAAAGTTCGATCGCTCTCAATGAAAAACCCTATATATCAATCGATTCAGAATAAAAAACTGAATTAACTGCATCTAACGCATTTTTTACTTCCCCCCCCCAAATAATTATGTTGATTCTGTTTGTTATGACCAAAAATGAAAAAAAGTGACCCATCCAATTTTAGACCAATATCGATTCTCCCAACATTAAGTAAAATATTTGAAAAGCTTATTTAATTTTATTCTCAATTGCTTTCTCATTTTAAAGTAAATAATTTATTACATAGTAATCAGTTTGGGTTCACTAAAGGCAAGTCTACTACAGATGCAGGTATAGCACTCATCAAACTTATTTTTGATGCCTGGGATAATAAGCAAGATGCTATAGGTATATTCTGCGATCTGTCTAAAGCTTTCGACTGTGTTGATCACGAGACATTGTTGATGAAGTTGCGGCATTATGGCATCTCTGCCAACGCGTTAAGTCTTATAAGGTCGTACCTATCTGACAGAATCCAGAAGGTAAACGTGAATTGTATTGATTCCAAAGGAGCCCCTTTACTGTTGGGGGTCCCTCAAGGCTCAATACTAGGACCTTTGTTCTTTTTAATTTATATTAATGATCTTCCATATTATACAGAAAACCTGTGTGACACAGTGTTATTCGCTGATGATACCTCCCTTATATTTAAAGTTGACAGACGAAAACAATCATTTGACGATGTGAGTAATGCTGTCTCACAAACTTTACACTGGTTTACTGTTAACAATTTGTTATTGAACACCAATAAAACGAAATGTGTTAAATTCACAATGCCGAATGTGCGACAGGTGGTTCCTGAGATCACTGTAAATGGAAAACTCATTGAAATTGTCAATTCAACAGTGTTTCTGGGGATAACCCTCGACTCTTAATTGCAGTGGGGGGCTCATGTAACTGCTCTTGCCAAAAGACTTAGCTCAGCCGCATATGCTGTCAGAAAAATAAGAAATCTGACTGATGTGGAAACGGCGAGACTAGTTTATTTCAGTTACTTCCACAGTATTATGTCATATGGGCTGCTCTTATGAGGATCTGCCGCTGACATAAACAATATATTTATTTTGCAAAAGAGAGCCATCCGCGCTATAATGGCCTCAAAACACGTGACTCGTTAAGAGAATTATTCCGGGAAATAAATATATTAACTGTGCCATCACAATATATACTGGATTGTGTTATGTATGTACAAAAGAACATACAAAATTTTTCAAAGAAATCAGATTGTCATCAATTTAACACAAGAAATAAACATAGGCTTGCTATTCCAAATATTAGACTTCAAAAGATTGGAAATTCTTTTAAAGGATTAAGTATTACAATGTATAATAAATTGCCAATGGATGTTGTTAGCAAGACCTGTCTGATGAAAAAAGGTTACTATAAAATTGAAGATTTTCTTAATGATGGAGATCTGTAGATACTGGTAGTAGGAATGCTTCGCTCCCTGTCAGCGCAAACTGTATTTTAATCTGTTGTCATTGTTGTTATATCTACACTACGTCCTACAGTTATATTTTTTCTTTATTATTATTATTATTTCTACATTCACACGAAAAACTGTATGGCTTAGTATAGATAGATTTATTATCATTGTTGTATAAATTTCTTTGGCGATTAAAAAGAGTAACTGTCGAGTTTCTTGCCGGTTCTTCTCGGCAGATGACTGCATTCCGAAGCCGGTGGTAGAGTCACTCTGTAATTGACGATTCATAAATACTTGATACAAGTTTACATGAATAAAGAATATTTTGATTTTTTTGATTGATTTTTTTTTTATGAGGTGCAATCGATTCAGAGCGAACGAGCTTTTTGTTGCTTAACGGACCCATTTCTATCTGTTCTTTTTTTCGTTTGCAGTCTTTTTGCTTTTTCTATTATCTATATCTGTATTATCTTTCCATTTTGTTACTTCCGATTGTCATACATATTAAGAACTGGTGGCGCAATATCATATCAGGTGACAAATTTTCAGATGTAGTGGCAATCTAAAATATAAGATGTTAATATTTATTGGTTTAACTAGAAAATATAAGAAAATAATCACCTTTAAATTAGGGATTATGGCTATATTTATTTAAAAAACCTAAAAAAATCGCGCACCAAAACTTGCAAAAAACGCACGTGTTGAAGTTTACCCAAATCAATAAAAATTAGAAAGAAATCTCTTTGGGGATATCGGAGAACGCATAAAAATCATTCTCAGTTGGAAAATTTAAAAAAATCCCTATTTAAATAGCGAAAAACATCGGTTTTGTGAATTTTCGCACTTTGTACGCGATTTCCTAGCAAACGGTGCGCGATACGCGTAAATTGATAATGATCTTTTTTATAGACAAAGTAATTTTCTACAACTTTTGTCTAAAACTTTTTCTCATATCTCTTTTAGTTTTCGAGATTTTTGGGAAAAAGTCATTTTTTCAACCTTTTCCATTTTTTTTTCGTATGACCCCGGTGACTCACGACCCTGCATTTTTTGTATGTTATTACGGGATCATTAACAAAAAATTTGGCACCGGTTTCAGCTTTTCCTCTAAAATGGCAAAGTTAGAGCTTCGTTGACTGGACTAAAATGACAAACTAATTTAATGATTTATCAAGATTAGTTCAAACCAAAATATAGTTTGAACATTTCGAATTGGTATTTGTTATTTTAATATTGGTTGAAGATCGAAAATGGTTTATTTCGGAAAAGAAAATAGGAAAATTGAGAATTCTGTATAAAATATTATAATAAAGATCTTCATTAACTTTTATCATTGGATATTATTTAAACAATGCCATAAAGCCTGAAACTGAGGATGGTGCCTTTTATACTTTTTCATATAAATTTTATATTTATAAATAAATACATTGTTCATTATAAGTTACAAGAATTTTTTGATGACAAGCTTGATGGTCCATAATGGGTAGTTCAATGCACGTTTTGTTTTATTTTATCTGTAATAATGGTGATTTGACATAAATAATACAAAGATCATTTGGATTATTTATGTTAAATTATTTTTTAATTTTTTTATTATTTAATTATTATTTGGATATTATTTAAATATTATTACAATTATTACAAAAATAATTAATGTTTGAATGATTAATTATAATTTAATTGCAAAAATTTTTCTTTATGTAGGCACGAAGAACATTGTTTTAATGATAATTCGATTTAATATAGTTTAATTTAATTTGTGATATTATTAATTTAAAACAATTATTTGAACTTTGGTTGCCTTAACACTTATATTAGTAAGTGTGAAGTCAACTAAAGCCCTCTTTTGCTAATGCCCTTGCAGGGCGTCACATGTACACCTATCTAATATTTAAGACCTTTATATCGCATGTGACATGCAAATAAAAAATAAAAAAAATAACTGACAATACTTAAATTAATTTATGATCCTAAAAATTCAAATATTTTTTTTAAACAATGATGTATTAAAATTTTGAAACAACAATACTGACATAAGTTTTAAGCGATAAAATCAATGACGTTCAATATACAACTAGACTCCCATTCACGCTCAAATACTATCCGAAGCAAAAGTCTGCCCACGCAACAATTGGGCAGAGTTTCCGTTTAGTTGTATACAATTGACATTATACACTAACTGCCACGAGATAAGGTGTTAATTTGAACTAATGTGTTAATGTCATCTGTGTCAACGCCGCTCTGGCGTTTCGGAAGGCACGTTAAGCCGTTGGTCCCGACTATGTTCCAAGTAGGTCTGGTTTCCCTTGTAAGGGTTACGGAGGTCAGATGGCAATCGCTCCATTGTAATAACCAGGCTTGTCAAATCTATCTATCAATCGGGAATACGCTGGGATGATGATGATGACCTGCTTACCAGAGCTAAATAAAAGTAAACAAGTTGGATAGCACTATGTTTATACTTATATACACACGTCATGTCAAGTTGCGCCCAACTTCTTGATACCTCTTATTTAAGAGCAGGATTTTCTCTACTTAATATTTTACTCGTAATAAATGTAAAATAAACTAGGAGATAACTTAAATAAGAGAAGTACCCTGGCTCCGATTTTGAATTTTCAGATACTTCAATTAATTGTGTTTGTGTAAAATGCAGAAGTCATGAGAAATATGTAGAATATTATAAATACCATTGGAATACACCATATTTTTCACTCGATGAAAAAATAAAAAATAACGTAAGTAAAGCTTATTAAATTCATACAATATTAAGTTCCACTTTCACATCTAAATCAAATTTGATATTGGTACAGACATAATATAATAGCTCAGTTTCAATGTAATTTCTCTGCTCGTAGGTGAAGCCGCAAGCAGGAGGCCATATAAGAAGGTTAATTGAATGATTTATAATATTAGTGCTATTTTTATTGTTGTGCTATTTTATTTAGATACGAGCAGTACCTAATAGGCTGTAAAGGCGAAGTAGGTTCATTGAGCAATATACCTACTCGTAAATTCTGATGACCGACGTTCATTGGACATGGTACCCGCATTGCGTGTGTTTAATATTATGCAGGATTATGACTCGGTTACAACGCGTGATGTAAAGTTTAATTGACCCATTGCAGCCTGTAAACTTGCACCGTTAATTATAATTTGCAAATTCATTTCAGACGTCACATATTGATTAGAAATATCTGACGAATCTTACCTACATATTTTTTTCTGTTTGCAATTTAAAGTCTTATTTCTTCATTCAAAATTTTCAATCAATAATAAATTAGTCCGGTATCAGATTAAGCAACAGCATTTGGTGCGCTTTGTAGTCGTCCTTCCATTCGGAAATATGGCAATATCTATGCTAATTGAGCTTTGCTGAAAACATAGCGATGGCGGCAGCTAACCGTTTATTTATTCGAGCAGAAACTCGTGGCTTCATATCTGGTGCTCCATAAACGGTTAATGGTCCCTGCCGATTGCAGAAAACAGTCTCTACTAATGTAAGTACTTGATTATCCCCTTTAACGTTCATGCACTTCGAAACAGTTGTTTCACGTGGATGAAATCAAACAAGCTAAAAGGTATTCTAAAAGGATAAGTAGTTCGTAGAATTACGTTTCTAGCTCAAAGAAATATCGAGTCAAGTATTATATTAAATACTTTCTACCTTCTTTATGTAAATTACATTACAATTGACCTACATCTACATTATGGTAAGTGATAATGCAACTTGCGTTTTTACATGCATGCCTAGTAAATATCTATTTATTCACGACTTGAAGACTTTTAAAATGTTATAATGATGAAACACAGGCACGGGTAATAAGCTCTATATCATTGCAGTTCGCCGGATTAATAACAGAACAGAAGTGTTTTTGTCAGTCCTTCTTTCACGTCGCAACGGTGCAACGGATAGACGTGCATTTAGTATGGTGATTGTTTCGAAACTGTAAGGGTGGTGCGGGGTTGTAGCTGCGCTGCGTTAGCGCTGCGATGACTGAGCGGTGACGTTCCGTCGTTTTTACTAGAAATCTACACGATGCGTTGAAATGAGACGGATGGCAACGCAAAGCACGCGCAACGCAAAGGAGAGGAGAGAGACGAGGAGGAAAAGGGAGCTGACAATGCAGTATTTAATAACATAGGTACTAGCTGCGTTGACGTAGCGCCGACGACGCAGCGCTCATGTGGCACCAACTCGAAAGAGACGAGGTGGGAGGGGAGTTGCGTTGAAACGATGAAGCGGCAGATAGCTGCGTTGAAATAATTGCGTTGCGAAAATTGTGGCATCACTCTGAAGTGACAAATGCTAATAAAAATGGCTAAATCGTGGAAAAATATTACATCCGTGTGGGATAGCGTGGTATAGTCCACGAGAAATCTAATCATAAATCTGTTACAAAAAGCAGGAAGAAAACCAAATGCTTACGAATAAAAAATATTTAGTGTTTTAATTTAATTCAGTCAACTTCAGGAATTCTAATTATGCTTTGATCTGAGGATTTTTTATTTCTTTATATTAGACGCTTACAGCCGCTAAATTAATAAAATATAACATCTATAGGTACTTATATTATAAAGAGAAAAAAAATTGTTTGTTTGTACGTGTGTTTGTATTTAATAGGCTCCGAAACTACTGAACCGATTTAAAAAATTCTTTCACTGTTGGAAAACTACACTATTCACAGGTGACATAGGGTACTTGATCACGGAAATGTGGGGGGAAATTTGAAAAAGAAATTACGCGCGGGTGAACCCGCGGGCGGAAGGCTAGGCTAGCGTGGAATAAAAAACTTTTACAAAGGAGAAAGAGTAGAATAGGAGTAGAGTGTTTATTCGTTATTTAAATAAAACTCAAATTGTTTCGTACTTATTAGATACCTATAGTACCCAAAAGTGCCAACGACGACCGTTTTTCGTTCTTTTGAAAATCACAATAAAATATTTCTAATAGAAAGAAAAACATTTTTGTGTTTTTTCTTTGTGTTTCTTTATACTGTGAAACTCCCTGCAATAAATAAAAAATAATATAGGTTTCAACATAAGACTCGACATACTCCGTTTTAGTATAAAATAAGGTCCTAGCCAGAAGACCAGTCCCCAAACTTGTGCGGGTAGCTTCCAGACTTGGCTCGGGCCGAGCCAAGTGAGGGGGCCACCTCGTTTCTCGGATAGCCCTCCATAGGCGCCAGCCCGACTTGAGGTCTCTCAAGTCTAGGGGAGTTTAGTGGGTAGTGGACGCTTTAGTCTCGAGTCCCACACACGGCCGCAGGTGTAGCCAGCCTGCGGTTATGGTGGATTCTCCTCCGCAAAAAAATGGTCAAAGTTGATGAAGTAACACTTTGACGAACTTGCGGTCCGATCAATTAAATTATTTATCAAATAAAATGGCGGTGCAATCTCACTATTGCTTTTTTAACGGAAGATCTGAACAATTTTCTGTCTATTCCAAAAGGGGGTTTAATTGAAAAGGCCGTGACGGAATACAGGTTGTGTTTGGAAAAAATGGAACACATGAAATGAAAATATCATTGTGCCATGGTTTACGTCGACTTTTATAGTTCTGTTGTAAATATTATTTTGTCTCCTATTGGGAATCGGTAAAGCTTGTGAGATGTCACTGTTAATCATGTTAAATACTTATTATATTGTGTTTTGTCTGGCCGTTTACATTAATTATGTCCATGTGCGGGTAGTAAACAGCATCAACCTACCTCATCTGTATAAAAATCTCAATGGAATCAAAAATCCGTGCATGGACGTTACACTGAAAAGTAGATGATTGAGGAGTTGGAAATCTAAATGTATATAACTCAAAGGTGACTGACTGACTGACATTGACATAGATAGATATCAACGCACAGCCCAAACCACTAGACGGATCGGGCTGAAATTTGGCATGCAGGTAGATGTTATGACGTAGGCATCCGCTAAGAAAGGATTTTGATCAATTCCCACGGGAACGGGAACCACGCGAGTGAAACCGCGGGCGGCCGCTAGTATACCATAAGGCGCGTGTTTGACTTTGTGTGAGTCAGAATTATCCTTGTACGAGTCAGAATTATCCTTGTACAAATTCTATAGGATATACCCAATAAGACAGATTGTTTGCACATAGCCAGGATTTGCAATGAATCACCGACCTAGACTTAGTAAACTAGGTGATTTTGTCAGAATCAAATCCAATACCGTTTAAATGTTAATATACTTATGTGTAACATAAATTATTACCGATCCTTATTTTGTTAATGGCTGATTTTACCCACTTGGATATCAGCAATAAACTATATACAAAACATGTCTACACTGTACATGTAAGAGTCAAATGGACCGAAACAAAAATACGGACGGTTGCACACTGTTTCAAAGTTTTTGTAGAAAAGTTGTTTCGCGTTCGTTTTCAAATAATCCTCCCATTTGAGTCGGGTGAAACTGTTTAGAAGTTTGTATCTTAGGATAAAACTACATTATAGGAAACCAACGGAAAAACTACTTTAAGAGCTATAGCGGTCGATTTATACCACTAATAGAAACCTGTCAAGGGTGCGTTGGAGTGCGACGTGTGAAACTTTGCACGATTCAATACTTATTTTCTATAAGTATTTTGTGTGAATCAGTACTGTTGTTTACAGTGTTCATTCCTCATTTTTGTCTAAACTATGCCTTAACTTTACTCAAGATGCCAAACAGTAATCAAAAATTATCTACTTGTTTACTTTTTTCTTTTACATAATTATTTTATACTGAATGTGTGTGTGTATGTGAAATACAAACAGGCATGTTTTTGCACACAATAATTTGTGATGTGCAGGGTTTGACCCACAATCTTAGTTTTACTAGCCGACTTCTCAACTATTACATCAAACGGTAGTCTTTGTGTCAGTACGTTGGATATCACCTGCAGATGTATGAAAAACTAGCCTTCCGCCCGCGGTTTCACCCGCGCATATAATACCCCCCCTTCCCCCCATATTTCCGGGATCAAAAGTACCCTATGTCACCCGGGGATAGATAGATCTTACAGTGAAAAAATAATTCAAATCGGTTCAGTAGTTTCGGAGCCTATTCAATACAAACAAACAAACATACGAATAAACAAACAAACAATCAAATCTTTCCTCTTTATAATATTAGTATAGAAGTATAGATAATAGAGTATATCTTCTGAACCTTAAACAAGACTACTGCAATCTAAAATCCGAGTAGGATTTGTTCATAACTGCAGCCCCCTAGTGCAAACCGTTGCACTGAACGATGCAATAAAACTAGATATTACTTTAAGCACACGTAGTCCCGATCCTTCTTTATTCAACAAAAGACGTGCATCGTACATTCTACAGGAAATAAAAGGCTATTCCACATACTGTATCAGATAGATTGCAATGGGTAGACGACTGATTTAGTACAATTGTTATGAAATCGGTTGATAAACAAGAGATCGCGGGTGCGATCCCCGACCGTCATAAACACTGGTGTACATTCTACTTGAACGTACATACTGAGTGTGTCCTATAATCCTACTAATATTATAAATGCGAAAGTCTGGATGTTTAGATGTTTGGATATTTGTTTGTTCCTCAATCACGCCTAAACGGCTGAACGGATTTGCCTAAACGGCTGAACGGATTAAGGTGAAATCTGGTACACGTATTAGGACGTTATAACCCGGATTAGGACATAGGCTATAAAATTTCTACGGGAAACGTCTCGTTCCTACGGGAATAACAATTTTGAAACTACTGAACCGATTTGAATAATTCTTTTACTGTTGGAAAGCTACACTATCCCCCGTGAACATAGGGTACTTTTGATTTCAGAAATTTGGGGGGAAGGGGGGTTATTTTTAAAAAAAAGGGGGGATATTTGAAAAAAGATATTACGCGCGGGTGAAACCGCGGGCGGAAGGCTAGTATATAATATGCAAAAATAAAAGTAATGCTCAACCATTACAAGCATCCAAGTTTTGTCCCAAACTAGTCAGGGTATGCTTATATGTTCAATGGTCCAGGATTTGGCAACTACCTACCATTATTACATTAAAGCAACAGTCATTTGACGAAACTAGACCAATTATATTACCCCATAATGTACCTTTCCACCACTAATTTAATACTGTATTGATGCTAACAAATTGTTGCAAGCGAACACAAACCAAAAACAGTCATGTGCGAGAGATTAAATCATCAATGCAATAAAACGTCCAGCTATGAGCTCATAAAATCAGTGCAAATAAGTGAGTATAATGGAACCGGATGCCCATCAACCCGTGTCGTTCTTTACCTCAATGAAAGCGAAATATATTTAGCCTATGAATCTTTTCACTTTTCACTTTATAAGTGTATTAACTATTTCGTTTATGACTTTATTCTGCGCTCAATTATAATGTTTAACTTATTAGTCCCATAACAAAAGAAAGTGTCTGCAGGGCAACAGTTATCCTTTATTAAAATCAAGTCAATGTCACATAACACTTTAACTAAGAAGTCATAACGTATTACAAAATGTTTTGAGAATAGATTGGGTACTAGCTAAGACCAAATCACCAGACTCAAACCCTTTTATTACAAACGTGGTTTAAAAATGTAAACAGGCTTAGTACTAAGTTTACGCCTACAACTAAAATAAACACTATAACAATACAAAATCGTAGTTAGAACTATCAATGGCCTAAAGTTAGACCGCCGAGGACCTAGTTTGACAATGGTCTAACTTTGAAACATCAAAACGATGATACTTTTAAAATTTCGCTTCGTTAAAGGTACATAATTATAGCGAGATTATTTTTGAAAATAATAACTTAATTTGATAACAGAAAATAAAAAAAAATATATGTTACTGTTTCTCACATTTATAAAACACATTACTAAAGTATTTTTATATAATATTATCTTATAAATATTTTTACAATCTATTTTAAAGATTTTAATACATGTAAGAAAGTCTTGTAAAATGAAACACAATGAATAAAATAATGACAGTAAATTAATTATTATTATGTTGGTATTTGTTTTGTAATAAAGAAGGTAATTATAGTTCGGCTTTAGTACCTGTACTAATTAGTACGGGTTTAAACCTGTTGTATTTTTTTTTTGTAATAGAAGGGCAAAAGTCCTAAACACAAGTATAATGTATTTCCATTTAAATATAAAGTAATAATAAAAATACAGGTAAAAGACCTCTATTATTTAAATCAAGTTATCGTCACGACTAGTACTCTTGATTATAGCCAAATTACAATTAACATATTAGTAATTATTGCTGGCTCGATTATACTGAATTGTATAATGGCCGTGGTCACGTATGTACAGTCAAAAGCACGTCAGACGTAACACTTTGGACTTTGTACCGCTCTTATGTCGGGGGCATAAGTGCTATTATCGAACTGCTATAATATCAATGCTTAAACCTTGATATAGTACAAGGTTAAGGGCAAATCGGTTATAAGACTGTGTATGTAGGTATCAAAAGATTCGTTAGCTATTAAACATAAATCTAGTAGCTTCGTTTGATACGCAGCCACAAAAATATTTTTAGGGTTCCGTAGCCAATTGGCAAAAGAGAGAGCATCATTAATATCTCACTGACTTTTTTTTTCTATCTAGGATTCTATCTGGCCAGGTTGTATCTTTTGATAGAACCTGGCCAGATAGAATCCTCCCAACGCTATAGACACCTCTCAGATGTGTTTCCGTAACACTGTTATGCACGCTAAAACAGGTAAGGATAGTCTAGTTATGAAGCGGTGGGCTCCCGTTCGCTTTCCCGAGAATCCTGCAGTTAAGTAGTGTATCACGTACCTAGTTTACAGTCGACTAAAATTGCAAATGTTAGCTTAGGGATATTTGACCGCCTCCGTGGAACAGTGGCTAAGCCGCTCGGGTATAAAAACACGTGCGAAGAATCCCCGGGCGGCGAGGACATCCCGTCGGACAACCTTGGCCCTGGCAACATACAACTCACGTACACTGCGGACCGAGGAAAAGCTGCTGGAATTGGAGGAAGAATTGAGCAGGATTCACTGGAGCGTAGTGGGATTATCCGAAGTCCGAAGACAGGGCGAGGACACGGTTATCCTTAAATCCGGAAATCTGCTCTATTCCCGGGAGGGCGAAGAGCTGTCCCAAGGTGGTGTCGGGTTTATTGTCCACAAGTCTCTCGTGAACAACGTGGTTCAGATCGGAAGTGTGTCGAATAGGGTAGCGTACCTTATACTCAGAATTACCAATCGGTATTCGTTGAAGGTCATACAGGTATACGCCCCGACCTCGACGCACCCCGACGAGGAAGTGGAAGCAATGTATGAGGATATCTCTCGGGCAATACATGCTTCCAAGACTCACTACACCGTTGTCATGGGAGACTTCAACGCAAGGCTGGGCAAACGTGGCGATGACGAGCGGAAAGTGGGGCAATTTGGATCTGGAAACCGGAACCACCGTGGTCAGATGCTAGCCGAATACATGGAGAGGGAGGGACTCTTTATGATGAACTCCTTCTTCAAAAAGAGGCAGCATCGCAAGTGGACCTGGGAAAGTCCGGATGGCGTTACGAGAAATGAGATTGACTTCATCATGTCGACTAAGACTCGGATATTCAATGATGTCTCAGTGATCAACTCAGTTCGGACGGGGAGTGATCACCGAATGGTTAGAGGCACATTGAACCTTAACGTTAAATCCGAGAGGTATCGACTGATGAAGTCTACGCTCCGCCCTGCAGCCACCCAGATCCAGAACCCCGAACACTTCCAGCTCGAATTGAAAAATTGCTTCGATTGCCTGGAGGACTGTACAGATGTGGACATCTACAATGACAGGTTCGTGGAAGCTGTTGTTACGGTGGGGTCTAAGTTCTCTAAACCTAGCCGTACTGTAAAAGGTAAGAAAATCTCAGAGCCTACGCTAAAGCTAATGGAGGAGAGACGTGGTATGGTTCTGCTATCTTCTGAAGATGCTCGACGACGCAGGCGCCTCAACAGGCAGATCTCCAAGTGCCTTACCCGCGACATACGCCGATTTAATACGGAATGTATTAAAGAGGCCATTGAGCGAAACAAAGGCTCCAAAGTGTTTGCCAGAGATCTGTCTCTTGGGGAGAGCTTGCTGACGAAGCTGAAGACGGAGGATGGTAGAATCGTCACGTCACGCCCAGAGCTTTTGGCCGAGATCGAAAACTTTTATGGGCAGCTCTACGCAACGACACGAACACCTGTCACCGAGGCCACAGATCGTAGAGCCAAATTGACCCGACACTACACAGAAGATATCCCGGAGGTCAGCCTTTACGAGATTAGTGTAGCTCTGAAACAGCTTAAAAACAACAAGGCGCCGGGGGAGGACGGAATAACAGCGGAGCTTCTAAAGGCAGGAGGCCGACCGGTCCTGAAAGCTCTCCAGAGGCTGTTCAACTCCGTCATCCTTGAGGGTCAAACGCCAACAGCATGGCACAGGGGCGTGGTGAAGTTGTTCTTCAAAAAGGGCGATCGGACGCAGCTGAAGAACTACAGACCCATCACGCTACTGAGTCATGTTTACAAGCTGTTCTCTAGAGTTATAACGAACCGTCTCGTACGTAGGTTTGATGACTTCCAGCCTCCCGAACAAGCCGGATTCCGCAAAGGCTTTAGTACCATAGACCACATACACACGCTGCGGCAGGTTATACAAAAATCCGAAGAATATAATCTGCCATTATGCTTAGCGTTTGTGGACTATGAAAAAGCCTTTGATTCTGTCGAGACATGGGCCGTGCTTCGATCACTCCAAAGGTGCCAAATAGACTACCGATACATACAAGTGTTGCAGTCGCTGTACGAAAACGCCACCATGTCAGTTCGCCTCCAGGACCAGAAGACAAAACCCATTCGGCTCCAGCGTGGTGTGAGACAGGGCGATGTTATATCGCCGAAACTGTTCACTACTCTGTTGGAGGACGTGTTTAAGCTTCTGGACTGGAGAGAACTTGGCATCAACATAAACGGTGAGTACATGACGCACCTTCGGTTCGCCGATGATATCGTAGTCATGGCTGAGACCTTGGAAGACCTAGGCACAATGCTCAACGATCTCAGTAGAGTGTCTCAACAAGTGGGTCTTAAAATGAACATGGAAAAGACGAAAATTATGTCGAACTCCCATGTCGTACCCACTCCTGTAAAAGTTGGGAACTCAACACTGGAAGTTGTAGACGAGTACATTTACCTGGGACAAAAAGTCCGACTTGGTAAGTCCAACTTCCAGAAAGAGATCGATCGACGAATCCAACTCGGCTGGGCAGCGTTCGGGAAGCTTCGCAGTGTATTCTCGGCCCGTTTACCGCAATGTCTCAAGACGAAAGTCTTTAATACGTGTGTGTTGCCAGCGATGACATATGGAACAGAAACGTGGCCACTTACAATGTGCCGCATTAGAAGGCTGAAAATCGCGCAGAGGGCAATGGAGAGGGCCATGCTTGGGGTCTCCCTGCGCGATCGCATCAGAAATGATGAGATCCGCAGGAGGACCAAGGTCACCGACATTGCCTGAAGAATTGCGAGCCTTAAGTGGAAGTGGGCAGGGCACATTGCAAGGAGGACTGACGGCCGTTGGGGCGGAAAGGTCCTCGAGTGGTGGCCACGTATTGGGAAACGCAGCCGTGGTAGGCCTCCTACAAGATGGACCGATGATCTTGTAAAGGTCGCCGGAATCCACTGGATGCGGGTGGCGCAGGACCGATCGGCTTGGAGATCCTTGGGGGAGGCCTATGTCCAGCAGTGGACGTCTTTCGGCTGAAATGATGATGATGATGAGTTAGCTGCTAGATTTGAACTTGACTACTGCAATAATTGTAACAAAAAGTTGTTCTGCAAGAACTGATAAATTGATGTTGTTGTGCAAAAAGGTTCATAGGAATACAAAAACTTGTTGTTTGTTGAGTAATTCTGCGTCAATGATTGTTTTCAAGAAAACCTCGGTGGAATAACTTTTTTTGTTATGAATGTGAAATAATAAATAAACCTAGCCCCAAACTATGCATTAGCTTGTTATGATGGGTGCTAGACAACGGATAAACATTACGTACATACTTTTTTGTAAATACATACATAATATTATACATAGAAACAACAGACCGATACAAAAAGACATGTTCATGCACACAAATGTTTGTACCGTGCGGGGATCGAACTTGCGACTTCTGGCGTAGTAGCCGACTTCTCGACCATTACACCAAATGGCTTGTCAAAAGTTCTTTCAATGAAAGAAAATGTGTCCGAAAAAACCGACACAAAGTTAGCTCGGCCTGGGAACTGAACCCAGGACCCCGACATCTTGGCCTGGTACTTAAACAATTAGACCATCGAGGCGTTTAAGGCGACATTAGGGCTAAAAGGAGCGTATGAGTAAAAGGTCGGACTATGTCTGGGAATATTTGCGTAAATCCTAAATTTTAATTAGGTATTGGCTTCATGTGTGGAATCATGGTCACTGGCAGAAAAAAAAATGCAGATACAAAAGGAGGCCACGACTATTGTTAACGGTGTCATAAGGTTTATCAGTATTTATATGGCCATTCCGTACCTTTAGTATTAAACTCAATAATTACTCTCTTAATACTTATGATAACAGTAAACTTGTTGGCAGTAAACAGCATGTGGGTGTGAGGTTCTTACTTCTAGGGTTTCACATTTACAAACATACAAGGTTTCAGATGTAACAAAAGTGTTATTGGTTATTTTTGTTTTTTGTATTCAACTGGCGGATAAACATGTGGCTAACCAGATTGTTCTTTTTGTACAGTCAGCGCCAAAATGATCTGAGCGTTCAAATCCTACCAAAAATATCTGAAAATTTGTCAAAAATCACTCTTAGCACAATACTTTTAGGTGTAAATATCGTTTGTTGTCATTTGTTATTAAACAACTAATGAAGATGCACCTTTACGTCTTAAGTTAAGGTTGATTTTTGTCAAATGTGCAGATATTTTTGGTGGTTTTAAACGCTCAGATCATTTTGACGCTGACTGTACGTCTGCATTAGCATAATGACTTACAGAGAGTACTAAACAATTGTAAAACAGAAAAAACTTAATACAAAACGAGTAATCTAAACCTTTTCCCCACATTTTGATTTTTAGAGATTTTGATTAATTCAAATAAAACAGCTGGCTCGAATAATGTACAATGTATTGTTAACTTATTATTCACTACATACATTATTTAAATATAAACAGTGAGATATTTCTGCGTTCAGAGGCTAATACCTATGGCCAGAAAATTGCGATAAACTCATGATGATGAAAATGGTTTCTATGTCTAAAGATAAATAAAAATTAGACAACGGCATATACATTGATCTTACCCCAAGTAAATAGCATAAACACTTGTATTATGGGTATCATAAACAACCAAGGTACCACATGGTATATTCATACACAAATACAAATAACCAAACAGACACAGGACAAAAGGTATTTCGAGTTTGGTAATATACTATTACTGCTGTCATTGTTTTACCTATCCAACATAACAATATGCAAGGCATTTGCATAATAATATATTCCCGAAGGAAATGATCATGCAAAATAGGCAACTAATTTACGTGTGTACACGTAAATGTATATCATACTTTTTATTTACTAGGTGTGCCCTAGTCTCACAACGCTAAACAACTCGTAACCAATTTTGTTCCTAGTTGACAATCTAAACTTCATACAAAATGTATAAGGCCATCGATCCACTTCAACCCCTTTCAAGTTGTAGCTTATGGAACATTAAAAAAAAATAAGTGTCAATTTTTATTAATGATTTATTGATTGTAGGATCAAATATGTAGTGTATTAGTGCAATTAATATTATGTACATGTAATGATTGCATTACCATGCACATAGCTGGAAATAAAAGTTATTGAAGAATTAATTCTTATATCAATAAAATACGTAATATACACTTAATTAAAGTTAAAGTGTTTAATTAACTAAGAGCTTAAATTATTTCCTAATTTAATTACTCCGTTTTGATTTTGTATTGATAGCATTAACTAAATAACATTTTATGATCTTTTCGTTCATATAAAAGTAATTTATTTAAAATATGAAGACATTACCGCTGTAAGTAGTTTTATTCTCAAGCATAGTACTTCATCATTTATTTTACTTTGGTGTAGTGTCATTTTTTCTACTCAATATAAACGCATCAGTATTCAAAGAAGAACTCTATCTACTTTGTTTGTTCCGAAAAGGGTTAGTGCGCGATTTACTTTTGAAAAGAACAAATAAATTAATAATAACCGAACGAGGGAGCGAGAGCGCGTAGCACTGGCAAGAGCTGTAGCTAACCCAGTCGGGCCGTAGCTGCGAGCAGTGCGAACGTGTCGTCTACGCCCTACGACATTGCTACGAGAGTTTTCGTGTTACGAAGTGTCACGTAGTGTTTGGTGATTTAAACTCAGTGATTTTTACGCTTGTGTCGATGGTGAATAATTAATATATAACTGTAAAATGGATGTGTTGAGTACCTCTATTAGGATTTTCGTGTTTCTGTCGATGACTCAAGGTATGTGAAATTGTTTAATTGAATATCCTTAAAGGATATTAGGAGTAATAAAGCGTAAGTTTTCCAGACGATTTTATGTATCGTTTTAAATAGATATTTTCCTGATGACGTAGATTTAAGCGTATAACTAAATGTTTTTAAACAACGCAAAAATTTTTTGGCCTGCACAAACTATAGAAAAAATAAAAAGATATTTTTTTCTTTTACTAAGTGCTACTGAAACGCTTCCTGACGTAAGCTATGTCTTGTTTTCTTAATATATTAAAAAAAGAAATCAATAATAAGCAATAAGATTACTCTGCGATTAGTCGGAGACATTTACTACGCGACAGGATAAAGTACCTGAGTTTATGTATGTGTATAATGATTTTACCATTATAGGAGCTTTTTTATATCACTTTAATATAATAGGAATGGATTGACAAGTCGATGTCTTTGTTTGATTTTTCAGACTAGGTTTTTCAGAAATAAACATTGAGGATTAAGTTTCCTCGATGTTTCTTTTTATGGATGGTACTTTTGGGACATCTTGCACTTTTTTCTTTATTTTCTATAAGCCGCACGTTTTATACGCTTAACCGGGTGGATAGTTAGTTGAAACAAAAGAAACAATGTGTTATTTATTTAATAATATAGCATTACTATTAACCTCCTTAAAAACTTTCTAAAATATTTCAAGTAGGTCACTAGTTATTGAAAAAAGTTCGCTAAGCCTATTTGATGTTCTGTCATTGTAATAACCAGACTTGTCAAATTTAGGATCATAGTCGAAGCGGACCCTGAACTCCATACTGGATGCAATCGGGAATACGCTGGGATGATGATGATGAAGCTTATTTAATTTTGATGTCTCAGGGTATAGACTTACATCGCTGAATTCACAAGTTATCGACACAGTTGGTTTTGGTTTCTCTCGCCTTTGGATTGGATCACAAAGCCGAGCTGTGTTGAAAAAATCTGACACAAATTTCGCCCGACTTGGGAGTTGAACCCAAGCCCCTAGATCATAGCTCGGTAGCGATATTCATCAAAGCGTGTCTAAATACTAACCAAACACAAGCTTAATAATTGTTTCATCCTTTTTTGCAAAAACTAATCAAAAAATTAATGAATGAAAAAATGGAAACTCTAGTTTTCAATTTAAAATCAAGCTTACTAAACTTTTCTGACATACAATTTTGGCTCCTAACTAATTGCCGTAATTGTTTCCACCCGTCAAATTTAGTCTCTAGACATTAATTTTAATAACAGTTAAGAAATTTTTGACATCAGAGCAAAATACGTTAGATTCTTTTAAGAAAATTAATGTTTCTTTATACACCACCTCCGTAGAATAGTGGTTAAGCCGCTCGTATTGAACCCGGAGGTCGTGGGTTTGATTCCAGCCTTGGGTCTGGTTGGTGGTAAGGCTTTTTCAGAGTCAGACTAGCTGGCTACCTACGGGTAAAATTGACGGCCTTAGGAGACTACAGTGTAGCAGAAAATTGAACTACTCTCCTTGGCCCCGATAGAAAAGGCTGCAGTGGCCACTTACCATCAGATGGGCTTCGTTCATGTCTGCCAACTGTTCAATTATAAAAAAAAAAAAAATAAATAAATAAATATCTCTGGACATTATTCACACAGCGCCATCTAGCCCCAAACTATAAAGCATTAGCTTGTGCTATGGGTGCCAGAAAACGGATAAACATTACTTACATACTTTTTTTGTAAATACATACAATTTATATATAGAAACACCCAGACCGATACAAATAGACGTGTTCATGCACACAAATAATTGTACCTCGCAGTACGCTAGTAATTGTAGTTCAATGCTTGCGGGGATCGAACTTGCGGCCACTGGTGTAATAGCTGACTTCTCGACCATTACACCAAATGGCACGTCCAATAAAAAAATATAATAATATTACTATATACATTGCTTTATAAAAAGAGTAAAACTAATATTTAAAAAGAAATATCCACACGTGCGTAGCCGGGACGGGCTGCTATGTAAATATAAAATGTACGACTTCAGCAATGAATGAATAAGTTGTTACTTTGTAGGTTACGTTTGAGTTACGAAACCGTTCTGTTCACGAGGTTTACTCATAGAAACAAGTTGACAAGTTAATTCTGAAATTATCTAGACTTTATGCGCAATACCACGCAACGGCATGGTTGCTACACAAGTTTGTGGAGTTCTTTCCTCGTCTCGAAATTGCATCATAACCAGTCATCTAAAAAATTTCAGGCTTCTAAAACAGGAAAGTCATTTGTTGGACTGAGCATTACACTATTTAACAAAGTACAACAGTCTTGTAGAAAAAAAGGCTACTATAATGTAGAAGATTACATAAATGACAAGACTTTGTAGATATGAAACAGATTTCTTTCCCTTTCGGCCGTGTTGGCAACCAAACTTCGCAACCGGTTGCGAAAAAGACATTTTTATTCTTTGTCGGCAACTAGTTGCGTATGCTACTCATATGCTTATTAATTGTACTATGAAGTTGACATTTAAAAGCTTATTGATTTAAAAAAAGGGTAGGTTTCTTTTTTTGCGGCACTTCTTTTCAACAGGCCATTCACGTCGAAGTGCTAGTTGGATAAAAAAGTTTTCACGTGCAAAATAATTACATGGTAAATCAAATTGCAAAATAAATACTTTGATTTTGAAACATTGAAGTAGCCAACACAAAACATTTTTGTTTGCGTTTGTGTGGTTTAGGCACGGACGCCTAATCTGTCAAAAATTTATCAATTAAAAGAGAACTCTATGTGAAGTGAATAAAGCTGTGGGTTTTTCTATTCAGAACACTCGGTCACGGTCCGGAGTCTGGAAGTTGCCGGTCTTAAACACCCTCGCGCCTCGAAAAAGCATGTCAAGCCGTTAGTTCTGCATCTGATATGTCTTCCGTCATGTCTGACTGCTGTCCAATCATGTCATGAGAGTGAGGGAATGGGATGCATGGGGTTGGTCATAAAGATCAGTGGCTGTAGCCAAAAACTCGACTAGGGAGACATTTATTATTTAGGTACCTGGTGGTCCCGGATTCAAAATAGCCGGGCAGAACAATTTTTTTTTTCTATTTTTTCTACGTAACTGTCTTCGATTTGTGGTTACCGAAGTAAGAATGAAGTTTAATACAATTGTAAAAATAACTTAATTTTAATGAAAAAGGCCTTTTGCTCTGCAGCGGGATATTAATAGGCTGTTAAGTACTTTTTTTTTAAATAGGTCAATCTAAATTATTTTAAATAAATTATATTTGGTGTAATAGAACGAACTAAATTGTAGCTTTTTAAAGTGTTTCTTTCTGAATAGATCGATCGTTGCTGTATTTCAAAGACTACACTGATCAGTTAAATTGTATCCTCTTTTTTGATAAAGTAAGTAGGTATTACTATTGTAACTATCGCACCAACAAATCTTTAGTATGTATAAAAAATGGGAATTCAGTTTTATTGTTGTGTGGATATTGTCCACGCATTTGATTTACTTTACTAAGTAAATAGTAAACTTTAAAATTAATGAGATGATTATATTTCAAATATATTATATAGTGAAGCGGTCGTGGTTAGGTACCTATATATAGTATATCGCCATAGTAAAACAAAGCATAAACAGTGTTTAAACTAGAACAAAGTTAGTTTGATTTATTTTCAACCCGTAACTTTCCTACGAAACCTCTTGGAAGAGGTCAAGGTCACGCTGTTAACATTAACATGTTCATAGTATAAATAATACAAAGTACAATATCTTCATCTTCATCTTTAAATCATTGCTACATTTCCAAAATAGTTTTTTTTTACTTGAAATTCGCTTCTAAAAGAAACGGTTCTGCCGTATATCTTTTATCCTAGTCGTGCATAAATTCCTTTTTCAAAAAGCACAATGCAGTGTATTCTATTGCACTTTGTAAAGCAAGAACTCTAAAATGTATGAGTTTGTGCAATACGAGACAGCTCAGCAAAACGGATGCGGGGTGAAAACCGGCAAGATTATTTCGCTAAATAACTAAGACTTTGATGGCGGAGAATAAGGATAGGGGTTAAAGTTTAAAACGGCCGTTGCATACTCTAAACTGACGTTAAAACGTCACGGTGTAAGAATTTCTACAGGAAAAACATGTTTTTCCTAAGAATGTGTCCTTTTGACCAGTTGTCGCGCTATAAATCTTAATATATAA
This sequence comes from Mecyna flavalis, assembly GCA_949319885.1. Taxonomy (NCBI): domain Eukaryota; kingdom Metazoa; phylum Arthropoda; class Insecta; order Lepidoptera; family Crambidae; genus Mecyna; species Mecyna flavalis. Next base: position 10,878,174 of record OX439434.1, on the reverse strand, counting down.
AACTCAAAGGTGACCGACTGACATAGATAGATATCAACGCACAGCCCAAACCACTAGACGGATCGGGCTGAAATTTGGCATGCAGGTATACCTATGTTATGACGTAGGTACATAGGCATCCGCTAAGAAAGGATTTTGATCAATTCTCTTAATAAACTGCCTCATTAATTGCATTAATTAAGCTCCCTGTTACCTAAAATATACATGAAATTAATATAATATTAGACAATTTTCTCTTAGTACCATTAATCCCAATACTGAGCATAATTCTTTACATTAGATATTTTACTTTTCATCTATCTATATATAAATAAAAATGAATTGCTGTTCGTTAGTCTCGCTAAAACTCGAAAACGGCTGAACCGATTTGATTAATTTTAGTCTTTAAATATTCGTGGAAGTCCAGGGAAGGTTTAAACGATTAGAAAAAATTGGAAAAATTGCGAGAAGAAACCAAAAACGATAATTTTATTTTCCTATACAAACTGTTCTTGCCTGTCAAACGTTTGATTTTTTATTAAGAGGTATGTACCTAAGTGATACGCAGTTCACCGGGTCAGTTAGTTATCATATATTTTCATAGATTTAGTATATTTTTTTATATTTTTGTTTTGAATGGGATTGACGTGATTTTTGGTATGAATAATCACACAACATTCTGATAGCTTATTAAGATCTTAGAATCTATTGTTGTATTAATAAAAAGAAAAAAGATTTGTTTGTTTGTTTGTATTGAATAGGCTCTGAAACTACTGAACCGATTTGAATAATTCTTTCACTCATGGAAAGCTACACTATCCCCGGGTGATATAGGGTACTTTTGATCCGGAAAATGGGGGGAAGGAGGGATATTTGAAAAAAGAAATGACGCGCGCGATAAACCGCGGAGGAGACCGCTTATATAAAATATTGTAATAGTTATTAATATTATTTATTGCAAGGGCATAGTTTGAATAATCTAATTAGGTATAACTAAATCAAATCAAATATTTTATTTGTCAGACATAGGTAGTTTTGATATGTAGTTAACATACAAAGAAAATCTATATATATAAAACTCAAAGGTGACTGACTGACTGACTGACTGACTGACTGACATAGATAGATAAATCAACGCACAGCCCAAACCACTGGACGGATCGGGCTGAAATTTTGAATGCAGGTAGATGTTATGACGTAGGCATCCGCTAAGAAAGGATTTTGATCAATTCCCACGGGAACGGGAACCACGCGGGTGAAACCGCGGGCGGCCGCTAGTCATGTAATACTATGTCTTGCCATTGGCAGGCAGAGATTCGAAATTGTGTAAAAACACAAACATCTATTTTACGAAACAAAATCCACTTCCTGTTTACTTGTGGACTTAAGCAGTTTGAACTGGCTTTTACGTTGCCCGGTTGTTTCCGAACGTTCGAGGGGCCTCAATCAATCTGAAAAGCCGAAGGGATTACAACAAAATTAGTTAATCGTAGTCTCTGAAGTGTAATTTAAACCAGCTTTAAGTAAGAAGCACCAGATGGCTAATCGAATATTGAATGATAAGTATTTATAGCCATCTTTTAATGGCTAATCTTTTTGTCTCTGTAATTTGATCAAATGTTTTTTTTTTACAAGATGAGTAAGGCCATGTTTCTTTGCAGCCAGTTAATGCGACAATATTTGAAAAGCAGTTCCAAAAATTTATTCTCATCCGAAAAAAGAGTAGCCATCCTCCGAAAAAAGGCGAATGCCTCCATAATTAAAATTCTAACTGCCTCCTTAGCACAATGGTTAGAGCGTTGGGCTCTAATACCTGGAGGTCGTGGGTTTGAATACCGCGGGAAGCATCACTTTGCGTGAATGTTTCCAGTTTGGTTAGGACATTGAGGCTTAAATCACCTGAATGTGATACCGTGCTTCGGAAGGCACGTTATTCCTGCGCCTAATCTCTCTTCGGACGTGTCAGTCTGCTGTCCCACCGTGTTATGAGAGTGAGGGAACAGGGAGTGCACCTGTGCTTGCGCACTCACTTGTGCACCACAAATATCCTGCGTAGTTGGCTGATCGTAAAAGATTGGCCGCCGTAGCCGAAAACTCGTCTAGGAGAGCATTAATTAAAATCAAATCATTGTTACAGCGTTGTTTACTGGTTTAATCACCACGCTTGCCACAGGTCAATTGGTGATCACAAACTCGGGCCGTGTTAGAATAAATAACCAGCAAGTTTGCTTGACCCGGGAATTAAACTCAGAACTAAGCTAAAACGACCTGTTCGATTGCTCTTTGACTAGCCGGGATTAGCTGACATAAGAAGACATGAAAAGGATTTTTTCCTACATCTTTTAATCCTCAATTACCCAGGACAATGTTTTATACATTTCTTTGGGGAAAATACAACAGAAAGAATTTTGCATCAAATTGGTGATGCACAGAATATTATTACCTACTTTGGGAAAATAAAAGGATGGATGTTCAGTTACTTTTCTTTATTATTATAATTACACGTGGTGTTTTTGTTAACATTTTTATTTGGGCTTAAACTAAAAATTGTTTCAACTTCAAAATATGACTCAATATCTTAATGTTTTGCGTTTTTAAGAGAAATCTATCAATACTTCATACGTCATAATCCTTTAAGCCGTTAAGGTAGCTGTGGGAATATTATATTTGTAAGGTTGAATATTTTTAAAATACAAAATAATTTATTTACCACAATTAATCACTAGTCAATTGAATTACTTTTAAAAGTTGCAACATTTTGATGCAAGACGGCGCGGTCGGCGGGTGGGCATTCTAGCGTGACGGTGGTACCGTGCGGACGTCGGGTGATTGTATTGTATTGTATGGAACTATTTGTCGTGTAGAAGTTTCTATGATTGTCTGTAATACTGTAAAGTAAAGGAATTATTCGTATTGGATCTGGTGTTTTATTACACATCAGAAGTGGTAAGTACATGCTCACATAACTAGATATTATTCGAATGTAATAACAGTTTTACAGTAACAGTAAGTTGAGTAACCGTTTTTGTGATGTAGTTATCGTGTTCTAATCAATGTGCTTGATAAAATAAGTTTGAGGGTAGAAAACGGTTAAGAAAGTGGTTTATAGTTTCATTGTTTTACCTAATACCAGTCGTACAAATAAAATAACGGTAAAGCGAACAAGCTTGCTATGATTTATGGTAGTTAGACCGCGGTTAGCTTGTGACTTTTATTGTTTTATCCACCCTACACTTGTAACAATATAATGCATGCTGTGCTAAAATCAAAGGTCAAGGCTAAGGTCATTGTAAGGTCAGTTCTAGATCCATTATGGTTAGCTTGGGGTGTTATAAAGAGGTATAAATTTTTCGTCCATTTTGCTGTAGGACAACGCGTTTACGAGATATGACATTTTTCATGATTTTAGTCGGTGGTCAAAACGAACGTATTCAAACCGAGTGCTTTGTTGCCGAGTTATTGATTTATAGGGTTTTATAGAGATTTATTGGTAACGCTTTTATTTAGCAATAAAATTTATGTTGTATGTATTATTTTGAAACCTGAACGGCGTTAGGCATTACGTTGCACATGTTATTACGGTCTGATGAGTTTTGGAACTTGAATTATCCTTATTTTAATTAAGTTAAATCTGGTATTTTAAATGGAAAATAGAAGCTCCTACTTAGGTCACGTATTTTATTGAATATGTACATCGTTGTTTTGTTTCGAGTTTCAGACAAGGTGAGACTCTCGGTCGCGCGGAGGCATCCGGTCGCGTTGAGCCGGGGCGAGGACGCAGAGATGAGAGCAGACGCGGTCGTGGCCGCGCCCGCAGCGACGTTGCTCCCGAGCGTCGGCGGAGGCGTCGTGGTGCGCGTCGCAGTCCTTGCGGGATTCGACGGGCTGCTGGAATGGAGAGGAAGATGGACCGAGGGCGTGCGACTGCGAGGCCTTCAGGAGGATGGGAACGAGGCTGCGTTCGGCGCTCCGTGAGTGGACCTCCGGTGTGTCATACAATAGTACCGAGACGAGGTCAGAGGCAAGGTCAGAGGTAAGGTCAGAGGCAAGGTCAAAGGCAAGGTCAGAGGCAAGGTCAGAGGCAAGGTCAGAGGCGAGGTCATATTTCCTATTTTTTTATACATACAGTTCAATCGTGATGAATAGGCTGCATTATTGCGATTAATCCTACTTCCTACTAATATTATAAATGCGAAAGTCTGGATGTTTAGATGTTTGGATGTTTGTATGTTTGATACTCAATCACGCCTAAACGGCTGAACGGATTTAGATGAAATTTGACACACGTATAGTTTATAACCCGGAATAGGACATAGGCTATAAAATTACTACGGGAAACGTCTCATTCCCGCGAGAATATCAATTATGAAACTACTGAACCGATTTAAATAATTCTTTCACTGTTGGAAAGCTACACTATCCCCGGTGAACATAGGGTACTTTTGATTCTGGAAATGTATGGGATATTTGAAAAAAGAGATTACGCGCGGGTAAAACCGCGGGCGGAAGGCTAGTTACACCTATATATACCTGTCTATTTATTTAATTATTTAATTACTATTTATTGCACTTGTAAATTTATAGGTACATAGAGCCTTAAGCTAGCCTAACACTTAGTACTATTCTATAAATATAACAAGACCCTGTTAGGGTATAGCAATTCTCATTAACAATGTAAAAATTAAATTAATTACAATTTCTTTTAACCCTTATTAGTAAAAAGAATAAAAACTACTTTTTACATAAGCACATAATTATATATTTCCTTTTGGCTAATTGATGATAGTTAAATTTAATTTAAACTGGTATCAGCCATAAAATCTTTGACAGAGTAGTTAATAGCATTTTTCTAACAACAGTGCTTTTAAGCGATTTTTAAATATGTGGATTTTTGTTTGGGTTTTTATATCCGTAGGAACTTTATTAATATCATATTGATCGAAGGGTTCAAGTTTAGGTGCTGGAAGAGCTAATTTATTTTTCCGAAGCACATTATTGTTTTCAAAGTATGTGGGGTGGTTGTGGACATGAAGCTATTTCTAGTATGTAAATCTCAAGGTACATAAAGGAGTGTAGAGTTATACTTTTATACGATTGTTGGTATTATAATACTCTAACAACTATTCTTTAGTCAGCCGTCTGAATAACAGCATTATAGGAGGGTAGAGATACGGCAACCGCTGTTTAACGGCCTAGTTGTACGATGTTATAGATCTAGCATTTCAATAGAACACACGTGGTCATTTATAAAGCCCAAGGCTGTTATGTTTACTTGTTTTAAACTGATAAACAGCTAGTGGCTGTAGTAGGACTTGTTTGTGATCATTAAAATAACTTTTTTTACTATCTACACTGTAGGCTGTTAAAATAACTATAATTATGTGTTGTCCTTTAACATCAATAGCAATTTATTTGTTCACAAGTACTACTCTTATTGCTGTAAGCTGAACATGGATTTGAATGTGATATTTTTATTACACTTCTCACACAAGCTGTGTGTTTTTACATCACGTGCAAAAATTTGTGAAAATTAATAAAAATCTTGGGAAATAAGAAATATCAGTAAATTGAAAGAAATAAACGATGATACACAATTGACTTGAACTACATCATAAAGCTGTACATAGGTTCACATTAGAAGAAATTTATAGACATTGGCTCTGTAGTGGTACAAACATGGGACTCAGGGACTTTCATGTGATTGATTTGTCCAAATTGTAGTAGATTTGACATGAATAGGGCTATCATGTGATTGATATGCCCAATGGAGAATAACTATGTGATGATGAGGAGTATCATAATGATTGATATGTATTATTGTATATCTTTGTGAAAGAAAAAATAATTATCCTATGAATAATATTATAATAATAATAATAGTAAAAATCTTTATTTGCTTGCTTAGTGTAATACATTTGAGATGTTACAAAAAAAAAATACAGGCACTTACAACTTAGCTACCGTTCAGGTATTGCAAATAAATGTATAGGCAGATTTATACAAATTTAAACATTAACTTTAACTTAAAACTGAAATCTTTTATTTATTTTTTTGCTTAAGTTGCACAAATATTATATTAATTTAATTGCCATGCTTAAAAAGAGAAATGACTCCCATGCCATTGGTTTTTGAAGACATTACATATTTACTAATGCAGGTATTCATTTGTTGAATAGTAGCAATTTAAAATTAAATAACTTGCAAGACTCTTCGAAAATGTTTTTAAAGTTTGTTTTCTTTATATGAAGGAAGTTTATTAAAGATTTTATAATTTAATAATTTTAATCTGGATGGTGGCAGGTATAGTCTATTCTTATGTCTAGTATTTATAAATAATATCATGAATGTCATTGACTTTTGTAAAGTTTTCCATATTTTTAAATGTGAATATACAGTATCATAAATATATAAAGAGAGTAAAGTTAAGAGATCAAATTAAAAAAAAAAATGCTTGTGATCTTGACATCTAATAATGTGAACTCAAATTCGAATTTAAAAATGTTTCCTAAGTGGTATAATGGAATTCTTTATTTTAAGAAAAGGAAGTTAATATGTTTTTATTTGCAATAATGAGGGCCATGGTAAGGCTCATTGTTTAAAGAAGAGGAAATCAAATAAATATTGTCCATTATGTTAAACCTCAGATTACTTCAAGAGGCAATCTAAAACTGTGTCACATTACTGATGGCATTATAAAGTGAATGGATACGATAGTAAAAATCGTTTTAAAAATATATGCTTAAGAATGCAAAGGTACAATTAATTGAGGGGAACATGGGCTATACGAATAGTTTAAATGAGATGACCCATGAATGAATTTCTGGAAAAATATAACCTCTGTTAATTGGCAATGTAATGAAACTGGGGAATTGCAGTGTAGTATTACATTGATTCAGTCAGCCAGCCCAGTGATTCTGGTTTATTTAATATTGCCACCAATGTTTGATTAAATTTCTTTACAGGTGATATGATAATGTGATAATATTATTATTTTTTTACAGATTGAAGAAGTACGAAAATAAATGTTTTTGTTTGAGAATGGATTACTATGATGATTGAGAAATCAATGATTTAACTTTCAGCATAATAATGCTTAGTGAGGCTTGATGTACTCTCATGATAAGTTCATGCCAGTACATTGAAGCGATTATTGAAACTCTATGTACTCTTATGAGAAAAGGTTTCATGACAGTACATTGTGATAAGATGGATATAGAAGTACGAAAGTAAATGTTTTTGTTTAAGAATGGATTACTATGATGATTGAGAAATCAATAATTTAACTTTCAGCATAATAATGCGTTAGTGAGGCTTTATGTACTCTCATGATAAGTTCATGCCAGTACATTGAAGCGATTATTGAAACGCTATGTACTCTTATGAGAAAAGGTTTCATGACAGTACATTGTGATAAGATGGATATAGAAGTACGAAAGTAAATGTTTTTGTTTGAGAATGGATTACTATGATGATTGAGAAATCAATGATTTAACTTTCAGCATAATAATGCGTTAGTGAGGCTTGATGTACTCTCATGATAAGTTCATGCCAGTATATTGAAGCGATTATTGAAACGTTATGTACTCTTATGAGAAAAGCTGGTTCATGACAGTACATTGTGATAAAATAGATATAGAAGTACGAAAATAAATGTTTTTGTTTGTGAATGGATTACTCTGATGATTGAGAAATCAATGATTTAGCATTAGCATGGTAATGCGTTGTTGAGGCTTGATGTACTCTTATGAGAAACTAGGTTCATGACAGTACATTAAAGCGAGTTATGTAAGTCTGAGATTAATTAATTATCAAATATATTAGTATTTATTTTATTTTATGAGAATTATTTATTTATGTTTGTCAATAGAATGTAAAATGAAATGTTAATTTCAAGAGATGTATAGTAGTAGCAAATTATATGAAAAGAAATTTGGTTTATTGTTGAATCATACATACTTCTACTAATTGTCATCAGAATGTGTACGTTGAATCCAGATAGCCGATTGTTAGGTTAATTACGGGGATTCATGCTAGAATTGGATGGGTTAGCATGATTTAATATTGCGAGAATTGGATGGGTTCGCAATGTTATCTCGATTTGTCATCTTGACCGTAAGAATTGGATGGATTTACTGTTATGAATGATGTTTAATGATCCTGTAGGAGTTGGATGGGTTTACGGGATTACTAACGAAGTTGGTGATCATTATGTTGTTGTTTAATAAGATTATGTTATGTTGTTAATAGTTGTTACGTGTAAAATGATGTTGTTGACCTCATATACCCACATTAAATTTTATAATTTACAAATTTTGTTAGTGCCACCTCGCCGAGTGTAAGGTAGATTATCATATTATATTGTAATAATCCGTCCTGGAACCGTGTATGGGGACATACACGAGGTCAGGATGGACGAGTGTAAGGTTGAATATTTTTAAAATACAAAATAATTTATTTACCACAATTAATCACTAGTCAATTGAATTACTTTTAAAAGTTGCAACATTTTGATGCAAGACGGCGCGGTCGGCGGGTGGGCATTCTAGCGTGACGGTGGTACCGTGCGGACGTCGGGTGATTGTATTGTATTGTATGGAACTATTTGTCGTGTAGAAGTTTCTATGATTGTCTGTAATACTGTAAAGTAAAGGAATTATTCGTATTGGATCTGGTGTTTTATTACATATTAGACATCTAGACACGCGGCAGCGTGTCAAGCCAAGTTCAAGCAAAAAGGAAAGGAACGGGCTAGCCAGCGCCAAGTGTATATTTACACGAACCATTTGGTGTCACTTTTGACCCTTCTATAACTTAAAACCTATTTAACCGAAACACATGAAACTACGTGAGTTTAATCAGATCCATAAGGACACCTAGAAGCCCAAATTTCATGAAGCTAGCTCTAACGGTTATAAAGATATGAAGGTCAAAAAGTCGTAAAAATTAGTACTGACTGACTGACTTATAGTAGCAAAACCTAACCTACTTCCAGATGACCTAGAAAGATGAAATTTGGAATCCAGCTTGGTAATTGTGTGTAACCGTAGGAAAAAGTCCAAAAATAGAAAAAAGTTAAAAAATAGGGGGGAGGGGGGGACGTTCCCCCCCTATATTTTAACTTTTTTCTATTTTTAGATTTTTTCCTACGGTTACACATAATTACCAAGCTGGATTCCAAATTTCATCCTTCTAGGTCGTCTGGAAGCAGGTTAGGTTTTATCTGACTTATAGTAGCAAAACCTAACCTACTTCTAGATGACCTAGAAAAATGAAATTTGGAATCCAGCTCGGTAATTGTGTGTAACCGTAGGGAAAAATCTGAAAAAAGAAAAAAGTTAAAAATTAGGGGGGGAGACCCCCCCTCCTCCCCCTATTTTGTTACTTTTTTCTATTTTTCGATTTTTTTCTACGGTTTCACACAATTAGCAAGCTGGATTCCAAATTTCATCCTTCTAGGTCATCTGGAAGTAGGTTAGGTTTTGCTACTATGGGGGAGGCCCCCAAGCGCTGAAGTGTACATACGTCCTCGTCGTCTCCCCTGGCTCTCCCAGTCCTGACCCCGGTAACGCAGGTGGCAGGCTGGTGACCGAACTGTACACTTCGGGGGCAATAGGTGCTAATACGATATCGTTTAGTTCTTATTATTGCGCTAATCGCTGCTTTTGCTTCTAGTTTCCCAGCTCCCTGGCCGTCGAGGTGATCTCCGGTTTTAGGTTGAGCGGGCACCTAGTGGCTCGTTGTCTAGCAGTGTGTTCGTGGTTGTTTCCAATTGTGTTTGTCGGTTTGTTACAAACCATGTCTTCGGACAGATTCCCGTCCCCGACCTGTTCGGAGGTTGGAAGGGCCATTAACTGGTCTCAGTCAGACAGGTCTGACATTGAGTTTGGTGTAAAGGATAGCGGAAGGAAGCATAACACCCTAGCCGTTCCAGCTACTGTCGGTGTTACGACGAGATCGAGGGCCGCAAAAAGGTCGGTTCATGGAAGCGCGACGGACTTGGAGGGCATGGGCTCAGGTCGCACTAGCCCGGAGATGGCGCCACCAAAGGTGCCACGCGCCAAAAAAGGAGGCAGAGGAGGGTACCACCACTCGGCAGGACTCTCCCAAGCAAGGAGGGAGCTTAATGAAGGGCCTAGGTTCTCGGAATCTGACTCCGACGAATCTACGCTCACGGAAGTGGATGCAGAGACGTCTCAAAGTCGTAGCCGCACGAAGAAGGGGAAAAAGTCCCCCGCCTTGCTGCCGATGTCGCGCGAGGAAATAATTAAAGTTGCTGAGGAGGGCGCTCAGAAAATTGAAAAGATCCTCACTAAGTCCCACAATTTAAAGGGGACTAGTGTAAAGGAGGTGCGAGACGCCCTTCATGGCGATTTGATGAAGGCAATCAAGTCTGCCACGGCCTTGGACGAGGGGGAGGCAGTTCGTCGGCTACAGGCTGACAACAAGCGCCTGCGCGGGCAGCTGTCGGCCCTCGAAACTGAGGTGGCTGCTCTCCGTCGAGCCTTTTCGGAGCGCGGGGCTCCCGAAATGGAAAAGGCGAATAAGGCGCCCACTCCAAAGAAGGTGGCTCCGCGCGAAAATGGAAGCATCGCCGAGGCAGTGGAGGTCCTCCGAGGAGACCTGAGCGAGGCTATGGCTGGTCTCCAGCGTGAGTTAATGACGCATGTCAGTGCGGTCATTGGCGCTAGGCTGGATGGCTTGGAGGCTGATGGCAGGCTCCTGCCAGCCAAAGTCCACCGCCCACCATTGGCAGCTGATAGACGGGCAAATCGACCCGCACCGATTTCTGCCTCAGCCCAGCCGCTGAATCCACATCAGGTCTCTTCTTCGGCTCCGGTTCCAACGCCCACAAGGTATGCTGATGCCGTCAGAAGCCAAGTGGTTCCGACCACCCTGGCACCTCCGGCAAATCTACCAAAGAAGGCAGCCCCCAAAAAGGCCGCAAAAAAGGCAGCCGCCGTAGGTCCCAAAAGTGCAAGGGCAGCTGAACAGTTACCGGGGCCTTCTCACGAGGTTCAGCCCCTTGTCGTTGATCAAGACCAGGACTGGACTGTCGTCCGCGGGAAGAAAACGCGAGGCGGTAGAAAGAAGAAGACGGCCAAACATCCAGTGAAGTCAGCGCCTAAGCTGCCGAAGCCACCTAAAACTTTAGCGGTAGTCGTTGCCCTAACCCCAGAGGCGATGGCAAAGGGGGCCAACTACGGCCAAGCCCTCTTGAAGGCCAAAGCAGGTATCAACCTTGCCGAAATAGGGGTTGGTCCTGGGAAGTTCCGCAGGTCCATGACAGGTGCCTGTGTCATGGAGCTTCCCAAAGAAGCCACCGCCTCCCAAGCCGACCGCCTAGCGGCCCGTATCGGGGAAATTCTGGGGGAAGAGGCAGTTGTCACGCGCCCGGTAAAGACTGCAGATGTCAGGGTCTCCGGTCTTGACGATTCCGTCACGGCCGAAGAACTAAAGGCAGCCCTGGCGGTTAAAGCATGCTGCCGCCCCGAACAATTTCGTGTGGGGTCAATTGCGACTGGGCCCATGAGGATGGGCTCAGTGATTGTGTCTTGCCCGGTAGAGGTTCTGGCGAAGGTAACGGAGGGCCGACTGACGGTCGGCTGGAGCTCCGCGTCTGTCCGGGCACTTGAGCAGCGCTCAATGCGCTGCCACAAGTGCCTGGAAAAAGGTCATACAGCACCTCTCTGTCCCTCCAAGAAGGACCGCAGTCGCTTGTGCTACCGATGCGGCCAGGAGGGTCATGTGGCAAACAGCTGCACGGCTCCGTACAGGTGCGCGGTTTGTGCAGACAGAGGTTGCGAGTCGGCTCACAGAATGACGGGGCCCAAATGCAACTCGCCGCCCGTTAAGGGCCGCACGCACCCCGTCCCAGCTCGTCCAGCAGCGCCCCCGGCCTCTAACGCCACCACCGCCGCTTTCCAGGAAGTCTCCCCGATGGAAACCAATAATGAGTAGCAGGTCCATCGGTGAGATTCTACAAGCAAACGTAAACCACTCCCCCGCTTCACAAGACCTTTTGTGTCAGGCGATGGCGGAGTGGGGCGTCGATCTGGCGATGGTGTCGGAGCCCCACCACATTCCCTCAACACGCCGCTGGTTTGGCTCGACTGACAGGATGGCGGCGATAGTAGGGCATGCGGAGCCCCCTCTAGCTCTCTTTGAAAGTGGCCCCGGCTATGTAGCCGTCAAGTGGGGCAATATAGTAGTGGTGTCCGTCTACTTTTCACAGAACCGCAGTCGGGCGGAGTTTCAAATCTTCCTGACTGCGGTCGAGGGGGTGGTGCGGAGGGCGGCTCCCCACCAGGTCCTGTTCGGCGGGGACCTCAATGCCAAACACTCGGCATGGGGTTCCGCATATAACAATCCATTTGGCGAGGACCTGGTTGACTGGGCGCTTAGCACCGGACTCCAGGTTCTAAACAGGGGAAATGTACCAACGTGTGTGAGGTGGCAGGGTGTATCGGTTATTGATATCACCCTGGCCACTCCCCAATTGGCGGCTCGTGTGGTACAGTGGCGGGTCATGGCCGACGCGGAGTCCCTATCGGACCATCGTTATGTCCGATTTGGAGTCTCCGTGGGCGGCCCAGCTGAAGCCCTGGTGAGGTTGGGTCCAGCGGCGGGAACAGTTTCGTCGTTCCCGCGGTGGTCGCTTGCAAAGCTCTGCCCTGAGGTCGCAAAAGAAGCGGCCATTTTCAGGTCCTGGGCGGAGCCTTCAGCCGAGTTAGTGGGTGATGCGGACGGCATGGCGGACCTCTTCGCGGACGACCTCAAAGTCGTCTGCGATGCCGCCATGCCTCGGTCCAGAGGCTTCCTTCGACGGAGGGAAGTCTATTGGTGGACGCCAGAGGTGGCAGGTCTGCGCGCCGCCACCCTTGCCGCCCGAAAGGCATATCAGCGCTGCCGCAGGCGCACATATCGAGCACCCGGGGAGGAGGACGAGCTCCGCCAGGTGTTCAGGGAGGCACAAAGGGCCCTGCGGACTGAAATCAGCAGGGCTAAAGGGGTCGCCGAGGAGGAATTCCTGAGCCTCCTCGATCGCGACCCCTGGGGGAGACCGTATAGAATGGTGCGGGGAAAATTCGCCGATGGAGCTCCCCCTACCTCCTCTATGGAGCCAGGCCTCCTCAGAAGGGTCTTGGAAACTCTTTTTCCGAATCCAGGACCCTTCACGCCTCCCGCGATGCCGGGTGGGAACGAGACCACTCAAGTGTGGTCGGATGGGCCCCCAGTCTCGGACAACGAGTTCGAGACCGGTAGGTTGCGGCTCCGAGCCAAAAACAAGGCTCCGGGGCCAGATGGGGTACCATCCAAGGTGGTGGCCCTCGCCACGGGCCCTCTAGAGGAGCGGTTCCGCGCGGTACTAAATACATGTATCGCAGCGGCCCGCTTCCCCAGGAGGTGGAAGGTGGGGCGGCTCGTCCTTCTTAGGAAAAGTAGCCGCCCACCTGATTCCCCGTCGGGCTACCGGCCGGTGGTGCTCCTTGATGAGTCCGGGAAGTTCTTCGAGAAGATTCTCGCTTCCCGGATCCTGGAGCACCTAGAAAGCCATGGCCCGGATCTAGCCGAATGCCAATATGGCTTCCGCACCGGCCGGTCTACAATGGACGCGGTGGCTCACCTCAAGAGGTGGACTGAGGCAGCCACAGCACGAGGGGAGGCTGTTATTGCGGTGTCATTAGACATCGCAAACGCATTCAACAGTCTCCCCCATGAGTGCATAGAGGAGGCACTGAAATACCACCAAGTGCCCCTCTATCTCCGCGCCCTCGTGATGGACTACCTGCGCAACAGGACAGTCCTATACGTGGACGCGGAGGGACGCGTCCAGACGTGGTCGATGGCGGCGGGTGTACCCCAGGGATCCGTACTCGGGCCTCTGTTGTGGAACCTGGCGTACAACTGGGTCCTGCGGGGCTCGCTCTTGCCACGGATGGATGTCGTCTGCTTTGCGGATGACACTCTGGTCGTGGCGAGGGCGAGTGATTGGGAGGATGCGGTCCACCTTGCGTCGGTCGGCACTTCCCTTGTCGTCCGGCGCATTCGCTCCTTGGGGCTGAGGGTGGCCCTTGAGAAAACAAGGGCCATGCCGTTTCACGCCCCACGCCGCAGGACCCCACGGGGGCTCCAAGTCCGGGTGGAGGGGGTCCGGGTCCCAGTCGAGGTGCACTTCAAATACCTCGGCCTGACCCTGGACCCCCGGTGGAGTTTCGAGGAGCATTTTAAGCTCCTTGCTCCACGGCTGTGTGCCGCCGCCGCAGCCCTCGGGCGGGTCCTCCCCAACGTGGGGGGTCCAGGACCTGGGTGCCGCCGGCTTTATCATGGGGTGATAAGGTCGATGGCACTTTACGGAGCCCCTGTTTGGGCGGAGAGCCTCTCCCTCTCGCTGAAAGCCCTCTTGCGGAGACCGCAGAGGGTCATCGCGACTCGGGCTGTGCGGGCTTACCGCACAGTTTCCCACGGGGCTGCCTGTGTCTTAGCAGGCACAACGCCGTGGGAACTCGATGCACTGGTTCTGGCCCAGGTGCATCGAATCCGGGTCGCGGCAAGGATGCGGGGGGAACGACCCAGCTTGGAGGAGGTGGCGCTGGGTCGTGTCCAGGCCAGGGAAGAGGCCCTGGCCAAATGGACGGAGGCTCTCCAAGCCCCAAGTGCCGGCCACTGGACGATTGAGGCCATTCGTCCGGTGTTGAGGGAGTGGGTGGAACGCCGGCACGGCTGCCTCACCTACCGACTGTCGCAGGTTTTGTCCGCACACGGAAGTTTCGGACACTACCTGTACCGTGTCCCCCGTCGGGAGGAGACGCCGCAGTGTCATCACTGCGACGCTCCCGACGACACGGCCGAGCACACACTCATCGAGTGCCCGGCCTGGCGACACGAGCGCCGCGAACTAATCGCGGCGCTAGGCGGTGGACGCCTCACGCTGGCGACCATGGTTCGTGCCATGGTCGCCAACAGGAGTGCGTGGGAGGCGGCCGCCTCCTTCTGCGAGGAAGTAATGTCGCAGAAGGAGGCAGCGGAGCGGGAGCGCGAGGACGACCCCCTCGCTGCTCCCCTCCGGCGTAGACGGCCAGGCCGGAGAAGGCGAGCTCACTTAGCACGCCTCCTCCGGCCTGAGGGTTGACCTGCGGGCGGGGGTAGCTCCCCAACGTCCGCATTGCACAGGTCGCTCGAGCCAAGTCTGAGGGTCACCTTGTTTCTCGGGTGGCCCTCCCTAGGCGCCACCCCGACTTGAGGCCTCTCAAGTCGGGGTACCCGGGGATGGGCTGGTCAATAGCTAACGCTGGCACCGGTTCGTCCCAATCGGGTGTGAAGGGGAACCGGAGGAGTTTAGTGGGTAGTGGACGCTCTAGTCTCGAGTCCCACACACGGCCGCAGGTTTAGCTACCCTGCGGTTATGGTGCATAAACGCATTCTCCTCCGAAAAAAAAAAAAAAAAAAAAAAAAAAAAAAAAAAAAAAAAAAAAAAAAAAAGGTTTTGCTACTATAAATCAGTCAATCAGTACTAAAACCTAACCTACTTCCAGATGACCTAGAAGGATGAAATTTGGAATCCAGCTTGGTAATTGTGTGTAACCGTAGAAAAAAATCTAAAAATAGAAAAAAGTAAACAGTCAGGGGGGGCAACCCCCCTCCTCCCCCTATTTTTTAATTTTTTTCTATTTTTAGATTTTTCCCTACGGTTACACACAATTACCGAGCTGGATTCCAAATTTCATCTTTCTAGGTCATCTGGAAGTAGGTTAGGTTTTGCTGCTATAAGTCAGTCGGACAATACTACATTTTTTTATTGTAGCGTTGGAATTGAAACTATTCCAATATGTTATGTACTATTATATTTTCTATATAACAGAAATAAAAAAATAAAGTTAAGTCAAAAAATAAGTGGTGTCCCCATACAAAAAACTTGTAAATAGCGCTAAACAACCGGCCAACGCGATGGTGCGTGTCGTCGGCGGCGCGTGGTACCACATTAAATCTCAATACTTGCCTAGTTTTCTTTACAAAAAGTAATGATATCCCACCAAAAACATAAATGTAAAAAAGGAAAGCCAAGTTCAATACAAAAATTATGTTTGGCTGTGGGCTTCGCCGCAAAAAGAATGGAGATCTTAATGAGTGCCAAGTTCTATGATCTTAAAGTAGGTAAGATTTGACTTGGCCAGTTTTTATCAGAATTAATATATTATATGTTGAATAACTTTATAAAATGACTGATATAATGAAAACTGGCCAAGTCAAATCTAACCTACTTTAAGATCATAGAACTTGGCACTCATTAAGATCTCCATTCTTTTTGCGGCGAAGCCCACAGCCAAACATAATTTTTGTATTGAACTTGGCTTTCCTTTTTTACATTTATGTTTTTGGTGGGATCTACATTCTACTTGTATGTACGTACATACATTTATAATGTATTAGTAAGTTAAGTAGGTACTAAATCCACTATTCATTAGAATAAAACTTCCCCAATTTCCCCTGTACACACGAATTGATAAGCCAGTGTAGGTATTTCAAAGTTTTTTATAAAATATTTCCAAACTGGGCTATATTTGTATCTTTTTATACATGTTTATTAAGATAAATTCAAATAATTTAATTCTATCAAATCTACGAAGTAAACAGAAAGGGGGGAAACTCTAATTTTCGACTCTGATTCTTTCGGTTGCCTTTAGTAATACGGATTTTTCTTCCGCAACTGTATATTTATGTACAAAACAATTCTTTGTTTTGAAATATCAGCTCCATTATTCTTAGATATCTGACCGCTTCACGACATGTGAGACAAATTGCTGCAAATATCCATTTCACAGCAGAGATTTAAAGCGAGATTTTTCTTTCACAATATTTTTTTGTATAAATTTTACGTAACGACGTTTTCTTAACAACTGAATTATGGCATGACATGTTACATTATATAAAATAATTTAAGCACTAGACGTGATATTAAACAAATTGTAATAAGTACGTATAAATTATATTTGTAGACATAATGTAGAAAAAAGACCACCAAGTTTTTATAAGAAAATGGTAAATGAAAAATGTAATGAATAAGACAGTGTTATAATATTGTAATAATGCGGTCGATTGAACTCTATCAATGTCTATTGTATGTATGTTACTAACACACAAAAGAGACATTCCAATTTCCAAAACACTATTTATAACATAAAAAATGCTTTTGCAAAGTAGCCTCCTACCATCAGGTAAACTGCAAAAATAACTCAACGATTAGAGGTAAAATTGTAAGGAACCTGAAAAGACCGGATATTATATTTAACTCAATTAGTCCCCTGCCCTACCTTCAAACGCTGGTTTGAAAGCAAAAGCTATAATTTAATATCTTTATTATGTTTCAAGCTGCTTGTATGCCGCTATCAATAATTAAGATATTTTTTGTCATTCGGACTGTTATTATTTATCAATACAAGCATGGTAATGTGGTAACACATCAACCTTATCTAATCTTTACAAGACTTAAGTGTGGTAATGTGGTAACACATCAACTTAATCTATTCTTAACAATACTTAAGTATGTTAAGTTCCACCTACATTATGTCAGATAAATTCCGAGATATGAGGAATTTATCAGTTCTGGGGCACGAGGTTGATACCTCATCTATTCTGTCGATGCCCCAGAAATTATTTGTATTTAAATTAATTTTTTTTACAGATTAGGATAGGCTACAAATGACTCAAAAGTGAGAAGTACTTTACAGACAATGAAGAACGCTCCATAAATTGTGGAATTCTCATCCCTATAAATAGATAAATAATAAAATTTATATCTATTATATTATATTTCATATCTCGGACATAATTCACACTACAAATTATACAAAGAAACACCCAGACCGATACAAACAGACATTTTCATGCACACAAACATATGTACCGTGCGGGGATCGAACCCGCGACCTCTGATGTAATAGCCGACTTCTCGACCATTACACCAAATGGCTCGTCTAAAATTAAGTCAAATAGATATAAAGGTCGAATTACTTCTTACTTCTTGGTGATTCTCAACGAGAACGCAATTACAATAACGATGGAATATGAATCAATACTTTTATTTAGGCACTAGCTGTGCCCGCGACTTCGTCCGCGTGGAATAGTGACTTTTCGGGCAGCATATTTTAAATAACAAATACCGTCCTTTGGGTAGCTAAAAAAATTTACTTTACAGTATGCTTCTCTGTAGGTATACGATATGTGACGTATGGCCATCGGGAATGAAAGCATACAGGCTCCTAGGATTGCTAACCCGTGTCAGAGCCACATACAACTGACCGTGCGAGAAACAGCTGATACTTAGATCTACACCCACAACTTTCATCGTCTGACCTTGGGCTTTATTAATTGTCATCGCAAAACATAGGCTGACTGCAAAAAGTGTTAAGATGTGTAAACTAAACGTACAAATTTTATGAAACAAAAGAATTGCTAGAAAAATTAATTAATAACCTGAGCTTATAAACTTGTACTTAAATAAAGAAAATCAA
Source organism: Mecyna flavalis (assembly GCA_949319885.1). Classification (NCBI taxonomy): domain Eukaryota; kingdom Metazoa; phylum Arthropoda; class Insecta; order Lepidoptera; family Crambidae; genus Mecyna; species Mecyna flavalis. The sequence continues at coordinate 10,859,686 of OX439434.1, read as the reverse complement.
GATAAGAATTGCCTAACCTATACCAAATACTTATAAATTATTCATATATACAAACCCTAAATAAAAAAATAAGATAAGTATACCAAAAATCAAGGAAAGAAATGCCTAACCTATAACAAATGCTTACAATATTTATTTACAAATTTTTAAAGAAAATTAAGAAAGACAACCTAACCTACAAACCCTTAAATATAAATAAATGAAATATCCAAACTGTCAGTATTCAAGTAAATCGCAATAATCGAATGCAACTACCTATTCGCCATACTCTCAGCGCGCTTTATATACGGACGCGCAGCTCAGGCGCGAGGCGTGTACCTTTATATTGACATAACTTTTTTATTTATGAACCGATTGACATGAAATAAACACTAAATGTTAAGTGAAGCTTACCACAATATATTAGTGAAAACCGCATCTCAATCGAATAAGCCGTTTCTGATATTAGCGTGCACAAACACACAGACAAACAGACAAACAGACAAACAGACAAATTTTTTTTAAATTACAATTTCGGGTTCGGTATCCATATAATAACAACCCCTGCTACTTTTTTTAAATATATTTCCTTTGTACAGACACCACTTTTCTACAAATTTATTATATGTATAGATGAAGCAATATCTAAAAAGTTCTCCCTGGGCAATCATTCGTAATATTTTCAATACTGAAATAAATAAACATGATTGACTATCAATTTGTATGCCAGAGAATTTCGTGTTGGTTTTTGATATTCTGGAAATGGAATAATCTGTGTTGAGTGGTAGGAGCCACGTTTTTACTAATGTTGACTCACAATCGATTGTGTATCGATAGTGCCAGTAAGGCATTGGCATAGTGAAAAGAGTAAAAAGTACGTTCTTTTCTTACAAGCTTACCGCGAGCAGCTTGTACATATTATATATGTGTGTGCCAAAGTCCCGTTTATCCTGTATCGTTACTTTCCCTCTAATATGGTTGAGTGAAACGATGACTAGCAAAATAAGTAATGCCTTGGCACATAATGTCATACACATTTATTATTATTTGTATAACTTATAAATCAAAATTTTATATTATGTGCATTGATGTACCTATTACTAATTTTGTTGACAATCGGTAAGTGACTTTTTGTATGGCTACATGAATAAAGATATATTTGATTTGATTTTTTATGGCAGATGCTTCTTTGTACACAAAGACATGTTCTAAAATAATATCTTCGGGTTGTTGTATGTTTGACACGTGGATGCGCCGTGTTGTAGATACATCGGAACGTAATCATCTTTTATTGTGGGTAAACTCAAATCACATTATTTTTTCCTATTTAAGTTTGCATGCTATGTTATGTATAGCGAAACAAGGCTGACTTTTTGTACCTGACCACAACCTTATGTAACCTGTTTCTCGCAAATAAATAATTTCATTACATTTCATTCATTTCATTTCATGTAAAATGTATGAAACAAATATTTGTAACTTTGAGTAAGTGATATTAAAATATGTATAAAATAAAGTTAGATTTTTTTCATCTCATTAATTTTTCAGAACGACTACTAAATAACTAATATTCTTGTAACGAGTTATTAATTCCGCAAGTCCCAAATCACACGTCTTGGGGATATAAAAGAGAATGCAAAACTTGCCATTGTTCTTGGACCCAAAAAATTAAGTAAATGTGCAGAGCAAATAAAATTTAAAGGTGTTTATTGGATCTACTTCGTAGTCTATGTCCCAAATCTGCACAACATTTTTTTGGCCCAGTAAAAAAATGTTTAGCTTTTTTATATAGTATTTCACTCGCGCGTATATTATTTTGTCAGTTGTTCTCCCCTTCCCCCACATTTCCGGGATCAAAAGTACTCTATGTCACCCGGGGATAGTGTAGCATTCCAACAGTAAAAGAATATTCCAAATCGGTTCAGTAGTTTTGGAGCCTATTCAATACAAACAAACAAATCTTTCCTCTTTTTAATATTAGTATACACATATACTAATATTTATCTATTGCAGCACTACCTTAAACATAGTGCGAGTCGAAGACTCCATTCGCGGTAAATTCGCGCCTTTCTGGACGATGCCTTACAAGATTTAAATACTAAAAAAAGATTATAAATCATATTATTGTAGTAACGCGTGGGTGAGACAATAATGAACAATATTATTAAGTTCTTAACTGAGACGTAATCCAGTATTTATAAAAGAGCTTCGAGGTTTATTAGAACTTTAATTAAACTTAAGGAGGCCGTTTAAAATAGTAACTATCAAGTTTCTTGGCTGCTTTTTTACTTAAGAATAATTTCTTTAGAAAAAATAAACTTCAGAATCTCTGCTGGCTGGAATCATAATATTACATAAGCTTTATTTTTAAGACTTTATTCACAAAGTATTAAGTATTGGTTTTGCGAGTCACATCAGAAACGACTATAAAATAGCCTGAGTGTCGCCGTCGGCGGATACGTCGAGGTGGACATCATCAACATCATCATTAAATATTAATGTATTAGTTTGATTTGGTATCCTTCCGAATAAACAATCAGAAAGCCTGTTTGTCATAAGAAAAAAAATTGTCTTCTTCAATACCGGGAACAAATCCTGCTTAATACGCAGTGTGTATATAATTAAAATAAAAACTCGTGTGTGAAATCATATGATGTAATACGCTCTTCTAAACGCAATTTTAGGATTTCATTAAATACATAAACTGTCTAACCCGCAATTTTGTCTCTTTGCGCCATGCAACATTTAACATGAACAATTTAATTAATAAAAATACATAAACTGTAATTTTATTGTAAAATAGACTGTATTAATAATGTTAAGTATAAACATTGAAATGTGTCTTGCCTGATTTGGGAATTGGTTGGTTCAAGCACACGTACTTAGACCACTCTTTTAACAAGGCATTAATTATGTAAGTATTTACGTTTTTTTATACCATAAATATTCCTTTTTGCATTACCTCACAATCGCTTGGCATATATTGCTGAATGCAATCAGTAACATAATTCCTTTGTAACAGTTTAAAAATAATGATATTTGCTTTATTTTCATTTCCCGTATCAAGGTATGTACCTAGTAACCGCTCAGTTACCTTTCATCCGACTTCAGAACAGCTTAATGTATTAAAATATATTTAAAGTAAAGATTTCGACATCTCTGAAGTGGCGTTTTGCTTTTATCTGCCTTGAGGATTTCGCTTAAATGTAACTGCAAAAACTGTGGAGAACGTTTCAGTCGGGGTTTAAACTTATCCTTTTTCTTACCAAACATGCCTCTTCTTTGCTCTTTTAATCGTGCTTACTTTATTCTATTATTATAATAATGTCATGAATGTAAGTGACCATTATTTTATTCTATTTCAAATATTAATAACGGCTATTTCTTTCTTATTTTCTTACATGGATTTTACAAGTTATGATTTTTTTTTGGATGGTAGCAATCAAGATGACCTCACTCTATCTAATGATAAGCGGACGTAAAGTCCAAATATAAGGTTGACAGGCTCAATAGAACAAAGTACCCATTGAGCCAGTCACCCACACCCTGAAGGCCTGCATAGATACCGCTTCACGCACCACGGACTGTGTTTTGCAGGAATGTGATATTTTTTGCAAATAAACAGGGGTGATGCAGTGGAAAAAAAAATTTTACTGCTAGGTTTATGGTAGATGCTTTCTATGGTATCAATAAAACGCAAAGAGTAAAACCACCACAAAAAACACTATGCGTTTTAGTTAAAGTTGTAGAATATTAAATATTAAAGCTTTTAATGCTTTTTAAGAATGTATGACCTCTAATGTAGGGTCATGCAGGACGTTATACATTTCAGCGATTCATTTTTATTGAATATGCAGGTAAAATAAGAGATAAATGTTATAAACATCTATTCAATATTGTTTTTGATTTAATGTTTTGCTATGTTATGTACCTATATTTTAATTATTATTTTTCTTTATATTAGATCACTTAGCAGACAGGCACGCTGTCCACCTGATGGTAAACGGCCACTGTGGCCTATTCCATTGAGAGACACTTTAACAGGAAGCGCCACTCACTGAGATGCCACACTGTAGGCTCATCTGATTTTCAAGCCTCTGATTTTAAATGTATGGGAGTCAGTCCCATTTAAAATTGCCGGCCACAGCCAGTGACGATTGATCGGCCCATGGCGGTGGGTTTGACCTGTAGCCACTCGGACACTAGCCATTCGGACCCTGAAAAAATCCTACTACCAACCAAACCAAACTAAATTTTAATATCAATATAGATTACTTGTTCAATGTCCAGGTTCATTAACAGGACGCCTTATTGCCGTCCCTCATAGCGCATAAACGTTAGTATTTAACTTGTACCTCGTACACCGACATCAAGCTTCGCATTTGTACGGTGAATGGGGCTTTCACGTGCGTTCACTGCGGTCATGCATTTACAACGAAAATTGGGTACGTCAGTCACGTTACAGGAACATCTAGGCCGAACGACAGGCTAGTTGTCGGAATCAGAGAGGGCTGTTAATGACTATTAACTAGCTGGCTTAGAAGACATTACGAGAACTGTAAGAGTTGAAGATAGTATAGTAATTTTTATGTCAATGACAGAAGTGCAGATTGTTTAACCAGTGCTTGTGCTTGCGTAAAGGCTTAGCAAAAAGTATAAAATATGAATAGAGGGTATAAAATCGAGAGATCGGAGGACATTTTGTGAGGCAGTTTTTTTTCGTCTATTCCCATTCATCACCACTGGCTTTGTCACCACTGCGGACAAATGGGAAAATGGCGGCAGATTTCACCAGTGGGGGTAAAGGTGAGGGGTGGTAGCTATCAAATCGGAATCTGAAACAGCCCTAACACCAACTAGATCTAAGGCGGGAATCGAACCCACGACCTCCGTGTTTTTATACCTGAGCGGCTTGGCCACTGTTCCATGGAGGCAGTTAAAATCAGACGATCAGTTTGCAGTCACACAGCCCATCTGATGCCAAGTGGCCACTGCGACCTATTTCTTGAAAGACATAAGGGGGGGGGGTAAGAGGGACTCATAACCAAAAAGCATAGGCAATGTGCTGCCACACTGAAGGCTCCAACGATTTTCGAGCTTTTAGATTTCTAGAGCACTGGCTCTAAAATAAATACTGCCAAATCGTAACTAGACATATTGTGGTAGCAGCTTTTACCTGTGAAAGTGGTAGCTAATCAATTAGATAACAAAGCACTAGCGATAAGCTGGCAAAATATTTATATAGGTACTTATTTACGATTATAAACCAACGCAAAAAAAAACGTATGTACGAACATCATTTGCTAAAACATACTTAGACTTGTTTCGCGTCACGAACTCATTCATTTAAAAATGTACCTTCTAAAATGGTTTAAAGTACTTTTTAGTTCCTGTGAATAATAGTTCAGAAGTAAAATTTTCGACATTCCTGCAGTGGCATTGTTCTGTGCGCGTCGAAAATTCTGCGAAAATAAAATCTGCATTGACTACACAAGTACTCGATTTGATTTACTTACATTTAATCTACTCACTTCAATTATTATTGTGGATATTATTCCTTTACTTTTAAATATTTTGGCTCAAGTTGATAAAAAATCTTCTGTGTTTATGATCAAGTGTCGATGGTCAAGTAGTTTTAAATCTCGGGTCCTGGGTTTAATACCCGGGTTGAGTTAACTTGTTTCGGTTTTTATCACCAAAGGTGTGTGATCACCAATCCGCAATTGGCAACTATTGTGATTATACCAGTTTTCATCATAGTGACGATAACTTAATTTCAAGGATGGATACCTTTTTACGTAGACATTAAAAATTGATGCAGAAAGAACGAGCTGAAACAGATTAGTACTATGAGTATAGCTACTCAGGGCATGATAACCAGCGCAGTTTCGGGTTAAGGGGAGTTTATTTTTCATACCAGGTCGGATTAAGGCCAAGCAAGCACTGGTACTTGGTAAAACACAACAAGTGGAAACAGTATCTCGCGCATATTTAGATTTTTACATTTAGGAACAGTTTCAATTTGGGGATCCTTTTTGTTGACGTAATTCTTTATCACACATCGCCGCTTTTCTAGAAGAGTACAAAGTCAAAAAATTTGCGAAATCAAGTTAAATATACAGAAAAACTAAGCAGTAATTCTTCTAGAAAAGCGGCGACATGACATGACTAGTAAAACTGATGATTTGTATAGGTAGACTCATATATATTTTCAATATTATAAAGTCAACTAATACTCTTACTATTTTATTATAAAAATTTAAACAAACTTAATTTTTTTATACATATCTGAACAATTTTATTTACAAAGAAGTTTTAAATGCCAACATTTTCAAAATTATTGTTTTGACTTTTGTGATTAAACATGTTTACGTTAGTATAGTTATGATTTAAAAAATGTTTGATTTGGTCTCTTCAAAACAATAATTGTAAAATTGTTGGTGCTGCTTTAAATTACCAGCGGACTAACAGCGCTGGCTCAAAAACAGAAGAGCGAAATCAATGTCGGCTTATGGTTGTCACTAGCATTCAATTTGTAGGGATTCTCTTGCAACTCGCAGATGTCACATTATCGAATGCCGAAGCTAGATAAGGCTGAAGGTTAAGTTTCAATTAATAATTTTTATATGCAAGGTCCTGCAACGTCATTTCAATTGAATAATGTCGACAGTTGGAATTAAGATTTTTGTAGGCACAAAAATACGGGTAGACACGTGATATAGGGGAGGTAGTCTTAAATCTCACTATGTATCACCAAGGGGGAGGGGTTAAAAATGCCAAAATAAAAGTTCACACTGCTGGGACATAGGCCTTATGGATTTTTTATGTGCGTATTTACTACTAGCTAGGCGGCGACTGAAAACAACATGAGAAAACCTGCACAGTCGAATGGAGCCATGGCCCAGTTGGAATTGTCACCCTTTCAAGGATTATGGAGGTTATAATAATATGGCGATTGCTCCGATGTGCTAACTGGACATGGAAAATTCTGGATCATGGTTCAATCGTACCGATATCAGAACTATAATCTTGTCCTGTCTGAAAAAAAATTATTATCATCTTGTTATTGCAATATTTTGTTGAAAATAAGGTTGAAAAACATTTTTTTTAAATAATTAAAAATAGTCTGTCCAGGATTTTTTTAGGTAACCAAATTTTAATATTTTTTTCTAATATACTAAATTCATAATAAAATATGTTTCATTATATTATCATCCCGGTGTTGTCGATTTAGGTTCGGATCTTCTACTAAAAGAAGCTTAATTTTGTAATCTCAACAGTCGAGTTTATTCCCAAAATACAAAATATGAACGACCATGTTTCTTTGTTCGTTTCAGATCTTGTACATAAGGTGAATCATCATTTGGATAAGCGTACATTTGCATCTCAAAAGCTTTGAAATGAGCCAATTCCACGCTATAATTACGAATACCACTTAGCGCGAACACGAACCACTAGTGAAACTTATCTACTCAATATCGTAAACGTACATTACGTAAAAGCCACAAGGTTTTGAATTTATCGTTATGTACATAGGACTCCATCTCGGTTGAGCAACTTCGTCTTGTCAAAAATTCATACCCCGGCAAAGTTTGCCTTGGCCAATACTAATGGGTTATACGAAGTGTTTCATCATCAATGCGTATCGTTACGTAACAAATGGGAACGATTTGAATTTTTTATTAAGATAACACTTAGATTTACAGTTTGAATAATTCTAAACTATGATCCACTCGCTATATTGTTTACATTAGTATCCAATTTACTTTACCAAAATTTTCTAACCAATGATATACTTATTTCAAGAATTTGTTTTAGGAGTTTAAAAAATAATTCTGCAAGGCATAAATACCATTTTTTTTTCGTTTATTGTCCATTTTATTTAACGTTGTGATATTATTTTTATTCTTTTCTTCCTGAATTCTATTTTCCTGCAATTAAAAAATTTGTAGATAATGCGTTCATTAATCAAAGGACATCGAAATGCACTTACGCAAAATGCATGTATCTTTACCCTTCATTTGGGCCCTCGAACTAATTTAGATAGAGAGCCCTCCAACCTACGCTACGCGACTCGTCTAGTCCATGTAAAATGTATGAAACTACAGGAAATATGGCGGCGTTTCGTGGTTGTGGCAGGCGGCCCGTGTGCAACCTTTGCGACACTCTCATTAGTGAAACATGTCAATGAGTGTACAGCTAGGCACAGATTTCAACACAAATTACAATGAACGCCTCTATTAACTTGATGGAAAACTGTCAAACGTAAACAATATTGAAACTCCTACCGCTGTTAAAAGCCTGCATAAATGCCTTCCCACGCTCCGCTTAAAGCACCTGGGATAAAACAAAAAGAAAATAACTTTGTTTTTTCTTCTTTCGATGTAAAAGTGCTTTATCTTATGAACGCTTTCTTGTAATAGTTTTCGCAACACAGCGATGTCGTAACGTGCAAATAAAGTGATGGATTTATTGTTTTATTCTCGACTATTTTGCTCTCGTATTTATATGCATGTTTTGATTCTATATTCTTTAAATAGTGTATAAAATCAAAGCTAATATTTCCCCTTTTTTATTTCAATAACTACAATAAACTTAAAATTTAACCGTCTCTGTAGAACAGTAGCTAAGTCGCTCCGGTGAAATCATAGAGTAATAAAAACGCCTGGTGGAATACACGGAGGTCGTAGCACCGCTTCTCGCCTTGGGTCTGAATAGTGGTATTACTTATTACTACTTATTTACAGAGTCTGACTGGCCAGCTACTACTTACACTAGTAAAATGTGACGCTATAAAAGCTCTAAATGTACTATATAATCACACAGCGCCATCAAGCCCCAAACTAAGCATTAGCTTGTGCTATGGGTGCCCTGACAACGTTTTTTTATTATTAATTACCCATCCTCATTAATCTACTATCTTACACACTTTGCGGGGTTCGAACCCTTCTTGAATAATTATGTAGTAAGCACAGTAAAACAATCAGACAAGACGTCTAAACTCGATTCTGGCTTCACTTCCTGAAGGAAAACGGAATGAATTAAGGGTAAAACTGCGGGAGTTAATTGAAAAGGAAATGAAGAAATAACAAGTCGAGGCGAGGTTTCCTCATATCAGAAAATAAAGTGTCAAGTACAAGTTACCAGACTCAGTGCCAGTATTACCATTTGACAACATAAATTATATCTTAGTTATCTTGATAAATACAATACCCGTAAGCTTGTTTCTAAAGATGACTTTAATCTTCTTGCAATTCAAGTTTATGGGTGCCATAAACTAATACAAATGCATAAAGTTTAAAAAAAATCGCTCGATTTGTAAAAGAAAATTGCAATAAAACTGTAGTTGTCCGAAGAGTGGAACTGTGCTTACGTAGTTGTTCAATTACTTAGATACCTGCCTGTAGCTGAAACTCGCCAAGAAAAACATTATTTTTAGTTTAATTTTATGTTTAAAAATATCTGTTTGCCTTTTTTTAGGAAAACTTTTGCTAACAAAATGTCTCAGAAGTGCTTTGCTACAAAAGACTCGATAAATCTTCAATTTATTTATAAAACATGTTCTGTTAGCAAATAAGATGAACTAAGTTCCTAAGCAGTAAGTATTTCAATGATGCAGTAAGAAGGCAGTTGTATTTGAATATTATTTTAGTTTGTTATTCGAGTGCTATCACGAAGGAAGTTAAAGTAACGGTGACTTTATTTTAACGGTTGAATTAGTACTGTAATGATATAAAATAGGATTGCATTGCTTGACGCCTTATTGCAGCATTTTCTTTCTAGGCATTTCTCCCTTAGAACCTAGGCGCCTAAGGAGACATATTGCATGTTATACTTTTCGATAGCCCCAATCATTTTGGACCTTTTTTTTAACCCGTAATACGTTACGTATCGTTATCCTTTGTCATCCACGGTCGCGGGCAGAGTTGATGATTGGGACTCCCCCACTCTAGAAAGCGCGGAGTTTACCAAAAAAAAAACCCGGAGTGCTTGTTATTTCCTGGTCGTGGTAACATTAAAGACAATCTTTAAGATGTCGAGTTACTTTGACAACTAGTGTTCCAGTGTAAAAAAATCATACGTACTTATGTCGTGTAAACAAGATAACATAGCAAAACGATATCAAACGTATATTATAAAGCAATGACTCTGATTAAGTCAATGGGTCACACAACAATACAAGAAAACAAATGCTGCTTCTATTATAAAAGATTTGATAAAGGCGTAATTTGTCTACAAAACAAGTGAAGCTAACAAATAAAATGAGGTAAAGAAAACCTAGTTTCTCGGTATCTCAACGATGCAGCTAGAAGGCGACGGTAATATAATATTCTTTTGATTTTGATTGTGTTATCTGACTGCTACCCCTCGCCGGTGGCTTTATTACAAGAATTGAATTTGTTAAGCTATCTACATTGTTAAAGAATAGCTACATTTGGAATATTATGAAGCATACTTTCAAAGTTTTTGACTGCCTCTTTGAAGCTACAACCACAAGGATAAAATCTTCAGATCGGGTCGCAATTTGAGGCTATTCTGTCACTAATACTCAGTCACAGTCCGGAGTTTAGAAGTAGGTGGTGTCAAACACGCCTATGCCTATGAAAGCGCGTAAATCCGTTGGTCCTATGCATGATCTCTCTCGGTCGTGTAAAACTGATGTCTCACCATTCTATGTATAAGGGTGAGAGAAAAGCAAGTGCACCGGCACTCACTTATGCATTAGATATACATAAATTATATTACTAGCTGATTCGGTGAACTTCGTATCAATTAATGTAACCCATTTTTTTCCATATTTTCTCTTTGTTTAAACCTTCCCTGGAGTTCCACGAATATTTAAAGACTAAAATAAATCAAATCGGTTCAGCCGCTCAAGTTTTAGCGAGACTAACGAACAGAAATTAATTTTTATTTATATAGATAGATTATACGCACATAAAAAAATCCATAGGTGCGCGCTGAGGTAGATTAATTCACATGCGTGGGGTGAATGGCCACCTCACGCATGTGAAGTGTGATTTCATACTCGGCTACCTCAGCTCTTGCTATCACGAACTTATCAGTCAGTGACAGTGGTTGGTAATAGGGCTTTTTCAGAGTCCGACTGGCTAGCGATCACCCCCACAGGTGAAATCTGCCGCCATAACAGCTCTGGCTGTGTTCCGGCAAAATTAATGTGGGAGCCAGTACACTTGCAATCAGAGGCTCTAAGATCAGATGAGCCTACAATCTGGCAGCACATTGAGCGACGCTTCCAGGTGAAGCGTCCCGCAATGGAATAGGCCGTAGTGGCCGCTTACTACGAGTATAAGGTGGGCAGCGTGCTTGTCTGCCAACGAAACAAGTGTAAAAAACACTGGCCCTTAGAAAATCAGCTTCACTGAGCGAGCAACTTCACGAGACACGTGCCATGGCAAAGGTTATTTTTTTAATTTCGTTGGCCTTCCATGAAATGTTTGTTCCGATGTTGCTTCTGTTTGTATAATCTTTGCATATTTTATTGGTTTGAGCATAATACATATTTTTGAAGTGAAAACTTCTTTAGCGGCGTTGTGCACTTTTTTTGTATGGGGAAAAAATGTTAAACTCGCGTCAGAATTTATGTGTCACGTGACCTGATCGAAAATCCATATAAAATTTGAAGTCCGGACACGTGTTTTCTACAAACTTATCTGTTCCGGTGGCCAAAATTGGAACTACGTGAAATGCAATGCAAAAACGATATTTAATGACAGTTTTAAATAGACAGTAGCGACGCCGCCACCGGAACAGATAGTTTGTCGGTCTATAGACAATAATGGTTTTTTGTTCAATTTGACAGCTCATTTATGCAAAGAAAAGTGCTTCTTATGTACATCAGGAGTAGAGTAAATAATTGTATTAATAAGAACTGATGTTGTTTTCTTGAGTTTTATTCCTTTAGCGTAAGGTATATTTTTCTTTGCATAAATGAACTGTCAAGTGTGACCTCTTCTACTATTATAGCCGCAGTGCGGTTGCTTCCTATATGCTTCCTATGCTACAAAGTGACCACAAAGACCTTAATTTAATATTTTTTAAAATTTAATTGCCGTAATAAAACATTTAAAAATTTTGGAATATCTTTATTCGCCGGAATTATATAACAGTATTTTGTGGAAATTAACACCACTTCTCCGCAGTCTTTGGATCCGCTATGCTGCGGAGCATGCATCAGGTCGTATGAAGTTGGAAATGCTGTCCGATTTCCTGAGACAAGAGGCTCGTTCTCACACACAGTTTGGCTTGTTACCCCAAATTCCCAGTGAACATCCTCGAAAGCGACATGTTGATTACCATTGATAGTGTATTTAAATTGATTACTGTAACACCACTCGTGTTATTAACGATTCGGGAGTCTGCGGATTCTGTAAAGGGAATAATTTCTTGGCCGATTTCTCCAAATTCAAAAGTTTATCCGCAGATTCCAGTATGCAATTAGTTGTAAATTCCAAACTTTGTTTTCGTTGTTTAGAAAATAAATAGTTGTCAATCAAAAAAGTATGACATTGACGGTTGTCAATCATTTTATCATCGTTTATTAAATGGCGTTTCAGTGTCACAGCAAGGAGTTTCTGATAAGTCTGAAAAAGTTTCTGATTACATTTGAGAGATAATTTTTTTAATGTAATATAAATTGTCATGTTTGTGTACGATAGCGCAATAAATAAATATTGTATTTTACCACATAAATGATAGTACTTTTATACCTCTACCAATCAATTAAATCCCTAACCATTCCAAAATACATATCAAAAATGCACAACGTTAATATTCAGGTTTTCACTTCTGCCGGCACTCCCGGAGTGCAACCCGTCTTTTTTTTATTCTTGTACGATGTTTTTAATGTGCAGACTTTGGTGTAACCAGCTCAGCCATTACACCAAATGGGTTTATTAAAATGCATATTTTGCAGACCCTGGACATTTCGGTTTATTATTATTTTTATTTCTAATACGTGCATTTCCTTCGTGGCTTAGTGCCATTAAAAGATTTAATTACAAAAAAAACATTCTGAACATTTCAAAACACTATGTAGCTTATTTTTATGGTAATGAGTTCTTTTTCATAATATATTTAACACAAAGTTGGTGATGATATACAGAAAATCGGGGTTCAGGATTCGAGGGAGGATTCTGAATCATTGTTGTAACAATTACTTGATTTTAATGATGAAGGCCTTTGCTCTGTTCTAGGAATTTAATAAACACTACTAGATCTATTTACCAAAGTCTAGATTTACACATTAATTTATCATTAAGTGATAAAACGATGATACCCGTATAGTAAAGAACATTGATTGAACTACAAAGTTCATATTTACATACTTTAAAAAATCGCAGCGCTTTCAAATAGATGAACCGTTTTAAATGTTGATGTATACGATATTTCAAGGCATAACGTAATACCTAGCAAAGCTCAACAGTTTTAAAAGTTATCCAGTACAATTTTTCCAAAATTCTGTTTGGGATTGCACTCTCTTATTGATTGTGGATATTGCAGTTCTTGAATCTGGGCTAGTGAATCATATTTTTATTAGCTTTGTTGTTTTTGATACCCATAACAGAAGTGCTCAAGAAACTACTTTGGGGTCAAATCTATTGGCTCGTATTGGTGGGGGCACTGCCGTGCCCCCAGTTGTATGTTGTCCTTGTTTATTGTTCGAAAAATGAAATTTCCTTATAATATTAACTTAAGAGGCAGTTAACTGAAATCAAAGGACTTTATTTTGAGAAGTTTGTCATACAGTCTTGTATGACAAGTTTAATGACGCTCTGTGAATACGGTTACAAAAACTTTGTATGTGAAAGAATATGGAAAAGGGGAAGGGAGGAGGGGGATTACCCAGGGATGGGCTGGAGAAGCTGCAGCTCGTTCCAATCGGATGGAAAGGGAAACCGGGGTTTAGTGTGTAACAGGACGCTTTAGTCTCGAGTCACACATGGCCTCAGGTCTTGCCGGCTTGCGGTTATGGTGCATAAACGGATTCTCGGCAAACGAGAGCAAGCTCGCTTGGGCCTCGCTGGGGCCCGGTTGGGCTACCAGCACTATCACTCGCCAAACTAAGCGAATCATCAAACTTGTTACAAAAAACCGACTTGTGAGTTACACAAGTCGGTCTTCTGTAACATGGTGGTGTTCCCTCAGCCGCTTTGGCTCATTTTGACCATTTGCTACAGCGTTCAGCTACCGCAAATATCATGGTAGTACGATATTTTCTACTAAAATGTTCCATTATGGTATTCCATTATGGAACATTTATGGGCTGCCTTATGTAATAATTTCTTTTGACCTTTAACGGAAAAGAATATTTTTCTCATTTCTTAAGCAAAATGTTTATTCATCAAGGTAAGCGAAAATGCCGCAATAAATTCCATAAAATTGTATAACTCAACACAGCGGTGCCAATATGTCTAAACGGATATGGCTGGTGAAAATTGTTAGTAACTACCGCAAAGTAAATATTCTCAATGTATATTACAATTATTTTTGTTTTTGAACAAGAAAATTTATGAATTTTTGCCGTGAGCGTATGCAATGTGACGAGTAGTCACGTAGTCACGAATAATGAATTCTTTCCTTGACATATTTTCAAAATTATGTGTACGAGCTTTTTATGGAAATGTAAAATAAAGCTTTATGCTTGTTTTTGTATTCGAATGTAGTTTTCAGCCTTGCTTATAGTCTACCTAACATTAAGTGGCCAATGACCAGAAAGAACTGCCTAATTTGCTGCTACAGTATTACGCTTCTCTGCTCTTTGCGCCTTATATTTCAAGTATACAGGTTCTCACCCGAAAGCTATTACCACTGCAGATATCACCTACAGTGGTGGAAGCTTGCCAATCGTTCTCTACAAAAGTCCTTCAAGACGAGAATCGTACCTCTGGATTTAAACCAGTAGTGACTTAGCCACTGGTCGACAAAATGACCAATCCTATTGAGACAATCCACTCTAACTCCTAAGAATAAATGCTTTTGAATCTACTGCTCTGCCCTCAAGGGGATTGCAGCAAGCTCAGAGTAATTTCACGTTTAAGGCTCTTATCTGATCTGAGGCTTGATCTCTACATTCATTAGGGGCCTTATTTAAAAATAGTTATTTATGTGACTGCTGCATAATGAGGGTCATTAAAATACGAATGTGGTTTTATGAAACGAACGAAGTGAGTTTCATAAAAGAATCACATGAGTATTTTAATGACTAATTATGTACAGTCACATACATAACTTTATCTTCATTCATACGATAATATGTCTATTTTATAGTCAGGATCGATGAGCGAAGTTAGTACTTAG
This sequence comes from Mecyna flavalis, assembly GCA_949319885.1. NCBI lineage: Eukaryota > Metazoa > Arthropoda > Insecta > Lepidoptera > Crambidae > Mecyna > Mecyna flavalis. The sequence continues at coordinate 10,844,386 of OX439434.1, read as the reverse complement.
TACAAAATCATGTCATAATTTGTAGGTCAATTTGAATAAATGACGTTTGTAGTTTTTAAAATCCATAAACAATCTAGACTCGAGTTGATTTCGATTCTCAAATCGATTGTTATAATTTCAGCATCGAATTAAATGTATAGGAATGGAACATAAAATTACTAATCGACTAATTCGATAATCGAAAAAACCTATTAATTTTTACTTTTAAAGAAGATGTTCGAAATTTGAACGTAATTAAAGTATCGGTTACCGACACTAATATGTAAACATTTCAATGCAGCCACAGATACTTATATCTAAATGTAGGGCGTTTGCTCATCGCTCCTGAATATAAAATAGACATATTATGTTATGGATGTAGATAAATATATATTATTTTATAAAAATATAAAAATGCGATTCATTTAATAGCCCGACTGAAACGACCGAAGAAAATGTCTACATGTTTTATTCTAATAAAGTAAATAGAATTACCACTAAGAGAGTCAAAGCGATTGAAAAATGAATAGATTGACTAAAATGATCTAAGCCATTTGAAGCCAGCAGATAAAACATAAATAAAAAAACTTCTCAGCGATAACGAAGCACGCCTGGGTTCATTTCACGCATACACTTCGTCGTCGATGCGGGTCTGCAGTTTCGGCCACTTTTACGATACTCGATCCAATGATATAACTGCACTTGCTTCACTATGTGTCGCGTCAGCTTAGACTTTGTACGTGGGACACACAAACAGAAAAATAAATTCGTTGACGCTGATATAATCACGTTAGTGTCTCATAGAAATAATTAGTATACTCGTATAACATGTAAATAATCTATATGTCGTGGCCACATCGTTGAATTGCTAACTTGATCGACCAGTTCATGAAATACCCAATCATTTCATGAAATTATCAAATCTACGATATGGCCACGACTTAAACAATGCTCTTTAACGTGGCTGTTGATTTTCCCACTGCCAAGCTAGGAGCAAAACTATAAATCACCGCTTCAGCGTGCCTCCAAAAATTTATAATGATCTGACCCTATATAAATTAATGAGAATTTCAAAACTGATTGAATTTATTTATGCATTAAATATGCATTTGAAATAATGAAAATTGATTTTCAACGACATCGAAGCAAGGCAAGGTTCGTTTTACGCATGCATACACTTGGGTCTGCAGTATCGGCGCCGCGACGCCGCGACGGTCGCCTCTACTTTGGCAGCGTGCCCAGCCACCGGGCTGCAAACTTCTGCATCCATCAACTGTTTTACTTTTAATCTAAGTTAAATGAATAAAATATTTAACTCAAACAAATTTAATATGATTCTTGGAAACTAGTAGAATATATATTTGAAGTGAAAACTTCTTTAGCGGCGTTGTGCACTTTTTTTGTATGGGGAAAAAATGTTAAACTCGCGTCAGAATTTATGTGTCACGTGACCTGATCGAAAATCCATATAAAATTTGAAGTCCGGACACGTGTTTTCTACAAACTTATCTGTTCCGGTGGCCAAAATTGGAACTACGTGAAATGCAATGCAAAAACGATATTTAATGACAGTTTTAAATAGACAGTAGCGACGCCGCCACCGGAACAGATAGTTTGTCGGTCTATAGACAATAATGGTTTTTTGTTCAATTTGACAGCTCATTTATGCAAAGAAAAGTGCTTCTTATGTACATCAGGAGTAGAGTAAATAATTGTATTAATAAGAACTGATGTTGTTTTCTTGAGTTTTATTCCTTTAGCGTAAGGTATATTTTTCTTTGCATAAATGAACTGTCAAGTGTGACCTCTTCTACTATTATAGCCGCAGTGCGGTTGCTTCCTATATGCTTCCTATGCTACAAAGTGACCACAAAGACCTTAATTTAATATTTTTTAAAATTTAATTGCCGTAATAAAACATTTAAAAATTTTGGAATATCTTTATTCGCCGGAATTATATAACAGTATTTTGTGGAAATTAACACCACTTCTCCGCAGTCTTTGGATCCGCTATGCTGCGGAGCATGCATCAGGTCGTATGAAGTTGGAAATGCTGTCCGATTTCCTGAGACAAGAGGCTCGTTCTCACACACAGTTTGGCTTGTTACCCCAAATTCCCAGTGAACATCCTCGAAAGCGACATGTTGATTACCATTGATAGTGTATTTAAATTGATTACTGTAACACCATTCGTGTTATTAACGATTCGGGAGTCTGCGGATTCTGTAAAGGGAATAATTTCTTGGCCGATTTCTCCAAATTCAAAAGTTTATCCGCAGATTCCAGTATGCAATTAGTTGTAAATTCCAAACTTTGTTTTCGTTGTTTAGAAAATAAATAGTTGTCAATCAAAAAAGTATGACATTGACGGTTGTCAATCATTTTATCATCGTTTATTAAATGGCGTTTCAGTGTCACAGCAAGGAGTTTCTGATAAGTCTGAAAAAGTTTCTGATTACATTTGAGAGATAATTTTTTTAATGTAATATAAATTGTCATGTTTGTGTACGATAGCGCAATAAATAAATATTGTATTTTACCACATAAATGATAGTACTTTTATACCTCTACCAATCAATTAAATCCCTAACCATTCCAAAATACATATCAAAAATGCACAACGTTAATATTCAGGTTTTCACTTCTGCCGGCACTCCCGGAGTGCAACCCGTCTTTTTTTTTTTCTAAGAGGTTTCGCGTCGTAAACTTGATTACAGGTATCTTAAGTTGGAAAAAGGCGAATTCATCGCAAATTGCCTCCTCAACTGGCAAGATACTTGTAGGCTTTTCCTCTTTCTGGACAAGGTCTTGTTCAACTCGCTGGATACTGATTCTTAGTGAATTGGCAGTATTGGCACCCATCACTTCGTCAAGTTTGTGCATTTGAAATAATTATAATAGAGCACATTCATAACTCACGGGTGCGAGAGGCTTTATAATATGGACATTACGTTCATAAGCATCACGTGAGTTGAAGACGCAACTCCTCTTTTATGCACATAGTCTTACTGGACTTAGCCTAATAATGCGTCAGTAACATCTTCCCTTCACGACGCCCGCGTTTTGCTGGCAACGTGCCCAGTCTGTATGCCTCTGCATTTATCAACTGTCTTACTCCTAATCTTGAATAACTACTTTAAAACACTTAAACAATTTGAAGAAGCTTTGTTAATTTGACCGAAGCTTAACGCGTAGGATGCATAATGCAAAAGGTAAGTTAACTAAAGCGGCAAACTTGATCACAAGTACGACAAGGCAAGGCAGGCGCTAACGTGGGTATTTGTCATGAACATTATAACCTGAGGCAAGAAACAATATAGGTTCGTAGAAGTTGAAGGCACGGTTTCAACACTCACGGGTAATTTCCCGATAAGGTTTATGTCAACAATGTATAATTTATAGGCTCTAAGCAGCGTATTAAGTTGACGTTACTTACGAAATATCTAAAGCATGACAAAATTTCGAATCCTATCTTCGAAATCGCATTGGAACTCGTGTCAATTGTGTGTTAAACGTCCAGCAAAATGTTGAATGATTTTCTTTACCCAATAAACTTTTAAATCTTACTTATGTATATTCGAAATCTAATTGATCTTAAATTGAATAATAATATGCGGCGAAAAAATTTCAAAATAAAATATTGAATTTGCGTGAAACGTCATAGAACGAACCGTCCATATTCATGATAGAATACACTGTCAAAGTGACATGAATATTCAGGATACAACCTTTATTCAATCTAAATATCGAACGGGAACGTAAAAGAGCCGTGCCTGACCACTTCGTAACAAGTAAATGAATCTTCTCTTTTACCACTGTTTGTGAATGTATCGGGAACGCGCCTACCTGGATGCGCTTGTTTGTAATTGGAAACATTTTGCCAATGTCTTATATCTGGCATTGTGCCCAAACGCCAGTTTGCAGGCAGACACCCGAGAATAAGGGGTTCAATGAGCCGAAACGGAATTTTTAGAGATCTGGTCTTTTGGGTTTTTTGTGTTATTTTATTATGTTGCCAGACAGGCACGCAGAGCAGATCATTGACGGTTAGCAGCTACTGCGGACTATTGAGAAACAAGTAATCAGGTGGCATCGGTCACTATACTGCTACTTTGCATTCTTCTCTGGTTTTCAAGACTTTTGTTTCTAATGTACTGACTCCTTCATTACGAGTAATATACCACAGCCGGAACAATCTCTTTTTTTATGAAAAAAGGCTAGAGCTAACCATCCCTCATTTCAGAGGGGGATTTTTTTAGAGTCTGACTGAATAGCGACCAAGCTAGGCAGTTAGACTCTGACAAAGATCCTAATATCAGACTCATGATGAAAATGGAACTCATGACCTTTGGGTTTTAAGACTGAGTCGTGTTACCACGGAGACTGTCATCAAATTGAGAACTAGTAAGCTTATATTATTTATTCCCTTGTAGATATAGTAAAAAAATACCTTAACGCGACTGATACGTCTGCTGGTTTTGATATCCGGGTCGGAACGAAAACTTGTACTGGGATTTATTACAAAGGAATCTATTAGGCACAGTCCGAATTCAGAAGTTGGCATCCCTATTCCGGAAAGCACTTAAGCCGTTGATCTGCACTTTATCTCTCTTCATTCGTGTCAGTTTGCTCTATAAAGGCACTGGGTGTACGAGGACGGCGAATGCTCGCTCCCTCATTTGTACACACGCCAGCAGATCAACCTACCTTAATCTGTCAAAGAATATCAATTGAAAGAGAACTCTATGTGAACTGAATAAAGCTAAAAATTGGTAAGTAGAAATTGAAATAAAACGACTATTCTGTCCTGTTATATCTATCGCTTGTTATTATATTTGGCCTCACAAAAATTATCCAATGCTAATTTTAAACCAGAAATTCTATTTCGGCTGCCTGTCGCTGCTATTTAAGTATATGAGTTACGCTGTATTAAAGACAGAGTTTCATGAATAAAATTATAATTTTCATTATTCATAGTTATAATAAAGTTTACTTTTGTAAGACGCAAAATAGTTTATGAAAACCAGCAAATCACACTAAGTTACTAAGAAAATTATAAAAAAATATAATAAAAAGTTTTTCGCAAAAAAAAAAAAACACCCAGGCTTATACAAACAGACATGTTTATGCCAAAATGTTTTTAGTTAGATAAACGCAGGCAAATACCGTAAATCTGAGTCTGGTTGCGTACATTCGTGTGTCGTAAACTTAACTCAAAGAGTACCAATAGACCGTTTATGGGGGAGGCCCCACAAGTGTTTTCGCGTCGGTACGTCCTCGTCGTCTCCCCTGGCACTCCCAGTCCTGACCCCGGTAACGCAGGTGGCAGGCTGGTGACCAAATCCGACGCGTAAGTCTTGGGGCATTTGCTGCGAACTAAGGAAATAATATCAGCAATACAAAGATGTTTGGAATCCGCACCCCACCGAGAGGGAAATCCCCTCCCCCCCCACTATCGAGAGCTTCGAAGCAGGCGGCCGCCAACAAGATCTCGCAGTCCGTTCAGGCTGCGCTGGAGAGTGAAGATGAGACTGTGAAGGCCCCCCGAACGACTGGGAAAACCTCTTCGACGTTGTCAATGACCGCTAGGAGGCCCCCTCAGGCTACCAAATCGGCAAACGAGCCCTCTGGTACCACACTGCCGATGTCTCAGCCTTTAAGCGGCCTGGGCACCTCCTCCTCGCAACCATCAACCCACAGCCTCAGCCCTTCATCTCAGGCCGTCGACGATCTTCTGCACCCGTCGCAACAGCCTCCTAGTACCCCGCTCTCTATGCAATCTACTAGTGAGGGCCGCTCTAGCACCCCTAATATGCAAATAATCGCCGACATGACTAGAGAAGTGGTTGATCTTGCAACAGGAGCTGACGTCTCCGAGAATCGTGTTCAGGAGGCAAAGAACTGCCTCCTCAAAGCAAAACGGCAATTGAATAATTCTCGAAACATAAAAATTGAGATAAAGAATGAAGTAGTAAAAGCTGTCGAGCGCCTTTACCAACTTGTCAAGAAAGCAGAGGCTGAAAGAAAAACCACCAAAGAGCTAACAGCAGGCTTCAAGGAGGTAATAGTGCAAGAGAAGACAGTCAAAGATGACACAGAATCATTGGAAAGAATAATAAAAGAGCATAATAAATTAATAAAGGAGAACACCGATAAAATGGAAACATTAAAGAAAACTATGGAGAAAGTGGAGGAAGTAGTTGCTACGCAGGCGACCTACGCTAGCGTCACTGCTGGTCAGCCGCGTAAGCATACCCCAGAAAGAACCTCACTTCACTCCGTAGTAATCTCATCTACAAGTGAAAAAGACACGGGAGAAGAGGTTCTTGAGAAGGTTCGACAAGCGGTAAAGGCCAATGATGGGTGGATTACAGTCGATAGAGTTCGGAAGGCTAAGAATAGAAAAGTTATATTGAGCTGCAAATCGAAGGAAGACACGAATAAAGTTCAGGAAAGACTGAAGAACTCGGGACAGCAACTTTCGGTAGAAGAGGTGCGTAATAAGGATCCTCTTCTGGTTCTCAAGGGAGTCATGCAGGTCATCGGTGACGATGACCTCCTCAAAGCACTGCGCAAGCAGAACGAGGACTTATTCCGCAACCTCGCAAAGGAAGACGATAGGGTAGAAATCCGCTACCGAAGAAAATTACGCAACCCACACATGTGTCACGTCGTCCTGAGAGCATCCCCAGCAATCTACAACAGAATGCTTGACAAAGACGTGGTGCACATAGACATCTTTAGGGTCAAAGTGGCGGATCAGTCACCCCTGGTACAGTGTTCGCTGTGCCTCGGGTATGGACATGGACGCCGCTTCTGCAAAGAGACCCAAGAAAAGTGCAGCTACTGCTCTGGCCCACACATGAGCTCCCAGTGCGAAAACAGGCTCGCCGGTGCGTCACCAAAATGCTGCAACTGTGCAGAGGCGAAATATGATTGTACGGATCACAGCGCTTTCAGCACAGATTGCCCAGTGCGCATGAGGTGGGACGCACTGGCTCGAGCCAAAATAGCGTATTGCTAAAGTTCTCGCACGGGAAAATCAGGAAAGCACACCAAATACGACGACGCACGCATACTCTGTGGTCCAGGCCAACCTGCAAAGGAAGAATCTGGCTACCACAGAATTAATACTTGAAGCCAGCAAGCGCAAGATTGCGTTCTCTCTGCTTCAGGAGCCCTACGTTGGTTCTATCAAAAAAATGAAAAGTTACCGTGGCACTAGAATTTTCCAGTGTGCTGATAATGCAAGTGGGACTGTCAAAGCTGCGATCGCAGTGCACGACGCAGACCTACACATTGTACAGTACCCAGAACTCACCACGCACAACATCGTAGTGGTGGGGATCAAGACCAGCACCTGGGAAATAATAGCAGTATCATATTACTTTGAGCCGGATCAACCGATAGAGGCATACCTGGAGCAGATTAAAATAATCCGAAGGACAGTGGGTCATAAAATGATAATCTTGGGAGGTGATGCAAATGCAAAAAGTACGTGGTGGGGAAGCACCCAAATTGACCATAGGGGAGATGAAATGGCCGAGGTCCTATGGGAGCTAGACCTACACGTGCTTAATGTGGGCGACACTCCCACTTTCGACACAGTCCGAGCAGGAAAAGAGTACACTAGTTTCGTGGATATCACGAGCTGCTCAGAGGACGTCCTAAATCTGGTGGAAGATTGGCACGTAGAGACGGGAATGATTAGTTCAGACCATAATGCTATATTATTTAAACTAAAATTAGAAAAAAGTAAAGGTATACATATAAGTCGCACAACAAGAATATATAATACTAAAAAAGCAAAATGGGAAGATTTTAGATCAAAACTACAAGAACTAAATGCAGATACACAAATAAATAAAGAAACAATAAATAAAATTAAAACCCATACAGAATTAGAAAAACAAATAAATATATGGATGGAAAATATAACTAAAACATGCAAAGAAACAATACCTCTACTAAGTAATAAAGCAACATTAAACTTACCTTGGTGGTCAGAAGAACTGGCTACCATGAAGAGAGCAGTAGCCACCAGAAGAAGACGTATCCGATGCGCAGCTCCGGACCGCCGGGAGAAAGTGGTGCAGGATTACCTGAAATATAAAGAAGAGTACGAAAATAAAGTAAAGGCTGCTCAAACGAGCAGTTGGAAGGACTTTTGTCAAAGGCAAGACAAAGAAAGCATATGGGAAGGAATATACAGAGTAATAGGAAAGACAAAGAAAAGAGAAGAGGACTTGCCTTTAACAAAAGATGGCTTACCACTTACCTCCGAACAATCCGCGACGCTGCTGGCTGAAACGTTCTACCCACCTGACACGGAGCTCGACGACAACGAAGACCACCGACGCACCCGGGAAATCGCCAACACAGCAGGTGATTGGCATCCGGAAGACCACCAAGACCCGCCATTCACAGAACTCGAATTAAAAACTGCAATGAACAGTTTTAGCCCAAAAAAGGCACCTGGAGCAGACGGGATGACGGTGGATATCTGTAAAAGGGCTATTCTTCAGGATCTTGAAACCTTCCTTGCCATGGCAAACAAATGCTTGGAACTGTCCCACTTCCCAACTCAATGGAAACATGCGACAGTAGTCGTGCTTCGCAAACCCGGCAAGGTTGATTATCGACATCCCAAATCATACAGGCCAATAGGCCTACTACCTGTTATGGGCAAGATCTTGGAGAAAATGCTTGTCGGCAGACTCAGGTGGCACCTGGTGCCTAGGCTCAGCAAACATCAGTATGGCTTTATGCCACAAAAAGGCACAGAGGACGCCCTCTATGCTCTATTCCAGTACATTCGCTCAAATATTGAAAGGAAGAAACTTGTTACCATCGTCTCGTTGGACATAGAGGGCGCCTTTGATTCAGCATGGTGGCCAGCTGTCAAAACCCGACTGATCGAGGAGAACTGCCCAGGCAACATAAGAAGACTCATAGCAAACTACCTATCTGAAAGGGAAATCACCCTCAAATACGCTGGACACGAAGTCACAAAACAAACCACCAAGGGATGTGTCCAAGGATCGATCGGAGGGCCCATCCTTTGGAATTTGCTACTAGACCCGCTCATTCAACACCTCAACAACCTGGGACATCACTGCCAAGCGTTCGCTGACGATGTCGTGCTGGCGTTTGAAGGAGACACGGCGGAACAAATAGAGCTGCAGGCAAACAAAGTCCTTGACATAGTTCGCGCGTGGGGCATTAAAAATAAACTCAAATTCGCACCTCATAAGACGCACGCTATGGTATTGACCAAAAAGTTAAAATATAATGCCCCTCGCCTTAATATGGGAGGCACTCCCATTACAATGTCTAAGGAAATCAAACTGTTAGGCCTTATAATAGACGACAAGTTGACTTTCAATCAACATGTCGCCAGTATATGTCGAAAAGCACTTGACGTATATAAACAGCTGTCCAGAGCTGCCAAAGTTAGCTGGGGACTCAATCCGGAAGTCATACGGATCATATATAACGCAACAGTCGAGCCAATAGTTACCTATGCTTCTAGTGTTTGGGCCCCAGCTACACAGAAGTTGGGCATTAGGAAACAGCTCGATACAGTCCAACGAGGCTTCGCCCAGAAGCTGTGCAAGGCCTACCGCACAGTTTCCCTAAACTCGGCCTTGGCTCTGTCCGGGATACTACCCTTAGACCTCAGGATCCAAGAAGCAGCATCCCTCTTTGAGAAGAGGAGAGGGTTGTCACGAACGGTGCTGGGAGACCGGGAGATCGAGCAGCCGGTGGCCTTTGCGCAGCTCACACATCCTGCCGAGCGGATGGCCATAGAGTTTCAATGCCTGGATAACCAACAACAAGTACAACAACAAGACTCATTGCACATCAAAATATTCACAGACGGTAGCAAAATCGAGGATAAGGTCGGAGCAGCGCTTTCCATATGGAATAGCGAAGCCGAGACCAAATCCATCAAACTTTGTCTGCCGTCATATTGTACAGTATACCAGGCAGAACTGTTGGCCATCTGCAGAGCCACGAGCGAAGTCCTCAAAATAAAAGCCAAGCTCTTTGGAATCTTCAGCGATTCAAGGGCAGCACTCGAAACAGTGATCAACTATGGTGCTCCTCATCCGCTAGCAGTCGAAACTCGCCGTAATCTCGCACTGGCCCGCATCCAAGAAAAGGAAGTATCCCTCTTCTGGGTTAAGGCTCATGCGGGATTGCTAGGTAACGAACGCGCCGACGAGTTGGCGAAAGATGCTGCCTTGAAATCGCGCAGGAAACCTGAATATGATGCTTGCCCCGTTTCATATGTTCGACGCCTCCTTCGCGACGAATCACTGGAACAGTGGAACGAGAGATACACCACAGCAAATACAGCATCTGTAACAAAAATGTTCTTACCAGACATCCACATAGCATACCGGATAGTCCGTAAAATAAAACCAGCTGGAATCCTAACACAATTGATGACAGGGCACGGAGGGTTCTCACAATACTTACATCGGTTTAAGTGCAAAGAGAGCCCTTCGTGCATCTGCGAACCAAGTGCCGAAGAAACTGTCCATCATATCTTAGTTGATTGCCCAGTCCACGAAATAGAACGACAAAATCTAGAACAAAAACTTGGAGTCAAAATAAGTACAGAAAACATAAAAGATTTAATTAAATTCAAAGATACCCAAAAGGAATTCTTAAATTACTGCATTGACGTGGTATCTAAAGTAATAAAAAGGAACAAAACCGATAGAAGCCCGGATTAGACGTCTTGTAAATCAAAATATAAAACATAATACAATTGTAAATATAATTTAATATAAAAATTAGTAAATAGAATAATGCTTATACAGTGCGAAGACAGCACTAGATATAAATCAATGTAAATAAAATTAGACTATAAATAAATATTATTAGCACAAAAACTGTAGTGCGAAAAATATTATTGTAAAAAATTGATTCTCAATAAAACATAAAAAACAAAACAAAAAAGCAAAAAAAAAAAAAAAACCAAAAAAAAAAAATTATTGATAAGTACGAAGCTCTAGCGCGAGCACAATCAGTGTAAATATAATTTGATTTTCAAACAATAGCACAATAAAAACAAAGATAGATATAGATAAACCATCTTCACAACATAAACTTTATTAAAAGCATAAAAAACACGTAAGTAATAAACAAACGCAACAAATGTCTCTGTCTCATTCAGAGAACACGGAAAATTAAAAAAAAAAAAAAAAAAAAAAAATAGACCGTTTATTGCCGCATGTTTTGGCATGAGATTTTCCACAATGCCCACAGAATAACAATTGAAAGTTGTATAGTGTAAAATACGAGGTCTCCACAGAACCTTACTTTTTATGCTGCCAGCGAAAGGTATTCAAATAACAGGGTCGGTATCGCGCGGATGGGCTGGTCAATAGCCACAAGGCCAGCTCGTCCCAATCGGGTGTGAAGGAGAAACCGGAGGAGTTTAGTGGATAAGTCTCGAGTCCCACACACGGCCACAGGTAATGGCTAACCTGTGGTTATGGTGACACACGCATACTGCCCCGAAAAAAAAAATTATAATAAAAATTGGGTCGGTGATCATGCGAATTTCTTTCTCCTGATCTACGCTTGCACCATGATCCAGAATTTGGCAAGTCTAGTTATTACATAAGAGCAACTGTCATTTGATCTCCGAAACATCAGCTATACTTCTTCCGCCAAGCCTTTTAACCATCGACCTCACGTATGAAAGACGAGGCTTGTAACAGTTGAAGGTAACCAATTAGCTCTGAGTACCATGGCTCGATACGGCTCTTAAATAAATGTAGCAAATGTTGTAACATTACTCAATCTGAATCTACACTATACACTTGCTTTGGCAAACTGATTTTCGGTATGTACTTAGAAAACACGATATCAATGCTCCCTATCTACTTTGTGATGGAGATTTAAAATGAGCGTTGATGGAGGTTTTAAGTTAGACACTGCCACAGAATTTACATATTGTTAAGACAACCCAATCCTCTATAACCACATAAATGCAAATAAGTAAGTGTGTTTGTACGTTCCGCCTTCAAGTTAGTGCAGATGAATTTGCTATTAATGTAGTGTTACTCAGAAGAAACGTACAAGGGTAGCTCTACAGGTTCATGATTATGTATAAGTATGAACCTAGTGAGTGTCCCACTACATGGCAAACACCTCTATCATTGAAATCAAGTGATAACAATCCGGAACTGAATTGGTTTGAAAAATCCAACACAAATTTTAGCTGACCCGGTAATCGAACCCAGGGACCCAACAATCGAACCCAAGGACCCGGTAATAAAAAGCCAGGGCCCCGATATCCCTAAAAAAACACTATCATTACTATTTGATAGGTAAATTACTAAGATACTTATCTATCAGCGGTGAAACCACAGACTAAGAAAGGTGAAAACTAACCCTAAAATATTGAAAAAATATATTGGCCAATATCACTTATTAATGATCTGACCCCAACGTAATTAGCATAAGCACTTGTGTTATGGGTGGCAGAAACAATGAAGGTAACACAAATATACACTTAAATAGAAATAAACATCCAGACAAAGAACAAACACAAAATGTTAATCACATAAACAAGTGTTTTTCCTGGGTGGGATTCGAACCCACGACCCCTGGCGCATAGGGCAGAGACACTACCAAATGCGCTATCGAGCCAGTCAAAATAGTACGGGTTTACAATTTACAGAGTTTATTTAGCTAGTCTTTCAGAGATTGCTATGTACTAGTATTTGATTCGACCCAACCGTGAATAAACATTCCTTATTTGAAATAAGTCTGGCTGTTCATATTTGCCTACCACGTCCAAGTAGTTACCAAATCTTTGATAACTACTTGGACGTGAAAAAGTCCAATCTTTGATACCGATTTCCAATTGGAACTGAATCAATATAGTAAGTGTTTATTTTTATTAAGCGTTGAACCGTAATGCCCAATGCCACCGTTGTCAGATACCTAGATGCTGTCTCTATTGTTATTTTATTTTAAGAAAACCGTGTTTTAGTTATCAGAAAAAAATATAAGTAAATAGTTGTCTGTGTACTTATATTAAAGAAGGATCATTATTGCCTTCATAACAGTAGGTTGTTTCCCAAAGCTCTGCCATAGAAGGTTTGAAAGTGCTCAAGATGCGGAAAATGGCCTCGTTCATCTTATGCAGACATCTAGGAATCCAGATTCTTTGTATGTGAAATACGAAACTGCATATAATGTGACTTTGTTAGCAAAGGATTGCCATCTTTTCCAAGAAGTATTATCGATACATGAATTGATTTTACTTTAGAACTGAAATATACACCAATGTTACGTTTATTTATTTATTCAGGAAAAAACAGCATCAAATAGAATAAGTTAAGTATAAATAACACATTTGCCTTAAAAATCACCAAGTGACATGAAACTAATATCTGAATAATAGCGGAATTGAACATTTCCTTGTTATTTCCATAAATAGATCATAAACAGAGCACAGGTATTAATAGTTTCGATACCCATAGTAGGCATTGAAAACTAGTAACGACATCGATAGTGCTATCGTTAGTAGTAACGATACTTTTGGAGCTAATTGTTCAAGAACATGCTTCATCGGACATAGCATTTATAAGTTTTTTTAAAGTTCAAAGACAAAGCCAAAGCCTTTCAATGAAAATATTCACTCAAGTATCACTAAGGAAGCAAGTTCATTTCTGAGCAAAATATAAAGCATTTAATGTACTGTATTTTGCAAGATTGTATCTCCTAGTTAAGAAACACTTACTTTTGTTTGCAATTCCACAACTAGATGGCGCTATTTTATCTCGAGATTTAATCATGGCTGAATCGCGGTAACGCAATTCTAAGGGCGATAGTAAATAGTTATTTTTAAGTTTTACTTAGGTACACAACATCTATGTACAGTTGTGTTACTGTCACTTTTTGTTTAATTCTTACCTAGCAAATTCGGATTTTCAAGCCACATACGTGCACATGCTCGTATCTTGCAAGGGTCGCCCTAGCCGAATCGGTTTGGAGGACTATACCTAAAATGCATATCTAATGATAGAAAATCATAACTAAATGAAAACGCCGACCTTTTCTGAGCCCAGCTTACAAATTCTCATTAACATAATTAGGTGTTACTCTGCGGTATCGCATTATGTGCGATAACGCTACTTAATAATGAGACTATTATCACCACTTATTATGTTGCGCCGTATCGCTCCCATTAAGGATATAACAGTTTTAAATTAAATTAAACATGTTAGCTTATTTATGTCTTTTTGCAGCAGATTCATTCAGTAAGGAAAGCAAGTCAGTGTATAAACCCTTGAATTTCGGGTTGTTAAAACAATTTTTTATATTTGTTGCTCATAAAGTTTGGGTATGAATTTTTTTTAAAAATCTTCATAGTTTAGTATCAGCCTATAAGGTCCCAAACTGGATAAAAACCTTTATCATTGAAACAAAGCCATCGTCATAATGAGGGGTAATGAATGTCTATGCCTGACAAATGCGATGAAAAACAAATCACAAACCCGAGATATGTTTGAAAAATACGGCACAAATTTTGCCCAACCCGAGAACTCAACCCGGGGTCCCAAGATCACGGCCCAGTACATAAACCACAAGACTGCTAAGGCGACGAAGATCTTACCTAAAATACTTATTTTACTCATAAAAAGTTTAGTAATAAAATCAAGATCAATTATGTTTTGTTCGTTTTTTTTTCTCAGCGCTTCATTTTAGTTATGACACCCCGGGGAGGTATCTCGCACGGTGCGGTCTGAACGCTTGCGACATCTTTTATAAGCCATCATTAAACTTTGTAAAAGGTGTAAAAAATATGGATTCAAAAATGTTACGGTGGCATTGTTCTCCGCGGTTTACCGCGGATTAAAAAAGTTGAAAAATGCGTACTGAATAAGATAGATAAATAAAAAATTTATTCACATCGTAGGTACATAAATGAAGAGTTATTAAACATAAATAAACAATGAATAAAAAAGTGTCTCTTGCCACTATTTAGATAGCGCCGTCTATCCCCAAAATTAGCATAGCGTGTACTGTGGCTGGCTGGTAACGAATAAACATTACTTCCTTTTTTTGTAAATACATTAAAAAATATAGTAACATATATAAGTAACACACAGCAAGGGGTAAGATAACCTTTTTAAAAACACATTTACGAGCGTAAAACTCGATTATCAGGTAAGTAAAACACCATAAATTACCATAAAAAAAGAATAATCCTCGATTAAAAAGCAAGCACGTTTACACGATTCACTAAGATAAGGACTACGCTTTATATCAGCAAACTTTTACATCAGCATTAACTGCAAACTCGTTATGAAATGTACCCTTAAATTTTCCCGAACGAAACACGTATTTCGCAACTTTCACTTGTATTTGAAAAATACGTGATAGTAATCACGTTGAGTAAGAAAACTCCGGAGGCGGGTAACCGTTAAGTCGATTACTTTTAGTGAGTCTTTACTCAATTCTTTACTTATACTTTTATATGTTACATACTTTTTTATCTCACATTTCACTTAAGAAGATTCGTAAAGAAACCATGAATAACATCCTAAACTTTTTTTTACACCAAAAAGTACCTTTTTAGTTCGAAGTCGGTTTAATAATTTGTTATTTTTTATTTCTTTATTTTCAGTGATGTGTATATGACCAATTTATTAACCGCGCTGCTATAAGACATTTCTTTCATAAAGAGACATATTGTATTCAATGAGAGCATCATAAACACATAAAAAAATATCTATTTTATAAGAGATGATATAACTCAAAAACTATTCGATCAAATTTGAATGGGATCACATTTAAGGACCTGCTTTCGCATAAAAAAAAACATCAAAATCGGTTCACCTAGTATCCGTTCACAAAGTAACACATAAGGAAAAAAACTTTCAGTACAACTTACAACCTCTTTTGTTAAGGTCGTTTAAAAATACGTGATAGTAATCACGTTGCGTAAGGAAAACTCCGTTGTAGGGCTCAGTGCGTGCCGGCGACCTTGAAGCCGTTATGCCGTTATCTCAGCGCCCGCTACCGACACGCACGAACTTTGTTTATCTTGCATTTTACTTAGGAAGATTCGTAAAGAAATAATGGTAACCATAGCTGAGAACAACATTTCTTTCGTTTTGCACAGAACTTGAAAACATAATATTTGATATGATGGCATGCTGATGGGCTATTATTTTTTATGAAAAAGAAAGGCAACCGAGCTTGTTTGATTCTTGATGGTAAGTGATCCCTACAATTTAAGGACCTGGGGTAGGTTATAGTCTCAAATTATATACTAAAATTAACTATAAGACTATAAGAATGCTACTTGAAGAACAGATAATAAAGTATGGGCCACGTTTGCAGGTTTATATATTTATTACTAGCCTTGACTATTGTGAGTATCACAGAACAAGAAAAATTTCTCTCTGTGAGTATTGACGTTATTCCGTAAAAATGTAATATTTTTTCGAGATAAAAAGTAGCCCATGTGACTCTCAAGCTCCTAAACTATCCCCATACTATAAATCACGACGGTCCGTTTGTCCGTTGCAACGTGAAAGAGGGACAAACCAAAATACTTTTATTTCTGTCATCCCATGGGAGCTGAGCATTATCCCGGGATGAAAAGTAGTCTTTTCCAAGGTTTAGTCTACGAGTGTGTCTCTACAGTCTAACTATTTTCTTTGTCTTTTGGCAAACTTCAAACATTTATAAGATATTTTATTCTGTGTCTGTATTTTTATTTATATTTAACTTATTTAAGTATTGGCCTTCCGCCCGCGGTTTCACCCGCGAGTAATTTCTTTTTTCAATTTTCCCCACCCTTCCTCCACATTTCCGGGATAAAAAGTACCCTATGTCACCTTACTCTATGTAGCTGTTAAGGACAGCGGAGACAACAAGTTAATTTACGCTTTAATTGGTTTAAAATGTATATAGTTACGTAGGATTTATCGTGAATATGTAAAATTAATATAAATCTTATTAGTAACTTAAAAAATGTAATAGGAATTAAGCGTAGAATATGTAAGACTTGTAGTTTGGTAAGGATTTTTTACGTAGATTTTAGAATTCCAATAAGAATAATGGTTAAAATATGTAAATAAGTTATGTTTCTAGTTGGAATTAACGTAAACTTTAAGACTATGTATGAAACATGTAATTTCTAATTAGATAAGTAATAAAAATTAGCGAAAAATGTGAGCCTACAAAGTAAAAATGAGATCGAAATTATGTTACTTTTAAGCGGCTCTCTTTAAGGTATTGCCCCGAGGTTCTTAAGTGATGTGGGTTGGCCAAGGGGGCATTCCTTAGTGTACGACCATAAATATAGGATCAAGAAGAGAAATAAAGAAGCTTCCTGAACAACCTGTGTTTCCCTCAGTCCCCAACAACGCCTGGTCCTTCGAGCCGGATGAGGAAAACCGCGAACCCAGGAAGAATGGTCGTCACTAGGAGTCAAGCCGGGAACGACGAGGGATACCCCCAACGGCGAGTTTTCGTCGATGCACCGCGCTCGCCGTCCACGTCCGGCCCCCCCGCACCCCCGATCGGGGGGGGCCCCGCCGAACTCGACGTGTACGACCGAGCGGAACCTGCGGCATCGACGGAGAGGAGAAACGTGTCCTCGCCGGGTGTCTCTCGCCCCGCGCCCCGGGCCGAGAGCAGGAACGCACCCTCGCCGGTGGCCTCTCGCCCCGCCCCACGGTGGTCCCGTTTCTTAAGAAGGGCGGTCATTCGCGTTTCGGGTCGGATTAAAACTAAAAGAGTAACTTTTTACCCAATAACTTCTTGTTTTAAGGTTCTTGGACTATAAACAAGTAAAAATATATATACAATTTCAATATAAAAGATAGATATTTTTAAAAAATAAGCATTTATCTAAAACTGAAAAATGTAGGTATATGGGTAACAAAAAAGAAATTGTTTTATTTATTTATTTCTTAAAATAATAGTTTAATTGGCATATAAATAATAAAAAACACTAGATAATACATAGCTGAATACATTATTTTATAAAAAACACAGGCTTTTTACATAGTAGGAAAACATAGTAATTAATAATATTTACATTATTGAAAATTGCAATATCGTCCAACTACATAATAAATACAATTCTCATATTGCTAATGTTGACTTTTTCTTACTCGTTAACGTCCTCATACTAGAAATAAGTAGGTCTGAATCAAGAGAAAGCAAGTCTATTTTAAAAAAATCAATGTAAGTCACTTATCGGGAAAATTTTCTAGTGTTACAGCCTCCAGATAATTAAACTAATGTATTACAAGATAAGGCGGCCTCTTCAGACAATATAGAACTTTCAATCACCTTTTATCCGTTTATGTATGTATGAAGGAAATTTATACCAAGGATTTTCCTCAGTAAGAATTTTGGCCTTATCAATAGCATGTATCTTATGTTTGTGAATTTTTATTTTGTACCCTGTCACTCTGATGATAAGGTCGGCAGAAAATGACGACACCTGTCTATTAAGTATTTTCTAATACCTGTAATTTCATCAGAAAATTCAGAACTAAGGCGAAATTTTCATGTAAAGTTTCTTTCATCGAATCAACCACTACCGCTACATCGGGGGTTATATTTCGAGGTTTTTGACCTCCCTAGTTTCTTCTTAGCCCTTAACTGGTATTTTAAGTTAAATATCTCAAGTAATTGATCTGGATATTTTCAGTATCCGGTTGAGAGTCTGCCAGGTGCCAAACACTTCACCGAGATCTATCTACCTCATTTTTTCAATCTTCACAGATAATCAGGTGTTAAGAACAATCATTCGAAGAAAATAACACTAGATGGTGGCCCCTGCAGCATAAAAAAGAAGCAAAATTACAAAAATACCTGAAGTATCAAATTTGCTTACATATGACCTAGTCTTTTCTATGACCTATGGCAGTCCTCGGCGCACTTTGGCGCACCTAGACATTACAGATTTTGAAACTAGACAAACTTGAGATTATTTTGATATATGTTTCAACTTTGGCGATTCGTTCCTTCCTAAGTAAAAGTCTAATTGAAAATAGAAAAGCGGCAAAAAACAAATAAATCGGTAGGTCCTCCTTGATGGCACTGGTTTCCGATAGTGACAGGGATAAAATTAACAAAACATGACTTCAAATATTGTATACACCTTCCTTTCAAATATACAGGGCACAACAATATCCTAAACAATCGATTTCATAGAAAAACTACACTTTGAAAATAATGAAAATTTATGCCGAACGATAACGCCAATGAGCACAAATGAAATGTTTCCACTTCGGGTGCACAAAATTAAATGTTTGTTGTATGTTATTGCAATTTATGTTATACCTGGGGGTAGAAGGGTTATTTGTCTATCCTGTAAGTGACCAATAACATAATAATGTGACCATCGACATTTCAACTCTATGACCTACGGCGGGACCACCGTGCGCCCCCCGGATCGAGAGGGGGACCCCTGCCGTCGCCGGCGCCCCGCACGCCGCCGCCGCCGGCGCTCCGCACGTCGTCGCCAGCGCTCCGCACGCCGTCGCCAGCGCTCCGCACGCCGCCGCCGACCCGCACGCCGCCGCCAGCGCTTCGCACGCCGGCACCCCGTACGCCGCCGCCGCCCGGCACGCCGCTGACGTCACCGCGCCGCTAGGCCGAAGCAGCTCGCCGATCGAAGGAGAAGATGAACCCACCCGCTGCGCGCCCCGAAGAAAAGCGAACTCGCGCAGATCTACTGCAAGCGCCATCGCCCGCATGCAATATGAAGCCGAGAAGGAGCTCGCCTTCATCCGCCAGCAAGAACTACAAATTCAAGCGGAACTAGTAAAGAAAAGGCTGGCTGCAGACATGGCGGCTCTGGAAGATAGTAACGAGGAAGAAGATGAAGAGCCACCCGAACAGCTGACTCAACGCGTCGCATCGTGGCTACAAAACAACACCGTCGGCACAGAGGTTCTCCAGACGGGGAACACCGAATTCCCATCGGCCCCTCCGCCTACTGCTGCTACATCGGGACTCGAACGAGTCGAAGCTCGCCAAGCAAGGGCTGCGTGGGAAGAGCCGCGGAAGGAGCGCCCACCAGCATCGGCAAGAGCGCATGGCCGAGGAGCTGAGCAGCTAGCAGAAGTTCTGCAGAAGATGATGACCAGACGTCCACCACCACGTCAAGCAGCAGACCTGCCAATATTCTCCGGATCGCCGACTGAGTGGCTTCAATTTAAGGCAGCGATGGAAGAAACGACAGCCATCTTCGACTTCACACCAATTGAGAACTTAGCAAGGTTGAGGAACTGTCTACGAGGGGAAGCCAGAGAAGCCGTGGCTCCTCTACTTGCCGCAACGACATCGCCGAGCCAAATTATGAAGACGTTGGAGCAATGTTTTGGTCGACCGGAACTAATTGTCGATCGAGCCCTGGAAGAACTGAAGAGGCTTCCCAAACTGGGGGGAGCAACAAATGAATTAAATACGTTCGCCGTGAAAGTCCAGAACACAGTTGCTGTGCTTAAGAGGATCAAACAGGGGTACCTCCACAACCCTCTGCTGATCAGGGAGATCCTTGAGAAGCTCAGCCCGCACCAGCGATCGAGGTGGTACGACTTCGCCGAGACTTCAATGGGAGCCAGCGAGGAACCAGAGATCGTCCTCCTGTCTCAATTTCTGATGAGGGAAGCTGATCGGGCTTTACGCCATGGATTTTGCGCAAGCTTGAACCTCAAGAAAGAACCTCAGCGACCGCAAGGAAGATCAGTTGACTTCAAGAACCGGAAAGCAGTTTTCGCTGTATCTGAAGAAAAGAATGAAGCCGACGCGCCGAAGACACAGAACTTCAGATGCCCTTCATGCGAGCAGGAGCATCCACTCACGAAATGCTCTCAATTCTTTGCGAAGAAGATCCAAGAACGGTGGACAATCGCAAAAGACGCAAGAATATGCTTCAAGTGCCTGACTAGCAGACACCGAAGAATAAATTGTCGGGCGAAACCCTGTGGTGTCAACGGGTGCAAAAGACCGCATCACCGACTGCTCCACGATGAATCAATGACATCAGCCGCAGTGGCCTCTACGGAACCAGAAGAGACAGTGGTCACCACCTTAGCTACCACCAACCGAGAGGTGAAGCTGAAGATCTGTCCGGTCACACTCTCCGGACCCAAAGGGGAAGTCAAGACCTACGCGCTCTTCGATGAAGGGTCGACGGTCACTTTACTCGACAACAGTGTGGCTGAGGAGATTGGAGCAGAAGGTCCTTACAGAACTTTGAATATGCACGGGATCAACTCCGAGCGACGTGACACCAACAGCCGCCTGGTCAAAATTAGCATCCGAGGTCAACAAGGACGTCATCACGTCATAGCTGCGAGAACCATCGGCAACATGAACTTACCGACGCAGTCTATAGCCGAGCAACTACTGCAGCTGGATCACCTCAAAGATTTGAAGAAAGAAGAGCTTTGCTACGATCAAAAACAACCGCGAATTTTGATTGGCAGCGATAACTGGCAACTGATCGTGTCTAGAGAGCTACGTTTGGGGAAGAAGAATCAACCCGTCGCCTCACGAACTCAATTGGGCTGGGTTATACATGGCAGCATCCCCAAGAAGATCATCAAACAAGATGATGAGAACGTCCTCTACGTTTGTACAATCAAGCAACACGAGGAAGACCTGCAAGAGATGGTCAAGAAGCACTTCGACATCAACGCCCTGGGAATAGCGCAGAAGTCCAAGATCAGCGAACGTGATCAACGAGCCATTGATATCTTCGAGAAGACTGCAAAAAGAAGAGAAGATGGTCACTATGAAGTGGGACTCCCTTGGCGGGCAGATGATGTCAAGCTGCCTTTGAGCTACAACAATGCATTAAAAAGGCTGCTGAACCTGGAACGTAAACTGGACAAATCTCCGAGCGAAAGGAAGCAATATCAGCAACAGATAGATAACCTCCTGCAGAAGGGATACGCAGTGGAGAGCGATGGATCCGAAGCTGGCAGCCGCGTGACTTGGTACCTGCCTCACTTTCCGGTGAAGAACGTTAATAAGCCCGGGAAGCTGAGACTGGTCTTCGACGCTGCAGCAAAGACCCAAGGAGTGTGTCTGAACGACTTTCTGCTGGAAGGACCTGATTTATTGCTTTCTCTCATGGCAATACTCTTCAGGTTCAGAGAAGAAAGGATCGCCGTGACAGCTGACATTCAAGAGATGTTTCTTCAAGTTAAGATCAAGAAAGAAGATCAACCGGCTCAAATGTTCCTGTGGAGAAACGATCAAACGAAGCAACCCACTCAGTACAAGATGACATCAATGATATTTGGAGCATCAAGTTCGCCGTACTTAGCTCACAGCGTGAGAAATCGCAACGCGCTGGATTTCGCTGAGTCTCGCCCAAAAGCTCTACGTGCCATCACAGAAGCGCACTACGTGGACGACTATGTCGACAGCTACCCGAACAGAGAAGTTGCAAAGGAAACCATTGAAGAGGTGGACTACGTACACCAACAAGCTGGTTTCCATCTGAGGAGCTGGAATTGTAACGACAGAGACGTTCTGCGTGACATACCCGAACAGCTGCAGACTAGAGCTAAGGAGCGACCTATTACGACGAACGAACTCTGCGAAAAGACACTGGGCATGCTCTGGGATGCTACCAACGACGTGCTGAAGTTCAACACTTCACTCAAGAGAGTCAGCGACGAGGTACGACAACTGTTACGACCACCGACAAAACGAGAAGCACTCAGCACAGTCATGAGTATCTACGATCCACTGGGACTACTCAGCTGCTACACAATCACGGCGAAGATCGAACTACAAAAGTTATGGCGACAGAAGATCGACTGGGATGATCAAATTCCCTCACCCAGCGCTGAAGTTTTCGCTCAATGGCTGAGAGACCTGGAACACATCAGCCACATCGAACTACCGCGAAGCTACAACGGGGGGAGGCCAGTCATGAACCGCCAACTGCACGTCTTCTGTGATGCAAGTGAAGACGCCTACTGTGCAGCCGCTTATTGGAGGCTGGAACAAGAAGATGGAGCAGTGGAGACTACCTTGGCCGCAGCCAAAGCCAGGGTTACGCCGCTCAAGACGCAAACGATCCCACGATTGGAACTACAAGCGGCGCTGGTTGGAGCTAGACTAGCGGACAGCGTCGTGAAGGAACATCGATGGAACGCCGATGCAGTCATCTATTGGACAGATGCTCAAGTGGTTCTCCATTGGATTCACAACAACAGCCGGCGCTATTCACCATATGTAGCACATCGGCTGGGAGAGATTGCTGAATTAAGTTCCGTCCATCAATGGAGATGGGTGCCAACGCACCAGAACGTGGCAGATCTAGCCACCCGATCGGGATACGTCCCTAAGAACGCGGAAGACACATGGTATACCGGCCCAGAATTTTTGAAGAAACCCATGAACGAGTGGCCGCAGAACCTGATGAACTACGAAGATCAAGAGCAGGAGCAAATCGTCCTACACGCTTCAGATTCTGACGTGAAACTCAGCAGTTTGCCAGACATCACTCGCTTCTCGAACTACGAGCGTCTGATAAGAACTACTGCACTGGTTCTACTCTTCATCGAGAAACTCAAGAACAAGAGGGCGAAGCTGGACGTTGAACATCTGCAGAAGGCCGAGAAACTGTGGCAGCAACAGTCGCAGCTAGAAACGTTTCCGGCTGAGATTGAATCACTGAAGAAAGGAAGAACGATTCCCAGATCGAGTCCACTCTACAAACTCGATCCTATCTACGAAGACGACCTGCTCAAAATCAGAGGAAGAATTGGAGCTGCACACGTCCCAGCGGAGACCAAGAAGCCGATCATACTGAGTGGAAGACACCCGTTCACGAGACTTCTGGTAATGCGAGAACATAAGAAAGCGGGACATGGCGGCCGAGAGAGAGTCGTGAATGATTTGAAACAGAGATACTGGATATTTATTTATTTATTTATTTATTTAGGTTCACCAGCGTAATTTACACTAACAAAAACATAAATTTTACAAATAAGGGAACTTAACTAAGTGCAACTACTTTTAAAGGTAAACAGGATATTGAAGTTACGACCTACCGTGCGATCCATCACCAGGGATTGTCCCTTCTGTCGACTGAGAAGAGCACACCCTCGGATACCACCCATGGGAGATCTACCTCAAGAACGATTAGGAGCATTCCAGCGTCCATTTTCCTACTGCGGCTTGGATTATTTCGGACCTATGACCGTCACCGTCGGACGACGACACGAGAAGAGATGGGGAGCTCTATTTACGTGCCTGACTACACGGGCTGTTCACATCGAACTGGTAGCTTCTCTCTCAACGGACTCAGCTCTGATGGCGATCAGAAGGATGGCAGCACGAAGAGGATGGCCGACCATCATATACTCCGACAACGGCACGAACTTCAGAGGAGCAGACGTAGAACTTCAGCGAGCTATAAAAGAGTGGGCTCCGGAACTTAAACAGTTGGGACTGCAACACCGAATGAAGTGGAGGTACATACCTCCTGGCGCTCCAAATCAGGGAGGCGCTTGGGAAAGAATGGTCAAGTCGGTGAAGATCGCTCTTCAAGCCACACTGAACGAGAAGTCTCCGAAAGAAGAGGTTCTACAGACTCTACTGGCTGAGGCTGAATATTCAATCAACGCAAGACCACTTACACATGTCTCAGTCGAGCAAGATGATCCTGAGGCATTGACCCCGAACCACTTTCTGATTGGGTCATCGACCGGCCTGCCTACCACTGGAACCTGTGAACATGCGGATCGTCGAACCTGGCGCGCTGCCCAAGCATTGGCTGACGAATTCTGGCGGCGCTGGATACACGAGTACCTGCCTACACTGGTGCCACGTCGCGAATCCCCACGAGATCAACGAACTCTTGCAGTGGGAGACATCGTCATAGTGGTGGACTCCTCATTGCCACGCAACACATGGCCTCGTGGCGTCGTGGAACGCGTCTACCCAGGCCCGGATGGACACGTACGCAGTGCCGACGTGCGAACTACGAGTGGAGTATTTCGACGACCGACATCCAGATTAGCTGTATTGGAGGTGGCTGGAGTAAAGAATGCTGATCCAGAGAACGGGAGACTGCCGCTGTCACCCTGAGAGGCTGCATCGAGATTACGCCGGGGGGAGAATGTTAAGGACAGCGGAGACAACAAGTTAATTTACGCTTTAATTGGTTTAAAATGTATATAGTTACGTAGGATTTATCGTGAATATGTAAAATAAATATAAATCTTATTAGTAACTTAAAAAATGTAATAGGAATTAAGCGTAGAATATGTAAGACTTGTAGTTTGGTAAGGATTTTTTACGTAGATTTTAGAATTCCAATAAGAATAATGGTTAAAATATGTAAATAAGTTATGTTTCTAGTTGGAATTAACGTAAACTTTAAGACTATGTATGAAACATGTAATTTCTAATTAGATAAGTAATAAAAATTAGCGAAAAATGTGAGCCTACAAAGTAAAAATGAGATCGAAATTATGTTACTTTTAAGCGGCTCTCTCTAAGGTATTGCCCCGAGGTTCTTAAGTGATGTGGGTTGGCCAAGGGGGCATTCCTTAGTGTACGACCATAAATATAGGATCAAGAAGAGAAATAAAGAAGCTTCCTGAACAACCTGTGTTTCCCTCAGTCCCCAACAGTAGCTTTCCAACAGTGAAAGAATTATTCAAATCGGTTTAGTAGTTTCGCAGCCCATTCAATACAAAGAAACAAACAAACAAACAATCAAATCTTACCTCTTTATAATATTAGTGAAGATAAATTTTTGTGGTACTTTTATTTTAATATTACTGATACTCATAACGCAAGTGTTTGGGATTAGATCAATGTTTGTCGGCATCATCAGCCTGTTTTATTATTTAAACGATTTACGTACTGCCGGACATAGGCCATATCCTCGGCAACTCGCATCCAGCTTCGCCAGCCAACTTGCCCTATATATCTATTATTTATAAAAGAAAGTAGTGTTAGTTATACTATTTATAACTCAAGAACGAATGAACCGATTTGGCTGAAAATTGGTGAGAGGTAACTTAGAACCAGGAGACGGACATAGGATACTTTTTATCCCGGAAATATGGGGAAAGGGGGGGGATAGTTGAAAAGGAAATCACTTACGCGCGGGTGAAACCGCGAGGGCAACCGCTATTTTAACATAATATGAACATGTCTGTTTGTACCGATCTGAGTGTGTCTATCTATATATATACATATAAAACTCAACGGTGACTGACTGAATTACTGACATAGATATCTATCAACGCACAGCCCAAACCACTGGACGGATCGGGCTGAAATATGGAATGCAGGTAGATGTTATGACGTAGGCATCCGCTAAGAAAGGAATTTGATCATTTCCCACGGGAACGGGAACCACGGGTGCCCGCTAGTGTATAATACGTTATGTATTTACAAAAAAAGTTTATGTAATGTTTATCTGTTGTCTGGCGCCCATAGTACAAGCTATGCTTAGTTATGGGCTGGGAGCTGTGTGAATAGTGTTCAGGGATTTATTTATTAGTTTACTGTTAAATTTAGCTTGTCCGTGTGTATCATGTAAGCTCTACGGATAGTTCTGTGCTCACTAAGCTATTGGATTACATAACAATGATGGTCCTAGTTAGCGCACTGTTGTAATCTCTCGCTTATCCACTAGAGGCCTATGTAGCTGAATGTTAATTAGATGCCTCATTTCTGCTGTTGTTACGAGGTAAACAATGAATAAATTTAATAAAAACAGAATTTCCAACATGTCAAATATTATATTACAAATATCTTTATTCATGTATGCATATGTGCATGTAAATCGTCAAAAACTATATTCCATCATTTAAATCAAGTCTGAGTCATATTGGAGGGTACCTACGTGTTTAATGATTACGGCTGCTACATTTGGATTGATAATCACACGCCTTGTCGTGTTCACTAAGGTTTTCATAGACACTAATAAACATTAAATTAATAAAAACACGTTTCAATCAGATAGACTCACGTTTAAATATATTTAGAGAATTCGAGTCTACTTCAAAAAAATTCTATGAATCGATTTTTTTTCCACATAAAGATTAATTACCTAATGAGTACTTATTCCGTAAATATCAAAAACTTTTTCTAAGTCTGTAAAACGAATGTCTAAAAAACCTCTTGCTATAAATACTCGTATATACATATTATACATAAAAACACCCGGACCGATGCAAACAGGCGTGTCCTGGACACAAATAATATTTGTACCTTCCGGAGAACAAACCCGCGATCACTGGTGTTATACTTCTCATCCATGACAGCAAATGGGTCGTCGTTATTATTTAAAATTCCAAGGCTGTGTTTGCTTTACGAGTACATTGAGTCGCAATTAATATTTGTCCTCTCTGAAAGCTTTTGAAGTCAAAATACAGTACATTATCTTTGCCATTTTCATATTTTATGTTGTAAAGAAAACGTATTTATGATTTCGAACCGATTTTGTACAAATAAAAGAAAGTTCATAATTGGGTTGTATTTTTTTAGTTTATTATTATCAAGAGCAAATAGAAGGAATATTTTAAACACAGCCAGAGCTGTTATGGCGGCAGATTTCACGTGGTAGGTGGTAGCTAGCCAGTCGGACTCTGAAAAAGCCCTACCACCCAACAGACCCAAGATGGGATACAGACCCAAGGTGGAAATCGAACCCACGACCTCCGGGTTTTATACCCGAGCGGCTTAGCCACTGTTCTACGGAGGCGGTCAAAACCGCCTACCTACAATACCTATTAATATAATTATACCTACCTATAAATAAAATTATAAAACATAACCTTACTTTTTCGTTAGTTTAAAAGATGATTTTGTAAAAAGATACCGTTTTGTTTGTGTAAATTGTACAACCTATTCTCTAACGCGGGAAATACTTTACGCACTTTATTCCTACTTATGGCTCATAGGGAGGATTTGGTCCCACTACGCTGGCCCAGTGCGAGTTGTTGAGGAGCATCAGAGTCTCGTCTGTTAATCAATAAGGTACCCGCATGTAGGTGAGGCTAGCTTGGGTCCCATTAGGTTGTTATTCGGGCCCCGTCACATCCCTAATCGAGGATTCTAAATCGTTTCCTAAACAAATCTACCCAGCAAGGCTAACGATCTTTCTCGTTTCCGAATACGATTTGACCCACTTTGCTATATAAAAATTTAGTTACCAGTATGGCTCATTGCCACGACATAAAAGCAAGTGATCTACATTTGACCCTAAAAATGGGGTTAAACGATATTATTATAGGCAAAGAAATGGTTGACCAATATTATTATGGGTACCCGAAAGGCATTTTAGGTTTCATCACTGACATATAAATTCGTGATAATTCATCTGTCAGACAACAGTTGTGGTGTCTTCTTTTTAGGGTTCCGTAGCCAAATGGCAAAAAATGGAACACTTAATTATGGATTCGTCATGTCTGTTTGTCTGTCCGTCCGTCCGTATATCACAGCCACTTTTTACCGAAACTGCCGAAACTATAAAAACTCTGTTGAAACTTGGTAACTAGATGTATTCTGTGAACCGCATTAAGATTTTCATACAAAAATAGAAACAAGTTTTTAGCTATGCCCTGTTAAGGTCTGATTTTGAAAACTTCTTTCATTTTTTTTTTTTTTTTTTTATTATTTATTAATATTATTAAGCCATTGGTTCCGTTCGATATTTTTAGAGTTCGATGTTTGCCTTGAATCTTATTGGTAGGCGGACTTTTTCAAAGTACGACTGGCTGACACCTACTACACCCACAAGTGAATTCTGCGGCTAAGATACTTCTGGCTGTGTACCTGTGTGGGCCAGTACAATTAAAATCAGGTTTGTTAACGCTCAATTTGCGATAGTGAATTTCAAAACCCGTACTTTCAATATCGATTGACCACGTGACTTTTCTAAGGCACCTGTCAAATCCATACAACTTGAAGTTAGCGAATTTCTCAATTGCTGTCAAAATGTTACTTTGTCTAGGCCCCCAGATTAGCCTACAGTGTCGCAGCACATTGCGCGATGCTTTCTTGTATTGTGTCCCTCAATGGAATAGGCCGTGCTAGCTGCTTATCAGGTGGGCTGCGTGCCAACTGAAATGATCCAAAAAAAATATCGAAAACCTATTTCCTAAAGCACTTTTCTTTTTCATAAGATGCGAACCTTACTAGTGTGATACTTTACCTTTTATTATTATTCAATCATCTGGTAAGAAGCTCGACATAATCCGAGTTTATGAAACGACGGAATTTATAAGAATGGCGGCGGGTCGTAAAGGTGCCGTTTCATAACCGAGACGGAAGGCGGAGTTATAAACGTGAGAGTAATTTCGGGATAAATTACGTCGAAAATGTCTTCGCCAAACCGAGCACCAGGACTACCATTTTACGAGGTCACTTAAAGCACGTAGAAACTAAAGAGAATATTCTGTCGGTCGATTTGAAGCTAGTTTTTCTGACAGACTTTTCTGACTAAAAGTTATGAATAAGTTAGTTCTCTGTAGCATAATAGGACATATTTTATGTAATGGCTACCAAACAATAATAAATAATACTAAAAAAATATTTTTTTGGACACTATTCACACTGCCATGCCCCGAACCAAGCAAAGCTTAGACTATGGTTCTCATAGTCCAAGCTTGGTCCAAAAAGAACCAGCCATAAACTCAACTCGCACAATTTTATTACATCTGTCAATACAACATCCGTTTTTACACCAAGTTATGTCAAAATTGTACGAGCATTCAACCCTACTCGTTTTTGAGAATTTCGTTACCTCTCAGGATTTTTTCATTACGGATCAATAGACCTTTGCTAACACAAAGCGGATAGAACAAGCGAAGTGAATCGCTTACTGTAAGGATTTCATATTGATATTATTATTAATGCATGGCTGGGCTAGGCGGGGGTGAATGAAGGAGCGATGATGAATCGTACAATGGACCGTGCATAGAAAAAATTAAACTTTGAGTTTCAATTTTCGGTAATTGACTTACTGATTTATTTAATATATTTTATACCAGTAGATTATTATATTAAACAGGAATAAAAATAATAGAGAAATATAACATTATTGCAAAGAGAGAGAGAGAGATTATGTCATACTAACCTTTGGACTTGGCGCGTTTTTAACATACTTTTAAATGAGATTGATAATTCTAGTTATTTTGTATAAATAAATGTAAGCAATAGATACAATATCTGATAAGGTGCAATAAAATAGTAAAAACATTATTTATTGTTTTTAAACTGATGTTAAATCCAGTTACTTATTGTTGAGTAAGCCGCTCGTATTGCGACCGCAGCCTCTGCACATTCAATTTCAATGAAGAAACGAAGTATGACTTATAAAGGCCTCAATATTCTGTTTACTCGGAATTTAGTAAATAACATTCCTTCATCATCTGAAAAGAAAGGTTTTACTTTGAAAGAGGGAATAACGTCGCAAAAACATCAATTGATTCAGGTTTGGAACCCCTGCAAAATAAGAAAGAAGAAAGAAAAGAAAAAAAAACATAAAGCACAGACAATACACTGAAGAAAATAACGTGACAAACAATAAGTAAATAAACAGACAGAGGCCGAGTTTTTTGCCTCAGCATTTATGGGGCTGTGTCATTTGGAGAACGACACAGCAGCGCTGATATTCTGGCAGAACCCATAGAAGTGGCTTCAATAATAAATAAATACTATAGTGTAGTGAGTGTTAGACGAATTAATTGGTTCACTCGAGTAACACATCACTATAGCCACCGCGTACGGTGCCCCGCACTAGCCGGGGAGTTTGACAGATAGATTTTACCGCGCTTGCAATGTATAATGCCGAATATTGTAAAAGTATTTAAATTGTTAATATCAAAAGAAATGTATTTTATATTCTAACAGTAGGTACATACTAACCTATAACTTTAATGAATACATAAAATAGCAGTTATTATTTTCCGAAACAGTTGCAAATATTTCTCTAAGTTAAAATCAACATTTGAACTTGATGAAGTAGGATAAAGAAAGTTAGGTCCTTAGAAAGCCGAGGCGACCATTTTTTTTTTCGGAGGAGAATGCGTTTACGCAACATATCCTCAGGCTAGATAGACCTGCGGCCGTGTGTGGGACTCGAGACTAAAGCGTTCACTTACCACTAAACTCCCCCGGTTTCCCCTTCATACCCTAATTGGGACGAGCCGGTGCCAGCCTTGTGGCCATTGACCAGCCCAAAGCCGAGGCGACCAAACAGTGTGTTATAAAACGGAATAAGCCGAAGTTACGTTTAGGCGCATAATGTTAAAAGCGCAAAATGTTAAGCCCTCGCAAAATGGTAAAAGAGCAAAATGTTAAAGGAGCAAAATGGTAAAAGCGCAGAATGGTAAAGGAGCAAAATGTTAAAAGCGCACAATGTTGAAAGAGCAAAATGGTAAAAGCGCAGAATGGTAAAAATTTCAGTTGTATAGCTATATAGCTGCTAGGATGATATTATGTACATTTTTGTGAATTAAGACTTCCTAATAACAGAAATATAATAAAAAGTAAAAAGTTTTTGGTAAAACATATTTATTTTCAAAATCAAATGGGTAATCGACATTCATGATATCACCTAAACGAAATAATAATACAACAACACATTATCTCATTATATAAATGTTATAATATTGTAATAATTATAGGATTGTTATATTATTAACAATAGTTAAAATAATAATTTATTTCCATAATTGATTAATTCTCAGCATATTAATATTATACATTAAATATTACTTCTTATATTCATAATAATCATTGATAATGGAACAACAAATTCTATCCTATTTTTCTATTTTAATTTTGTCCTATAACTTATAATAATTTATAGTTTTTGCAATAACAAAACGCATCATTATTTCTGTTATTAGGAAGTCACAATTCACAAAAATGTACATAATAATATCATCCTAGCAGCTATATAGCTATACAACTGAAATTTTTACCATTCTGCGCTTTTACCATTTTGCTCTTTCAACATTGTGCGCTTTTAACATTTTGCTCCTTTACCATTCTGCGCTTTTACCATTTTGCTCCTTTAACATTTTGCTCTTTTACCATTTTGCGAGGGCTTAACATTTTGCGCTTTTAACATTATGCGCCTAAACGCCGAAGTTACAATCTTCCTTTCATTCCCGTCTGTATATTTTAGGAAATACCTAAAAACAACAATCGACAAAGAAAAACAGGAAGCGTTGTTTATTTTTCCTGTACACGTGTCCAATGACCATTGACCTCATCAACCTCATGAATCATTCCAAGCACGAATGAGCCATGAACTATACAGTTACCCCCACTAAGTATAACACTCGTTTGATCGCAAATCGGTGTGTAAATATTAAAGAGTAGTACCACTACACAAATGTTAACCGTTGAATATATTATAAGCTTATTCAAGCGAGCTAGCTCGAGCAAAGTGGAAAAGTGAAAAGTAATTCAAAACGAGAAATTAGTATGGGAGTTTCAGTGGCGCCACTACGGCCAGTACAACTTTAGTAGAAGTTCAATACAAATCACCAGTACGCCATTTGTACTTTTCGATAGAATTAGAAATAAAGAGTACTCTATTCCAATTCCTTTTCATTTTATAATTAAACTTTTTTAACTGAATTAGTATCAACTACTAGTTATAATATTTTTGTTTTGAAAATGTTGTAACCTTACGTCGGATGAGTGAAAAACAGTTGCACATTATAGGTAGGTACTTGAGAATTACAGGCGTACATTCGCTTTTGCCTTTATGTGCAATTAAAAGTTATATAACCAAACCTTTTTATGCTATGATATGATCTGTTATTTATTAAGGCGCGAAATTAATTGTATTATCTAAGGACAGTCTTTCTTTGTACCCAGCATTTTTCCCTCAAAGAAAGTGGAAAATTGGCCGTAAACAAGCCTTATATTATTTTTGGCTACACCATCTATGGAGCTGTCAGAAAACACATCGTTCCGACATTTTTTCTGACAGTGATTTGTGGAGTTAGCGGAAAAAAGACCACCTTCGTATGGTGAAAACAAAACAAATACTCTTACAGAACTGTTGAGACGTGTTGAAAGATACATGGAATATATTGCATCGATGCCGTCCTAAAAAGACGATTTGATGCAGTCCAATACAGCTTTATGCAGGTCACTAATAGTATAAGTCCCTGACACCCTCCACCTCTCGGGTAGTAAGTAGGTGTATCCATAATCGACTCCCGAAAAAAGAAATGATTCAAGCGTAGTACGTGATTAAAGGAAGAACAATCTTTGGAAATTTGGAGACCATTAACAATTTGGAGTATTCGAAGAAACGTTTAATGTTATTGTCGTATCGATTATAAGCCGACAAAGCATTACAAATTCAATTAAGGGCGATGACTATAAGAAAAAGGATGCTGAACGTTTCAGTAAATATTAAATTTCCTGTGTTCGCTAAAGAGGTGCATCATCAAAAATAATGGCCTCAAAAAGGCAATGAAAATACAGATTAGTTGTTCTGCGCTATGCACCATGGGTCGTGGATTCAAATCCTACCCAGAACCGAACCAAATTTGTGTTTGTCCTGTGTATGGACGTGAGTAGGTATTTAAGTATATAGTTTTTTGTAGTATCTTCGTTGTTTCTGACACCCATCATTACACAAGTGCTTAAGCTACTTACAAACTTTGGAGACAGATTAATTATGAAGTGTTGCCCAATATCTATGATTGATTTAAAGTCTTTGAGAGGGCATTCGACGGCACAATGAAACAACTTAATATATTTCGCCAAACACATAAGCCAGCGATAATAAAAAGAGGTATCGCGTTTTGTAAATGAGAAACAGGCTCATAAACCCAGCTGAACTAACTGACGGGTATTATCTTCGCGTCACAAATAGCAGAACTCGAAATTAAGCCCTATATGCAATATTCATACAAAACGACCCTTTCGCGGATTAAACAAGATATTATGGACTTTAGCCCATTCGCCCGGTAAATTAGCCTGGAAAGTTTTGGAGCTCGTAAATTACGACCGAAATGAAACAACATGGTATTAATTTTTCGATAAGAATTTTAAATATTAAGGCTGTTCCCCGAGCAAACGACCTTGACCATACAAACAGCAAGGGCAGTGGCGGTCCGAACTTTGATCGAAATTATTAATAATAATCCTTAAAAATCAAAAATAGGTAAATTAAAAAAAAAAATTGCGTTCAATTTATAGTTTTGTTCATTGTCTATCGATTGGCGAAAACCAAATTAAAAAAGAAGAAATACTTTAGAAGAAGATGCATAAAATCTATTATTTTAGACGTATTTTCAAAGTCAGTTATCGTAGTTATAAATATCGATAAACACAAATTTTAAACGAGGAATTTAAAGATAAAACCAAAGATTATTCACGTATTTTTTAAAAAGTTGTTTAAATGCATTAAATAAGAAGTAGATAGCCGTTAAAAACAAGACTTTTTTAACGGTTGGTCTGGGAACGGCCTTAAGAGGTGTAGCTAGTTTCTTCACTATCATAAAATTTTGATGTTAATGGTTTGAATTTTTTTATTTCTATTATTTGTATTTCAAAGCGTAATATCAGTAAATGCATAGACTTGAATTTGCAATGTAAAAATTATCAGCTCTTTTGAATGACCTTTCTTTGATGTCCAAGAAACCCATATTTGGCATTATAGACAAGAGTGACATTAAAAGCACTTTATATTGTTGGATTTGCATTGCTTTGAATAATTGAGTTATAGAGAATGGTGTATTATTTTATAGCTGTATTTTTTGATCTTATAATCTTCTTTTTATTAGATTTATACAGATTTTTTTCTTTTTACTTTATTCAATAAAATAAAAATCGTTTAATTTTTAAATTATGATAAGATATAGGTACTCGCTCAATAAGCCTACTTGTATTATTATTCTAATTTCATTCACAGGTCCCTGAGCACTGAATATTTGAAGTCTCATAAAATTCATACCAAATAACCCCTAAAACTGTCCAACGTTCGTACAAGTACCGGCCAACTTGTTGAACATCAGTCAACGGAGAGGGGGAAAGTTCGCGCATGTGCACTTGCGCGTGACCAATAGCGCGCGCGAATCTCCCGAACGCCCGCGCGCTCTGTTTGTCAGAGGTATGTTTCTGACCAATAGCGCGCAGGCGTGACAAAATTCGTGTTCTGCGCAATTCCCATCCAATATTCAAGAAGTTTGCCGACACCTGTACAGCGTGTGATAAATATTTATAACATAATTACACCTACTTCAAAACTTTGGATTACGCGGCGCCACGGTGAAATTCTCTGCTTTCTGAACAACATGTTTTCAAACCAAAGTTATGTTCGATGGAGAATAATGTGCATAATTTCTTTATTTAAATCTCGTCTCAATATTTTCTTTGTTTACCCCAAGCTATCTCAAAGGAAAAGTTGCGAACGTCTAAGTAATTTTTAAGAATACAACTTTTGTAATTTGACTTCGTTCTTTTGTATTTTAAAGGTTCGTAAAATTAGCTTTATTGTAACTTGAGAATGATTTCAACGTATTTAAATTCAGAAAATGACATGTTCCGAAATTATCTTCAAATGTTTGAAGATAATTACGAATTGTTTGATGTTTCATCTGTAATGTAACTTCTGTTCTATACATATTATACAAATGGAGCAAAAGAGATTTGTGGAGAGCAACAAAAAGAAAATTAAATAATGATCATAGATGTTACAAACGTGATTTGTTTTTTATATTGCAGGAAATGTTTTCTTTCGGTACAATAGTAGTTTAATAAAACTAAGAAAATATGAAACGATAGATCTAGACTGAAAATATAATATCTTGTTGTACTATCTGGCCCCGATAAATGAAAGAGAAATTCCGCGAGATTCCTTCCCCCCTCTCCTTTTTCTCATAGCATTTCCCTACATACTTTTTCCATTGAGTGTTTTCTTAAGCCACGCTTGCACCATGACATGAAACAGGATTTGGCATAGGTATCCAGATAATATATTAAAGCCATTTATGAATATGTTTAAGTGTGTATGTGTATATATCTATATATTG
Source organism: Mecyna flavalis (assembly GCA_949319885.1). NCBI lineage: Eukaryota > Metazoa > Arthropoda > Insecta > Lepidoptera > Crambidae > Mecyna > Mecyna flavalis. Next base: position 10,808,342 of record OX439434.1, on the reverse strand, counting down.
TATTGTTTTTTTGTATTAATATGTGTTTAATAGATAGTGTTAGTATCCTACTTCCTACTAATATTATAAATGCGAAAGTCTGGATGTTTGGATTTTTGGATGTTTGTTTGGATTGAGATGAAATTTGGCACACGTATAGTTTATAACCTGGATTAGGACATAGGCTATAAAATTCCTACGGGAAACGTCTCATTCTCGCGGGAATAACAATTTTGAAAATACTGAACCGATTTGAATAATTCTTTCACTGTTGGAAAGCTACACTATCCCCGGTGAACATAGGGTACTTTTGATCCCGGCAATGTGAGGGGAAGGGGGGGATATTTGAAAAAAGAGATTACGCGCGGGTGAAACCGCGGGCGGAAGGCTAGTAGAGTATAATATGTGTATTTATTTATTTAAGAAGTTTGGAGTAAAAATGAGATTTTTTAAATTTTAGTTCTTATTTTTTGCACTGCCCTTTATCTTTTTGTAATTATTTTGTCATACTTTTTTTCTATCCTAAGGTTGACTGGAAGAGATCGTTATTAGCGATAGGTCCGCCTGTATTGTACAGTTGTATTATGTTACATGTGGTCTATGTTATGTGTAGTGGAAGAAAGTATAAATCTATCTATATATCTATCTAAAGCGACTGCCATATTCTGACCTCTGTAACGCTTTTCAAAGAAACTGGACCACAGAAATCTAAATTATTATTTAGATTTCTGTGAACTGGACTAATTGAATCATCGCTACACAGCCATTCACCTGCAGATTTCCTCACGGTGTTTTCCGTCACCGCTAAAATGAAAATCAACTATTATTTTGACCAAAAGTAGGAAGAAGGATGTCCTTAAGAATATCATGTTGTCCTGGTAAATGGACAAATCACCTATAAACGCTCCACCTCCATGACAGCGTAATTGTTTCTCGGATTCAGAGAAAGGTTATTAAGACAGATCAATATTAAATATTTGGACGTATGTGCGTGGCATTGTATATGGTATACGGCTTATTTCAACGTGTTTGGTATATGAAAATACTGACAGGGCTGAGGCAAAAGGCTTTATTAGCAAGTACTTACTTATTTTATTGATGAAATAAGCGCCATTTGTTTTTCATACAGTCGGTCACATTCATTCATACGTATTTATATGAGTATGACATATCATCATCATCATCAGCCCATATACGTTTCCACTGCTAGGACATGGGTTTTATCTCAATGATGAGATAGTGTGGGCCATACTCCAAGACGCTGACCTAGTGTGGGTTGGTGGATGAGTGCGTAAGGCAAGTGACAAACCTTAATGTCAGATGTTATCAAGGCGCCAAATGACCTCTGACTGGGCTTGACGACTAAATATTTACATTACAGCCCAAGCACGGAGACGCTCGATATAAATGTCACTAAATGTGGTCAGAATAGTCACCCATCCATTAACCAGCCTGTTATCGCTAACGAACCACTGTCACAGCTGCGCCACGAGCGCCTATGATATGATGATGAGAGTATGCCCTGGTTTTATGCCAATTATGAAATTGTATTTTGAACTATTTTTTTTTTTGGTTCACTGTACAAAAGGCAAAGGACAAAAGAGACGAAAGAATCACAAGAAGTTTGAACAGTTCCTTAATTTTGTTTTGTTTGTTAAATTGTGTTTTTAGGGTTTCGCACCTCAAAATGAAATTAAATAGAACCCTTTTAGTCCACCAGTCTGTCAAGATACGAGACCTTTTGCTTACCATGCCATCTGTTATAATTCTTATTGTAGGTGTTTTTAATCCTAAAGATTTTATAATAATTAGCTAGTTGCAAGTTACATTCGATTGCACACTATTTATTAAACTACTACTCTCAGTAAAATTCATAAAACTTTAAAAATATGTTTTTTAGAATTATTTACCGGGTTAGGTTCAAAAAGTATTTTCCTAAGTTTTATTCTTTGTTTTACGTCATCTATTCTAAAACCAGATTAGTAATATTGTTATATAAAGATCAAAACAAACTTCCAAAATGTATTTTCCAAGACATTAATAATCATTTTGGGTGAAACGTCTGAAGCCTCGCGTAAAATATCCGGGCGACTTAGACAAATCTGACCGTACTTCCACTGAAATAGGTCTATACAAGGCGAATGGCGTGGAAAAGAATACGGCTTACGTAAAAATATAATAGCGTAGCCCAACGAGTTCTTAAGTAAAAAAGAAGCCAAAAATCCTTTAAGAATCCTTTACAAGATTTTAAAATGGAAGGAATATTTTCAATCACTCAATTTCTTGTCAGTTATTTAAATAATAAATAAAAAGCAGTAAAATATATAGCATCAACAAATTGAGAAAAATTATATCATAATTATATAGGTAAGCAGTTAACCTTTATTATTATAGGTTTAATAACCTTAAGGTCAGGTAAATACATGATGTTACCCAATATTTATTTATTTATATATATTATGATAGCTCATTTATGTAAGGACTCTGGTTGTATAGCGTTACCTAACAAGAAAACACAACAAAACACAATAAATCTTCAAAACATGCTGTAGTTATTATGTTAGTGCATTTGTATTATATATAGTAGAAGTAAGCAACTTGAGTAAACTGGTGTTTTCGACCAAAAGTTAGTTTGCATCTGCTCAGATTAAGTCCATACTGTGTATCCCCACATGACCTAAACATCAACAGTTACAGTTCAACGGCTCTTGGCAACTTCTATCCCACCAAAAACATTCTGTAAAAAACTAGCCAAGTCTCGATGGAGCTGCTTGTTTATCTCTAAAAAGTAATGAAATCTAGACATAGTCGTGCCAAGTCTAAGGTTCCTTACTGCGATTTCTTTATTATTATAGTTAATGTTGTGTGACTTGGCCGTTGAAGGGCCAGACGGCCAAACGGACCTGCAACTCAACTTCGAAGGGCCAAATGAGACACTAGCGTCCAATTACCAATACCAGTATGGGCTATTATCTCGCTTAACAAACATAGGTAGTTACAACATATATAACATTACATTACATTACAAACAATGACAGATTGGTGCAATGGAGTAATGGAGCACCTGGTTTTGTACCCTTGTGTACCCTTCAACGGCCAAGTCACACAACATTAACTTTAATCCTTCTAGCCCCGGATTACTAGACACAATAGAAAATCTATTGTTATGCGGCACCCGAGTGCCGGTTCGGCGTTGAGTGGATAATAATAAAGAAATCGCAGTAAGGAACCTTAGACTTGGCACGACTATGTCTAGATTTCATTACTTTTTAGAGATAAACAAGCAGCTCCATCGAGACTTGGCTAGTTTTTTACAGAATGTTTTTGGTGGGATTTCACTTCTTTTTGTAGGAACGTGGGCATATTGATTTATTTTGTATCTATTTGGAATGAGACTATTCCCGTAAGAATTTAAAAGCCAATGCCCTATTCCAGGTTATAAACTATACATGTGCCAAATTTCATTTGAATCCGTTCAGCTGTTTCGAAATGGTTATTCCCGCGGGAATGAGACGTTTCCCGTGATTTTTTTTTAGCCTATATCCTGTTCTAAGTTATAAACTATACCTGTGCCAAATTTCATGTGGATAGGATTGATAAGGTACTACTATCCCCATCCCCCCACCTCCCCCTCCCAATACTATCCCCATCCCCACACCCATTCCCACCCGCCCTCCCATGCCCCCTCCCATCCCCCCTCTCATCTCCTTCCCCCTCCTATCCCCCCTCCCACATACCGTCCCCCTCCGATACCCTTTCCCCCTTCCATCCCCCCACCTCCCCCTCCCATCACCTTCCCCCTCCCGCCCCCCTCCCATCTTCCTTCACCCCCCATCCCCCTTCCCTCCCATCCCCCTTCCCTCCCATCCCCTGCCCCCCATCCCTCTCCCCTGCCCTTCCCCCCATCCCCCAACCCCTCCCATCACCTTTCCCCCCATCCCCCCTCCCCCTCCTCCAACCATCCCCCTTTTCCCTTCCATCCCCCCACCACCACCAAATGAAGCGGCTCACCAAGTTGAGTATTTTTTGTAAAGGCGGTATATGTCGATCTCTAATAGTTTGGTTGGGCTTTTGTGTTTTCTAATCAGGGTCACCAGGTACTCCAGATCTTCGAATATACTAGTTTTTATAGTTTTCCCTTTATGTGGCCATTAAACCATAACTCTGTACCAAATTTCAGCTCTCTGAGTTTATGGGAAGTACTAGTTCTATTATGATGATCATCAGTGAGTGAGTGAATGAGTCAGTGAGTGTCTGTCATAAATGCGAAACTTTGCTTTCGCTTAACTTCGGAACTAAATGACTTACAGCCTTGAAATTTTGGATTTTAAGTATGTGATTATAGCTTACTGGATGACGAAAATTTCTGCGTTCTGGTCTTATCCAGAGGTTCTCAAATAGGGGCCTGAAAATGCGGCGAAATGGTTCCAGTAAAGGATGGTACGGCAGTGTTTGCTTCGCGCTCGACTTGGCGGGGGCACTGCCGTGCCCCCAGATACATACACTAACTATGTATGTATGTATCGTCAAGTGTATTGAAAATTACAGGAGATAGATCAGACAATCAATAAGCATCATCTCCGACAGTGGCGCAGTACTACCACAGATTACTCAATTAAATAGCACTCACGTACAGAAGGTTCACGCCCTAACAAAAGTCAAGTTTAGGTATAAATCTGACCTGAAAATATACCAGCACTCCCCAGACCCGCCTGCAAGCAAAATTGAAACATAACCTTATGACGACCTGTGAGTTTAGTTAGTTTGTGTGAAGGTTAGAATACTAGTTTTAAGATTAAAGAAGATTAAGCATTACAGACGTTGATTTTGTAAACATTAAAATTAATTCTGAAGACATTGCGGGTATCGAAAAGCAACAAAGAATATTTAAGTATGCGCGAGCGTGACTTGAACTTGTGGTACGAAAACCAATGTAGACAAAAAAGCGAAATAAATCCTTCTGTTGAGTTTGTCCGGACAAACGGCTAACACACAGTTGCACTTGGACGACGGCGAAACTAAGTATAATACGTATTTCTAGTAGGCATCGTAACAGGCCATTAACTGCTTAACTAGCACTTCTACAACAAAAAAGGGGGTTGCGTGGACGCTTAGGAAAGATACGCTTACGACTGACAAGCCCTAATAAAGTAAACTTATACATATAACGAGAAATACAGATAAAAAATCAAAAACTTGATCGTAAATCACGTATAAATCGATCTGTTAGTAAAACACGATGTGCCCTAGAAAACAGATTACCAATACTTTACTTGAATATTAGCTAACCAACCGATACACATATATTTTATATTTTTTGTTACGAGAATCTTGTAAATCCAGAGTATTGGAAACATGTCAAGTCACTGTGGAACAAACAAGCCCCCGCCTTATTATTCAAGTAAAGCCACAACTTACTCGCCAAAGGAGCAAGCTTGCTTGTTTAGGTTTCCATACTATTTAGGGAACAAATTGCCTGAAATTCAACGTTGGCTAAGATTAACGTCCCACTTACAGTAACAACGTTTTGGAATGATAGCATTATATAATTAGGGATTTCTCACTAAACACAATATAATTCTGGTTTTATCTGTTGTGCGTTGTGGTTTAATCACCACGCTTCCCAAATGCAGATAGGCGATCACAAACCTGAGCTGTGTCCGCCCGGAAGTTGACCCTAGGGCTTTATGGAACTAAACACTTGTTTTTTTATGTATTTTGTAATTTTAAATTACAATTACAGATAACAGAGTAGCTAGGATTTAAAAAGTCTTTATGGTCCGATCAATAGAACCGGCAGGAAATTAAAAAAAGCGGTCCGATCGATCAAGCCGGTTTGACTACGTGGCCTAAGGGCTTATTTCATGGCGAGACTACGAAGCATTGCTAAAAACGCGGCCATACTGTAGGCACCTCGTCTTTGTGTATTAACTTTCAAATGTAGGTGCTACTCAAGCCTAGTTAGGTGTTAAAAATGTGTTTTAACACCTCTTAATGGCATCTGGTAAAATAAAAGTATTATTGTACCTTTTAAACACGGAAGAATAACGCTTAACATTATCCGGTAACGATTTATACTCCTTATATTCACATAATATTTTAAGTTAATGTTAAAAACACTTTCTTTTCCTTTCAGGCTTGCTCTGCCTTCGTAACGTTCACGTGGTGGTTCCCGAAGCGGTAGAACGAGGATCAAAAGTGGAAATGAAGTGCCTCTACGATCTGGAGAAAGAAGTCCTGTACTCAGTCAAGTGGTATCGAGGCGACAGGGAGTTTTACCGGTATTCACCGCGGGACGTCCCCCCTCTCAAGATATTTCGTATCCCCGGCATCGAAGTTGTTGTAAGTAGTTACTTTAATTTTATTTATTACTTATTTATTTCAACATAATTGCACAAAACGAAGTATAACTGGCGGACCTAATGCAATAAGGCATTATCTACCAGTCAACTATTGGGCGTGACAGTAAGCAGGTAATTTAAAACGAAAAAAATATCTAAGCAGAAAAAAGAGAAAGAAAGCTGCTATACTATCCCCGGTGAACATAGAGTACTTTGATCCCGGAAATCTAAGAGGAAGGGAGGATATTTGAAAACTAGCGGCCGCCCGCGGTTTCACCCGCGTGGTTCCTGTTTCCGTGGGAATTGATCAAAATCCTTTCTTAGCGGATGCCTACGTCATAACATCTACCTGCATGCCAAATTTCAGCCCGATTCGTCCAGTGGTTTGGGCTGTGCGTTGATAGATATCTATGTCAGTCAGTCAGTCAGTCAGTCACCTTTGAGTTTTATATATTTGAAACAATGACGTTCAATTGAAAAACTAGACTCCCAATCACGCTCAAATATTGTCCGAAGCAAAAGTCTGCCCACCCGACTATTGGGCAGAGTTTTCGTTTAGTTGTATACAATTGACATTAAACACTAACTGCCACGAGATAAGGTGTTAATTTGAACGAATGTGTTAATGTCATCTGCGTCAACGCCGCTCGGACGTTTTTTGAGGAATTTTTCTTAGAGATTGGGTGACTAGGTTGTATATTGAACGTCATTGATTTGAAAATAGAAATTACGCGCGGGTGAAACCGCGGGCGGAAAGCTAGTACTAAATATTTCTTAATGTAATTTTACACGCCAAACTTGGGGTCATAATGAAGCGTAAATATCCCTTGCTTCCGCCGTACCTATACGGACCCATTAACTTCATGGGTGGTCCTCATTGCGTATGTAATTCCATTTAAAACCATATTTGTAAAAGTTTTTTTTAAACAAAAGTAAAGATATGGGTAGGGTTCTTACAACAACAGCTTGTCACGCTACATAAAATAATACGAAAAAGCAGGAAATGCAAACATAAAATGAAAAACAAGGGCACCTATTATTTGAGTAACTCGATAGAACATCTACGAAAACACAGGAAATACAAACTGCACTAAGCTAAAATCAGTTTAGTCAGTAATAAACTTTACCAATTCATGAACTCAATAGAAACAATATGTAATTTGAATATAATTGATCCGTAGTTTATTTGTGCTTTTTCTATTCATAGCAAGATGTTTTGATTTTATAAAGGTCTAAAGGAACGCGGCAACTTATAAGACAAGTCAGCCACATCAGGAATCTGCTGTCCTACGGCCTCGGCCTCGAATTTCGCGGCAGCGGCGAGATGTTTTGTATGGAATCCCATAGAACAGTTCTTGAACACAGGCATGACGCGGGCCGTCAAGGGCGGTACGATGCTGTCAAATAGTGATCCGCAGAGGGACTGAGTGCGCTGCCGCTCCCGCTCCCGCCCTGCTGGATTTGAGAACAGTTGTATGGGATTCCATACAAAACATCCCACGCTGCCGCTGCCGCGAAATTCGAGACCGAGGCCTAACATTTCTAAATAGTTAAGCTTCATTCATTTGCTTAAATTTTACAAGTGGAATTCTGCAATTTTCTTTTACTTATTTGGCAACTTTTAAATTTAGGAAACAATTAACCATGCAGCCGCCTTATGTGATCAGTATTTTTTTTATGTTATAGCGTGGCAAACGAGCAAGTGAGTCACTTGATGATAAGTGATCACCGCCGCCCATAAGCACCCGAGACCCCTTTGGGGTCGCAGGCGCGTTGTTATTAGGTCTCATTTACCCAGTAATTTCACTAACCTGAGTTGTTGAATGAAGTATTCAAAATAATTTTATTATATTATTAGAATTAGCTCTCAAATATCTATTTAGAAGAGATATCAGTTATGTAACAAATCGATTATGATTTTAGGTAACGTTTACTAATGTTAATATCGATACGGCGCAAGAGATTCCGTTTACATAAGGGAAATTAATGTAAATATTAACATTGTTTACGAACTAACTTATGAAATGTAAACAGTTCCTATCTATTAGTCACAATGAGGTAGAAATTCGAAACACAATATCTTGAGTGACGTAATCAGGCATTTATGTCGTAATAACGTTTTAGGCAAACTTTGGCTACATTGGCTTTATCTTGACGAACCTAATGAACATTATAATATTTGACATATTATTATCTGACTACTAAAATGGCTGGTTCTTTGGCTACGACGTTTGACAAGCCATTTAGTGTAATTGTCGAGAAGTCGGCTATCACACCAGAGGTCGCGGGTTCGATTCTCGCACGGTAAAAACATTTGTGTGCATGAACATGTCTGTTTGTATCGGTCTATGTATAAATGTATTTACAAAAAAGTATATAAGTAATGTTTATCCGTTGTTTGGCACCCATAGCACAAGCTAATGCTTAGTTTTGGACTAGTTGGCGCTGTGTGAATAATGTCCAGAGATATTTCATTTATTTAGTATTTAGGTATTTTATCGCATTTTAAAGCGACGTTCATGCTATACAGAGTAGAACAGGCTACATAATAGTGGGTCTTCTCCTCGACGTATGGTGAAGAACCTCTACCTTGGCGACGACTGGCCCGATGGCGCATTTGGTAGTGATCCTGCCCTATGCGCCAGGGGTCGTGGGTTCGAATCCCGCCCAGGACAAACAATTATGGGATGAATATTTGTGTTTGTTCTGTGTCTGGATGTTTATTTGTATTTGGGTATATATTTGTGGTACCTTCTTTGTTTCTGACACCCTTATCACAAGCGCTTACACTACTTACTTTGGGGTCAGATCAATGTACATAGGTATAGTCCGACAAAGCTCTTGAAGACTATCTTATAAGTATTTTATTCTGAGACTTCGCTTCAAAAACTACGCAACAAAATAAACAGTTTCCATGAATGTATCTTTAAAATAGGTGAAATCGGGCACGGGTTAGTCCCGGGACGACGAGGTACAGAAACTTGTTCCTATAGCAAGCACTCCTTGTTTAAAGGTTGTGGAATCAGACTCGGATAGAGTTACCATTAATCAGGATTTTTCCTGAGATCTCAGGATTTTTAGGCGTCTCTCAGGATTCCGGCCGGACGTTCGCGACCAGTGGAGTTTATGGGTAGTGGACGCTTTAGTCTCGAGTCCCACACACGGCCGCAGGTCTAGCTAGCCTGCAGTTATGGTGCATAAACGCATTCTCCTCCGAAAAACAAAATAACAAAGATATGGATTACCCTACACTGGAGAGATATACCCTAGCCTCGGATCTATCTTAAACAGAGTAGGACAAAACGCCTATGTTAACTCTGAAAGCTTCCTTCCTCGGCTTCTTCCACGCGTACTATTTCTGTTATCCCGTCGGAATTGACCATGATTTCGGATTAAAAATTAGACTTTATCCATTCCGAGGTCTCATATAAAATAAGTTTGGGCGTAAAAGTGCAACAAACACAGAGTTATTTTCGCATTATATATATTAGTTAGAGATTGTATTTTTTACCTATTACACTTTCATTTAAATATTACGGAAATAATATCCCACTGCATTGAAAGGCAATCCTTGATATCAATTTACCGGGATAATGACGGCAGCTCGCCTCATTTGGTACTTAAAAAAATTAAGCATGGTAGTAAACCAGATTACAAACACTATTACAGATCAAATTATTCGAAATAACCAAAAAATACTTTATCAAATACCCGTGATCTCTTTGCGTTGTGTGACTAAAACTAAAACACATTTCCACTAACCACTAATTTCTACCGGTTTTCCCTTCACTCCTTTAACCGACCCAATACCAAGCTCTCGACATTCAGCCCAGTAGGTTTATTACAAAACAATTACATATTATAACCATAAAAACATTTATTCCGTGTAGCAAACGAAACAAAAACTACTTGAAATGCAGATTTTCATTTGAAATTCTGAGCAAAAATCTGAAGTTAGATACCTACGCAATGAAACGATCTGTTTCCATGAAGGTGTATCTCTAGAATAGGTACGGCGGCAACGGTTGGTAGAAAATAAACCCGAGGGATGGGAACAGGAACTCGCATTCCCAGAGGCACCATTGACGAAGGATAGCACTTCTTGTTTTGAAGCTGTGGAGTAAGATTCAAATCTATCTGGACTTAGTATCCTTAATAATATAAATGCGAAGGTAGCTCTCTAAGTCTCTACATATCTACCTATTACGCTTTCTCGCTTAAATATCTAAACACACTTTAATGACAATTAGTGCAGATATAAACTAGACTTTGGGAACGGACATAGACATCCCGGAATACTCAGTTCTCATGAGATACCTATTATTAAATAATAGAAGGTATTTTGTTTTTCTTCCTCAACGTCGCAATATATTAGATAGTTTGGAAGCTGGAGATGACGTAGGATTCAGGCTCGAAGATCAGATGAGCCTACAGTGTGGCAGCACACTGAGCAATGCTTCCTAATAATGTGGCCCTCAAAGGAATTGGCCGCAGTGACCGCTTACCATCAGGTGGGCTGCGTGTCTGTCTGCCAACTGGCATGGTATAAAAAATATTAATCCCAGAAAAATATCATATTCCTACAGGATCAGATCGTGTAGTGTACGTGGGCGATGTCGCAAATAGCAACCAAATTTCTAAGACGCTACCAATAGATTGCCCTTTCTAGGGCGCGACATTAACCCAGTGTATTAACACCCAACAACAACAATAAGGTATTAACCTTAACCAAAAAATAACCCTTTTTTATTTATCGATATCATGCAGGTAACATTATTTTACATTTTTGCGATTTTTTTATTATTAGCATAAATTATAAAACCAAAAAAAATAGCTTTGGTGAACTCAGTTTATTACGTGGTGTGTGAGATTTCCCAAACTGTTTGGTAAGATAGTTTAGCATTCGCTTGACATATCTTGATGTTCAGTTTTGATCTAGGCCAGCACTTAAGAATGCAATACGGATAGGGGCTAGCTTGTTGTTTATTCCCTTCGGAGAGAAATTCGTGGAAGAAATTCTATTTTTGGTTTGTTTCCTTTGTCTAATTTTAAATTTATACATAAATGTTTTAAGGTGCTTCTGCTTAAACAGATATATCCCAGGGTTTACATTGGACTGATTTTCATAGTCTATAGTCATATTTTAAATTCAATAGTAAATCTGTCAGTCTGTCACAACCGATTTTGATTGTGGATATAAACGTTGACAACGACCAGGATACTTTAAATCCAAAGTTCTATCATATAACAAACACAATATAGTGTTTTGCTTTATTCTTCTTTTATTTTGAAATAGAGAGACGTGATTTTTTGTATGGGGAGGAAGGAGGTGAAATAGATAAAAAGTTGTTTATTTAGCTATTCTTATGTTCTAGTGTTTTTGTTAAAAATCGTTTAAGTGGCTTGGAACTGTACTAGACAGACAGGCAGAGAGAAAGATTAATGTTAGTATCGTATTTATAATATTTAGTAAGAGTAGTAAGGATTATCTTTATTGCAGGTAAAAAAATAGTAATTGTTGAAACTATTTGGTCCACTATGGACACCTGACGAAAATATTTAAGAAGAAGTAGACATTCTATGTCAATCTAAAATAAACAGTACTTAATGTCACTATCAAGAGTACCATGGTGTTTTATCTTCCTAAAAGGAAACTTCCCTTAATCCCGTCTCCAATTCCTTAAACAAAAGTAATTCATGCTTATGAAGTAAAGACTGTAATACTAAGCCGACACTTGCCTGAAAAGTGTCAGTACTTAAGAAATTCCGTTTCTCACCATGCAAGCAGTTTGTGTTATGTTACTGTAACTTTTTATACCTTTATGGCTGTAGCTCTTTTGCTGCAGTGAACAAAAACTCGGAGCTATATTCTACCTTAACCTACTTTTGTTTGAACTCGACCGATTTAAATGACACAACAGAACATTTTACAGTAAAGTATTGGAACAGTCCTTGTATTCCAGTAGTTCTATTCTCTGGTACCAATATGGGACTTCTGGGACTTATTTTCCCCGTAGTTCTGTAGAAAACAGATTATTAGAACTTCTCTAAATGGGGTCTCGGAAATTTTTGGTGTGAAAGATAGGGAATCACTATTTGCTTCGAACTACCATAACTGCCTATTGAGGCCTAAGGCCTTTTTTAATTCTGGGCAACCTGGCCTAGTCCAGGCTAGTCAGCGCCACACTGATGACTAAAGCGTAGTTTAAAAGTAGTTGCGAGTTCTGCTCTAGGATCCTTTTGATAACTGATAGATGATAGACCTAAGGGAAAAAGGAGATTACATCCGATTCAGCCGTATTTTTGGTGAGCGTATGGATGTGACTTCATACAGGCCTTCTTAAAGATAGTTTTGCCCTCCATCATGTCCAAGACTCAATTGATAGAGTTGATAATTTATGTAATCCTTTTTTTAAATACGAAAATACATATAATTCCTCCCGTTGTCACGTTGAATAAATGAGTCGAGCACAAAACGGTCGAAATGCGGCGAAGAATGCTTCTGTACTTAGATACTTCCAGGTGCACGGCTTTTGTGACGAGGCTCACAAAGCCAGCTACATAACTTTTGAGAGTACGAACGCCTTTTCTTTTGTTCAATTTGATATTGATAAATCCATTGAAACCCCTTCTATTAATTTTAAAGGGGACGATGAAGGTAGGTCATAAATGATAAAATGTTTTATAACCGCTTGCATGAGGCTCAATTTTGAAGATGTTACATTACTGTTTTTATAACTGTTGTTGGAATTGGGTAGCAAACGAAGGTGGTTAATAAAACGAGCTGAATTGATACATTAAAACATTTTCTAAAACAAACAACGTAATGACACACCGTTATCATGCAAAAGACAAAGCCAATAATGATTAAGTGAATAACAAGAAGTATAAAGAGGAACGGTAACAACACACCAGCTCGTCCATCTGCATACTGCAGTTTTCCTCAGGATGTGTTTTTTTTTATTGCAAGGGTACCCACCTAGACGGTTTAGGTACAGGAACCTACCACCTGGTATTCTATCACCGCCAAGCTTGTATTGTTAAATAGGTACGCATGTTTAAAAATCCGAAGGTGCTTGCCGCTGTTTTTCAAACTATATAACAATCGTATTCATGGACTAGCCGTCTAGCGTAACTCTAGTAGTCACACAAGATTATTTGCCTACTAGTAGGTATTATGAATATATGCCTGCCAGGGTAACAATATTTCTGCTTTGTCTTGAGGTCGGACCGAATATACTAAGCATGATATTTCTGTCATTGAAGACCGATAACCTGTGAACCGATTTATTTATTTATGTCACCTTTGATCTAATAGTGCCCTAATGTGATATCATGTTTTCATCAGAATTTGATAGATATTGTCATAAGTAAAATATCTCTTTGTTATCACTGGAGACATAATTACTTTGATGTTGTCGTGTTGATTTGTCTAAAATATTATAGCATGTTACAGGAGCTGGTTTACAAATGGCTAATGGTTTAATATTGTAGTAATAATTATACAAGTTATTTACACCTTTAGACTGCATTATGGTGTGTGTAATGTGTTATTATTTCCGGTGCACTTATTGCATCTGCAATTTGAAGTTATGCACTTCTGTTTTTTTTTTGCGAAGAAGCCCCAGAAATGTTTAACATCTAAAAATAGAGTTACATATTACAAAAACCTCCTTGTACTAGCAGGAGCACGTGCTACGTACGACCATAAGTCATTGTTATCTCTTTTAGTAGTAAGCTGAATCAGAAATAACCGTGGCTCAAGGATACACTAAAAATAACTGAGGAAAGAACGCTTTAAGAGAAATTTTGAAATCAAGGATACACTAAAAATAACGTTTGAGGGGCGTAGGTACACTTTAAATAAAATTTTGCATGAATAATAAAATAATTTTGTAAACAATTTTAGTTTATACTGCAAGATAAAACAAAGAGTTATATTTTCTGGAACCATAAAACACAATCGTTCTCTTGAGAGATATTACCAACCACGTTTACGTTTACGTGTTCAACTGCGTCAATGCAAGTATGCAAGTGGTTTGCTGCAACTTGTTTATTCCTTTATGGCTACAGTTAGAAGATGCTGCAACAAAATCTAGGTAGTAATAAAGTATAACTGGTTATAAGACAGGTTGAAACTTACTTGATGTAAATATAACAGCAAACGCATAACCATTTGTCCAAGTTAATGATAAATACCTACGATGGTTGCTTTATTTTTTTGTTAATTTTACTTTTAAATTTTTTTCTAACATAAGCATCGGCTTTTGTTGAAATTGGCACACATTTTTGTATATATTAGAAACAGCAATGTTATTATAAAGACGCTTATGCAGTTTAGATGAATATTTTCTTAGTGATAGGTTAATCTGATTCCAATAACTTAACTGTCATGAGTATAAAAATTGACAGATACAAGTGCGAAGATTTCCCTTCATGGGAAATACAAAAGTATCAAATACAAAAGAAACTACTCTTGGATCAAAATACATTATCACTACGTCCATTAGCACGATCTCTTAAAATAACAAAAATCTAACCACTAACTAACAAGATAAATACTATACGAGTACATTAACATATTAAAAATAATTTTCTGCAAATCTAAAATTGATAATAATTTGTTAACTTTCATGAAATTGACTGAGAAGTAATTTTTTCATTGTCCGACAAACTTATTTGTTCCGGTGGTACACCGGTGGCAAACGTCGCAAGTTTAGTATTATTGCCATTAAAATATTGTTTTTGCACTTTTGGGAACAAAAATATTTTTATTGTCTTTGTTTGCAAAAGTGATCGTAATTTAATATTTTAATAATTGTTGTTGTTGACAAAAACGTAGAAGAATAATAAAAACACCTTTTTTTATTGTTGAATTCCATTTCTCAATATTAACAATTCACTTTGGATTACCCAAATGGCTTATTTGTAACAGCAACAATACTGGCAAAACTATTCTGTATCATTTATAAAATTGATATTATGTCACGTAGTTTCAATTTTGGCCACCGGAACAGATAAGTTTGTCGCTCTATACAAACCGTAAAAAATCCTTATTCACCTATAAACTTCTGCTGTGCGGCGAACCGTTTCACATTGTTCGCTTATCTTAAACTCAGCAATCAATAGCGACTTTCAAACAAAATTCAAACTCCCGTCTCGAGGGATTGAATCAATTTATTCAACAATACAAATAACTCGGTGAACCCTTAATATCTCACTGGCAACAACTTGAGCACTGGGAGTGCGTGCTGGAAAACAGTGCAGTTCCCAAGGGATGAGATCTCGCTTGTTCGCAGCCAATAGGCTGAATCTATTTCAACTTACGCTCAAGATGGCTACAATGGAGTTAGTGGTTTGTGTAAAAATGTTGGACGATTTTCTCATTCGAACTCCTTAAGATGTCTCTTATTCCCTTCCCTTGTTTTTCGCCTTTGGGCTTTGTGATAGATCTAATGCTATTTTTATATTGTTAGAATAGAATGACTAAGCGTTTAAAAACGTTTCTTCTGTTTTCTTTTTTTTTGCTTATCCAGTTAATAATAATGTCTTTTGAATTTGACACTTTTATTTAAGGCTCGGGATTGGAACCTATGTCCACTGCCGCGGCCGTTTCTTCAAAATGCGATATACTGTGACACTGGCAACCAACGGCGTACTCCATGGAGCGATACAGAAAAATAAAACATTGTTTAAAATTTGACGGATTAGGCGAATGCTAGAAAATAATTGAAGGATTGATAGGTTGGACGTTGAGTTAGGAAGATATGAGGAAAATATAAGTCTTGAAATATATTTTATTTTTATTTATCCACCAACCTATCGCATATGGTGGAGGCGCGATTCTAGCATAGTTTAGGGAAAGTGATAGGGACAGTACGCGGCGAAATAATATTCGCGATCGTTATAACAGCAGAATAGGATAATTTTGCTTATATTTTGTAGGGAATTTACCAAGAAGATGTCGGCAAAATTCAATGGAATACGAGGGGATGTGGAAGACTTCTTGCAAGAGTTTGAAGTGATAGCCAGCATCAAATCGTGGAGTGAGGAGCAAAAAAAATATAGCATTGCGGCATACCTGGAAGGACCCGCTTTATTATTTTATAAATCCAATTTCAGAAATTTTGACTCGTTTCAGCAATTATGTAGTTTATTAAAAGAAGAATTTCCATTTAATGCAAGTTACCACGAGCAATTTTATTCCATGAAGCAAAACGTCAAACAAAATGTATTAGAATATTTTTACGAATTAGAATTCTTACAGAAAAAGGCAGAAATAACCGAAGATAAAATTTTTATAAAGCAGTTCATAAAAAGTGTAAGACCAGAAATAAAACAATTATTTATTTCTAAAGTATATTCGAGCAAAGGTGAGTTAAAGGCGGCTGTGCAACAGGTGAGTGAGATCGAAACGGAATCTCGATCCGAGAGGTACCAGTTGGCGATGCCATCTGAAAGCTACGTTCTTCCATCGAGAAATCATGGGCAAGGTGATGAGTCTAGCCCTAGTGCGTCGCTTCGTACAAGGGAAGACACATCTGCTGCTGTTGAGACTCATAGATCGACATACACCACACCGTCTACTGGGTTTCCTCAGCAAGGAAGATCATTTTCTTCGCGCTATAATTTTCGAAGTGTAAATAGACCGGATTATCATCAGGCGAGTAATCAACGATCAGATTATCGTCGGTTGAATAATCAACGACCTGTGGAGCTAAGCGGAGCGTCACGCCCTGGAAGACGGCAGGATGCTGTTGCATCTTCCACGGGACAATCGCACCCAAACGAGCAGCATCGTCGCTAGGTAGAGGGGGTGAAGCGGCGATGACCATTCCAACCCCCAAATCTGATGGCAGTGCTGGAGGAGTACCGCACCTGAAGATACTCATCAAGGAGACAACGTTGCATGCATTGGTGGATACCGGAGCATCGGTGTCTTGTATTCCTTTGTCAAACGTTAAGCAGTTAGGGTTCAATCATGTTGAGGTTGCTGGTACTAAGTTACGTTCGTTTGGTGGTTCATTTGTGAAGGTGGTAGGATTTTTATCGTTGTCATTTTTTATTGAAGGTTCAGAGTTTATGCATAATTTTTTTGTAATTGAGGGCATGGAAGTTTGTCCAATATTGGGACAAGACTTCTTGAGAAATTATGGTGCGATTATTGATTTTGTGAAAAATTGCATCACTTTGAAAGACAACGTCACAGCATTTTTTTTTCCACAGCCAAACGTAGACAAAGACTCGGACACAACTCTGTCTTTTGTTTCGAATAAAGAGGACGAGGTACGATTTTTCGAAGAGGTTCGATTGAATAAAAATGAATATATATATTTTATGAATCTTCTGGAAGAAAACGAAAGAAAATTATTTTCAGATTTTAAGGTATCCAAACCGGTTGATGTATGCTTTAACATTAATCCAGGCTTGCCAGAGAAACAACGTGAGGATTTAAATAATTTATTGATGAGGTATAGGACATCTTTTTCGTTTTCAACGAAAGAACTTGGCAGGTATTCTGAGTCGTATGTCCCAGTTCAAACTTTGGATGAAGAACCAGTTCATAAACCGCCATATAGGGTTTCATTGAAACAGAGGTGTCTTATTGAAGAACAAGTGAAGGAGATGTTGGAGAATGGTGTCATCCAGGAGTCACGGAGTCCATACGCGTCACCTGTGGTGTTAGTGAACAAGCCCGATGGATCAGTTAGGTTTTGTGTCGACTATCGTGCGTTGAATAAGAAGGTGAAGGTGGACTCTTATCCGATACCTCGTGTGGACGATTTGTTAGGTTATTTAGAAGGGGCATGTTATTTCGCAGATATCGATATGAATTCCGGGTATTGGCAATTAAGCTTAGGTGAAGGAAAAGAAAAAACGGCTTTTATCACGCATTGTGGGTTGTTTGAGTTCAATGTTCTACCGTTCGGGTTGAAGACAAGTCAAGCTGTATTTCAGAGAGTCATGGATAAAGTTCTGGCAGGACTTAAGTATAGGTGTGCGATTGTCTATGTTGACAATATTTTAGTATTTGCGAAGACATATGAGGAGTTTGTGATGGCTTTGGAGTCAGTCCTTAAGAGGTTGCAGGAGGCGAATCTCACACTGAAACCGTCGAAGTGTAAATTTGGTTATAAAGAGGTTATTGTTTTAGGACACAAGGTTTCAGCGAAAGGAATTGGACCAGACCCAGAGAAAATCACTGCAATGAGGGTGGTTAGGCCGCCAAATGATTTAAAAGGGTTAAGGTCGGTGTTAGGTTTATTTTCTTATTATAGAAAGTTTATAGATAACTTTTCACTGTTGGCGTTACCGATGACAAACCTATTAAAGAAAGGAGTGAAATTTCATTGGGGTGAAGAGCAGCAGTTGGCGTTTGAGGCATTGAAAAGTCATATGTGTGATGGTTCAGTGTTAGCATATTTTTCATCGGATGAAGGAGTTGTTACAAGGTTGTTTGTAGATGCGAGTGATAAGGCTGTCGGTGCATGTTTAATGCAAGGAAGGGAGAGTATGAGACCGATAGCATATGCCTCTAGGAAATTGTCGGCAGCAGAAGAGAGGTATGCGATTACGGAGAAGGAATGTTTAGCGCTCATTTGGGCTATTAATTATTTTAAACACTATTTGTGGGGTCAAAAATTCCAGGTAGTGACGGATCATAAAGCGTTGATATGGTTACGCAGTAATAGGGAACATGCAGGAAGGCTTGCTAGGTGGGCATTAGCAATCCAAGCGTGGGATTTTGATATTGTCTATTGTAAAGGTAAGGAAAATGTGGTAGCGGATTTTTTGAGTAGGAATCCGTTGTGTGAAGGTGAACCGGCTGGGTTACAAAAGTTAGAACAAGAAGATGGTTTGCAGGTGTATGCGTTGGATATTCCTGATATACAACAGCATCAAGCAAGAGACGAGTTTTGTTCTTACATGATAGCCAGAATACAGGGTCGTGATAATTCTAATAATTTTTGTATGATTAATGAAATTTTGTATAAACGGGTAAGGAGACAGGATGGTTCGGATGGGGAGTTATTAGTTTTGCCAAGGTCACTTTATGAAGGATGCTTGCAGGAGTTGCATGATGATGTATGGACGGGTGGCCATTTGGGAGTGTATAAAACGTATGCGAGGTTCAAAGATAGGTATTTCATGAAAGGAGCTGAGAAAGAGGTTGAAAGATATGTAAAGTCTTGTCTATTATGTCAAGAACGAAAAAAATGTTTGAAAGTTGCCCCGTTGACGTCTGTCATTGTTGACGAAATTTTTGAAAAAACCGGCGTCGATGTGTTGGGTCCGATTAAACGGTCTAGCAGTGGAAATAAATGTATAATTGTGGCAATTGATTATGTGTCGAAGTACGTTGTTGCCAAAGCAGTACCCAAGGTAACTGGTGAAGTTATAGCTAGGTTTTTGAGGGAAGAAGTCTATTGCAGATTCGGAGCCGTAAAGGAAATAATCACGGATAGGGGCTCTGTGTTTACGTCCAGAGTAGTAGCTGAGGTAGTGAGGAGGTATGGGAGTTTGTTAAGGCATTCAAGTGTTTTACATCCGCAGGGAAATGCGCTTGTCGAACGTCAGATTCGCACATTGTTGGACATGTTGTCGAAATATGTGAGTGAGGATCAGTCTAATTGGTGTAATCATTTACAGGATTTATTATACGCTTATAATACTAGTAAGCATGCATCAACTGGTATGGCACCGTACGTACTAATTTTTGGACAAGAACCGAAGATTCGATCAGACATTTTATTGAGACGGAATGTGAACAACATAGTGACTGTGGAACAGAAATGTGAGTTTAAGAGACAAATTACCCATTTGGCTGTTGAAAATATAAGAGATGCTCAGAGGACTCAAAAACGTAATTATGATAAGAAAGCTAAGCAAGTTTGTTTTATTGAGGGTGAGTTAATAATGTTGTATATTCCTATTAGGCGTGTAGGCAGAACATTTAAATTATTGCGTTTATTTAAAGGTCCATACATAGTGGTAAGAAGATTGAATAATTTGAATTATTTAGTCAGGAAATATAATAATAATCGGAGTAGATTGCAATTAGTTCATGTGAACAGGATGAAAAAGTTCTTTAGTAGGAGCCAATTGTGAATATGAATTTTATCTTTGTTTGTATATTTGTATTTATGTAGTGTTTTGTAAATATTAATATAATAAATGTGTTTCATGTGGAGCGCTACTGCTGTGAAGTTGTGGAAAATAGAAGTTTGTTACCGGAGGAGCTGTGCTACCCTCCGAGATACAAGTTCAACATGGAGTGCAACATCGCAGCACGTCTTTCATGAAGAAGGGCCATATTTATAAAGGTGTATCGCTGCTGTGTAAGGTGTTTGAGTGTTTAGGCATTGTTGTGGTAACTTCTCTGACGGCAATCCTTCATTTCCGATAAGGAGGAGGAGGGGATTTGGTTGGTCTCCAGCTGTTGGATGAAGTTATTACTGGTGGTGTTGGTGATTGCAGAGGAGGTTTGACACAGTGACCCTGTCTCTCCCATAAGGAAGAAGGGGATGGTCGAATAGATCATCAACTGTGTTGAGGGGTTAGGCAGAGGATAGTTGGATAGGCTATCAACTCTGATGGTTAATTTAAATTTTTTTTAGCTTATGCAAGGGTTGTAAAGGGAGGTGTTGATCAATCGGCCCATACTCATGACGTATCCCGTGTTGCGATGTGCCCTTTGATTTATAGAATTAATGATTGTGTAATGCTGAGATTAGGGATATCAGATAGGTTTAGTTAGGTAGCGTATATGCCATCGGTAGGCTTTTTGTTAGGTTTTTGCCTAACGAACCCATCGCAGAGGTGAGACTTCGTGTTAATCATTATTTGAAATTTAAGTTTTTGAATTTTATATTAATCATGGACATTGGCTGTAGAGTTATATTTTTTTTTGTTTGCGCTTTATTATTGACTTGCCTCTATCATGGGTGGCTTTTTAGTAAAAGGCATGGCATATAAGATATCCTAACACTGTCTTTAAAAAAAATTTGTTTTCTGATTCAGGTGCTTCAAATGGAGAAGGTCGTTGGAAGCAGAACCACTGCGGTAGCCAGGGGACGGTCTTCAATGAACTTTGATGACTGAAGTTGAACCATAGGCATCTCTCCTGGGCAGTGCCTCGACCCTCAACGGAGCGGCGGGGAGATGTGACACTGGCAACCAACGGCGTACTCCATGGAGCGATACAGAAAAATAAAACATTGTTTAAAATTTGACGGATTAGGCGAATGCTAGAAAATAATTGAAGGATTGATAGGTTGGACGTTGAGTTAGGAAGATATGAGGAAAATATAAGTCTTGAAATATATTTTATTTTTATTTATCCACCAACCTATCGCAATACTAGCCACGGAACCATGGAGGCAGTCAAAAGGTGCGGATATGTAGGTTTTGTATAAAGGTTTACTCACACTAATGATAGTATGAGTTCAATTTTCAAAAGGACAAAGGGCACGATACTGACGTCACCTGACTAGTGCTTCTTAACGCTTAAATATATAAATATTCATATGAATATTATTTTACGTGTTACGAGTTTCACGCCCAGTTCAAAATGGTCACATGATCGATCGGTACACCTTAGACAAATATTTACTGTTGCCTAGCCGCCTGTTTAGAGAATTATACCTTCGTGATTCTAATATCCAAACCAAAGCAGTCGATATAACTAACTTTTGTTTAATCATATAAAAGTACTTAAGGTTGTTTTGTGTCTTTATATAAAACAACCTTTCAGTTTCGAAAGGTTTTTAGTTTTAGCTACACTAATGACAAAATTTACTCAAATCTTTCGGAAGTTGAAGCATCCTAAATTTCACTCTTTAAATAGATTTTAACTATTATCTTTATTAGTACCTAAATATGTTGTAAAGCCATGCTGTAGACAGTTCCTGTCTATCAATGAGAGTGGGGGGACTTCCGTAGCTTTTTCTAATAGTTTCTTTGCTTCTAGTATACACTTCCCCAGAAGTAAGAAGCGTTTCTTTACTAAATTTATTTTTATTTTTACTATAAAATTGGTGCGGTTAAACGATAAAAGTATTACTGTTTATATCCTTTGTTTAAAGTATTGAAATTTGGAAAATAAACAAACATGCGTTCAGAGATTGGCGTTTTGGCAAATAAAATTTTTTTCTTTTTCTGCTCACGTGACACTATTACACAGTTTCCTTTTATTTATTGCTTTACCGAACTCTGTCTGAGCCCAATATTTTTTCATCTTCATCCATGATACTGCAAATTTCGGTACCATGGTTATCCAAGCTTGTGTTCACAGATTCACATTTTGTATTTATGAATGCAGTCTTAGGAGATCGTGCAAATAATACGAGAATAGGTAAGTACTTTGGTGTTCAATCAGGGATTTAATACTGATCGTATGAATTTAACTTTCTCTATTGTGCAGTAGCTTGTAATTGCATTTCAGATCCCGAGTCACACCGAAAATTTGTTCGGAAACTTAAGTCACAGTTTGGAGTCTGAAAGTTGACTAGTTGGTAACCTATATAACTCGTTGTGGCTCGGAAAGCAAGTAAAGCCGATGATCCTGCTACTACACTCTTTTCTGGTCATGTCAGACTGCTGTGTAAATAAGGAAATAGAAAGTGCAGCTGTGCTCGCGCACTCATTAATACATTAAATATATCCTACATAACTGCGCAATCAACTTGTCCAGATATCAAATTTATGTTTACTTGCTCTCCTGTTAATTGAATCGGTCCATAACCGTGGGACACTGTCCAATCCCGATGGGATCGGCTTACAAGGATTGCGGACTAGTTGCAGGATAAACAGTATTCTCTCGGGCTTACCAATAGAACACATCGCATCACTTCAATGCCTATTTTAATTCATTTAGTTTTTTATATTTATGTACAGTTACTCTGGTTCTGACAGAATACTAACGCTGCTTCAGCATCGTAACTTATGACGTGGCAGATCAAGCTGAGGCAGACCCAAATGGTCATTTATTTATTGTCTATTGTGTATGTGTTTTTCTGACGTCTGTCTATACTTTTTGGCTGTTTGTGTATTATAGATAATATTAATTCCATGTTTGCAGTTAAATAAAAGATTTTTCTGTCTTCTTTCTGTCAATATCTTATCATATTCAACGAGTGCCTCGAATTTGTGAATTTACAATGGTATCTGATCGTTATATTGGTGAGTCACCACATTATGTGTCAATAATGTGGCAGGACATTAACTTATAGTTTCTGGTTAAGTATTTGAGCTGGGACCTAATCTATTCTTATATGATGTCTTGATTTTAACTTTGTCTTCATAATATTAAACAAAATGAAAATTGAATGTATATAATAATTTCTTAAACTTTGGCAATTGAGTAAAGTAGCCATCGAGTTGCTATTCCTTCTAGATAGATAACAACATTCCCAAGGCGGTGATAAAGTCATCACTATGTAATTTTGTTTATTATAATAGTGCATCTCCAAAACCTATTTGATTTATCTCTCAATAGGGGTCTTTCGAAATTATACCAGCGATTTTTCTAGTGGTGAATTGGCAGCAGTTCACAATCTGGTAAGCTTCGTGCCAGTTTGCCCACAGAAGTGATTAAACAAAAAAATAAATTAAAGGTGTGTCTCTCATTCGGATCATGAACACTTTAATTAAAATCCGGCCTTGTTAATGCCACGTTATCGTCAGGTTAAACTCTTCATTGCGTACATTTTAACGTGATTCAGCCCCTTCAAGTTGTAAATTTACAATGTTTGGAAATTTCATAAAGACCTCTTGTCATGTCACAGGTGCCTATTAAATATTTAAAGTGCCTCGGTTACTGTGGAAATAGCAGCCTTTATATTTTATTTCAACATGAGAGTTCTTTCGACGTTGATATGGCTAGACCATTATGTTACATAATTTATAAAATATTTTATGTCTTTTACTGGCACAGTGGTGATTTAAGAGGTAGCGGAGTAGTTTTGAGCGTCATTTTCATGACAAGCCATTTGGTGTAATGGTCAAGAAGTTGGCCATTACACTAGAGGTCGCGGGTTCGATCCCCGCACGGTACAAACATTTGTGTGCATAAACATGTCTAAACAAACATAAGATCAGTCTGGGTGTTTCTATTTATAATATTAAGTATGGATTAACAAAAAAAAGTATTTAGGTAGATTGCAGATGTTTAAGGGCGGCGGTAGTCACTTTCCATCAGGTATGCCGCATGCTCATCTGCCCTCTATACCATAAAAAATCGTTGTCTGGCACCCATAGCACAAGCTAAAGCTTAGTGGGGCTAGGTGGCTAGGGGACTATGTGAATAATGTCCAGGGATATTTATTTATTTATTACTAGCCTTCCGCCCGCGGTTTCACCCGCGCGTAATTTCTTTTATAAATATCGGGGGATATTCCTTCCCCCCACATTTCCGGGATATTTTGAAAAAAGAAATTACGCACGGGTGAAACCGCGGGCGGAAGGCTAGTAGTAAATATACATATAACATAATACTCCAGTTCTGTCCCACTGGGATTTGATGTGTTATAAAGCCTCTTAGACCATCCTTTGGTAAACGTAAAACTTTATGGACCTAAAAATGTTTTTTTTTGTATTTAAAATTAAACGTCAGAATCGTTTCTATTTTATTCGGATAAAGTCAAGTAAAGATAATGTTATAAATCTTTGGCAATTGAAAAAAGCGTGCGAGTTTTCTTGTGGGTTCTGCTCGCAACATTAGTAGATTTATTAGTAGAATAATTCTATAATATTAGATTGACGATTCTTAATTGAATCTCTGTAGCCTATATGAATAAAGAATATTTTGGTTTGATTGCTAAATAATACAATCACTCAACACAGCTTAACGGTTACATTCACTTGAGCATACAATTAGTATAATATTCGTTCGGGTTACATTTTTATACCAATAACTTTTATTTAAAGAGTCACACTTTAATTTACCAATGGACTTATATAACTAAAGATGCATATAGACACATGCATGATATCTGAAACTACCTGCAGGTATTCTTGAGTACATGCTAGGCAGGGCTTTGTTAGCGTTTCTGACTTGCAACAGCTCTGAGCAATGCATGTTCAGCTGATGATTCTCCAGTTACAGGCTTCGCTGGCTTAAGTCATAATTGTTTTCCTACGTTTCATTTATGAACCGAGTAATTGTAGTACTTCCTTACAAATTAATGATGTACAGCCATACATGCGTCTATACGATGAAACTCACTTTACGTTAGTAATACAAATCGTCGTGTAAATTGGTTACACATTGACTGCTGTAACATAATAAAGTTTATCTACATCCATACCATAATATGTCTATTTTATATTCAGGAGCGATGAGCAAACGCCCTACATTTAGATATAAGTATCTGTGGCTGCATTGAAATGTTTACATTTTAGTGTCGGTAACCGACACTTTTATTACGTTCAAATTTCGAACGTCTTCTTTAAAAGTAAAAATTAATAGGTTTTTTCGATTATCGAATTAGTCGATTAGTAATTTTATGTTCCATTCCTATACATTTAATTCGATGCTGAAATTATAACAATCGATTTGAGAATCGAAATCAACTCGAGTCTAGATTGTTTATGGATTTTAAAAACTACAAACGTCAGTCATTAATTATGACAGTACTAAACTAACTTTTACATACAGATTATGTTGGTAACTACAGTCTGTTCCACATAAGAAGTCCTTTAGCCGCTATATTGGTAGTATTGTTTTTCAATACATTCAATCTGTTTTTTGACAGATTTACAAAGCGTAGGCAATGCTGCCAATATAGCGGCTAAAGGACAACTTATGTGGAACAGACTGTAGGGCGTTTGCTCATCAATCCTGACTATAAAATTGACATATTATCGTAAGAATGAAGATAAAGTTATGTATGTGACTGTACATAATTAGTCATTAAAATACTCATGTGATTCTTTTATGAAACTCACTTCGTTCGTTTCATAAAACCACATTCGTATTTTAATGACCCTCATTATGCAGCAGTCACATAAATAACTATTTCAAACCTAGCACAGCGTCAAAGCTTTACAATTAAATAGCAACATAAGTTTTTTGGGAATAATTTTTTTATTTATTGTAATTTTTAATTGATTATTATAAACAATACAAGTCGCAAAAAATATTGGTGGTGATATTATTATTAGGCAAAATTATTTATAATTATTCTACTAATAAATCTACTAATGTTGCGAGCAGAAGTGATATGTAACAGGACAAGAGACTTCTCCAAAAAGGGAAACTTATCAGTAGAGATACTTTTATGTTTAAAAACTTTAATCATATCTTACATAAGTAATTTTGTTCTCATGGTTTTTAATAGCCATTTTAACACAGACAAGCCCTACCAATTGAAAATAAATAATAACTGTACAGAATCAAAAAATCAAAATGTGCAAACGTGGTAATCCAGTATTCATTGTTATATTGACTAGAATCCAATAATGGATATCATTGACCTGCAGTGGCATTTATATTCTAGTCAAATATACATACCTGAGCTGTCTCACGAAAGCATTGACAGTTTGATAGGTAGACCGACAAACTTATCTGCATGGAATTAATATTATCTTATCTGTTCCGGTGTCCAAAATTGGAACTACGTGAAATGTCAGTGTTTGCAATGCAAAAACGATATTTAATGACAGTACTCAAAAGACAGTAGCGACGCCGCCAACGGAACATATATGTATGTCGGTCTATACGTACGCCGTGGACAATTTTTGACTTCACTTCAGTACTGACATAACCTATCTACCTCTTTTTAATATAATAACATTGATTCTAGTACTTTAATTAATACAAACTTGATTTGCCAAATCCTGGATCATGGTGTATTCGTACTCTGACTAGATCTAGACAAAATTATTTATACAAAGTAAATGTAGTAATAGGGCCATGCTGTTTTACAGTACGAATGGACCGGCTCGTCCAGGGAAGTACCACTCTCTCACATAACACCAGCGTGAAATAATGGTGACTACTATTGTGTTTCGTCAGGTTTGTGAAAGTGCCGGAGGCCCACACCCCTCATAAAAGGCCGGCAATGCATCAGCGATCCCTCTGGTGTTGCAGATTTCCATGGGCGGCGGTGATTGCTTACCATCAGGCGACCCGCTGACTCGTTTGTCGCCTCTGACATAAAAAATACATTAGGTCTGAAATAAGCTCTCATAGATTCTTGTGTCCGTAAAACAGAGCTTACATCTATCGGGAGAGAATACCGCTTCACCATCGTCTATCGCTGACCGGTGCAGTGAGCGATCAATAAGACTTAGACAAGCTTCTATGGCCTGGAAAAACGAGCTTAAAAAAGGGTGAACCTTATCTTACTTAGCTCTAATACGTTGTAGCCCTACGTAATAGATAGAGGTCCTTGAAGAAAAACATAAGTTGGTACATTATTTTTTTTAAAAACGTTCTTTGACACACAATTTATAACATAATAATAATTAATCTATTGTGTTTCGTCTGGTGAGTGAGATAGCCGGAGGCCCAAATCCCCCTTAAGGGCGGGCAACGCGCCTGCGATCCCACGGGAGTCTCGGGTGCTCATGGGTGGCGGTGATCACTTACCATCAGGTGACCCACTTGCTCGTTTGCCCCCCTACTTTATCATAAAAAAATTATTAAAACACATTAGGCATGTACACTACAGTCAGCGCCAAAATGACCTCAGCGTTCAAACCAACCAAAACTATCTGAACATTTGACAAAAATCACTCTTAGCACAATACCTTTAGGTGTAAATGTCGTTTGTTGTCATTTGTGCTCAAACAACAAATGAAAATTCACCTTTACGTCTAATGGTAAGGTTGATTCTTGTCAAATGATCAGCTTTGTTTGGTGGTTTTGAACATGTTTTGAACTCAGATCATTTTGACGCTGACTGTACAAAACGATTAACATTACAACACTATTAACCACAAAGTCCTCAAACACAAACATCAACGAAACAAAACTTGCCCTTCAAAGTCAGCTTACTAAATTCATTTTATAGAAATCGGTTCAGTATAGTTGCTTTAGTTTTTATACACGAATGTTTATAATAGTGGGGGAAGGTGAAGTTTATAAGTGGTAAAGCCATGCTGTTTTACAGTACGAATGGGCCGGCTCATCCGGGCAACTACCACCCTCTCACATAACACCAGCATGAAATAATAGTGACTACTATTGTATTTCGTCTGGTCTGTGAGAGAGCTGGAGTATTTAATGTTTAAAATATTGTACATATGTATCTGTCGAATGCAAAGCATTCGAAGGTCATCATCTTCTTCCTCATCATTTTCTTCCCTCATCATACTCAGTAGTTGTTCAAACATGTTCGACATGTTTCTTCCACTCACTCCTATTCAGCCGTCAATTCTACATTCATTCCTTTCGTGTCACTAACGTGCTTCACACAATCCATCTATCACTTTTTCGTCCTTCCTGTGCTTACAATCTCCGTCTACATACGTCATATTTATCACTCTTTTGGTGACGTATGTCTTTCCTACTCTTTCTATTATAATTAAATTATCACTACAGGCGAATAAACGTTTATTTAGGTAACAGTTTTTTTTACCATAATAAAATTTGAGACAACATCACATACATTTATGTGACGCCCAAGTAGCTTAAACATTTAGTATGGATATTAAAAACAACAAATGTACACATATATACAATATACAAGTATACATACTCGTAATATATACACAAGTAAACATCAGGTACAGGAAAAACCACAGAACAAGAAAGGAAAAACCACAGAACAAGAAATTTTTTGGGAAAAACAAATGTTCGTTACATAAATGTTTATCCTGGGTGGGATTCGGACCGACGACCCCTTAAGTATAGGGCAGCCACTTTAACAAAATAAATGCGTCATTGGCCCAAATAAATATATTCGTCTCTTTTACGATGCAATTTAAATATAAGCGGTTAAATATTTTCATGTTAATGAACCGTATTTTTAATTGTCATATCAAAAACATAACGACTGACCCATAATATAAATGCAGACCGTTGCTAGCGTCTATCAGGGCTACCAAATAATTTAAATATTTGTATAGGTACCTTATTCTAACAATTAACATTAAAAGATACTTTTTAGGGTTCCGTAGCCAAATGGCAAAAAACGGAACCCTTATGGATTCGTCATGTCTGTCTGTCTGTCTGTCTGTCTGTCCGTCCGTATGTCACAGCAACTTTTTACCGAAACTATAAGAGCTATACTGTTGAAAATTAGTAAGTAGATGTATTCTGTGAACCGCGTTAAGATTTTCATACAAAAATAGAAAAATAATAATAAATTTTGGGGGCTCTCCATACTTACAACTGAAACTCAAAAAAAAAATTTTCATCCAATCCTTACGTGTCGGGTATCTATGGATAGGTCTTTTAAAATGATAATAAGGTTTCTTATATAATTTTTTTCTAAACTGAATAGTTTGCGCGAGAGACACTTCCAAAGTGGTAAAATGTTGGTCCCCCCCCCCCCTGTAACTTCTAAAATAAGAGAACGATAAATCTAAAAAAAATATATGATGTATATTATTATGCAAACTTCCATTGAAAATTGGTTTGAACGAGATCAAGTAATTACCTAGTTTATAAATTGGGGCTTCCCATACTTAGAACTGAAACTCAAAAAATTTTTTTTCTTCAAACTTTTACGTGTGGGGTATCTATAGATAGGTCTTTAAAAATGATAATAAGGTTTCTTATATCATTTTATTCTAAACGGAATAGTTTGCGCGAGAGACACTTCCAAAGTGGTAAAATGTTGGTCACCCCCCCTCTAACTTCTAAAATAAGAGAACGATAAAACTAAAAAATATATATGATGTACATTACCATGCAAACTTCCATTAAAAATTGGTTTGAACGAGATCAAGTAATTAGTTTTTTTTTAAAACGTCATAAATCGTAAACCGCAATTTTCCTCTCATTCAATCAACTCAAATATAAAAACGTCGATCAAACTTACAAAGAACTACAAGAACTTTTATATTATGATGATACTTGCTGCTACGGAACCCTTCATGGGCGAGTCCGACTCGCACTTGGCCGGTTTTTTTATTTTAGATCATTAAACAGACAGGCAAGCTCAAGCCAGAGATGTGTGGAGAGATTTGGGGAAGACCTTTGCCCAGCAGTGGGACAGCATAGGTTAGAAAAAATAAAACAGACAGGAATGCAGCCCACCTGATGGTAAACGACCACTGCGGCCTATTTCATTGAGGGAAACTTCATGTGCTGCCACACTTTAAGCTCATTTGATCTTCGAGCCTTTGATTTCAAGTGTACCTACCGGCTCCCACATTAGCTAACTTTTAAGGCTTTTATTTACCTGTGGGGGTGGTAGCTAGACAGTGCTATATACTGCAGTAGGTTTATTCCATCTACTGTTTAAATCTTTATAAGTCATCATATTCTTCTTTTATGAAATTAATTCAAAGGTGCACTTATGAATGCTATTTATTAAAGTGGTTCTATTTTTCTAAACGGCAAAAACTCGTTGGCCTCTTTATAATCATATTATGCATACTTCTGGAACTCAGCCCACTCCATTTTCGGACAACGAAACGACATTTTCCGACAGCAGTTTTATAGTTCTGCACAGCCCTGCCCAAATAAATATAATTTGATTCGTATCGGAATTTTATGTGCACGAAGTCAATTTTTAATTACTACGCGTTCATTCCTGAATATTGGGTGCTACCATGGTTTGGTTTTGAATTCCCGTAATTTAAACTCAGCGCGTTAAGATTTAGTACTCAAAATTTGACATCTGATTTAACTTATTAGTGGTATTAAAGTGTTTTATTAGCTTTAATTGCAATTAAAAAACAATATGATAGAACTTTCATAATCAATATAAACCTATTGCCACTATTTTAAACGACTATTCGTCGTAAAGAGACTTCAACTTTTCACAAACTTATTTATGTGCACCTAAGATATTAAAATCGTCCTCCTTGACCCTGACTGCCTTTTTGCAAAGACCCTTGGTCGGGAGTGGATCACACACCAGAGTGAGAATCCAACCGCCTTAAAGAAGGGCAGGGTTTAACCACTAAACCCCGATTTATTTTAACTAGACGTATCTGAGGTGTCCTAGGGACAACGAAAGAGCCTTGCCTTCCACCATTTCCGGCTGACCTCGCTCTGGGATGGGACTCCCGTTGCCTTAAAGAGGAGGCGAGATTTACCCAATCAACACAAATCCAGTTTTGTCGTACAGGCTTAAAAGATTTTTAATTTCTACGACTGCTGGCTGTACGCCTTGCTCTCTACCGCAAAGTACAACTTAGGGCCTGTCCAGATGACGCGTTTTCACTCACGCGTTTCGAGACGCGCGAGTCGCGAGGTACTAGAGCTTCATACATCCCGTCCACATGCAGTCGCGCGCAGTCGCGCGTTTTTCTTTTGTTCAATTCCAAACGCGCGAGTCAAATCGCGCAAAAAACGCCTCATCTGGACAGGCCCTAACTCATTATAGTTTTCGCTACATTTGTGGTGGTGCCCCTGCAGTTTATTCTCCGGTCCAAAAATGTTTCGAGTTTTGAAACATTCCTCGGATTTATAGCCTACCCTTTCTGAATTCGCTCGTTACTGACTCAGCGAAATATAATTAATATTTTCGTTTTACAGACGGTACCAACAGCTGCTTTCATTTAATAATGGCAATTATCTACAAGAGTAGTTATGTGAGCGACTTACCCCTAAATCAAAGACATGACTTGCTACTGAAATAAGTAACTTTCATCCGCGAAAAAATGTTTATTTCCTGAAGTAAATGCGAGTGTTAGTAGGCGAGAGGTAAAACAATAGAATCATGGCTGTCTATCCTGCTCTCACATATTAACTCAAGAGATATAACAAGAATATGACATTCAAGTTTGTAGCTTATCGCTAACTCACTACAATGAATTTAAGTTGTCACCAAGCTGAGAGCGACTGTACTGTATTATATTGTTTGCCAAGTAGTACGAAATAATTGCCTACAATGTTACAGAATAATAAAGCATGGGTTGGTTAACAATAGAACGTTGTTTACTCTGTAAGTCAGTATTACTCGTACTAAGGAAATCATGTAAACTTAAACTTGGTGCCAGAAACTAAGGTTGAAATGGGCGAGACTACTGTAACATATATTAATTAATATTAATATAAATACATTCGTTAATATAATAGATTAATTTATTTTTAAAACAAGCCATGCACAGTCACACACAGGGTCTAAAAACCCGAAAGTCGTGGGTTTGATTTCTGCCTTAGGTCTGATTGGTGGTAGAAATTTTACCGACCGTCTATCTAATACCTCTTCCACAGGTAAAATCTACCGAAACATCTTTGACTGCGTTCCGGAAATATTAACGTAGTACACTTGATATGAAAAGCGCTGATTTGGCATTTTCTTTATAGACCGCCGTATGTACTTACCATCAGTAGTTATCATAGCTGTATGCTATTCCATCAATTTATATAACATAAATATTATAAAGTTAAGATCATACTTTTTATTTTATTTAATATTTTAAACCCTGAACTGTTTTTTTATTCTTCTTAATAAAAACTTAAATCTTGGTAGACCATTTAATGCTATACGAAGAAAAGAAAGAATAGTTTTTATCTCGGAACATTTGTGATGGAATCACGGGATCGCGATAAAGTCTTTCTACCCAATTCCAAGCGAATAAAAGCTTCGCGCATGAGTTGTAAATTATAAGCACGGAAAAACTTAAGAACGTCCAATATATTCACACAAATTAAGGGCTTGCACCTTGCACTTAAATTTTTAAGTGCAATAAGCTTTGAAATAAATCCTTGGTTTTGTACGTAGGTGATAGACGCCCAAGATGACCAACACAGGTTTCAACAGGTTATATGTGGTGGATTTAAATAGGGGTTATAAAAAATAATTTATAAATTATTGACATAGGCGCCATGATCACAAACTAAAGCGTATATAGCTTGTATTTATTTTAATAAAACCATAGGTATTTATTATTAATGCAAACACCCAGACCGATACAAACAGATATGTTAAAGCGCACCATTTACAGTGACCGACCCTGCATCGGTGTAAAAGCTGACTTCTCAAATTCGGTCGTAAAAGCTTTATTACACTTTATTATATAGGGGACCATAACATCAAGCCATTGAAATACGAAGCCTATTATAATCATAAAAAAATAACAAAATAAAATTGAATATAAAGGGAAACCACTCGCGGTTACATTCTCGATTCTCGAGAATTATTAGTCTCAGGGGACCTTGATTTCATTTTGGGATAAAAAATATCTTGTACGTTTCGCCGGGCTATGTAATTTATGTCAAAGATAAGTATCATTGAAATGGTCCCATTTGGTTTAAGGGTGCATGTTGATAATTATATATTTAAATATTAATCTCCATTTAAATAAAATTCAATGAAAAAAACATTGTACATATTAGACCTGCATTTATGTAAAACAAACAAAATACTTCAAAAATACGTTGAGAAAGTCTCATAATATTGTATACTAGCCTTCCGCCCACGGTTTCAGCCGCGCGTAATATCTTTTTTCAAATATCCCCCCCTTCTCCCCACATATCCGGGATCAAAAGTACCCTATGTCACTCGGGGATAGTGTACCTTTCCAGCAGTAAAGGAATTATTCAAATCGGTTCAGTAGTTTCGAAGCCTATTTATTCAATACAAACAAACAAACAATCAATTCTTTTTTCTTTATAATATTAGTTAGATTAGTATAGATAATAATATATTGCATGTAGGTAAATACGTGATCAGCTGTTTTCATCGTTAAATATTATTTATTCAAATACATAACATTCTAAGAAGAAATAATCTAGAATAGAATAGTAAAGCGTAAAAAATAAATCTTATACTTTAATACTTTTCCAAAAACTGTCAATGGTACAGTTATTTGAAATCAAATCACACCTACACGGGGGTACAAGCTAGTTGAGTTATATGTAAATAATTTTCCTAATAAATACACAGCTAGTGCAAAATAAAATTCATATTCTCTTCGTAATATTAGGTGTGATAATAAAAATCAATTTCACATGTAACAAATCCTCCGGAATAGGTGGAACAGAACGTAATAATCGGCCCATAAACCTAACCCTACACCCGCGCCCTAATACCAATAAATTCTATGGAAATGAAATCCTCGAAACCTCACAATAACGGACTGAATACAAAATTGTTCAAGCGAGGTTCTTTTTAATGGAAAATGGCTGGTGTGAGACCCCAAAGGGTTGACGGGACCATTTTACGCCAAACGGCTACTTATGACAGAATGGTCTGGCCAATTGTAGAGTTTTGCGGGTCAGTGCAAACTTACGTAAGAAATTACAATGTTTACCCGTGGTCCCAGTGGATCGACCCATTACCGGGTGGGTCCACGGGTAATTTTGATTCCTCGTGGTCACATGACATTAGGGATTGTTTCCTGGTCTTATCATTTTATCGATAGAAAATAAAAACCATTAGTTAAACACTTTACTCGTAAAAAACAAATGAGGAATTAATATTTAAAATTATTTTATTCGAAACTTATAATATTGTGTCGTGTTTCTCGATGTCTGAATCTAGCCGTAGTCTGAAGGTACAATTCCCGGCTCAAGTTTATGATCACCAATAAGCGTTGGGCAAGCGTGTTGATTAAGGCCTACTGTCCACGGCGGCGTAGCTTCATAGACGCGTATTTGTCATTATACGCTTGGTGTACGCCTGCTTGCAGCTTACATACAAAACTATGTAACTCTTTCGACGGACCGTCAAAGCCAGCATGCAGCGACGCGAGAGAGTTACATAGTTTTGTATGTACCACCAAGCGTATAATGACGAATACGCGTCTATGAAGCTACGCCGCCTGGACAGTAAGGTAACGCTAAGTCAGAACCCATGATTGTGACAATGACGTGATTCCAATTATGATGGAGGCCTCAGCCTCGCTAATATTTTATTAGTATATATTAACGTGATTTAAAAATTCGATTATAATAAAATTAAAGCACTGAAATGCTATAAACAAACATAACTTGAATAACTGCATCTAATTTGATATTTTTGTAGATAAGCAGCGATTGTGATCAGTTTAAGTTGTTTTATTTATGTAAATACATTTCTGAATATTTCATAGCTGCAAAACGTTATGAAAATGATCAGTTTATCAATAATGTCATGCTATTTTCTCGTTTGGAATACATTTTCATGAAACACAATATGAACCCCGAACAACAAAGCAGGTTCGATATTAATTCCAAACAAAATTTTGCAATTAACAATACGCAATCAGCGACCGATCGAGTTTCAAAGGTATTAAAGGTAACAAATTCAACCAAATTGAGAGGTAGAATAATATACAACAAGCTACAGTATATAAAACAAAATAAACTACATATCTATATAAATAAAAAGTTAATTGGTTTGCGATTTTTAACCGACTTCAAAAAAGGAGGAGGTTATATGTTCGACTGTATGTATTTTTTTTTTTTTTTTTTTTTTTTTTTTTTTATGTATGTCCGTCGATTTCTCCGTCAATTGTGGACCGATTTAAATAATTCTTTTTTTATTTGAAAGTGCATAGTTCCGAGGTGGTCCCATTGTCACCATGTCAGGATCTGATGATGGGATCCCGGAAAAATCAAGGGAAAACCTCAAATTTTATAGGCCGCGCCTACGCGTTACTTGTTTTTTTCTGAAGCCATTCAAGTTTTTGCGTCCGATAGACATCATTTTATGTTGATGAGCTGATGATGGAAGGTACAACTCCTTAACGGTTAGGAGTTAGGGGATAATTCTATCAGTATTGTAGGAATATGTGGACCGTTAGTTGTATTTCATGTACTTTTGCAGCTAAGGTGATGATGGAAAGTACAACTCCTTAACGGTTAGGAGTTAGGGGATAATTCTTTCAGTGTTGTAGGAATATGTGGAACGTTAGTTGTATTTCATGTACTTTTGCAGCTAAGCTGATGATTACCCGGGGATGGGCTGGTCACTAGCCAATAAGGTTAGCACCGGCTCGTCCTAATCGGGTGTGAAGGAGAAACCGGGGGAGTGTAGTGGGTAGCGGACGCTTCGGTCTCGAGTCCCACACACGGCCGCGGGTCTAGCTAGCCTGCGGTTATGGTGCATAAACGCATTCTCCTCCTACCCATGGTGTAATACAATTCTACTCGTATTTTCGCTATCATTATTATGAAAGAGTTTTACTCACTACCTACGTGTTATTCACACTAAAAATAGAAAAATAAACAAATTTTTTTTAAAAAAAATTAAACCGACTTCAAAAAAAAAAAGAAACAAAAAAAACTACCTAAAAAACTGAAAAGCAAAAAATAATTTTAATAAGACATTCATCAAATGCGCTTATTGTATAAGCCTATTAATTAAATTGTATTTTACGTGCTAGGTAGGTACCTACTAATCTGTTTGAAGTCGGTGCCAAGCCAAAGGTAATAAAAAATGATATATAATAATATTATGTATTATAAAGGGTTACTTATTAATCCGCGGACGTAGGTACGTAATCTCGGTACCTACTATTTGGCTTGGCACCGACTTCAAACAGATTAGTAGGTACCTACCTAGCACGTAAAATACAATTTAATTAATAGGCTTATACAATAAGCGCATTTGATGAATGTCTTATTAAAATTATTTTTTGCTTTTCAGTTTTTTAGGTAGTTTTTTTTTTCTTACTTTATTGAAGACAAAATAACAAAGTAGAAAGTAAAAAATAATTGATGTCAAGTTATCACCACGCTTACCAAGATTGAGTTGGCCGGTGATTCCACGACCCACACAATAATACATAGAAAACCTGGAAACAATTTCGACACAAACTGGGAATTAAAAAATAAAACAAACATCGAAATATTTTTCATTCATGCGGGCTTTAGTGAAACGTCAATGTTATCTGTGGCCTCACACGGTCTACACGCAACAGCCACAAAAGCAACCGCCTAAAGAGAACGGTGGCGTGTGTGCTGGCCACCGCGTCTATACTATGTGCGGCGAAACTATTATATATAAAACGTATGAATACCAATGAAAACTACAGGAAATATGTTGACGGCAGCGTTTTATGACTTGTGGCTGGTGACACAGTAGACGCGCCTGCAAAGGTGGCACCTATTTACAAGTTTAAAAAATAATTTATGTATCAGCTATCACTTTATTGAACCATATCAGAGGGAATTTAATAAACCGCTTCTACGCCAAAGCAATTCGATAAGCATGACTATTGGAGCCAAGTCACTCTTCGGTCAAAAAAAAAGAAGGCAGAAGACTCAACTAAAGAAAAATGAATCAATCGAAATCAAACAGTCAATTTAACACGATATTATGGATTTATCATAAAATGTAGAAATAGGTAAGTCCAGTGATTTTGACATTGGAACGACTGCCCTCTATTACCCTTAACAGAAGAACTAGACCAATTGGATCATGGGTACATAGCTATTCGACTGTGCAGGATTCCTCTGGATATTTTCTATCAACGCCGAGCTACTAGTAAATAAGCACATAGATAAATCCATAGGCACGTGCCACGTAAGCTTTTCACTTATAAATCTCGAACAGACTGATGTCAATGGTTGGCAGCACGGAAATTGCTCTAGAAATTCAACTTTACGGTTTTAGAAAAAAGGAGTACAATTTTCGCTAGAACCTGTCGCACCGTAGTGCCACAAAAACCGAAGCTGCTTTTGTAACGTCCCTACGTCTTTCCCAGTTTGTGATGGGTAGAAAATACGTAAACGAAACGTCCGGTGGCCGTTTTGTAATCAAGCTGAAGTAGAAAAATCTTTAAGTAAATAAATATCAATATATAAGAAATAGATTTGATGCACAAAACTATTTGTGAAGTAATATTACCAGTCAATTTGTAATTATTACTAGTTTTAGGACTGCAACTGGTAATATTAATAACAGTAATATTATAAGACAAGTAGATGGACATCAATTATTTTTTTACTTAAACGGAATATTGTTGACAATCTCACTTAATGGTAAGTGAGATGCGGACTAGGATAATACGTAGTCTATTTACTCTTGACTTGAATATTCTCAACTTCAGTCGTCTGGGACTACCGCTACATGCAGGGAGTTCCTTCACAAAGTTTTTAAGACGGTACCGAGCAGAGAGATCACTCAGAACCAACTTCACAGTACGTTTAAAGGCATTCGTGCCGTTTATGCAATTTCATGCAAACATCAGTCCTCTTGACTCCTGTTTTTTTTCTTGAGAAATTGGAAAAATAAACAACTTTAAACAGTTTGAACCTTTGTCACTAAAATGCCTTGTCGTCAAACAATAAAACCACAGAATACATAATAATACTACGGACATAACTGTAACAAAATTGCCACTAGCCAATCTTAGTGATTCAGGCAAGTTTAGGTACCTACCTAATCTTTTTCGATGATGACGGGTGCAGTCTGTAAGAAAATATAAATTTTTGTCTGTGTTTCCTAAATATTCCCATCAAACAACACTTGGCAAAATGATTTTGTCCAGTAGTTTATATCATTGATTCAAAATCTGCTGCAAAAACAATGAATATTCTGAACACGTGAAGAATAAACACGTACACGGGAACAGACGGAAAAGAATCAGTCAAATACTTTTCGTAGGTTCTAGACGATAAGACCACGAATAAAATCTCGGTATATGAGTACAAAACGAAAATCCAATTTATTCGTACGGCTACTGAAATGTTCGGGTCAGGGAGTTGATCGTAAAATGCCTAGACCGTCTATTACTTGGACGGTGTTCTGCTAATTCTTTAGCAAGAAAAAATAACATCCAAAAATAAATCCACATTTTTGGTATTTTTTAAATCAACATTACATACATACATACAATCACGCCTTTTTCCGCAGGGGTAGGCAGAGACCAATTCCTTCCATCTGCTACGATCCTGGCACACAACTCTCGCTTCTTCGACATTCATTAATCTCGTCATACATGCTCGTCGGTTTAGGGTACTTCGGACCTAACCTTTCTTTAGGACATCGCCTATTTGGTCATGGAATGTCCTTCTAGGCCTTCCTCTTCCAACGCTCCCATTTCCACTTTTCTTTCGTAAGTCTACTTTCATTCATCCTCTCCATATGACCAAACCACCTAAGCAACTTTAGGTTAAACAAATACACGCTTTTAAATAACATATAGGGGAAACGAGGGACACTAGATCCTGACGGTAAACTAGGTACACAAGACTTAGAGAGATGTTGTTCGCAATTAAAAGTTTATAGTCGCAAACACGGTAGTTGATGGTACTGGCTAACTGTTTAAAGATGATACACGCTTTAACATGCATTTAAACTACATAAGAAGATACCAAATTTTTATACTAAATACAATGCGACAAAATTAGTATGTTACGTTTAATTAAAGTATTTTGTGTCAAAATCTGTTTCAATCTTAATACATAGACAATGGTTCACTAATGAGAAGAGCGAAAGACACAATATGAGTATCGCAATAGAAAGAGATAATTGTAGTGTAGGATTGGTCAAATGTCACATCCCCCGAGATCAAGTCGTCAACCAGCAACCTGCTTTTTGTGCAAAAATATGAATATATTTTGGTATTTATTTATTTATCTAAGCATATATAAAACATTATTACCAAAATATATACCTATCCATATTACATTATATAAATATATAAAACATATATACGGTACATACGGTTAACGACTAGGACAGGTGGTATATAATTAAAGGCGAAAAATTCCACATTTTAATTATGTACCAACAATATGTTTTATATTTAGAAAATGAAGGATGTAAAACAAAAGAGTCCCCATATTAAATAAAAACAGCAAACGAGCCCTATTAAACCTTCATTGACCCCTTTAAACCTACAAAAGGTAGCGCAACTGGCGGCCCTTTAAAGAGTCATAATGCTATTTTTTAGAAGCTACGTATTTGTGGTGCCAAGCTTTTTCTTTAGGGTAAAAGCCGGATAGTTGCCACACTTTTTAAAAAAGCTCTTTTATTCAAAATCTGTACCAATACATGTTTTATTCAAAGTGTATTCTTAAACACAGTTTATTAATCTTCTTACATAGCCTATTTTTTCAAATATAAATATTATTAGTTTTGAGTAAATCCTGTTTTATGTGACCTCTAAAAAAGGGGATAGTTGCCTACTATG
Source organism: Mecyna flavalis (assembly GCA_949319885.1). Taxonomy (NCBI): domain Eukaryota; kingdom Metazoa; phylum Arthropoda; class Insecta; order Lepidoptera; family Crambidae; genus Mecyna; species Mecyna flavalis. The sequence goes on along the minus strand of OX439434.1, from coordinate 10,767,831 downwards.
GCGGATACTAGCCTAACGTTAAAAATCGTTCGGGGGATACTTGCCTAATGTGAGGATAGATGCCTGTCTGTCTTTTTTCAAATAGAAATTAACTTACATTTATTTATGTAATCAGTTTTTATTATTAAATACAGTCTTTTACTAAGTATTAATTAAAGTTTAATTATTAAAATTATAAAATTACAACTGAAATAGACTCCAAAATGGTAATATTATTTATTTATAGATAGAACAATCTAAAAATTAATAATTAACTTTAGCATTAGCATCTATTAAGTAAGTTTTATTATATACAAGCTTTTATTAAGTATTATTTAAAAATATCTTCTATCTTCTGTCCAGTTGATGTGGCGCAGCACCACACTAGGCTTTTGTTTAAACCTATTTGCGAGGCATTTTGCTGTTGAGTATTTATTTTATTTAAGATAAACTATATTAAAACCAAATATAAACACCAAGCCCTATACAACAACAATAACAACAATTGTTTCCCTAGGGCAACAATCCGCAAAAGATGCCCGGGCAACTATCCGTTTTGATACGGATACTTGCCCTTTTTATTTACGAAATAAATAAAAAATATTTAACAATAAAATGTAATAAACAGTGCAATTTAAACTCTAATGCATTCAAAGAAATATTTTTTAACTAAAATCGCAATCAGTTATAAAAATATTTAAAAGAGAATACAAGCTAATATAATTCTGACGCTTGTCAAAGTATCGCCGCGGAAGATTTTTACTCACACGGACAAAACACGTGCGCCTACTTTAATGGCCTATGTGGCACTGAGGCCTACGCGGGGGACGCTTTTAATTATGATCAAAAGGAAACACTGTCAATACGTCTAACATAGAGCATTTGAAACTGAGGCATGTATCCCTCCGAGGCAACTATCCGGCTTTTACCCTATAGTAGGAAGTGTTGAGAGCTTTTAAATGGCAATACTATTGTATAGGGTACATTTTGAGTGAATTTATGCGGAGTTTAAACTTTTTTGACAATGAGTGCATAATTTTTTTTTAAAATATACTGCTAAAGTTTAAAATCAATTCGTAATTTTTACCGTACATATTCTACTAATGAGAAATACAAAGCGGAAGTGGTATTCCTGTTTTAGTGCAGATTATGAACCAAAAAGGAATACCACTTCCGCTTTGTATTTCATTATTCCATTTTCCTTTTTATCATACTATTACCGCCTTCACGTCATAAATACTAAATAAGATTACTTAACCGCAACTTAACCGTATATTATTCCTTTTTTCTTGAATTCGAAGAATGCAAATAACACCTCCAAAACGCCCACTATTGCTTGAACGAAAGCGTATTTGCCGCAATTTTATGTAGACATAATATTACGTATTCTCTCCTTCGTAAATCAGTCATCATCAACATTTATTTAACAAACATTGTATTATATCAGAACAAATATCGTGAATCGAATAATTGCATATCCACTGTTCCACGAAAAGCCTATATGAATAATTCTAATGTTTTATTCATATACAACATGACAATATCTCTGCCGATCGAAAATAAACAACAACGAAAGCCGTGGGTCTCACATAAGCAAACATATCCGTTTGCTAAAGCCACATAGGAGAAGCGTAATAAAAACGAGGCGGCTGTCTTAGCAACTAAGTAAAAGTTTGTAACTCGTGAGGGATTATGTAAGCGTAGGGGAAATAGCATTTATCTCGGCGAAGTTGACTAATGCTAGTACTGTCATAAAGTTGAAGGAGCGGGGTACTGACGGCCGGGATTATTTATTTACTCCGGGGAAACAAGCAACCAGCGAATTATATCTGACGAGAGTATTTGCGAGATGGATTGAGTTTGTGTTTTATATAATTTTTCGTTAATATGCTACAGTATTTTAGATTCACTGCCAGATTTTCAAGTAGGCAGTTTCATTAAAATATTAACCACTCAATCCCGAACCGGCACTCGCGTGCTGCTTAACAAAAGATTTTCTATTGTGTCTGGTGTTCCGGGGCTAGAAGGATTAAGCTGACTAAAGATTAATTTTCTTCTTTTTTGTTATGGTCTCTATAATATCGGTTTTATTTGGCATTAGCCTTCCATCCACGGATTTGCCCGCGTTGAATCGACGTTATACCGCAGGTATGTGATATTTTTTGGGTATAAAAATAGTCTTTGTCACATTTCAGCTTATAAACAATCCCCAATTAAAAACAAATTTAATGTGTTGCTTCATTGCGACATAATAGAAGGACAAACCAAAACACAATTAAATTATCTAGTTATTTCATGGAAAGACTGAGCTATCCTGTTGATAGTGGTATGTAGGTACACGAAAGCGTACCTAATACTATGAATTTTGTAGGCTTTGGTATTCTTTGTTTGTATATTAATTACTTTCATGTTTACATACCTGGTTTTCCTTATACATGTGTGGCGCTATAAGAAATATAATAGGACACTGTTATTATTATTAAGGATAATATTATACATTTGTGCAAAAGAAAACTAAATGCTCGGTGGCCTCCCTAACGGTTACTTTCCGGTACAATGCCAACACGTTCGGACACATTAAGAACACGCACGGAGAAAAAAAAGGTTATTTCGTTCACCTTTTAATTAAATTTGCAGAACACAGAGCCACGATGCTTACGAAACGCCAGTAAGATTGTCCCCAATTTTTAGATTATGAGTACAATCTAAAAAATCGGACAATCTTAATGGCGTTTCGACTCGAATATCGACTTGGTCTGTAAATATGAGTAATATTAACAAATACTAGCCTTCACTACTCCCCACAGACATCTGCGACTGGTGTCACTGTGAGGGAGAGAAACGGGGATAAGCTATAGGTGATGAGAAGGAAGAGGAGGAAACAAAAAAAGGAGTGGGGGCCTCCGGCACTCTAACTCGCCAAAACGTGGTATTTCGGCACTTTTATGACATTTAAGACTGACAGAAAAGAACTATGTATCTGCAGAATGGCTCTACCACACATCTTAAATTTGTTTAACTCTCATTTTTGTTATTAGTCCTCTACTAAGATTTTTTCTCGTAGGAGAATACCTTAAGGCACTATAACTGCAGGCTAGCTAAACCTGCAGCCGTGTGAGGGACTCGAGACTAAAGCGTCCCACTATCCACTAAACTCCCCCTGTTTCTACTTTCCATTTGATTAGGGTGAGCTAGGTCCAACCTTGTGGCTATTAACTAGCCTGCTATCGAGATAATAAATTTATGTATAGGATAAACTAAACACGTTCGGTCGGTTTTGCTGGAATAATTTAAATGAGTTCCCCTGTCCGTCAGATCAAAGCGAAGTCGAACCGTTAGTTAATTATATGAAAATTTGCGAGGATCCTTTAATCCAGGCCGAATGCATATATATAGGGCGGTTAAGTAACAATCATTATCAGAGAGACTTAAAATATTGGTGACGGTCGAGAATACTTCATTAAAGACTAAAATTTAAAAAAAAATTGTCGTTAAAGATGTTCGTTGTCGTAAAAAAGTAAAGTCTGAAATTGTAAATCATACAATAACCTAATCGTATTTAACATAATTCTTTGAGTCTAAAACATGAACAACTAAATAACATACAAATGATGATAAAATGTGAAAACTATATTTTTTTAATTACACTTCCAAAGCAAACAACTTTCAAATAAAATACCAACCACTTTCATTATTACTTCCCATCCCGCAATTCAATTCGTTCAAAATAATATTTAGTAAGCCAACGAACAGCATTTGTCTCGAGGAAGTTGACTAATGCCATCGCTGTCATAAAGTTGAAGGAGTCAGGGTACTGACGGCTCGAGTTATTTATTTACACGCTGGCTGCTTTTGAGCGAACAACCGCGTGACGAATTAGGTTTTGTGAATTGTGTCACGGCTACGGACACGTATTTACGTTTTTTTTATTATACAATGTTATGTGATAGAATATTATACTATTTTTATGGTTGGCTCGATGTTGTGCTTGGTAGTGACTTTGACATATTTAGTCGGACTCAGATAGGTACATACATTATAGTGATACACGTTTGCATTTGTTTTATGTCTTTTTTACCAATAATACAAATTATTGGGCATTGAGACTACCTTCTTACTTTCGAATCAAATCAATGTATCTGATGTGTGATATTTTATAATTTAATCATATCTATAGATGAAGATGATACGTATGTAGGTACAATGATTTGTTTGTTTTTATCGCTATTTGTCGCTATTTGATACGACTATTAGAGAACGTAAAGAAAGGTTTGGAGAGAAATAATTGAAAATGGAGTAAAATATCATATTGTATACAAAGGAGTAAATTATTTTTATTGTAAATATGCTTGGTATTAATCTAATATAGACATAATATTTATCGTTGCTCTTTCATGTAAAACGACTAGGTAGACTATAAATTGAAATGTGTTAAACAGACAGGTATAGCCAGAATGGGTACCCTATATGAGTGCGAAAGTTGATAGTTCGATTTTCATTAAATGAATGTAAAGACAAATTTTTATCAACATAGAATAAATATTTTTTCAATATTTACAAAGTACAATACTGAGGTTTAGAATGAAAAACAAACCATTTTCTGTATTACTTTTTATCCCTCTATTCAATTCGTGGAAACAAAATTATATTCAGTAAACTTTGAACAACGAACACATCCCGGAAAATGGTTTAAAATAAAAAAAAAATCGTGTAGGTTTTAAAGGTGGACAAAGAATTTTATTGTCAAATAAATTATCTTTCAGAGTTACTCCGGTGGCTTCAGGCTTTTGTTAAGCTATTGCATAGCTTTTATCGCGGGGTTTGACATGATTGTTCATGCACACAAAAAGTGGTACCGCACGGGTATCAAAGCCGCGTCCTCTGGTGTACGAGTATTATCCGACTTCTCATTCCATCAATCGGTTGTCTATTTTTTTTCTTTTCTTTTAAATTCAGTCAGTTGGAAGACAGGCACGCAGCCCACCAGATGTTAAGCGGCCACTGCGGCCTATTCCATTGAGGGACGCTTCACCTGGAAGCGTCACTCAATGTGCTGCCAGACTGTAGGCTTATCTGATCTTCGAACCTCTGATGTCAAGTGTACTGGCTCCCACATTAATTTTGCCGGAACTCAGCCACACAGTCGGACTCTAGAAAAGCCCTACTACCAACCAGGCCCAAGGTGGGAATCGAACCCACGACCTAGGTGTTTTTATACCCGAGCGGCTTAGCCACTGTTCCACGGAGGCGGTTTTCTATAATCCTCCATTTATAGATACTGAGATGTGCTTATTTATTTATTGCGAAACCATACAATGTCGAGCTCCATTATTCTCCGACGAAATTCGCGATGTCAAAAAGTTTCGTTGTCTTAATTAACTACAGTTGGCAGCCCACCTGGTGAGCATTTGTTCTGATCTATTTCATTTAGAGACACTTTACTGGAAGCCTCTACTCAATATTATGGAACATTACTAAGAGCTCCTTTGACTTCCAAGCCTTTTATTTCAAGTAAGAGAGTTATAATTGCACTGAGGGCACAATTTTGTTTTTTTTTTTCAAAGAAAGAAAAATAGTTCATTGCCTTTTTAAACAATTACAATTTTTAATGCCAGTTTATGAAATAAGAAATATAATAGTTATGTTTCTGGCTAGTAGATTTATATTTTATTGACACTGAAACAGTAAGCTTAAACATAATATAGGTCAGTTAGCATCCCCAGTATTGATACTTAAGTTACCGTAACCACAGATATGAATACTTGATTTATAACAATAAAGGCTTGCACTACACCGGTCAGAGACCAAAAAAGATACATCTTTACAATTTATTTTCGAATATAAACCATGTTATTTATTTATATAAAATCGGTTTTATTGGTACCAATTACTGACTGAGAAAGATCTATTGGAGTATTTTTATTTTATATTTCTAACAAACTAGTCGATTTTATATCATGAAAGCTACCTGCCCCGTCTTCGCACGGGTAGCTAGTCCGTTTGTAAGCTAATTTTTCAAATGTTTACAACGAAAGCGCCGTCCATCGCAAAAAAACTTAAGTAATTAATATCTTTTTTTTAATCTTATAAATATGTTTTTATTTGTACAAAAATGTTGTTGACAACAGTTTAATTTAAATAAAATATATATAAAAGGTGAAACACCAATATAAGGTGCATTCTGCAGAATACCTCTGTTAAATATTCATCGCTCACAAGGCCATAAATCATAGATGCTCTTAAGGCAGTTTTCACGTTACGTGCTAATATAATAGTTGTACTCTTTTCTATTTCATAGTGAAGAAAAGAGACGACAATATTGACAAAGCTAACATAATGACAAAGCTTCTCCAGCGAACCTGCAGCTTAAAATCTTATTGCGAAGGTGCAACAATACTTGGGTACATATACTCGTAGTTCATTATGGACTGAACAGACTGACTGAAGAAAATAGTGCTCACTATAATTTGCTCCTTTTGTACTTCTAATACCGGCGAAAGCCTATAATAATGTAGTTGAAATTTTGATATTTGGTCACTGTATTCGATCGATATTCGACACGTATAACATCATTAAAAAAACATTTAGAATCGGTTATAAATCAAGTGAGTTACAAAGCAATTAATTTCCAGTTTGTCTCTTTCTAAAACAACATTATATATGACGCGTTAATGGTGCTTCAGTAAGGTGACGTCACATGCGTGTAGCGCTCTCCTTATCTAATCGTGAAATTTACAACTAAGTATAACTCCAAAAATACAATAGATATTTCTAAATTTAAAAGAAGTGTTTCTTTATAAAGAAACTGTACAAAAAGCAAACAAAAAATAACCCTTTTTTTAACTTACTGTGCCATGAGTGTTAAGAGGAAACACTAGGGCCGTTTTTCCATACAAACGTATTCCCCTGTTTCCTCCCTGGATAATGCCAGTAGAGAAATATATTTTTTTTCCAAAAACCTATGATCACTATTTGCATGTCCCTATGTTTTCCTTTTCTTTCTAAATTAATAATTAAAGAAGTTATGAACCTTCAAAAACCTAAAAAAATGACCAGAATTTCCGCTGTGTTCAAACATCCAGAAAACAAATTTAACTAAATTAAATAAAAAAAGGAAAACGTAGAAACACGGCCAAAGCTTTTCTTTAATTTTTGATGAAAAAAGTAGTTAAATCGGTCAAGTTTTGGAGAAGAAATCAGGGGACTACGAAACGTTGATTTTATAGTATTTTCGGTTCAAGTTGCAGTTGTCTCTATCGCGCTCTGCGGGGATGTTCGGGCATTGCGCGACAGCAATAGATTTTACAAATACCTACCTATTTTTCAATTCTCTCGCTCTTAGTGTTTCCTCTTAATGGTTAAACAAATTATACCCAGAATAAATACAAAATGTTTAAATAATCAACTTTCATGAGTTATTTTTATAATTACCATTACCTGATTAGATCATATATGCATTTGAACACAACCTACACATTTTTTTATGTCCGTATTTAATGAAAGTTCTAAGAATAAAATCGTTGACCATGACAAGATTATTTGTTTGTCCCAAAATATAGTAGCTCCATCCGTAAATAGAACTTGGCATATAATTATGTCAGACCGTTCTTATTTCCCTTCAAGGTAACGGCAAAAATAGAAAAGAAGGGTCCATGACAAACAAAACTTCACTTGATTTAAGATTTATTTGTTGGAACATTTGTCATACAGCGCTGTCTGGTTAAAAACTAAGGTTACGTGGCAATATTCTTTTAGAAATGAACATGTTTCGGGTCACAAGTGTCACAACGTTTCCAAACGGGAGACACCGGCTCGAGTTTACCACTTCCGAGGAACAGTGGCTAAGCCGCTCGGGTATAAAACCCGGAGGTCGTGGGTACGATTCCCGCCTTTGGTCTGGTTGGTGGCTTTTTCAGAGTCCGACTGGCTAGCTACCACAGGTGAAATCTGCCGCCATAACAGCTCTGACTGTGTTCCGGCAGTATTAATGTGGGAGCCAGTACACTTGAAATCAAAGGATCGAAGATCAGATGAGCCTACAATCTGGCAGCACATTTAGCAACGCTTCCTGGTGAAGTGTCTCTTAATGGAATAGGCCGCAATAACCACTTACCATCGGGTTGGCTGCGTGCCTGTATGCCAACTTAACCCGGATTTAAAAAAAATCACTCAAATTAACACAATTGATCCCCCGTACATAAATTCAGATCGTTTTTTTTTTACGATGCGTATACTTATGGCTTTTTTGAGATTCCACTAGGTACTACATATACGTTAAAGCAATGAGGGAATACCGCTGAATTTGGGGGTAAGTCTTTGGGCTGGCCCACATCCATCTTAGGCCTAGGAGTATAGCAGTTAAGTTAAAGAAATACCGGGTAATTTAACTAACATATTTAAAAAGCCTCTCTTGAAATAGCTTGTTTTCGCACCGCCAACTATGATGAACAGTATCTATTCACGACCATGTTTACCTTTTAATACGAATATCTATTATCAGAAATAACCTACTATAGATGTCATGTGAGTCATCGATATATTGTTTTATTCGCTTGAATTTCTCACTTACCACCAATTATTTATATAAACACCAAATATAGTGTTTTATTTACTTTTAAACTGACGAAGTTGTATACAAAGTTTCACCTTTTACTACAAATTAGTTTCACCTTTTACCCATTAAAAATTTAATCCGTCTGTTTCCTTAACTATGTATATTATAAAAGAAATTATGGTGGCAAATAGTAAATAACAGCTTGACCAATGCACAATGCGAAAATATATATATATATATATAATTTTTATGAACTTAAAAACAAAGTAAAATGGTTCAAAGATATTATTAGAATCATCTGTTTTTTATGTTTTTGAGCCGCGGTAGCCGAAGTTATATGTATAAAACCTTCTTTATGGATAAAAATCTAAAAAAAATATACTCCAGGTAGTGTTTTTGTTTGAATATAACTAATTTTTTGTTCGGAGGAGAATGCGTTTATCCACCATAACCGCAGGCTAGTGTGGGACTCGAGACTAAATCGTCCACTACCCACTGAACTCCCACGGTTTTCCCTTCACACCCCATTGGGACGAGTCGGTGCCAGCCTTGTGGCTATTGACCAGCGAAATATAACATAAATTACTAGTATATATACGCCGTATACCCCGAACATACATTGTAGAACAATGTACTACTTGTATGCGAAAATTGCATTCTACAAGATAAGGTAAAGTGTAAATTATATTTTGTACGCTCTCCATCATAAATCCTTTTTTTTCAAGTGAAGTGTATACAAAATGTTCGTGAAATTCTCTGATAACTGCAGAATCTAGTTTTACTGAGTATTTCGTATTATATTTGGATTTCAATCAGTTTTGATAGCATTGTAGGTAATTAAATGAACAGTCTGTGTGTACGGGTCGTGGGGCGTTTCGCCCCACGAGTTATTCGACCCGCGGGGCGAAACGCCCAAGAGCTCTTTTTGAATGGGGCCATTCGGCCCGCAGTGGTTACAGCGGGGCGAATCGCCCAAGTCATTTTTGAAATGGGTCGATTCGGACCACGGAGCGAAGCAACCCAATGCGCATTTTTTATGCCCAGCTTGACTCATATAAAAAATTTTAGGATTCCATTTATTTGTACAAACGAGTAGAAAAGTGGTTAGTGAAAATAAAAGATTCCGATAAAAATAAATTCCGGTAATAATCAAATTTATTTAAAAATATATACAATTTAGAGGTGGCATAATTACAGATTCAGTACTAAACCGTCTTACTCACGGAATAGAAAAAAAATCTATTCTGTGGTCTTACTATAAAAAATATAAATTATTATTGAGCAAAAATGATGCCAATACCTAACTTGTTTTTGACAAGTGCACCGAGTGTATTATTTTTACTCAACATAATGTTATCTTTTGACGTAATAAGGCAATTGTTTAAAATCACAGTTTGATCACCCTTAATATTATGTCTTTTTCTTACAACCATTCTTGCTAATCACGGGTTTTGATGTACACTAAATATATTATTTAGATGTGGATAATCACAGATTAAGTACTAACCGTCTTCCTAAAAAAGATAAATATTATTGAGCAAAAATAATGCTAATAATAATACCTACTTGTTTTTGACAAGTACAACAAGAGTGTGATATTTTTACTCGGCATAATATGTTATCTTTTGACGTAATAAGGCAATATTGGTTTAAAATTACATTTTGATCACCCTTAATACATAGGTATAATATATATTTTCATACAAATTACTTTTGCTAATCACAGGTAATGATGTAGGTACATTATTATTTACTTATAACTAGGTAATTATGCAAAATCACATCCGTAAAATTATAACTTTTTGCACTTATTTTACATAATATTTTTACATACAATAATAATGCAGTGCAATAACACAAAAATGTACTCAATTGGCTTATGACATTTCTAACTTATAAATTATTTCGTTTGCTCTGTTATTTTGTGCACGGCTGTACTTTTAGAGATATGTAATAAAACTATATATTTTCGATCAAAATCATCCATCAAATAAGAGAGCTCTTTTATGCCCCACTGCGGTGCGAATCGACCCATTTCAAAAAGTTATTGGGCGTTTCGGTCCGCGGGGCGAAAGTGCCACTTCAAAAAGGGTCCTTGGGCGATTCGCCCCGCGGGTCGAATAGCGCGTGGGGCGAAACGCCCCACGACCCGTGTGTACAATGATGATTAATGGGGTAAATATTTGGCAAAACCTCGATAAGTTAATATCATCAAAACTATACAACTAGGTATTTGTTTTTCGAAGCTAAATATTAGTTCGTAATTTCTAGCAGTGGACTGCGACAGAGGTGGTTATAATGATGAAACTGGCTCTTTGGCCTCGGCCTCGAATTTCGCGGCAGCGGGAGCGGCGGCGCATGCAGGCGCTCCCGCTGCCGCCCCGCAGTTTTCGAGAACGGGTCTATAGGATTCTATGCACAACATCTCACTGCTTCCGCCCCGCTGCCGCTGCCGCCCCGCTGCCCTCGAAATTCGAGGCTTTACACTTGTTTTTTTTGTTTTCAGGCAGATGAAACAGATGGGAAGCGGCTCACGATAATACCAATGTCACGGCTCGTTGCTGAGGGTCAATACACGTGCGAAGTGTCTGCCGATGCGCCTTCGTTCATCACGGCACAGGTCCACACATACATGTATGTTGTCGGTGAGTATCTGTCATTACCATGTAACGTGTAACGAAAACCAAACGCATTCTGAGATGGAATCTCAGTCGAATGCGTTTGGTTCTCCACCTAGATGGATGGTCTTCCACTGTGCGTTTTTCCCGAAACTTTTTACCTTGAACTACTGTTTTGTGGAACAATCTCACTGCAGCAGTATTTCCTAACGGTTACGAATTGAAGACCTTCAAGAAACGAGCGTACTCTCTCTTAAAAGGCCGGCAACGCATCAGCGATTCCTCTGGTGTCGCAGATGTCCATGGGCGGCTCATTATCGATGCATTGCTCCGATGAGACGTGAAAGAAGACCAAACAAAAACACTTCAACAACAAACAATAAAAAGACAGAATGTGGTGACCTTATTTATGAACCCTCTCCCCCCTTCCCTGTATGCTCTATATCCATAGATGTTCACCACTTTATGAGTCCTGGCTGATTGATAATAAAATAAAACTTGATCGATGACACGTATAACTTTGTTTATGAAACAAGCGGTAATAAAAGCCTGGTAGTATAATTTTTTTATGTCTTACTGAATTTTCTGTATCTGAGTCACTGCTGACGGAAGCAAACTGCTAATAAGAAATATGAATATAAATTGTATTTGTTTCTATTTATCCCCATATGTCTTATTAATCGTATCGTAAAAACACAATAATTTTTATATCTTTTCCTTACGCTTCCATGGTCTAGAGGTATAGGTATCGGGCATGGTCAGTAGACAGTGGACCTGACCTGGGAATTGAACCTAGGTCCTATCACGGCCGGGTACCTACGTAAACCGCTCGATCAACAAAGCGTTACCTCTTGTATTTTTTTTTTCTTTTATTCGTTTTTAATTTGTTCGTTAATTCTTGTAAAATGGTTTATTGTAAACAAATTATGTTGATGTCATTGTTCCCTCCAGATCTGCCAAAATTGGGTCCATCAATGTTCGGGCTCAAGAGACGATACAGGCCTGGCCTCAAGCTGAAGGTTGAATGCATCAGCAAGGAATCAATGCCAGCCTCCAACCTCTCGTTTTTCATCAACAGTGAACCAGTAAGTGACATTTGAACTCATTCAAATTCGATAGACACAAAATTTCTTAGACAGTTGAGATGTGCCAAGCGGCTTCGCTTGCGTACAATTTAGGATCACCGATAGATAGTACTATTTTTGGTATAAAACGATAACTTTTGTTTTTCTATAACCTTAATTTTTGACAAAAACAATAAGTTTTCTCCTCAAATTGTTGAGTACCTACGTAATGTAAAAACGTATAAACGTCGCACGATATATTCTTATAACTCACACACATTGCCAACAAATAACAACTCTTCCTCATGAATAATATAAACAGCTACAAATGATCACACATTAGCTTAGACCGTTTTGTATTCGCGGAGTAAATGGCATAGTAACGCGAGCTCGATGCGCTGTATTGCCAATCTATGCGCAAACGCTACTTATGCATCGCTGACGGCGCTGTGGATGCGCTGGTAATGGGACGGCTTGACAGACATGCATCTCGCGCATTAGCATATTCATACCTAATGTGATTCACTTTTAGCTATTCGCCAGGCGTGCTCGTAGCTCCTAAACTGCACGTTAGCGTCTTGCAGCTTAATGATCACTAACGAAAGTTATGATATTATTTTACTAACACAAAATAAATCTTTGTTACTTCTTAACTGCTAATGAGGCCTGTCAAAATCAGCCCAAAAAGACAAAATTATTTACATTTCGAAAATACGACTTCTTATTTATCAAAACAGATATTATGTTATACGGACCTCACTTTAAAGTATAACACCTGCATAAGAATTTAATCAAAATGTAAGCCAGTCATAACAAATCCCTTATATTTCCCAAAACTAGAACTGCGCTGCAAATTCACACATTAGCATAGTAAGACAGTTTTGAATTTCGCTTGGCGTACTGGCTGTGTTCTGGCAATAGTAATGTGTGAGCCAGTACACTTGAAATCAGAGGCTCGAAGATCAGATGAGTCTACAGTCTGGCAGCACATTGAGGGACGTTTCCAGGTGAAGCGTCCCTCAATGGAAAAGGCCGCAGTGGCTGCTTACCATCAGGTGGGCTGCGTGGCTGTCCGCCAACTGATCTAGTATAAAAAATAAAATAAAAATTTACAATGTCATTGATCGCATGTTCATAACAATAATTCTATTACGACCTTGCTCCTCACGCTTTACTCCTTAGTAAACTCGATAGCGCATTTAATAACTCTGCCCTATGCACCAAAGGCACGAAGTCTATCGAAGTTACATTAGTAATGAACATTTGTGATTGTCCTGTGTTTGAATATTTATTTAAGTATTGCGACACTTTCGTTACCGTAATTGAAGTACGATACTTCGGTCTCAGAATTTTCAGATCAATCAATGTCTGTGTAACACTTTTTTATTAAGGTAATGGTTCATGGTGTAATTATTAAGTTGTCAGCTATTACACCAATGAATTGTGGGTAAAGTGACCGCACGTTACAAACATTTGTGTACATTAAAATATTGTCTTTTTTTTTTATCGGATTGGGTGTATCTATGCATAATATATTATTTACCTACATATTTCAACAAAAACGACAATGTACAAGTAATATTTATCCGTTGTCTGACACCCATAATACAAGATATGCTTAGATTATGTCTGGACAGCGCTGCGTGAATAGTGTCCGTTCCAGATAATATTATGTCTGATCAGAGATAGCCAGATATTTCGCGTATCAAGTATCGTAATCCACCTGTTATTAGGACTTTCTCCGTGACAAGATCGATAATGAAGTTGAATAGCATTGGACGAATATTGAAAATGGCGTTCGGGTGGCTATCGTGCACTCTATCATAATTAGTTTTTACACACCATCCTACTAATCAATTTACCATTGAAAGGCACTAATAAAATTTGGTTAAACCAAATTATAATGAATGTTTTTAACCTGTAGATTTTATTGGAGGCGCTCGTGGCGCATTTGTGACAGTGGTTCGTTAGAGATAACGACAGTCAAGCTACTCACGCCGCGGTCGGTTAATCGATGGGTGACCATTCTGACCACATTTAGTGACATTCATTTCGAGTGTCTCCGTGCTTTGAAAGGCACGTTAGCCGGGACCAACGTCCCGGCTGATATTTACTATATATTAGTAGTCAAGCTTAGTCAGATTTTAGTATTTGTGTTATTTTATTTCTCTATAAAGCCAACAATGTTTATTGAAGATGCTGTTTGCTCCCATTAAATGATTATGAAAATGTATTATTTCCTTTACGTCATTGCAAATTACATTTTATGCAAAAGGTTCTCGAATGAAAAAGATGACTCTTTAAAGCATAAAGGCTTTGACCTAATTTACCAAAGGCACTATAATTTAAAAAATATAATAATCTCTGTTAACAGTAAGTATAAAAAAGATACTACATTCTATTATAAAATATTTAAGATAGTTCGTAAAAGCAATCGATTTTTCAAATCCACTACTACATTTATTAATTTAAATAATAATGAGCTGCGTTGTGGCGTTAAATTGCTCTCCAATTAACTAAAAGTTGTCTATTACTGTGAATCTACATAATATTACGTGATTACCAGAAATGCTATGAATGCACAGGCTCATGCGTCTCTCATGACCTGATGATGATGGTGGCATGGATGAGCATCTCGAGGCTTAGTGAGTAAAACCTTTCTAGGTAAGCCCTAACACCACCCTTCGCTCCCGACAGGTTCACAGTACATAATGTTTTCCCCGAAGGCAAAAATGGTAAGATTTCCCGGTACCGAGCTTTTTAACAACAAAGTTGACATGATGTTTTCGCCACTCATTTCTCTTAGGAATGTATTAGGTGATGGAAAATATGTTTTACCTTCACAAAATTCACGTTCTTTTTCAAGAAAAACCACTGTGTAAAATAAACCAAACAAAAATAAAGTGAGGTACTTTTAAAGGCAATTAATGTTCTCTGCTCTATTCCATGGAACGTTCCGAGGGCTCGCAGTCTAAATGTTTACAAGCACGGTTTACTTTTCAGTCGATCCGATACGAAAATACTGAATTACGCACGACTGCTACTGTAGGCGTCAGTTAATAGATGTAAAAATATCTGACGAGCCATTTGGTGTAATGGTCGAGAAGTCGGCTATTACACCAGAGGTCGCGGGTTTGATCCCCGCACGATACAAACATTTGTGTGCATGAACATGTCTGTTTGTATCGGTCTGGGTGTTTCTATGTACCTATAATATGTATGTACCTATTTACAAAGATAATAATTATAAGTAATGGTTTTCCGTTATCTGGTACAATACAAGCTATACAAGCTAATGCTTGATTTGGGGCTAGATGGGGATGTGAATAATGTCCAGAGATATTTATTTATTTTCTAAACTATCTTCTTTTTCGAGCGTTTACACCACGATGCAGGATTAGACAAATGCTGTTATTAAATTAGAGCGATTGCCATCTGATCTTTGTAACCCTTGACAGTGGAACAAGACAATTGGATTATATAGCACAGCTAATTAGCTGTACAGATTTCCTCACGATGTTTTCCGGCACTGTCAAGCTAGTGGTAAATACGCACAGATAAAAACCTATAGGAGCACGCCAAGATTCGCACCACTGACCTCACGCGACGTTTGAAACAACTCGACAACAACAGAACTACTTTTTCCTTACCTGAAATGACCTGTTTTATTATTTTGATGTTATTTCCTCTGTAAATAATGCCGCAACTTTTCGTGGAAACAAACATTTTTTAGGTTTTCCGGGTTGTTTAAGCAATATTGCCTATTTTAGACGTACTGACGAAGAGTGGAAGTCTCGTTTGGTACAGGTCGTGTTGAAACGACTTATTTTAAGAGCCTGGATTTACCAGGTTTTTTTCGCGTCTCGAAAATTCAAAAACTCGAAAAATTAAGTTTGTGGTTATTGATTATATTCTTGGTCTTCAATGCTTTTTTGTCAGGTTGCATGTCGTCATCCTGAATAGCAATATATAATCACTATATACATTATTCCTTTGTTGAGTTTGTTGACAGCGGTGTGTTAGATAGCTGCTCTCCCTTCTATTTTTTAAAAGAAAAAGACATCGTCAGTGTTTTCTGACAGATAAATTATCCCGAACTTATTTGTCAGTAGCAAAACTGGCTTTTTAAACTATCAACTAATATTGACGTGTAACATTGCGATCGTTCGATCGAGCCACCGTTGCGATCTGCGATCAAAGTTCCGTAAGTTTTACGCCACAGTCAGGGAAAATATCGCAATAGTGATCTCAACAGTAAAAAGAACTTGACAAGAATAATGTCTTACAAACGTTGGTATTTACCTCGTCCGTCCAAGCGAGAGGGCTTTCACGCGAGATCGGAGATAACGGTAATCCGCCGCTGCATATTGAGATAAGACGTCCATCCAACTCAGTTACCGTAACAACCTGTATCTCTTGATGTTGCTTTGTGTTTCATACTGAATTAATATAATTATTAACTCATTTGTGGACAAATTCAAATGGCTCCGGAATTTACGGGTTGGATTTTACTTTGTCAGTAGAAGGAATTTAAAGGAAGTTTTACTTTTATATTTTTTTATGTCAGAGGCGGCAAACGAGCCAGCGGGTCGCCTGATGGTAAGCAATCACCGCTGCCCATGGACAACTGAAACACCAGATGGATCGCTGATGGGTTGTCGGCATATGGGGGTATGGGGGTGTATGCCTCCCGCACTCTCACAAACCAGACGAAACACAATAGTAGTCACTTTTATTTCACGCTGGTGTAATGTGAGAGAGTGGTACTTCCTCGGACGAACCAGCCCAATCGTACTGTAAAACTGCATGGCTCTACCGCTACAAAAACTTTTACTTTTACTTTTTTTCATACTAAAAAAGGTAATAAAAGATAAAGTCACCATCAATCTTCGAAGTTTGCTTGGTAAAAAAATAAAACCTCAAGCCCTAGGAGCCGAGGAAAGCCAAATAAGATGTTTTGTGTGGAACCGAATAAAAGTTCACATCTGTAAATTCTAAGTAGGTTTTTTATACCTAAATGTAAATTTGACGACCAAATGGTGTAATGATTGGGACATCACCTATTACTCCATAGTTCGTGGGTTTGATACCCGCCGGTACAAACCTTTGTATGTATTACCACAGATTACTTTAATAGTTACAACGCATTACTACCTGTTGGTTTTGGTCTGGGACTCTGGGTGTTCCTATTTAAATAAAAAAACTACTTTGATACTAGACATCTAGACTATGTACACAGAACTACCGTTTTAACAGAGATAAAAGTAGGAAATTACTTTCGCCTACTCCATACCACTTTACTATAAATAAATGTCAATCAGTTTTAATTTACATTTATTTCAAACAATAGGTCACTGTGTTCATTGAACACTACTAGAGTGAAGGAACTAAGTCAACGAAAAACATCGTATATATCATCACAAGGTTAATTGTTGATCAATTTCCGTATCTATTTCAATTTTTTTTCTATGTGGCGGCATATTACATTTCCTCTGATATCGATGAGTGAAATTATGACAGACACAATATTATTATCTCATACTTGTGAATACAGGTGCCACCTTGGGGACTGGTCGGTTCGATCATATTCTTAAATGATATTATTATTCTACGCCGACACAAACAATTCTATGAATTCGTAGAAGTATTTATAATTGTTGCCGATTGAAAAGGGGTAGTCGCGTCTGATCCCGGTATCCGTCCTTAGTCGCAACGGATACCGATCGATAGTCGCTTCGAATACCGGGATCGGTTGCACCCCAAAAAATAATTAAAATTTTGTGCAACCGATACCGGGATCAGACGCGACTACAAAAATAAATATATTTAAGTTCTATCTGATCCCACAGGGTGTTTGCATTTGGGACCTTGTTAATTATGAATGAATATTTTGACGTTTCTTACTTCTAGATGTATCTGGGGGCACGGCAGTGCCCCCGCCAAGTCGAGCGCGAAGCAAACACTGCCGTACCATCCTTTACTGGGACCATTTCGCCGCATTTTCAGGCCCAACCAAACTATTAGAGATCGACATATACCGCCTTTACAAAAAATACTCAACTTAGTGAGCCGCTTCATTTGGTGGTGGTGGGGGGATGGGAGGGAAAGGGGGATGGTAGGGGTAGGGGGAGGGGGGAAGGGGAGGGTGAAGGGAGATGGAAGGGGGGACGGGAGGGGTAACTGGGGGGGTGGGGATAGTATATGGGAGGGGGAGTGGGGGGGATGGGAGGGGGAAGGGGGATGGGAGGGGCGATGGGAGAAGATAGAAGAAAGAAACGTCAAAATATTCATTCATAATTAACAAGGTCCCAAATGCAAACACCCTGTGGGATCAGATAGAACTTAA
This sequence comes from Mecyna flavalis, assembly GCA_949319885.1. Classification (NCBI taxonomy): domain Eukaryota; kingdom Metazoa; phylum Arthropoda; class Insecta; order Lepidoptera; family Crambidae; genus Mecyna; species Mecyna flavalis. Next base: position 10,749,270 of record OX439434.1, on the reverse strand, counting down.
ATATATTTATTTTTGTAGTCGCGTCTGATCCCGGTATCCATTGCACAAAATTTTAATTATTTTTTGGGTTGCAACCGATCCCGGTATTCGAAGCGACTATCGATCGGTATCCGTTGCGACTCAGGACGGATACCGGGATCAGACGCGACTACCCCATTGAAAAGAGTACTACCTATAAATTTTCTTGCCGCTTCTTCTCAAAATCCGGTTGTAGAATCTGAACAAAATCAAAATATTCTTTATTCAAGTATGTATGAATCTTACTATCTTATCTTACTTATTATTACTTATTTACTTATCTTACTAATATTATAAATGCGAAAGTCTGGATGTTTGGATGTTTAGATGTTTTGTTCCTCAATCACGCTTAAACGGCTAAACGGATTTAGATGAAATTTGGCACATGTATAGTTTATAACCCGGATTAGGACATAGGCTATAAAATTCCTACGGGAAACGTCTCATTGTCGCGGGAATAACAATTTTGAAAATACTGAACCGATTTGAATAATTCTTTCACCGTTGGAAAGCTACACTATCCCCGGTGAACATAGGGTACTTTTGATCCCGGAAATATGAGGAGAAGGGGGGATATTTGAAAAAAGAGATTACGTGCGGGTGAAACCGCGGGCGAAAGGCTAGTAAAGAATATTTTGATTTTGTCATAAAAGTTAATCAATACACCAATACGGCGGTTTAACCAACATATAATTTGTTGGCAATTTTATTCGCCCAAGTTTCCGGGTAGTCCGGGTAGCCATAGAGCTAGCTATAGCATCGACAATTACGGATAGGGCTTTTAATTAAATGGATTAAAGAGGGAATGGCTAATTACAGGATTTGACGGTGGATACGACAGTCACACTCCATTGTATTTGTGGCATTATTACGTTATGCGTCGGCCAATTTAATAAGTACTTATGTGTTCATATAATTTTCTGCGTCCTTTGTCTTTAAATATTGTATATTAATAATTAGTGTTACCTGCGTGATGGAAGAGTACCTACGTGAATGATAAAGCTAAAATATGCTCGATGTTACACTGTTTCAACTGAAATATTGTACGAAGCAAGAGTAAGTTCATACGTTTATTTTGCTTTTGTTTGATTTAAGAATACTCTATGACAAATAACACAGTATATTTTATTCTATAAACATTTTCCGTTATGATATAAAGTACTAACAAAAAAATAGCTACCTTATTTATTTAGCTAGCTAAACCTGCAGCCGTGTGTGGGACTCGAGACTAAAGCGTCCACTACCCACGAAACTCCCCCGGTTCCCCTTCACACCCGATTGGGACGAGCCGGTGCCAGCGTTAGCTATTGACCAGCCCATCCCGGGGTACCCCGACTTGAGAGGCCTCAAGTCGAGGTGGGCGCCTAGGGAGGGCCACCCGAGAAACAAGGTGACTGACCCGGAGTCAGATTTGGCTCGGGCGACCTGTGCATTCCTTAAGAAGATACCTATTCACCAGTCACTTAGAGTTTTATCTATGCAAATGGTGTAGTAAAATTGCTTTAACATAAAAACAACTAAACTACTTTTAGATGCTAACTTATTATTGTAGGTGCTAGCCTACTATTCTCATTAAAAAATATGTCATCATCGCCAGAGCCTCATTCGCTATTCGGTAGGATTCACCGCGGGCAGGAGAGGTTTGCTTGTAGTGAAAGGATGATGGCTCAGTCCCTCACATCCCATGGAAGGTTATATTTAATTTATGAGATCATAGTACCTAATAATATTCTATACTAATATTATAAAGAGGAAAGATTTGATTGTTTGTTTGTTTGTATTTAATAGGCTTCAAACTACTGAACCGATTTGAATAATTCTTTCACTGTTAGAAAGCTACATTATCCCTGGATGACATGGAGTACTTTTGATCCCGAAAATGTGGGGGGGAAGGGGGATATTTGAAAAAAGAATTACGCGCCGGTAAAACCGCAGACTTCTGAACCGATTTGAATAATTCTTTCACTGTTAGAAAGCTACATTATCCCTGGATGACATGGAGTACTTTTGATCCCGAAAATGTGGGGGGAAGGGGGATATTTGAAAAAAGAATTACGCGCCGGTAAAACCGCTAGCTACAAAAAATATAAAAGAAAGGCTAGTCCCTAATAAATTAAAAACGAAAATAATACTTCTAGCACTTCATTTATTTTAGGGCTGCTCATTAAATATTAACCCTGTCAAATTAATAACAGAATGGCTTCTATTTGTCATTCCAATTCCTTCTTGTTAGAAAGCAAATTGAATTTACTAGTAATAAATTTAAGGGGGGGTGGGAGTACATAAAAGAGGTATAAACCGACAAACTTATCTGTTCCGGTGGCGGCGTCGCTACTGTCTATTTAGAACTGTCATTAAATATCGTTTTTGCATTGTATTTCACGTAGTTCCAATTTTGGCCACCGGAACAGATAAGTTTGTAGGTCTGTATTATGCGACGTCCAAATATGGCGCCGCGCTCGCACATTTCGTAGTTTTTTAAACATAGTAAACGAGACACTAATTTTATCAAGTCAAACTCTGCGAATTTATCTGTAAATATTTAGTGGCTATAATTGAGTGAAAATTCAAATGTTAATTGGCAGGAGCTTAGACATAAAATACGAAAATCGTTAAAAAAAGGGGTAACTTTGGGATTTTTTTCTATCGAGTGAAGTTTATAAAAACATGTAATTGAATGCGATTTTATATTTATATTTATATTTATAAAAACTTTATTGACCACACAAGTTGGGTACAAAAGGCGGACTTAACGCTAAAAGCATTCTCTACCAGTCAACCTTTGGGAAAAACGAAATGCTTAAATGCGGCAAAGAGCTAACTTAAAAAAAACCTAAAAGATAGATACACAATTTTACCAAAACAAGATTATTAAATATAACAAACATACACAAATACTAACTTATATTATTAATAATTATATATATACATATATACATACATATTGATGATGATGTCCTAAATAATGATTCAAATTATGAAAAGTGAAAACCTAGATGAAAATAAATACCACGTCAGGCTTTTAACAGGAAATCACGAACCTGCCTTTTAAACGCAAACTTATTTGGAGCTTTCCTAATACTGACAGGGAGACTATTCCAGAGACGTGTAGCATTAAGAGTAAAAGAGTCGGACATGAAGCCCGTATGATAAAGGGGAGTAGTGAGCGCCAATGAGCTAGCTGATCGAAGTTGACGGTCATGGGAATCACAAAGAAATTTAAACTTACTTTTTAAATAATCAGGAGATTTGGGATTGAAAAGAATGGAAAAGAGTGAGCAGAGCAATCTAAGCTGTCTGCGCTGACGTATTGTGAGCCAGTTAAGTTGAGACCGGTAAGAAGAGACGTGATCAAATTTACGGAGACAAAAAACGAAACGAATACAATTATTTAAGAGACGGTCCAACTTATTCAAAAGGTCTTCATTAAGATCAGGATAACAGACATCAGCATAATCAATGAGAGGAAAAATAAGGGAAGTGACAAGCAACACCTTCGTATTGGTGGGTAAGAAATTCCTGAATCGATTTAAGAATCGTAACGAAGATATGACACGACGACTAACCTCAGCGATCTGCGAGGTCCAGCTAAGCGTAGAGTCAATGAAGAGTCCAAGATTTTTAACGCTTGGGCTAAATGGGATAGGAGAGTTCCCAAACATGACAGGTGAGAGCGAACCAACCGCAATCTTGGCCATCTGCTTAGTACTACCCACAACAATTGCTTGACATTTATTAGGATTGACAGGTATCCCAAACTTAACAGACCATTCACTAATGATCTGTAAATCTCTATTCAGTAACGCAATTGCCGAATTGGCACTCCCAGCTGACGTCTGCGTGTAAATTTGCAAATCATCAGCGTAGAAATGGTAAGAACAGCCAAGCGAGAAAGAAAGGTAATTTATAAAAATGGAAAATAGTAGTGGAGATAAGATTCCACCCTGCGGAACACCAGCAGATAAAACATTCCACTGTGACACATTGCGCCCAGCACGAACTGCTTGCTGGCGACCGCGCAGATATGAGGAAAACCAATCCTGCGAAGATGACGAGAACTGCAAAGACCTCAGGATGGCAAGTAAAATGTCATGATCAACCACGTTAAAAGCGTTAGAGAAATCTATAAGTACTATTATGGTGACCAGTTGACTCTCCATGCCAAGCCTAATATCCTCAGTGACCTTGAGCAGAGCAGTAGAAGTACTGTGACCTGGGCGGAACCCAGACTGAAAAGGAGTAACAAGGGAGTGGGAGTAAATAAAAGAGGAGACTTGTTTATGTGCGACAGCTTCAAGGACTTTGGAAAGGAAGGGAAGGATGGAAATGGGTCTGAAGTTTTTAAGCTCCTTGGGAGAGGAAATTTTTGGCAAGGGAATAACAAATGCTTTACGCCAACAATCAGGGAAATCACCAGCAAGCAGGGAGAAGTTAACAATGTGTAGGATAACAGGCAGGATATAGTCGATCACAGCAACAATCATCTCTCTACTAACATCGTCGCAGCCAACAGCTTTGGATTTAATTGATTGTATAATCTTCAGTATCTCGTCACACGTCACAGGAGAAAATGTAAACGAATCAGAAGAAGGAAGGCTTTTGGAAGTTATATATCTAATGGTCTCAGACTTGGTGGCAGGGACCATAGGGGAAGTAGCGGAAAAGTGATTGTTTAGTTCATCAAGAGTGAAAGAGTATGAGTGTGGCTGAGCAGAACCCTTGCCCAAACCAAGAGAACGAAGAAACTTCCATATATTAGCCGAAGAGCAGTTGGAAACATTATTATGAAAGTATTGTCGCTTAGCAGTCCTTACCATTCGGTTACATCGGTTTCGTGAGATCTTGTACAAATTCCAGTTCGCATCTGACCTATCACGCTTGAAAACACGAAAAGCCCGATCCCGACGTGTCATAGCCATCCGGATGCCTCTGCTGATCCAAGGTGCAGGAGGGCGCTTCACTCTGACAGCCTTCAACGGCGCATGAACATCATACAGCTTGAGTAAACTTATATTAAAATTGGAGACTTTCTCATCCACTGTTGATGCATCAAACACCGCAGAAAAGTCAATTTCAGCGGCATCCTCCTTAAGCCGGTCTAAGTTTAGGCGCGCAAAATTACGCATCCATACCACAGCAGGTTTGTCTCTCGGAGGCTTCAGCCTGTACTGGAGGAAAATCAGGTCATGTTTAGAGAAGCCAGGAGCAAGGAACTGACCATGGTTGGTGACGTGATCGGGAGAAGTAATAATTAAATCAAGCCATGTGTCCTGGGAAGCAGGGTTGCGATGAGTAGGCGCTAGTGGCAAAACGGATAAGTTTACGGACTTGACAATATTAAGTAATCTAAGGGAATGAGCAGTGCTAGTAACAGTTAAATCGGTATTAAAATCTCCCATAATAATGTGATGCCTGTAGTCCGCGCACAGCGGTTCGAGAACAGTCTCAAGTTGAGCGAAGTAATCAATGGAAGGTGGACAATATACAACTCCAAGAATAGCTTTAACCCCCCTGACAGTTATTTCCAAAAATAAATACTCAGCAGATGCAGAATACACAGATGGCGATACTGACAACACCTTATACGGTATGTCACAACGCAGGTAAATAGCCACGCCCCCACCACCCTTCCCAATACGATCATTACGCAGCAAAGTGAATCCTGGAAGGGAGTAAGTGGAAGACGAAAGGCACGGCTTGAGCCAGCTTTCAGAACATAAGATCGCATGTGCGGGCGTGGGAGAAAAGGTATCAAGCAGATCAGTGTAGTGAGAAGGTATGCTTTGAGCGTTAATGTGACACACGTTAAAAGAATGAGGTGAATCGTGCAAGACATTACTTAATTGAATCCCTAATGTTTCTGGATCTGAGAGCGAGCCAGACGTAGAGGGAAAACTTGAATCACAAGCAGAGTAAAAGGAATCATCATCAGACATCGACATATAAATATATAGTAAATAAATATAAACTAAAAATAAATCAATAATAATAATGATTTTAACTAGATCAGATCCTTAACTGATACATATATTTTTTTTAGAATTGAAAACACTGATTTGTATGTCTCAGGTGGCTTTTAAAAACCATACGCGCGGCATCTGCGGAACTACACAGCCTTAAGACAGATTTACGATTGACACAATAAGGGCTTAGCAATACAATACTCAATACAATACATTCAGAGATGCAGGACATTTATTTTGAGGAAAAGAGGCTTTTGATCGTTCAAGTGTTTTGTTAAAATCCTTTCCAAAGAGCTTATACCCCAATTTAGAGGCCATACGTCGATTAAATTGAAGACAAAATTTGTGTCAACCTTTGACCTTTTGCCACGGAATTAATCAGCATTATCTTAATTAACATTAGGTGCTGGAATTAAAAATATTATGTGACCTAAATATAAAAGTTTTATGATCTTTTGCCATACAACATTTTTATCGTGGGGTTTGTCTAAACAAACAAATATTTTTTTACTACTATTCAATTTAACATTCACCAGCATTTGAAGAATACCTATAAACTAACTCTAAGGTGGTTTAAGAACAGAGTAACCTAACCACTGTTCTACGAATAAAGAAATATCATCAGATAAAAAGCAAAAGATGGAAAATACAGTATACAATAGCGTCTTAGTCTTCAGTCATCAGTGTGTTCTCATTAGAAGTTTCACCGCCCTGCTCCTATAGGGCAGTAATAAAGGTACCTCAAATGGCACTTAAGAACTCCACAAGCAACTGCCCCAATTAATGCTTATAGTTCATATGAAAAAAAAAACATAATTATCTAAAACACACTGTGTTTTATTAGTTTGTTAGGTTGGTAGAACAAACCAGCGACTAGCAAATGACAGCGCCCGGCGCGCGAACATTTGAAACCGATGGGAGTTTTGTCAATCTTTTTAAAATGTTCGCGCGCCGGGCGCTGTGACTGTATGCAGAAATTGTTGATTTACTTGATATTTTATTATGTAAAGGTGTGAATGTTATTTAATGTGTTTATTGCTTAATAGTAACAGGTTAATTTAAAGTGGACAACTAAAGCAACAAGTTGTTTATTTTTTTTTATTTGATTTTTTAGTTTTAATTACCCAATTTCATTCCACTTGTATTTTCCCTCGCATACAGTTCGAACACAGTAGAATATAATTTAAATTATATATTTTTAACTTGTAGACCATTTAATAATGACTTTATTGATACCAAATGACTGGTATTTGCATACAGGAAGGATTTAAAATAATTTTTTAAAAAAATTAAAAATCAAAAAATAATCAAAATGGCGGCCATTTTGTTTTTCCTAATCAAAATTAAGGAAAATGGTCGCCATGATGTCATCAATTGAGGGGTTAAACTGTTTCTTGTCAAAAAGACTGGCGTACAATTTATTCAAAGCTTTTAGTTATTAAAAAGTTTTACTTATTCTTAAACATAGTGGATTTTAATTATAAAAGACTCTTCCGCCCGCGGTTTCACCCGCGCGACATTTCTTTTTTTCAAATATCACCCCTTTCCCCCACATTTTCGGGATCAAAGAACCCTGTGTTACCCCGGGAGTGTATAGCTTTCCAACAGTGCAAGAATTATTCAAATTCATTCAGTAGTCTCGGAATCCATTCAATACAAACAAACAAATCTTTCCTCTTTATAATATTGGTTTATATAGTTGATTCTTTTTCTTTAAGATTGTTGATTCTTATTCTTAAAAAAAATTGGCTTTTATTTAAAACGATACTTAGTAGATTACCATTCTTAAAAAAATCTTATCCCCTTGAGTTTTCAGTCCGCTGAAAAAAGGGAAAAATGTCTAAAAGATGAATTTTGAATCTAAAACAAAGGAGTCAAGTTTAGGTATCAAAATATCAGATAAAATTATTACATAAACTTGTAAAAGCCCTGCGAGTCCCAAATAGGAACTGAAGCTTAGCCTGATTTAATTAGTTCAAATTAATGCACTTTTATGGTCATCATCATTATTATTCTGCTGGCACAATTCTACATTCACTTCTTTCATGCCTATATCATACACATCCATCTCTTTTTCAGCCTTTCTCTGCTTACATTTCCGTCATTCTGCCATTGCTTCCTCTAGACGCTACATATTTTTCCTTCCACTCGCTTCTGTTAGCCGTTAATTCTCATCAATACCTTTCAAAAATACTTTACAATGATAAATATAAGTAATTTCTACGTAATCATGAATTTTTTTCTGAAGTTTTCAAAACAAGAGACGTATTATTTTCGGCGAAAGCTTTGTCAGAAAGATTTGAGTACATTAATTTCTTTTCAAACAAACCTACATATTGTTTTCCAATTTCTTCGTGCGAGTTGAACACTCTCATAAATCTAGTTAATCATATAAATGTAAATTAGCAAGACTTTCTTCAAAGTTAATAAAGTTATGAGCTTGCATTAATGACAGGTAGGACCAATTTTACACCTTCATAACTCTACTTCCAATTAAGGAGCGTAAATGAAAATTAGACATGTTAATTAAGTTTAATACTTGCGTGAACCTGTAACAATCCAAAGTTTAATTGTTTAGGCTCAGGAAGTTGTGTGAATCAGGGATAGTTAGTTATGCTTGTGTTTATGTATCTTGCGCTTATTTGTATTTTCGTTAAAATAAGCTCATTATAATTTACGTGGAATTTGCACATATTAAATTCATATTCATAGGGACAAGTTTAGACTTTAAACCGACGGCTACGATAAGTGTCACGGATTCCATCGCTGAATTTTAGTGAGTGACAATCCCCTGATTATAACGCGACCTACTAGCTACTGTACCACGGCGGCAGGCAAAAGATAATAATATATATTTTGCAACGTAGCAACTATGCTAAGTCACAAAAGATTAAGAAAATGCTTACACCAAATACCCTAAGAAAGAAATCGAAAAGACCTTCGAAAATAATATTGCGTTCGTTCCAACGCTTTCTCATTGTATAAACGAGTCTCAAATCTACATAATTGGTTTTTAAAGGCATGAAAACAAAAAGGATCGAAACACCAAGTAAAGCGAGTAATTAAAATATATTGCGAGTATTTTTGTTGCTGAACCTGGAAATTGGAATTAGCTAAAGTTGATATCGTTTCCGGGAAAAAATATACCTCTTAATTGATAATATTGGGCATTGTTATTGCTACAGTAAGTACGGCGTTCTTTAAATCGTATTGTGTAAAACTATAAAGGATTTATTTGTAGTTTGGATAAAAACAGTTTTTCCAGTTATAGTGATTCACATTTATTTTTAAAGGGTAGAAAAAGGCAGTAGTTAATGTTATTCAAAGTAATTCAGATTTTATCTAGTCAAGGCAGAAAATTAATTCCACCTAGTCTAATCTAGTACGGAAGTACTCATAGCTTAGGACGACCTCACGACCCTACTCCTACATTAATTACAAACAAACTAAACCTAAGATCCATTTCACCGCATAGTAGCGTTCTTACTAATAAAAAAAATAATCGTAGAAATAAAAAAACTGTTTTTAATTTGGTCGTCATCGTTCATGTTAATGCGTCACAAAAATACTTTATTGCGTTTTACCAGTTACCTTAATTTTAATTTTTTATTATTTTTAGTATATTTTTTGATTGACTTAGGTGTTAGTGTGCGGTGAATTGGTACTTAAACTTTCTTCGAATTTCAGTTGCATGCGATCAGCAAAGGATAACAAAAAATGGCATAATATCGCAAGGTTTTACTGGGACCACGTAAGGAAAGTCATTAAGTAAAGGTATTTCCTGGAACATTCTCATATTACCATAATGCTAGTAATTACACTAGGAAATGATTATAATAAGTAATTGTTACTGGTCATTTCCACATTTAACGTTTGACGACATATTAAATATAATTACCTTCGACATAATTTCACTAAAGTGAAATGTTGTGCCGGTTTCATAATACATTAAAGTTCTCCAATAATGGCTTGTGATCACCAATCCACATTTATCAAATTGTGAATAAGCCAGTATGTATTACTGCGGTGATGTCTAGATTATTATGATAAAGGCTTGGCCCTTCTAGGACATTATTTGGCTGACATAAGTGTTTTATTCAATTCAATAATTCCTTTGCCCTGCAGTGGGGCGACATAGGCTGGTACTTTTACTTTAGTATGTTACCAATATTAAATCAACATGTTGGTTAACATATCCCCACGTACTATATCTCTGTCGCAAAGGCTTACGAGATTAAGTTATGTGAGTAATTGCTTCATACGCTTCCGTAAAGATGCTAATTAAAATTTAAGGATTTAATTAAGTGGTTGTATGAGTCCAAAATAGCATCTCCGTCGCTTCTCAAAGATATTTTCCTTTGAAAATGTCAATGGAGACTATTTTGGATACAATAATGCGAATGAAAGAGAATTTCAATAAGATACTTTTGATACATTTTATATACGTAGATATAGTTAGCTATCTTATGTTTTGATAAGTTTATAAAATCTCTTCACAATCAATTATTAACCATGCGAAAGATGACAGCAGTGTTGGGCGTAAGTAATTACTTTTTGTAATTTAATTAATAATGAAACGAAAAGTATTATTCAATAACTTTAATTTCAATTACATGTAATTAATAAAAAATATCCTTGTCTGGATTTTATTAGGCAACCCATCACCGTCACATTCGTTAACAAATTTTAATTCGTAAAAAGTACATTTCGTCCGGTTACTTGATCGGTGAAGGTCGTTCTATATACGGATCCTGTACTAAAATGTGAAAGACCACACACACACCATCAACTATGATGACACCACAATCGGCCCCAGGGGAAAAAAGTTATCGTCTATAATAATTTATTATTTTTATATGAACATAAATAATTAACATAATAAATTTTTTTTTTTTCACTAGGACCAATTTTGTCGACGCCATAATAAAAGTTGAAGGTGTTCATTGGAACTACTTCGTAGGCTAGGCTATGTTCCAAATCTGCACAACATTTTTTTTGGGCCCAGTTTTTTGCATTGTCCTTTAATCATACCGCATACGAGACCTGTCTGAACACTCCACCAGTTATAAAATACATAACACCTCGACATTCCGCCAATCCGCAAGTACTTAAGCCTTATATATTCAACTGTGCTCTGTCATCAGCTAAGGCTAGATGATATTACATTATAGGTGCTTCTCACAATCCGCGTCAGGCTCCTGGGAGCGCTGCTAATGCCTCCTCGTTATGAGGTGCGCGTTAGCTTGCCACATGGAGAATATTAGACGCGACTCTGTAGGAGGATTATTCGCTGTCATTATTTCTGGTTCAATGTTTAATTCATCTGGGCTTTTGGAGGTTAAATTTATAGATTTAAGCATAAATATTCACTTGAAGAGCGAAATTCATATTCAAGTATATCAAAATAAACGAGTCGCCAAAAAATAACTGTGCGCATAACTAGACACTTTAATTAAAATTAGACGACCCAGATTTTGATGTAATGTAGAGCAATCGGGTATTACACCATAGGTCGCGGATAAGATTCTTGCTCGTGTATAATAAATACAATAATATATAATATCATACGATTTAAAAAAAACTTTTACACACACCAAACTGGTGAAGTTGGCGTTTTATAATACCTACTATGGAACAATTCGCTCACTCCTCTGCCAACAAGGTTTAAAAGTTTTAAAAAAAAACATAGCGCATACGACACCTGTCTTAAGGCTCCGCTGCAAAATTGAAAATACATTTCAACTTCACATTTCTAAGCCAAATTCACATTCACATTATACATTTTATTTTATTATTGTCGCCAGAGATATTTAAGAACGACTTGCATTTCAAGGAAATGCGCATTGCCTCTTTAAAGACCGCATAGCATTTGTAGCTCCCCTGGTATTGCAGATGTACTCGTATATGAGCGGTAGTAGTAGTCCAAAACTACTGCACCATATTTTTCTTTGTGGGTTCATTAGAGATCAAATCAGCTATTCAATTTCAAACAAAGACAGTCATTTTCGACTAACAGATGAATTATCTCGATGTCGTCTGTTAATTCAACTTTTTAACATTTTTTTACTACATACATTAGCTGGCAGACACGCAGCCCACCTGAATGTAAGCAGCCACTGTGGTCTATTCCATTTGGAACACTTAACCAGGAATCGTAGCTCAATCTGCTGCTAGACTGTAGGCTCATCGATCTTCGAGCCCAGATTTCAACTGTACTGGCTACCACATTAATATTGCCAGTACACAGACAGAGTTGTTATGGCGGCAGAATTCACCTGTGGGGGTGGAAGGTAGCACGAACTTGTCCTTTGTTTAATAACAAAATTCTTTCTTTTTACATTTACACGTAAAGTTGATTCTTAAGTTGATTGTAACAATTATAATTTCTGACTTGCAAAAACCTTGTGATTTAGGCTCTTTGATACCATAATAGTCTTGACCTAATTATGACATTAAGGTTTAGCCTAGTTGTTTGAATTTTTCCAATATAATGAAATGAATTTGAATTTTATATGCCCTTTTTACATTTTTTTGGTTTTTTTTTTTTGCAGCATGTAAGTTGAGTGGTGGTTAATCAAACCAAAAATTATGTGGATTATGTTTTGATGTAACAAAATGTTTAAAAGGAGCTATGGCAAACAATTGGTACAAGACGTATTTTAAAGGTTTAACTGCATATAAATATTGACCCGTTTCCCGTCTTCTTTAAAAAAAAAACACAACAATGTGTCATCAAATCTATAGGTAAATGCTTTAAGTCTGGATGTTTGTAACTCAATCACGCCTAAACGGCTGGATTTAGATGAATTTGGCACACGTATAGTTTATAGCCCGGATTAGGACATAAGCTATAAAATGCATACGGGAAACGTCTTATTCCCGCATTCGTATATTTTGAAAAAAGATATTACGCGCGAGTGAAACCTCGGGCGGAAAGCTAGTAACAAAACAAATGAAGGTATACCAACGGAACTTCAATTAATTGCTCTCATAACGGAAACCATCTACAATTCGGGTTGAATGTTAAATCTTTAACAAGCGCTATTAAGGTAGTAAATCTATGGTAAAGTCTGACAAACTTGCCCAATGACTTTGGACTTGTTTTACGATTATACTCGACCTCGTTATTTTTCTATTAAGGCTAGTAATAAAATGTACTTTCTTGAATATGATGGTTGTTGAATGCGGGCTTTTTGTGTACGACATATTATTTTAATACCTATTAGAATTTACCTGAAAGTCGCATCGACAGAGAATAGGGTTGGAGCTAGGCTGGCCTGGTATGGGCATACCATGAAGAGGAAAGACATGCATGTCACCTAAAGTAGACAGCGATGTAAGCAGAGGAAGGCCGAAAAGAGATGGAAGGATAAGTAGCCGGGCCGGGCAGCTAGTCAATTTATAACATCTTCTAATCTATACAAAATGAAAATGAATTGCTGTTCGTTAGACTCGCTAAAACTCGAGAACGGCTAACTAAACCAATTTGACTAATTTTAGTCTTGAAATATTCGTGGAAGTCCTGGAAAGGTTTAAACGATGAGAAAATATGAAAAATTGCGAGGAAAATACTAAAAACGACAATTTTATTTTCCCATACAAACTGTTTTAACATATCAAACGAAGTGATACGAAATTCACCAGGTCAGCTAGTTTTAAATATATCACTGACGCTCACAAAGCACACAAGTATATTTCTATCAATTATCTAAATCGATTCCAGTTGCAATCGTTCCATCCCAATAATGACTCAGCACCATTTGTCAGTCGTTGGACTGGTCGGTGTCGCACATTTTCCCTGATGAGAACAACACCGATGTCGCATGACCAAACTGACGCGTGACCTCGCTCTCATTTGCCAATTTCTATCTGACCTGAGCGTCGAAGTAACTGTTCAACGCTTAGATTATTATTTTCTGCATTACGTGAAAAGTATCGTTTTCAAAACATACAAAAATAATCATCTAATTTCGTTGCCGTCGTTCTGAAATTATACGCGTATTTACATTTTAGCAATTCATTTTGTGGCGACGCCTACGCCCGATCAACAGACATCAAGCAACTCGCCACTTCCAGTTCTTCCAACTGATGACAGAAGGCGCTGACTTACGAACACAAATTAGTATGGGATCCTGCATCGCGCTAGCAGAGTTATTTCAGCCCAGCATATATACAACAAACCAAAGATGGTACATTGGACCTTGGTCCCCGAGCACAGTCGATCTAGCTCGGAGGAAGATCTTCCACTTTTAAGGAAGCATTAGAACTCCTACAGTGGTGACCCCCGACGGTTGTGTGGGTGAGAACGCTTAACACCTTGGCGACCCCACACAAATGAACATCCCGACGTATGTGGGTGAGATCGCTTAACACCTTGGCGACCCCACATACTAGTGAGCATCCCGACATCATGTGGTCAAAATCGCTTCACACCTTGGCGACCACCACATTCCGTGAACATCGCATCAGCCTTCAGCGGTTCTTCGCATCCCTTCAGCCTCTTCTCACCCCCAGCAGGACTTCAGCAGTCAGTCACAGCAAGCCAGCCTCCAGCCACTCGGAACCACCGCAGCTACGCAACAGCCTCCTGGTTCCCTGGCAGCTACTACGTGCCCACCAGGTCTTCACCGCCCCACGTCCGGACTCTCTGGGCGCTCGTCGGTCGTGGCAGCCATGCAGCCTGCGCATAGCACGATATCTCTTCACTCGTCCCGACGCACTGCGGACTCGAGTATCTACAAGCTCGTCCCGACTCACCGTGGACTCGAGTATCTTCAAGCTCGTCCCGACTCACCACGGACTCGAGTATCTTCAAGCTCGTCCCGACTCACTCGGACTCGAGCACCTACTTCTACGCTCTCTTCCCAACTCACCGTGGAATTGAGACTCTCATTGGCATTCGAAGCTGTGACGTCCAGATTGCTGAGCCTCGGTCAACATTCGACCTCCGGTCTCCGTGGGGGAGTGATGTGGCGACGCCTACGCCCGATCAACAGACATCAAGCAACTCGCCACTTACAGTTCTTCCAACTGATGACAGAAGGCGCTGACTTACGAACACAAATTAGTATGGGATCCTGCATCGCGCTAGCAGAGTTATTTCAGCCCGCTAGCATATATACAACAAACCAAAGATGGTACATTGGACCTTGGTCCCCGAGCACAGTCGATCTAGCTCGGAGGAAGATCTTCCACTTTTAAGGAAGCATAAGATCTCCTACAAATTGTATAGATAGATATAACTCACTAGACACTTCATCTCAATTGCAATCGCGCAATCTAGACCCTAACATAGCTTGTATCATGGGTGCCTGATAACGGACAAATTATTATGATGTTTAAACGCAAAACGAACTTATATTCTTTGATGTCAAAGTAAAAATTTCTTTATTCATATAAACTACAAAAGATTACTTATAGTCAAGTAATTACAAATTAATGTTTCCACCTACTTTGGTTTCGAAACACTGTTTCTATCAAGAAGAATCCGGTAAGAAACTCGATAGTTATTCTTTTTTGCGGTATTACATAGTTAATTAATACTTCCTTTGAAGTACCTACTCGTAGCTATACAATTAAAAAAAAATCAAATAAAAAACACAAAGTAAGGAAACATAAAACAAAGAATAAAAACGCTATCAATTTTTCTAAACAAAAACCTGAATAAAATAAATTCTCATTTGTTTTTACGAGTGTAAAGTCAATTTAATTATCCTTAAAGAGCGACGAATTTATTTTAAAACAAAATCGTTTAGATATTCTTCAGTTGAATAACATCCCTTCGTCATTTATTCATGATGCGATCAAAGAAAACAACGTAGCCTCTAATGAACGGCTTAGTTCTAAAATTGGATCATTCTTTGAGCCGTGATGTTAGTCTCAACACCTCAAAGCTAGTTGCCTCGATCCGAGCCCGGAGGCCTTGACGCGTCGAAGCCATAGTAGAAAGAGTAAACAGTAATTTAATGTCCTCTTACTTAGTTAAGTTTTCGGCTACGGTGGCTAATCCTTACAATGAATCAACCAACTTCGCAGGATATATTTTGTAGTGCACAAGTGAGTGCGCTAGCACAGGTGCACTTCCTATTCTCACACTTATAACACGGTGGCCCAGCAGTCTGACACGACAGCAGATAGATCAGGCGCAAGACCAACGGCTTAACGTGCTTTCCAAAGCACGAGGATGATTTTTTTTATAACAGAGGCGGAAAACGACTGAGACTTATATGTATGTGTGCGCCTAGTATAGTATCTATGCGTTGCCGCACGCAGGTACACTCATACTAAATATCTTTGTTCGATCTGAGAAACGGGCCATAATTTTGCTTGAGTGTGCGTGCGGTGACAAATACACGACACTTTAGATACTAATAATGCACACAAAGGTACAAGCCGCGCGCGTGCGTTTTTATAAATAACCTACTGTTTATTATTTTTACTACGTCGGAGCCTTTTGATTCTTTATGTACTTGCTTAATTGGTTGGCGTTCGAATCGATCTTATCCTACGAGTAGGCTACAATAGACAGCGGTTGGCATCGTGGAATTGTCGAGCCGCGAAACGGGTATACCGAAGGTTGTGGGATTCTAGCTTTTTGTTTGATTGGTGATGAAAGTGATTTTGTGTCTCACCGACTTACACCCTTGTTTAAAATTTTGGTTATTTGTTTGATTGAAATTGGTCCATTTGTTGACCTGATTAATTTTAATTAATGATAATAACATTTTTAACCTTTCGTGTACAGGTACTATCGAGGACAAGCGTGCCTGATCACCCTTATTTATGGCTAAAATTCTGTGCAGTATTTTCACGTTTACAAGCGCCGCTCCTAAGAAGGTACTATGCGCGTGGACGGTATATTTTTCAAAAAGTTATTAGGCACGGGTGTCCGTCACTGTACATCTTATATTAGATATTGTCACACAGGATACAGTGATTACCTACGTACTGCAAGTGAAAGGCCAACGCCAATCGTCAAATTATCGACACAATAATGTACAACGCTTTTTATATGCGCAGTGGTGGAAACAAATCAGAGCTATTTTCGGAATATCCAGTAAATACGGGAATTTGAAGCATAGAATTATCGTCACTTTAAAGTGAAAACTACTATCCACTTCACTACGGAGACAATGATGCATAACTAAATCTAAGTATCGTGTAGGTATATTGATGCATTAGTCACATGCTATTTAATTTATTTTGATATCATAGCTCTCCCTGGAACTAAAATAGAAGAGACAAACAATGTTTCCACTGCATTTGATGTTTTTTTCTCACATCCCCCGTATAACAAGAAAATAAATTTTACCAGTATGTTGACCTGGTACCGGCCGAAAATTGAACGGTGGCAGTCAAAATATTTTGTTTCAATTCCCATGTTTACGTGGTGCCGCCATGTAAATGCTTTTAGTGGCAAATAGTTGTGTGCTGACATAAATCAAGTCAACCCTTTGTCCGCTTACGGACGCCAACCAGTTCCAATACTTTTAACTTAAGATTTATGGATCATCATAATTCAATTTTCTTGTCGTTATGTGGTTACCATTTTTCGAAGTGGATGTCTTGCGAGTGATATTTTATGTTTTATGGTTAACTTAACTTTCAAGTCGAGTATTTGGGTATTTGTCGTGTTTGTTTTTTTATAATATTAAAACATATCATATTAGTATTTTTTGGACATATTGTCACACAGAGGCCTCGTCTAGCCCCAAACCTGTGCCTAAACTAAGCATAGCTTGTACAGTCAAAAGCACGTCAGACGTAACACTTTGGACTTTGTACCGCCTTTATGTCGGGGGCATAAGCGCTATTATCGAACTGCAAGTGTATACCGTGATGTGCTGTTGACTGTACTAAATTAACTGTGTCACTGGATTTATTGTACGGTCAACAGCACATCACGGTTAACACTCGCAGTTCGATGATAGCACTTATGCCCCCGACATAAGAGCGGTACAAATTCCAAAGTGTTACGTCTGACGTGTTTTTTACTGTACTATGGGTCAGATGCGTCAACAGATAACATCATTTATATGTTTTTTCCTAACAGAAACACCCAGACCTGTAATGATTAAATGATTATCTTTACTGTGTGTACCCCGCTTGTGATTTCTGGATCATTTGCCGACTTCTTAAACATTACACGGAATTGGTGGAATTGGACACATTAATTAGAGAGAAAATTAAATTATACTGAATAGATTCAAATGAGAGTGCGAATGTACACACTCATATTATACTATAAGACTCAATGTTATATTAACCGTTTGTGAAATGAAATCTGACAACACATGCCGTGGAACAATTAACACCTGTTTCCAAAAGTTTGAAATATACTTAGAATCCTAGAACTATTTAGACCTCACACCTTCGTTCTCCCGTACGTAAAGGTTTAGCTATTTTCCGTTCGACACAATTAGTTTATTGAGGTTTTATTCTCAACCTAACTTTGTGCGCTGTATGCCAAAGTAGTTGATACAAAAGCTTTTGGAATCATTCCATGTATGGTTTTGTTTAGCAGTATAAAGAAATTAACTCGAAATGTACTCGATTAGCATTTTGTTTTTGTAATAGAAACATTTCCAATTTACGAAGTACTATTGTGTATTCTGTGCAGACTTTAATTTAAGTTCTATCTCTGACATAAAGTTGATATTCTTTACATAATACCTACTCTTTAGAGAATTTGGCAATTAATAAAACTTTAATATACACCTGATATGATATTAAGTCACGAATAAGTTGAATCTTATAGACTAGTATATAATTTACATAATTATTGTATAATTATGTAAATTATATACTAGTCTTGACTTAAAATAAAAACTCTTGGCCTATATTATTAGGTAGCTCGGAAGGTACGGGTATATTATTAATCTGCGATACGAGTATAGGAAACTTTATTAAGTCACACATCTAAATCTAAGCGAAAGTTATGTACGTACAATAACCAAATAGCGATTGTAAAATAAGTGGTAATAATCATTATGATTTATTGACCCTCAAGGATTCACTATTCTATAATGATTTCTAATATTTACACTGTTACTACTCATTAAAATTAAACAACTTTAAACGGATGAAAACTCGCGTATATTCTACATTTTGAAATTTAAACCCGACGTTTCGACTACTTTTCAGTAGCCGTGATCACGGTATGACTCAGGTGTTATGCGTCATACAGTTATTTAAATTGTTATTTCTACCTTCACTTTTATAATTATTTTAGAATAATCAGCAACCGTCGTCTTCACTATCATTCAATACGTTGCTATCCACGCAGTAGGAGCTGATGGTGTCTTGAAAAGTACTGAAAGGTACTGGCTACTGACTAAAGTATTGAAAAGTAGTCGAAACGTCAAGTTTAAATTTCAAAATGTAGATTATACGCGAGTTTTCATCCGTTTAAAGTTGTTTTAGTTTAATTCACTATTCTGTTACGAAGATACGATAGTATTTATTTTTTAAATCTATCTAAATTTAAGTTTGACAAATAAGTACGAGTAGGTACAACTTTACTCTTGCATATAAAGAACATTCCAAAAAGCGTCAAAGATTTCTCAATATCGGTAATCTTCGCGAACACGAAGTCTATATCGATGCCCGTTATTTACTGAAATTAAATTATTTATTTCTGCAATTGGATTTATAAAAAATGCACGTCAAGTCTTTTTTAGCCCACCAGTACTATGAAGTACTCTACACAGTTTAGCTCAGAAATCGAAATTCGACAACACTAACAGCCAAATGCGTCAGCGTGGCAGACAGTAACGTGATGAAAACTATAGATATTTCAAAGTGCAGGATAAATCACTCGCTTGCTGCAAAAACTGTTTTGCAATACCAGTTGCTGATGTTAGTTGCCCGAACAATCGATACTAGAGAAGCTGGAGTGCTCTTTTTAAGGCGCTTGTATACAAAAAGTGACGCTTTCATTGACTAAAATCCTTATCATCAGCAAAATAAAGATTAAAGCATCCTATGTTGCGTTTGTGTAAGAGGATAAACCTCAGTAAACAGACATGAGCGTAATGCTAAGAGCCTACTCAGCGCACACTATTGAAAAAATTCAAAAAAAATAACAGCATCAAGTCGTCTGATAAAAGGCAATAAAGTATTTTTATTCTAAAAGAGTTTTACAAATCTTACTCTGCATTTGACTTATTTATGTGAAAATTATTCCGATAATATATATTTTGAAAAGTAAATTAGGGTTTCCGACTTTAACTATCCAATTGTAGAGTGAAGCCCTACATCATTGAAATCAAGGCACTGCCGCTACTGTTACAATGCAATGTGTAACAAGATGATCAGATCGTACACCTGATGGTAAGCGCCACGTGTGTTCTTAGACAGTTTAGTGCCAAACAGTAACTAAGCAGTTACTGTCTGGCACTGCCCTGCGCCCGCTACACCGAGACGACAGTTATTAGGTCTCCTATACCCAGTAATTTCACTAGCTTCAGTGCCTTTTCCCCGAAACACAGAAGTGCTTGACACACTTCTATTTCACAGGAAAATATCTAAATGATTGATACTGGCTGATTGATACCGGAAGCCACGACGCTGCGAAATATGAAACCGACAGTTTGTGTCGCTTTTTTCTGGACGCACGACCCGAAAATTCCCACACCCCGTTATCACGGCTAGGTACTTTAATCATTTGTAAAAAAAATATCTGTAAAAAAAATATTGTTGACAGGCCCACAAAGAACATGTTCTACACAGAGTGGACGGAAAATCACCAGGAGGCCTCATGACCGCCTACAGCACGATCCAATTCGTAGTACAGAAGCATCACTTCATTAGAGGAAAAATAAAGGTAAGAGCATTACAATAATATTTAAGAGAGAATGATGAAAAGGATCTAATCGTCTTTACCTTTTTTAAGAAGGGACAATACAGAATATTATTTCGCCTACACCTTACCCTTTATTTTCTATGGCAGTGGTTTTATTTGCAACTACTATTCGTCAAGAGGAAATAGGTCTATTGTAACAGCTCCCAGCGGCTTCTAAAATGGACTATTAACATCATAGATATAATATTCATGAACTGTTTCTGCTTGACCGACCACTTAAGGCATCTTGCTACTGAATAAAGTTTAATGTCTATTAGATCTTGTCTTGACGGGTATAACGTGCCCGCTTTCCCCGCGAGAAATTAGGTGATGTACAATCTTGTTATTCCTTAGGAACATTGTGTTTACCGAAATAAAATTGATTATAAGGCTCAAGGTCCAAGGATCAATGTCCTTGAACTATCACGTAGGTTTTACGACTATAAAGTCATGCTAGAATACTGCCAGCACGGCTTTGTCCACGTACTTATAGCGTTATTTGGAAAAACAGTAGTCTCTGTCCCTTGCCAGCTCCAAAACTATCTCCACACCGGAAGCCACGTTGATGTTGAGCACTATCCCGGGATAAAAAGTAGCAATGTTCTTTACCAAGATCTAGTTTATGTCTGTGCCATACTTCATAAAAATGTGTTTAGTACTTTAGGCGTGAAAGCGTAACTGAAAAACAGACAGACATCTAGAAGTTTTACTAGATACGTAAACAATACTTACAAATCAAATTAATAATCAAGTAAAATTCTTAGTCTGTAGGTATAGTAGGTATTATAACCTTCTAGTTACAGCCTATAAATTAAATATTTATTATGGCAAACTGACTAACCACCGATTACGAAATACATTGGAAACAGTGAGTTTAATCTTTGTTAGGGGCAGTTTTAATCATGAAATCCATTAATATAAATTAGTTAATTCCCTTTTAAACGTTCTGTCTGAAATTACTTTTTGACTGATCAATAACTCCTTTGTTATTTAATAGTAGTGAGTACTGTTTCATATCTGTTGTTTATTGTAGTTTTTTTATATTAGGTCAGTTGACAGACAGGCACGCAGCCCACCTGGTGGTAAGCGGCCACTGCGGCCTATTCTATTGAGGGACACTTCGCCTGGAAGTATCGCTCAATGTACTGCCAGACTGTATAGGCTCATATTCTGATCATCGAGCCTCTCATATCAAGTGTGGCTGGCTCCCAATAAGATTGCCGGAACACACCCAGAGCTATTATGGCGGCAGATTTCACCTGTGGAGGTGGTAGCTAGCCAGTCGGACTCTGAAAAAGCCCTACATTCATATACATGATTATGATTTGCCTGTATATAATTAATAGTCAAGGATATAGTAAAAAATGTTTTAAGAATAAACTGGGTCCCATTTTACCCAAACTTGACACCTGATCATAAGTATGACGTGTCAGCCATCATGTCACTCAGGCATTTCCGAGGAAATGTAATGCTGCCTCACTTCAGTTCCTAGACAGGCACGTACCACCCTGTGTAGGCAACTACGACTTATCCCGTTGAGAGCAATTCGACAAGAAGCATTGCTCCACGTACTACTGTAGGTAAGAACCTACACTTGGTTCCTCGTATTTTCGAATATAGTAATTTGTTAATATAACAATATTTTCTCCATAACTACTGCGATAAACGGGTTCACTACCCCATTTCGAAAAACGTCTCGTCGAATTACTATTCGTCGATGACACCTCATCAACGGCCTGTTAAGTTTATCAGAGTTTTGCAAGCCTATTCTGGCCTATTCTGTACTGTCTTGTTAGGTGTAAGCTGCAAAAAAAAAATAATGCAACAAAAGTTAATTAATAGGTAAACGACTAATAATACAATTGACTGCTTTTAAAGGCTTTTGAAGTTAGAGCATAAATAAAATCACATACTTAAATTAAAAAGCATGTGAGTTTTAAGAGGCGTTTTAAGAACCTTCGAGTCGGCATGATATGGGATCAAAAATATTTATAGGCCTAATTAGAGAAAAAGGGCAATTAAGTACTTGTATAACAGCAATTGTGAACACTAGAAATAATTATTAAAGATATAGATTTTTTTAAACACACAGTCACATAAAACTGTGTGTTTTGAAAAAATATTCCCACAATTTCTTGCTAGTGGATATAGCTTCGATACGTGTATTCAAGTATTCAGGTTTTATCCACGGATACTTAGATCAAATTAGAAACGGACACCCCCGAATTATATCCGCTGATACCGTGTTCTGTTTTCAACAGAAAACAAATAAATATGCAACCGCAGATCACAGTATTCGCGTCCGACCGGTGCAGATACTAACTTTTGCCAGAGCGTAAGCGAAGCGAATTTGATTCGCAATCAAAATGATTCTTTTTTTCAACCGCCTTTGGTTTTTTTTCAAAAAAGGAGCAGGCTCTTAATTCTATCCAATTTTTTTTGTGTGTATAATCACTTCATAACTTTTTACTGTGTGAATGAACCGATTTTGATAAGCAGGGATAAGCTCGAATAGCTCCTTGGTAAATTCGGTACATAATGCAGCATCATCGCCACATCTCTCAATAATGCCAAAGGATGAAGCTGGCCAGGCCTGATTAGAGTCGCTATCCTTCCTTATATTCCTATATACTACCTTTGTTGACAGCTTGAACACTTAGCTACTTACTATGGGGTCATATCACTGTATGTGATGTTGTCTTGAATTTTAGCTTATAATGAATACGCCTGGATCGTATTAATTTTATGTTAAAGTTGGAAAACATACTACGTCGTGGATTTACTACGAGTATGTCGTAGTACAATGTGGTCTCACCTTAACGTTTATACGCAGATACGGTGTACGGCGAATATCTACTCGATATACTTGCAAAGCCTGGAGAAGAGTGCGGAGCAGGAACGCGTGCGCACCACGCCGGCAAGCCCTCCAGAGATACACGAAGCTATTGTGTACTCAATACATCGCTTCCCAGAAACAAGTAAGTACAACAATTAAATATGTAGTTACATTACTTTTTCCTACACCGCGAAAGAAAAAAAACAGTTATAGACTCTCGCTTATTTAAACCTGCCCCTTTCCAAACACCGACAATAGCATCTACTAAGTAAATCTTGATTAAACTCATCAGAAACTCTTTTCGCTCCGGCCACTATCTCCATGACTTCACTCCCAATGGATTCGCAGATATTTTTTTGGAACTTTAATGCTATTTGATCCTCAGATAATACGTAATACTCTAGGCTCCCATGACTTTTCGCTCCCACGAGATCCACTGATATTTTTTTTCGCGAGCAGGTCTTGTGTGTTTGCAGTCGGTGTCAGTCAATGTACTAATGTAACCAACTCCTAAAGTACAAATTAATAATACAAATAAAAATCAATTTGTCCAAGTATCAGGCGGGACTCGAAACAACGTCTCTCGCTGTCCGGACGAGTGCAGTACCAACTATGCTACCGAGACCTTAGCGGACTCGTTGAATTTCTTCTAGTATTGATTTTACGCTACGTTAGCGCCATCTCTTCAATGTTGCATAATTACTACTACAACATCCGAAATGAATACTTTTACAAGTATTTGCCAGTCGTTGAGAAGATATTATTTTTATAACACTATTTTTTTAAAATTTTTGAAGCATTTTGTCTGCTTAATGGCAAAATTATTGTACTAAAGACCATCAAATCTAAGGGCCGGTATTTCAATGTAACCTTATCTTATTGCATGACATTTAAGATAAGTATTACTTTTGACAGTAGACCGACAAACTTATCTGTTCCGGTGGCCAAAATTGGAACTACGTGAAATTCAATGCAAAAACGATATTAAATGACAGTTCTAAATAGACAGTAGGGGGCCGTTCAAGTATTACGTAAGCACTATGGGGGGGTGGGGGGGTCTTTGTTTTGCTTATTTTGGATGACATGGGGGGTAGGGGGGTCTAGATGATGATTACGTCATCGGTAGTTATTTACTTTTTTACACCAATGGCAACCCTCACATTGCCTATGCTTGAAAACGAAACCCATTTTCGGGGATTCCCGCAAATAATGCATACGTTTAGGCACTCGCTTTAGAACCGATTAGGGGAATTACCGTGCGCTACTCAGTTGTCTAAATGGTTTAGGCGCATTTGGTCCAATTCGCAGTTGGCCAAACGTTAAAAAAAATGACCAATTCGCACTTGGTCCAATTCGCGGTTGGGCCAATTCGCAGTTGGTCCAATTCGCAGTTGGCCCAATTCGCAGTTGGGCCAAAATAGGTAATGTTTTCTAGTTTGCAAGGTGTTTCTGAAAATCGACTCGGATGGATATAGGTTAGAAGGCTAAGGCGGGAGCGAAGCGAAGCGGAGCTCCCGCCTTAGCCTTCGTTGTTATTTTTTTTTTAAACCCTGAAAACCTTTTATAATAATATTCTATGTTGTCTTAAATTAGTTAAGCCTAGGCAAAACTAGTTTGTCTTGAAATCGGGTTTGGTCGTTAACACAAACATTACAATATGTGCTCAGATTATTTTTAATATGATGATGAATATATATAGTACATTATATACAAAAAAATGTTATTTTGTTTAATTTTGGAAATACACTTTTTATTGGACCAACCGCGAATTGGCCTAATCGCGAATTGGACCAACCGAGAATTGGACTAACTGCGAATTGGACCAACCGCGAATAACATGAATTGGCCCAACCGCGAATTGGACCAAATGCGCCTAAAGGGTCTAAATTTCCTCTGTCAGTGTATTGTTTCGTTTGGATACTATAGCGAATAGACGTATTGTAAGTATACCAAAGCAAGATTACATTTTAGTTAGACATTCCAAAATCGGATGAAAGTTAGCAGACTCACAACACTGAGCAGCAATCTAAGCAATCCAATGTCAGCGCAAACTTAGAATCATGGATTCGGGTTTCATGGACTGAAGACTGTCAATTTTTATTTAATATGTCTACCAATGTTTAATATGTGTCCGGTGCTTTAACACTCTTTCGATCGAAAGAGCTATAGAGCAAAATTGGGGGTCTAAGCTGTTCGTACAATCTCTCGGAAGAAGCCACCTGACGAAGCTGACCACAGCAAGTGGAGAAGTTGTTGCCTCAAAGCCGGCAGTCCGTTCGGAGGTAGAGGACTTTTATGGCCAGTTATACGCTTCGCATGCATGTCGACCTGATCCCGAAAATGAGGACTCTAGAGCCACGTTAAATCCCTATTACACTGAAGACCTGCCAAAAGTGAGCGTTGGCGAAATCGAGATTGCTCTTGGGCAGCTTAAAAATGGAAAAGCCCCTGGAGAGGACGGCGTTACTACTGAGCTGCTAAAGGCTGGAGAGAACTCCAAAGGCGTGGAGTAGGAGTGTGGTCGTCCTGTTCTTTAAAAAGAGTGACAAAAGCCTGTTGAAGAACTATCGAACCATTTCCTAAGCCACGTCTATAGAAGTAACAGTGGGCTGGCCATATCAGCCGCAGAACCGATAGCCGTTGGGGTAAACGGGTTCTAGAGTG
Organism: Mecyna flavalis; assembly: GCA_949319885.1. NCBI lineage: Eukaryota > Metazoa > Arthropoda > Insecta > Lepidoptera > Crambidae > Mecyna > Mecyna flavalis. The sequence goes on along the minus strand of OX439434.1, from coordinate 10,722,947 downwards.
GAGACCGCGTCTCGGTAAACGTAGTGTAGGACGCCCTCAGGCCGGGTGGAGCGATGATCTGCGCAAGATGGCTGGCAGGAGCTGGATGCGAGTGGCCGAGGATCGATCAGCGTGGCGAGCATTTGGAGAGGCCTATGTCCAGCAGTGGACTATCACAGGCTGATGATGATGATAATGTGTACTAAAACTTTAAAATAAGTTTGTTATGTTCGTAAGATTATAATATTTTTGTCCCTTACTCTATGTTGAATACTGTATAAGTAAAATCTAATCTCTATCCTAAATCTATTTTCTTATTTATAAAGTTATAATTATAACATTATAATTATAGAATAGTATTATAAAAAAATAAAATTGAAAAATGTTTACGTAAGCATAGGGGGAGGGGGTAAGAGCTTTGCTTACTTTTGCTGACAAGGGGGGTGGGGGGGTAAAAATTTTCAATAAATCTGCTTACGTAATATTTGAACGGCCCCTAGCGACGCCACCACCGGAACAGATAAGTTTGTCGGTCTGTACTTTAGGTGCCGCTTAACTTTAATCCTTTAATTAAATATACTTAAGTCATACTTATTATCAATCCCGGATTAAGATCAAGATAAGTATATATTGAAATACCGGCCCTTAGATGTACCGTTTGACAGTTCATTTATGCATAGAAAAAAATACATTACGCTAAAGGAATAAAACACAAGAAAATCATTAAATTTTATTTAGGGCCGGTATTTCAATATATACTTATCTTGATCTTAATCCGGGATTGATAATAAGTATGACTTAAGTGTATTTCATTAAGGATTAAAGTTAAGCGGCACCTAAATTAATACATTTTTACCTGTCAAAAGTAATACTTATCTTAAATGTTTTACTTAACTTAAGCAATAAGATAAGGTTACATTGAAATACCGGCCCTTAGGAATTTAGACTACTCCTATGAACTTTCAAACGGTATCTCTTAGATGATGGACTGTAATATGATGTTTATGTACTCGAAGGGTATTTTGTTCGAAGCCGGTTATTTTTGGTTCCGGCCTGGTCGGCGTACGCTTGGAAAAGTTAGAATGCGATCCATAACTTGGCATGTCTGGTAAATGGGTGGCAAGTAAAATGTGAACACATTATAGCAATCCATTTTTCCAAGAAAATTACTCCCCTGCTCGGTGAAAGGGATGGGTCAGTTGGTAACAAGGTCATATTTTAGACGATGCTTTGTTACTGTTCGCTTGGCAAAATTAATCAAATATTTTTTCTGTCTTTTTGGATGTGTAAGATCAACCGAGGGAGTTTAGTGAGTACTGGGAGTAAGTAGCAAGTCCCACACACGGTTGCAGGTCACGCTGTCCTACGGTTTTGATACGTAAAAGCATTTTCCTCTGAAAAAAAAGGATTAAACTTTTAATGAGCAAACAGTTTAACACCTGTAATTCGTATCAGCCGTTAATTTATTTGATCTGACCCTGAGCAAAACTTATTTATGCACTGCTGAAAAACGTATTTATTTAAATCGAGAATGAATTATGCGTGTTGTTGGAAATGAAAACGGCACATAATTACCGTTTTCATTTATATGCTTGTTTAACAACAAGAGCTCTGGTAGCTTAGTAGATTTTAAACCTGGATTATCATGCGTGTATTTGATGATCTGAGTCTCGGCAGGCACTATGGTTATTTCTTTGTGCGTACTTACCACTAGCTCGGCGTACGTAGTGCTATTATGTATTCTGTGCTCGGCGTTGATGGCAAACATCGTGTGGTAACCTCCACAGTCGAATGGAGTAGCCGTGATCAAATCGATTTAGACTTGCCTAATCCCAGAACATATTGCAAGCGTAACCGAACTAGTTCGGGTCAAAACGCTTGGAAAATAAAAGTAGAAATATTTTTATTTATTAACGAGACTTTGCTGTTTAGTTCTTTTGAAAGATGAAATAACTAAAGTCTGTTTCTGTCTATTTCTTACAAGGGAAGACCTACAATCATTCTCGATGGGTCTTCATCTGTGGAGAGCGCTAGCATATTTTGTATGCGAGATTGATTTTTCTATACAGTATAATTATCTTGGGATATTATTCACGCTACACTATCTCGCTCCAAACTTATATTTTGTTTTTGAATAGATAATACCACAGATAGATATAACAAGAAACACCCAGACCGATAAAAACAGATATGCTCACGCACGCAAATGTTTGTACTGTGCAGGGAACGAACCCGTGACCTCTGCTATTATACTCAACTCAATTATTACACTAAATTGTTCATCAGAGTACATCACAGTAAAGTACATTTTCCATCAGTATAAAGATATCGGGCGTGAGTAAACTTTCCTTGAGGAGTAAGTTAATCTATTCCCGGAAAAGTAGGTATACCTCACGGAGTTAGGGTTACCATATCTCAGGATTTGTCCTGAGATTTCAGGATTATTCGACTCTTCTCAGGATTCCGGCCGGATTTAGCAAATCTAGTGATATCTCAGGATTTTTAATAAAAAACAGGTTACATTTTAAAGATCTCTCTTATTAAACTACTAAAAATAATCTTCTTTTGGTAACAATTGCAGTTAAAATCAATACTTATGTATTAATTTAAAACAAACTTAAAATAATCTTCTTTTGGTAACAATTGCAGTTAAAATCAATACTTATGTATTAATTTAAAACAAACTTAAAATAATCTTCTTTTGGTAACAATTGCAGTTAAAATCAATACTTATGTATTAATTTAAAACAAACTTAAAATAATCTTCTTTTGGTAACAATTGCAGTTAAAATCAATACTTATGTATTAATTTAAAACAAACTTAAAATAATCTTCTTTTGGTAACAATTGCAGTTAAAATCAATACTTATATGTATTAATTTAAAACAAACTTAAAATAATCTTCTTTTGGTAACAATTGCAGTTAAAATCAATACTTATGTATTAATTTAAAACAAACTTAAAATAATCTTCTTTTGGTAACAATTGCAGTTGCAGTTAAAATCAATCCTTATTTATCAAAGTAAAACAAACTAAAAATAATCATCTTCAATAATCATCTTTAAAAATAATGTTACCAACATTTGCAGGTAAAATCAATACTTATTTATCCAAATAGGTACATACTTAATTAGTTTTGTCGTATTTAATATTTGAAGAAACCTTTTTAAGTAAATTCTTTTCTTTGATTATTGATTTATAAAATGCCTCACAAGTTAAACTCTTCAAGTTATATTGAACTAAAAGTAGAGCTCGAACTGAAGACACGTTTAGTCGGTTTCTTTCTTTCGACCATTGAGCTCCCATGATAGAAAAAACTCTTTCTACGTTTGCATTTTGAGCTGTTATTGCAAATATATATTGACAAATACGCAGTATCTCTGGCAATCGTGAAATACCTATTGTCTTGAAAATGTTTGCCCACAACGCATGAAGCATTACGTCAAAAAATGCTTCTTCCTGTTTTGTCAAAATACTATTCAGAGATGCAATTTCATCGAATAACTTCACATCATCTATGTGTATTCCTTTTCCATTTAGATAATGAATTGATAAAGCAATCTGATCAAAGTCGATCATTTGGCCCTTTTTCAGCATCAACCAATTAAAGACTTTGAAATCATCTAAAGGCGTCATCCACTTGATCAGATATTCTACGCAAGTCTTACTTATACATATTTTTAAGGTCGTGCTTGAAAACTTCTTGGTTTTCCGCAGTGCACTTAGCCAGCAACTCTCGCACTTTAAGTGACATGAAGTTTGCGTTCGCTCGTGCAACTAAAATTTCATGTGTGGATTCGAGGATTCTTTTAATATCTAAAACAGAATTGTTTTCTTTTTCGATGTCTTCAATTTTCGTCTGAAATATTGACATTAATGAGTGAGCAAGAAATAAATAAACTTCGCTGAGTTCATTTTCAAAAAAGTTCTTCAAAGTAATTGGTACACCAGGAGTAGATAAAAAGTACTGCTTCAACGGTTCATACATCTTCAATATTCTTTCGATCGCTGGAAACAGACTAAGCCATCGGGTCTTGCTATGAAATAATAGTTTCTGATAATTGACGTCTATATATTCGCTGATATCCTTCAACGCCTCCGTGCGTACGGTGTATACGGAAAAATAATTAAACAGCTTCATTACTACAGATTCTATATCAATATGCAGATTATCAGTGCCATGTTGAATACAATTGTGTAGTATGTGCGCTGGGCACCCAACTCCTACGATATCTTTGTCCAGAAAGTTTTTTAAATTAGTCCAAACATTTTGTCCCGGTTGCCGATTTACTCCGCCAAAATTAACATTAGCGTTGTCTGCTGTAAATGATACACATTTCATCAACAAGTCGTACTTTTGCAAGCTTGTTTTAATTATCTCTGTTATAGTGTCAGCATTTTCATTGGGTGTGCTCAGCACATCCAGCAGTTTTGTTTTAATTCCTTCTTGCCAGTCGAAGAATTGTATCATAATAGGAAATATTTTTTCAGCACCGTGATTACTTGCATCTGTGGAAACGCCCAAGAAGTTGACATTTTGTAATGAGACTTGTACCTGTTCAATTACCCACGGAGATATCACGCTCGTTATAATGGCCTCAGTCTTCGTTCGTGCACAAGAAATACTCTTCGCAGTGTTGGAATCGGCAAATATAGCCTTAACCAGTTGGCTGGTGCAATCCATAGAATTAAATGACTGGTGATGTTTCACTGTGTGGAAAGCTAAAGTGGCTTCAGCGGCGGATATTTGGTCTGTCAGTCCAGAACTTTGTGGTTGCAATAAAGAGTCGATTTTGGTGTTACTTGAAACAGTCAGACTATTTTTTTTATGTTTTTCCGTTAGGATATTTTTCAATATCAGTAGCTCTCTTGAACTTAATTGAAAAATGATTGTTACATATTGAACAAAACACTTCGGTAGGTTCTCTTCCATCTTTCATAATCGGAAATCTTTGTTTTAAAGTATCTGTGAATGTACACACGTATCGCGGTCGTTTGGTACTTGAAGACATTTTAACTCGTATCCATCCAACAGATGGAGCGTAGGTAGTCCAACCCTCGCAATGGCGCAAGACGAACTGACTGAGTGAGCGAGCGAGCGGCAACCGCGCTGCAGGGCGACGGGCGCATCCCTCCTCCCTCCACCCCGCTGTTTTGAGTGCGATGTACATACAAACTTGCAACGCGTCGCGTAAAACGCGTGCGCAAGATCCGCAGTGTATACAACGATAATAATACGTTTTTGAGAGAAAATTCTCATCTGTAGAAAATCTCAGGACTTTTCCATGGAAATCAGGCCTTCTCTCCGGACTTTTGATTTTTTCATCTGGTAACCCTACACGGAGTTGAATTCATCTCTGTGGTATACCTATACTTTCAGAGACGTAGCTACTTAATTGCATAATTTATTTTTACTAGAAATACTTTACCTAAGAGTCACTCTCTCATTGTTGGACCCTCTATTTTATGCTTCTTAAATAATAATCATCTATCATCTTCGTAACTAATGCATCAAATCGCAAAAAGTTAAATCTTGCAACAAAAGCTTGCCTCTTACAAAACCTCTATTTGCATTTAATAGCAGCAAAAATTGCTCCCAAGGAACAAAAAACAAAACACTGAAATGTAAGATCCAAACATTCTTAAAAGATTTCGATTAATCTATATATAAATTACTCTATCTATATATAATTTCGATTTATATTTCGAGATTTCGATTACTCTATATATAATTATTGAGTTTATGAAAAAAAAATTAATCCCTTGTATGACACAGATTGTTTGCTGTAGGTAGCCAGAAACTAAACAAAGACTATACCATACACGCCTAGTTTGTGGCTACACGACGGTTTTTTTTCTTTTTTCGGAGGAGAATGCTTTTATGCACCATAACCGCCTGCGGTCGTGTGTTGTTGGACTCGAGACTAAGGGCCTGTCCAGATGACGCGTTTTCACTCGCGCGTTTCGAGACGCGCGAGTCGCGAGGTACTAGAGCTTCATACATCCCGTCCACATGCAGTCGCGCGCAGTCGCGCGTTTTTCTTTTGTTCAATTCCAAACGCGCGAGTCAAATCGCGCAAAAAACGCGTCATCTGGACAGGCCTTTAGGGCCTGTCCAGATGACGCGTTTTTTGCGTCCACTACCCACGAAACCTGCGACCGTGTGTAAAGCTCAAAAATTTTGTTCCACTACCTAGTGTGTAGGGGTAGCCTCCCTCGTTTTCCTGATAACATCCGATAGAGACAAGCCGGTGTCCGCCTTGTGGCAATTAACCTTCCCAAAGTCAGTCAACGCCTTGACATCGATAATCACTTGACAACTTTTCCCGCCGGACCCAAGTTCTCAAGTTACCGCCAAACAAAGAAATAGAGAACGGTGAAGCTAACAGAAACTGGCAGGGGTGAGACACAAAAGGCATGTTAACTTTTTGTTATATCTCAAGGCATAAAATACTCTATATTCCTGTACTTTGAAAGAAAATAAAATTCGTAGTGAATACAAAAGTTTGAGAGATAAGCAACATAATTGTTTTGGACGAAATAATACTGCTTTGTTGGTTTAAAGTAAGCGCTATCGCACAAAAATAAAAATTAGGTAAGGTTTTCAGGGAAATAAATTGAACAAATTGTGTAAAATGGTGATGAAAGAAGATTGGATCTGAGACTTCGTCTGCGTGGAGTTAAGGCGCTAAGTGGCGCCCTTAATGACTCATAAATACACCCCAATGAATGCAAAAGCCATACCATAGCGCATAAAGTTAGATAATACTTTTTTGTATGTCACAAAAACTGTATGAAAGCTTTCACATTTACTGCAGTTTTTTTTTTTTTTTTTTTTTTTTATGTAATAGGGGGGCAAACTAGCAAGTGGGTCACCTGATGGTAAGTGATCACCGCCGCCCATAAGCACCCGGGACCCCCTTAGGGTCACAGGCGCGTTGCCCGCCTTTAAGGGTGGAATATGCTCGCTTTTTGAAGGTATTTATGTCGTATTGGCTTGGAAACACCGCTGCGGGAAGCTGGTTCCATAGAGCAGTCGTGCGCGGCAGAAAATGTCTGCAGAAACGTACGGTAGTTGAACGCCACTCGTCCAAGTGGTTTGGATGAAACTGCATTTTGTGGCGGGTTGTACGGTGGTGGAATTTAGCAGCAGGAATCAAACCAAATAATTCCTCGGAACACTCCCCATGATATAGGCGGTAGAAGATGCACAGGGACGCAATGTCTCTACGCAATGCCAGAGGATCTAAGCAACCGGCAAGACTCTCGGCACCGACAATCCGGGTTGCTCGACGTTGGATACGGTCAAAAGGCAGAAGTTGGTATTGTGGTGCTCCGGCCCAGAGATGACAGCAGTACTCCATGTGAGGCCGAACTTGGGCTTTATAGAGTTGGAGGCGATGAGTCGGAGTAAAATACCACCTTGCTTTACCTAGGACACCTAATTTCTTTGAGGCAAGCTTAGCTTTTTCCTCCAGATGACCGCGAAATTGAACGTCGCTCGAGATATCGACGCCGAGAATCCCAATGCTCGGTTGTTTATCAAGAGGAGTGCTCTCAAAATCGAGGGAAACGACAAATTCGGTTTTTTTTGCGGTAAACGCACAGACTTGTGTCTTTTTCGGGTTAAATTGGACCAGGTTAAGACGTCCCCAAGAGGAGACATCTTTTAGGAAGGTCACCATCTGAGACACAAGTCCGTTCCGACTTTCTAACACATGTGCGTTGGAAACATTTGCACGACCGGTGTAAGAAGTATCACCCGTACTGTCATCTGCATAGCAATGAATGTTACTGGTTTGTAACAGGTCATTGATATGCAGGAGAAACAGTGTTGGGGATAGCACACGGCCTTGCGGGACACCAGCATTCACCGGTTTTAAGTCAGAGCAGAAGCCGTCAACTACAACCTTGATGCTACGCTCCGCTAGGAAGCTGGCGACCCATTTGCATAGTTTCGGTGGCAGACCATATGAGGGAAGCTTCGACAACAATGCCTTATGCCACACCCGATCAAAAGCTTTAGCTATGTCCAAACTGACCGCCAGCGCTTCACCTTTGCTTTCAATTGCTTCTGCCCATCGGTGGGTCAGGTAGACAAGGAGGTCACCAGCTGACCGTCCACGTCGAAATCCGTACTGACGGTCACTGATCAGCTGGTTTTCCTCCAGATATCCTAGGAGCTGCCGGTTTATGATGGTCTCCATAACTTTTGAAAGCAGGGAGGTGATCGCTATAGGTCTGTAATTGGCCGGATCTGAGCGGTCACCTTTTTTTGGGATCGGATTTACTAAGGCCGTCTTCCATGCGGTCGGCACAACCCCCAGTGAATACGAAAGTCGGAATAGACGCGTTAGAACTGGTGCCAGCTCGGGAGCACAGGTCTTAAGTACGATAGGAGGAATGCCATCGGGCCCACTTGACTTGTTTATGTCCAAGGAAAACAGTGCTTTTCGGACATGTTTTTGTGTGAACAAAATGTCATTGAGGGAGCTATCGCACCGCGGGATAGTAGGCGGTGGGTTTCCCCCGTCATCTAAGGTGGAATTAGATGCAAAAAGAGAGCCCAGAAGATCTGCTTTCTCTCTTGCATCGTGAGCCAATTCGTCACCCTCCTTACGTAGCGGGGGGAAAGATGGCTTACTGAAGTTCCCTTCGACAGCTTTGGCTAGAGACCAGAATGCACGAGTTCCTGACGGAAGGTGAGCCAGTCTCTCCCCAATTCTGCCGATGTGTTCAGCCTTAGCCCTGGCCACAACCTTTTTTAGGGATCTGGAGGCAAAGTTGTATTCCCTTTTGTATGCGCAAGCATTTGGATCCTTCCGTGCAACCGCTTCGGCCCAGGCTTGGTACTTATCCTGCTTAAGACGGTGAGCCTGTTTGCAGGGAAGGACAAACCAGGGCTGGGACTTACCGCTTATTGGCACCATTGAGCTTGGAATAAATAATTCCATGCCCTGAAGCACCACATCAGCTATAGCGTCAGCAATTGCACTCGGATCCTCATGCGAGAAGCAAATTTGCCCCCATGGATAGGATGAAAAGAAGGCCCGCATCCCATCCCAATCCGCTGACTTAAAGTGCCACACACGGCGGCAGCCCGCTGAGCGAGGCCGCAGTTGGCGCGTGAGTGGCACCTCGCTCCGAATCAGGCAGTGGTCCGATGACCCGAGTGGGGCATCAACGGTAACCACGTAACCATCCGGATGGGAAGTCAGCAGAAGGTCCAGCAGAGAGGGCGCATGACTCTCTACATCTGGTATACGGGTAGGGGATGTGACCATCTGTTCCAGGTCATAGGCCATGGCGAAGGCATACACAGACCTGCCCGCGTGGTCAGTTTTTTGTGACCTTAACCATTCCTGGTGATGTGCGTTAAAGTCCCCTATAATGGTCACAATCGCAGACGGGACCTGTTGAAGCAGGGAATCAGTTGCCGATTCCAAGTGCTCGAGAAGCCGGTCAGTTTCCGCTTCACCGGAGTGAGACCTATAAAGGCACGAGTAGAAGCGCGGGTGGTCGTCGCAATCTACTCGCAACCAGATGGTGGATAGGTCTCTACCTTCAAGGTTGCCCAAACGGCGGACGCAGATATCGTCCCTAACGTACACGCATACACCGGCGTGAGGCACAAATCTGTGCTCAATTTTGTACCCGGGGTAATTGAGGTATGACGTGTCCGCAGGTGACGATATCTGAGTCTCCGTTAGGAAAAGCAAGGCGGGCTTTTCCGTCTCCAGGTGATGATGGACGGAGTTTAGGTTGGAGTGAATTCCCCTAATATTAGCAAAATTCACTTTGAGCGTAGGTGGTGGTGCTGTAGAAGTATTGCTCTTCCCTCGTTGGACAACACGCGGAATTTTGCCCTCCCCAGAGTACGTAGGGCAGCCTGAGTAGATCTCAGGGAGGGATTCTCCGGCACAGGTTGCGCCGGTACCCTCCTGGGGTACTGTACTGTTGAATGCCGCTTCCATGTTGTGGGGGAGGGGGGGGGGGGTTGGGCCTCCGGCTATCTCACTCACCAGACGAAACACAATAGCTAGACTATTATTATGACGCCAGACTTCTGTGAGACTGTGGTACTTCCCCGGTCGAGCCGGCCCATTCATGTTGCAGGCAAACTGTCTGCAACGTGGCTCTACCACATCTTGAGTCTTCAGTCAGTTTTCAAAAGTAACAGAAATAGCAGCTTTTGACTCATTCGGTTAGTACATACAATGAATAATAAACATCTTGGGTCCTGTTTAAACAATATTATTACAGTGGAGCGACTGCCTTCTGAGCTCCGTAACCCTCAACATAGGATCACCCGATTGGATCATGGCCCATTTTATATGCTATGATACGAATTATATGATCAACTATAGGTATAATAGTTTAATAGCTATAAACGTCTAAATATACATTTTACAGCATACTAGCGCCACCAATAATAACAATAAATAAAATAAATATTGGACAACATCACATATGATCCGACCCCCAAATAAGTAGCGTAAGCACTTGTGTTATGGGTGTCAGAAACAACGAAGGTACCACAATTATATACTTAAATACAAATAAACATCCAGACACAGAACAAACACAAAATGTTCATCACACAAGTGATTGTCCTGGGCGGGATTCAAACCCACGACCCCTGGCGCATAGGGCAGAGTCACTACCAAATGCGCCTCCTAAACTTTATCGCGTCCCAATTAAAAATAATTTAGTAGAGCATAATTAGCACTTTAGCAGTAATAAATACCTAAATAATTAGTAGTTTGGCTATTTAACCCTTAACATGTGCCAACTGCAGCCATTTTAGTGGTTGTTTATAATCTAAGTACAATGTGCTAGAAATAGTATAAAAATTAATTTTAGTTTGGTTCTAAAAGACAAAAAATACTGGTAAAAACTGCGTATCCAAGAAATTTTTGAATCGACTTCTTAACATTCCTGCTACTGAATTTCAATACGAAGCTTCATTCACGTTCCGCGTCCACGACTCGTAGAAATATACTTAAGACTTATAAATACACGATAATTGAAGTGGATGGGATGCTCATTGAAAATGTTGAAGGGTCCCGATTCTTTCATCGATCGACATTCTTGGGTTCGTTAGCATCCTTGCCAGCGATGTTATTTGAAATCGGATGATATTTTGCAATGTTTTCTAAAACAGTTTTTTTTTTATTTTCACAAAATGGAATACAAAAGATTGAATGTAAGCTTCCGATGTGTATCTTCTGGTGCAGATTGTTTATTAATAATGAATTGTAAACGTTATCCCGCAGGTATACAAAAATATAATGTTTTTTGAATAAAATATATCGATTTAAAAAAATCGATATCACGTCACAGTCAAAATCATGTCGATCCTTAGCTCCGTTGCAACTTGAAAGAAGGACAAAGTAAAGCACATCTTTTTTGTCATTCCATATTAACTGAGCATTGTACTGGAACAAAAAGACCTAAAATAGACTAATTAAATTAAGAAAAGGCATTAATGTGTATTTGTATCACACATTGGTAAAAGGTTAATATTTACAAAAACTACGACTATACTCGTATTTAGTCTATTTATAATTTTCTTCAACGTAGGTAGAATAAAGCCATTATCAATAGACAATACAGGAATAATGTCAATAGTCATTAGCGTAACTGAATACTGGAACTAGGTACTAAGTATAATGGGCGGATTTATGAAAGCACACCTATTCACATGACGAGCATTGACCTGAATCTCTTCGACATACCATAATATTTCTATTAAAAGCGGAAGAATATTTGATATTAAACTAATAAGGCTTAAAATAAGATCCTTTTTAAACTATGACAAGTTTAATAATCGCCAAAAAAATTAAGTTTTTGTTTTCTATTATCAAGGATTTAGGACCATTTTCTCTGTAGTCAGATGACTTCGTGATCAATTATCTTTCAGATAACAAAGATGCGGTCTTCTTTAGAAAATGGACAAAAGAGGCAACATTTGAGTTACCCGAATAGAAATAACATAATAATATAGAGTGACTAGCGCCCGCGGTTTCATCCGCGTGGTTCCCGTTCCCGTGGGAATTGATCAAAATCCTTTTTTTGCGGATGCCAACGTCATAATATCTACCTGCATGCCAAATTTCAGCCCGATCCGTCCATTGGTTTGGGCTGTGTGTTGATAGATATCTATGTCAGTCAGTCAGTCAGTCAGCTTTGAGTTCTATAATATTATAGATAATATTAACAAATAATTTTCAGAACAATTAAATGACTTGTCACTAAAAATTAACTACTTTCCGCACTAAGTGAGTTTAGTAATAAACAGTGTACTAAAAGTACGATTCACTTAGAATAGATTAATCCATAGCTTATTTGTGCTTTTTCCATTCATAGTAAGATATTTTTCCTTTGAAATGGTCTAGAGCCACCCTCGCATGTGGAGGGTGGCACTGTCATGTTCAACATGATTATTTTCCAACAAATTATATATTATGACATATTCTAGTGGATATTTTCTCTATAGATTAAACAATGCATTCAGGACCGAAAATAGTTCAATAACTTTTAGGAGTACCTTATCTTGAAAGTTGGTTCTATTGTTCTATTCTATCTTAAACTATGGCCTTAGAAGCCAAGTTATCTGATTAACCGTTTTAATGATATCAGATGTAGTTGACAAAGCCACATCAATCCTCTGACGTTTTTTCATTGACCACTTTTTCTCTAGCAACTGTTTAACTAGCCTTTTGAAGCACGAAGGAAACTCAACTCAACATACCATATTCAACCAAAGTTGGGAAAAATGTTAAACTTTTAGTTACCCAAGTTTAGTTGGATCTGATTGCGCAAAAACTCAAAACTAATATTGCGAAGTTTCGCGTATTGTGCATCAAAACGTAACTAGCAATTGAGCTAATAAAGTTAAATAGATAAAACTCTAATTAGAGTAGGAACCACACGAACGAGAAATTACGAGTGTATTCGTAGCTCGACAGCAAGACAATTGACACAAAATGTATCTGCTTAGCTTCGTCAGTACAGCACACACTTTATTGTCTACACGAGAAGATATCAGCCATAATATTTAAATAATATAATTAATGACGCTCCAATTTAATGGCTGGACTAGCCTAGTCCTCTATCATGGTGCAAGCTTACCCTGAGTAGATAACAGACACATGTGGCTATGTAGCTAATTAATTATAAGACCTATAATTGCTAAAAATTAAGAGGGCTGCGGGGTAGCATTGTTACGAAATATTTATCAGAACATCACAAAATGTTGACTGATATTTGACTGATTTGATAACTAAAATTAATTGCGTTTAGTTTGGATCAAAAGACTTAGCTTAAGCCGCGGTTAGTTTAAAACAACGTGTAATCCTACTCTTGATGAAGCTCTATTGTAGAATGTTAATGGCGCGTCAATGATTAATTAACGAATGTACCCATTGTAGACGAACGCCAACCAGAGCCCGTCTTTTGTTTCCTAAAAAGGCACTTTAATATAAACTGACTTGAACATTGAAGCTTTCCCAGCAATGAAAACGAAAGGATAGTGAGTAATGGAAAGGCTATAATAATTAACAAAGTGGTATGAAGATTTTTGTATGGAGGCTGGCTTATCTACGAGTCTCGCCATTTTTTTTTTTTTCAAAACAGCGTTCACATAAATTATCTCTTTCAAATATTGATATTTAGGATCAATACAAACATAAAATGTCATTAGACGAAAACCAGTAAATTGTCACATTTCCAAGATAATAAATAATAATAAATAATAATAATAAATATCACTGGACATTATGCACACAGCGCCATCTAGCCCCAAACTAAGCATTAGCTTGTGCTATGGGTGCTAGACAACGGATAAACATTACTTATATACTTTTTTTTTGTAAATACATACATATTATACATAGAAACACCCAGACCGATACAAACAGACATGTTCATGCACACAAATGTTTGTACCGTGCGGGAATCGAACCCGCGACCTCTGGTGTAATAGCCGACTTCTCGACCATTACACCAAATGGCTCGTCAAAAGATATAAGCAAAGCAAGAAGGGGAAGGCCTAGAAGGACACCTACGGGAAAAAGGCGTGACTGTATGTATAGTAGAATTAATAACTACGATACAACCGTGCAAAGCCGGGGCGGGATGCTACTCGTATTTAGTAAAAACATTATTGGCCAATTTTTTTGTGCGCATAACTCTTTTACCAACGGCACCAAATTAGATTAGATTTGTTCTGTTTGCTATACCGTCAGAACAAGTAAAACTCTATTTTTATTAGGTACATCTGTGCGAAGCCGGCAATTTTGACCGTATAAAGTAAAAAGGACAGTCTTTTCAGTTATTACTGTAATACATACTACATATTACGAATTCATCACCACCAGTAAAAATATGTTGACGACATTGTAATGTCTCGCTTGGAAGTCGGCTAAAAAGAAGTATTTCCGGGATCAAATTCTACAGGGTCAACAAATTTCCTCAGAGTTAAAGAAGTAGAACAATTACTTAGAGTGCTTTTGTAGCTAAATTGTTACGTCGTTATCCTTAATAGATAGCATAGAATTATAATGCTATGTAATACTCTTGTTAATCAAACCTATAATTAACAAGTGTTATTTTTCACACTAGTGAACAGCCCTGGGTCACCTTTCGGCAAAAGGTGGATTAGGTAATTATGGAAATGTGAAGTGTGAGATTTTTAAACAAAAATACCAATGTAATTATGTCCGTACATAACTTGATTATTTTATTTTGTATATAACTTAATACAAATTTTCTTTTTCTAAAACAATAAGAAAATTTGCTTATTTTGGCTTTATTGCACGTTATGGACTTACAGCCATAAGACATTCTCAACCAAGTTCACTATTGAGCGTGACAGAGTATCACTTTGGTGATAGTAAAACTCAAGTTTCAGTCATACTGTAATGCACCATATCTTATTCGGTCAATAAAAGAAATGATTCCTCAATCATCCAAATGTACTTAGTTTCTATTTGGTCATTTCTAGCAGAGAAAACATAGGTCTACGTCTTATTAAATAATAGAGATTTCAGCACATACTACACGTTGCCAAATACCGCGTTGGGCATCTATTTGAAAACGGCTTATGGCTTCCATTCTGCGGGAACAGAAATGTCCCAGGGCATTTACCTACATAGTATAGACAAGAGGGTAGTGAAGTAAGGTACAGGTTATAGAACTAGTGGTAACAGTATGCACCGTTGTCTTATAAGTATTTTTATTTAGTAACAGTAATCATACTCTCAAGCATTTTTGATTATTTTTACGAGTCATGATTTTTATGGTGGCACTTGAGTACCTTCTTGTGAATAGCTCTCAACAATCCTCCTAACGAGTGTTTTAAATGTCAACGAGTACATTGGGATTGTTAACTTTGATTTTTAACATTGAAAAGAGAAATGAATTACTTCGTTTCATTGCCATTTAAACAAAAAAAAAAACAATTATGACATTATTTTATTCCAAATGCTGATCCAAGAACAACGCGAAAGCTAAAGAGAAACTCGTGTTACAAAATCCTTTTCGCTACATAAAAACTTTACAACGTACTAAGAAAGATCAGCAGTTCTACTACTTATTCAACGACTTTAAATGCACAGTTAAAACAACAACGAAGTGGATTACTGTCATTTGCTCGATCGCGAGAATATGGCGGTGCACTGTAGAGTTGCCTATCGATAGCTGCATTACAAGCTTATATGCTTAGTGCAAAATTCGCTGCATATTTATTTAAATTGTAAAGTTTTTCTGGAAATTAATAAATTTATTATTATTATAATCATGGAAAGACTATCGATAGTCTACCAATAGTATCGATATCATTTTAAAAGATTCGATAGCCTATCGACAGCACAAAGTGACTAATAGGTAGTATTGATTAAATGCAATAGTTTCGATATTATCAATAGCATTGATAGTACATATTATAATTGAATACTATCGATACTATCGATAATTATTGGAGCCAATACTATCGATATTGTTACTAGTTTTCAAGGACAACTATCGATAGCGAAACTATCGATATTTGTGCAACTCTAGTGCATTGCGCAAGTTGCTCGCTCGGTTGCTCGACACTGACATTTATTTCGCAACCTCAAGTGTCCAAGTAATACTGACTGCCATTGTAACTGGGCATATGACATTGCCAAAACGCTTAAGGCTGCCTGTTCACTGAAGCGGAGCTGTACCAATAATAAACCAATAGGATTTGAAGGAGCTGTTTGTTAATATTGAAATAGCTCCGCGTCAGAAGATAGGCGAGATATGATGACGTATGCTATGATATGAACTGGAAAATAGATCATCAATATTTTTGGGCGAGGTTGTTCAGCATTAGATGTCTGATAGCCCATAGAAACCTGCGGTCGAGGTTTTCGATGCGAAAAGAGTACGGAGGGAAGAGGAAATAGAAGGTCGGGATAAAAGTGGAACGAGGGGAGGGAGGAGGGTTAGGGCCGGACAAGCCGGCTTCGGAAAAAGTCTTACCATCCCAAAATGAGAATCGAATCTACGAACTACATGTAATACCCGAGCTGCTTTTCCACCATTCCAAGAAGGCGGTCGAATATAATTAATTAATTTATTTATATTAAAACATGTTTTCTTTTCAGATACGGGAACGCTTGGGTCGCTGCCTACGTCATACTTCAGGATATTTTCGCTCATCACATTACTTCTTCCGACTGTATTAAGATAAATTGTTCACTAGTATATAGGTAGCTACAAAACATACAAATAAAATGTTTTCTACGTTGTATAAAATTAAAAAAATATATCAACCCGCAAAGTGGGCACTTCAAAGATTATAAATCATATTAGATAAATATATTATTATTATTTTATAATTATGTGTTCTGCTGTCACTGGACAAAAAAATAATACCTGAACAGTGTATGTAAATAAAATAATTATATTGCATATTAGTTGTTTATTATAATAAATGTTTAAAAAGTATGAATGTTTCTACTTAAAGTTAAAATGGGTATGGCATTTTACTGGTTGTATAAATTGAAAACTATAGTTGTAAATACTAAAAAGATTAAGATATTTGGATACAGTGTTCTAATTTGGCACAATAATATAAAAAATAACGGTATATATCGTTTAAAGTAACTTAAAAATTATTTTATGAAAATATTTAATTTCATATAAATAGGATCGTATTCCAGAACTACTTTATTAAATGAGATTTCATTGTGTTTCTTTTTTATTATTTTAGGACACCCTTATTTCTAAACTCGAAAACACGTTTGTCTTGGACTTGTAGAGTTATTAATTGTTTGACAATAAGGAAATCCAATGTGTGCTTCTACAAATCATAATATTTTTTCTGTCACAAATCATTGAAATGTTGAGATGGTACATCGCTCAAATTGACACTCTAGTGGATATTTCCTCTATGTCACACTCCCAGTGCTTAATGTTGTTTTTTTAATTGTAATGTTTGCTCAAAGATATTTCAGTTCTATTAATAAGATCTTTGATTGTGCTATCTTTACACGGGCACAATATCCAAGCTAAAATAGGAATTACGAATCATTAAAAATGTTCTAAGCTTAGGAAGAAATTAGAACGATGCGGACAACGTATTTCTGTTTTGGCAAGTTTTATCGCTAACCGATAAATATGGTAATTTACCTGTCAGATAGCAAGGATGCAATCTCTTTGTTGATTTTGAAGAATAGAATACAGCATCACTGATATCTACCAGATAAATTATGAGAAAATTATATCTGACATCGATAAAACTTGCCCCATGTTTCTGGTTGATTTTATTATTACAAGTATTACATATGTACCACATTTTGTATATAGTTTTAATTGATTTTTTTATCTTCAAGATTATCGTATTTGCATTTGCTTTTGTGGAAAATGTGTATGTACATTTTTGTTACGTTGAAATTGTAAAAAGCTTTCATTTAAACAGATATAATAATTAAAAATTTAACTAATAAGTACTCAATATTGTTCTAGCTAAGATAATATATTCATAATTGCGAGTATATCATAAAATATTAAGGACATAAGACAATCATAAGGAATATAATAATATAAGGACAGTTGTTCTGTCAAAGCTGGCACAACAGAATAAATAAGATTATTACGAGGCTAAGTTTTTATAAAATAGTTTAAGTACTTTAACTAAGATCTAACAGCCTTTTGCTCAATAGCCGTTTTGGACCCTTAATCGCCAACATATTAAAATGCCTCCTTTGAAAATCAAGCCACTATTTTAAGATTTTGGAAAGAGTACGCGATGCTATTGCCATTTCATTCTATTATGTTATTATTTTGTAGTGTAAATTTTATTACCCCATCTGTAGGGAAATACTGGAAGTGCCTGCGTGAAGGGTTGCAATATTTTTTCGATCTCTGTAGATCCAAGACTCTCATGTTTCTACGACTGAAGAATTCTTCTCTATATTTTCACTGTTAATATTTTGTAGTTGTGCCAACCCGAATTTATGTATTTCATTAAATGGAATACACAAACATGCGTTTGTTTTATTTACAGATCTTGTGATCAAAACGGATTTTCGAGTTTATGAGAGTAATCTGCGCAAAACAACCTGTTATTTTAGTGGCATGGTTATTTAATTTGATGTTCTTCTCAGTATAAAACAAAACTTTAGAATGCAGATACATAATCACAAAAATAGATAGATCACAAAAATAAATAGATAGATCACAAAAAGTACCTAAAGTAGGTACTTTAGGTACTTTTTGTGATCTATCAAAGGCGATAAACTTGTATTGATTATACAATATACAAATTAAAATTCAATGGAACAATTGGTTGACTGACAGTTCATCAAAAATACACGTTTGTAAGGGGTATTTTATAGTAAAAATAGTAAAATAACACAGTAAAATATTTAGGCGCACTGATAACCTCCTTTTAGAATAGAAGTCAATTATAAATGGTTCGCACCCGAATCTAGGCTACAACGGCTAAACTCTACGATTTATCATACAGGTAGCTATTATAATGCATAAGAGGCGAGTAATTTTTTTAAGCAACTCCGTTTGGCAGACAGGCACGCAGCCCACCTGATGGTAAGGTGGTCACTGCGGCCTATTCTATTGAGAGACACTTCACCAGGAAGCGTCGCTCAAATGTGTTGCCAGACTGTAGGCTCATCTGATCTTGAATTTTACAAAAAGAGGTAAGCAATAGCCACTTTGACAGCTTATGGTAAGTAGTCACTATCGCCCATGGACTAAAACCAGCTACTGGGCCTTTGAAAATAATATGAAAGGAGGGGAAAGGCGATGGGGGATGGAGAGGTGAGATGGTAAGAAGGAAACGGGCCCCCCCCGATGCATTTGCGAACGAAGCGCAATAGCAAAGCTACTAGTTAGTGCTTCGATAGCGATAACGAAATTAAAGCTACCCACGCCGCGGTCGGCTAATGGACGGGTGACCATTCTGACCACATTTAGTGACATTTATTTCGAGCGCCTTCGTGCTTCGGAAGGCACGTTAAGCTATTGGTCCCGGCTGATATTTACTATAATGTGTCAAGCCTAGTGAGAGGCCATTTGGCGGCTTGATAACGGGATTTAACTGCCTCCGTGGTACAGTGGTTAGAGCGTTGGGCTCTAATACCCGGAGGTCGTTCGAATCCCGCGGGGAGCATCTGCACTTTGTGTAAATATTTCCATTTTGGTTAGGACATTGCAGGCTTAAATCACCTAAATGTCTGAAAAGAATGATGATTCCGTGCTTCGGAAGACACGTTAAGCCGTTGGCCCTGCGCCTGATCCCTCTTCGGTCGTGTCAGACTGCTGTCCCACGGAGTTATGGGAGTGAGGGAATAGGGAGTGCACCTGTGCTTGCGCACTCACTTGTGCACTATAATATATCCTGCGTAGTTGGCTGATCTTAAAGATTGGCCGCCGTAGCCAAAAATTCGGCCAGGAGGACATTATTATTATTATTTATTTACATGGGAATATTTATTGCTGTTTTTGATTCTTGTCTACACATATTTCAATCTCTACATGGAAATTGAACAGAATTTAGCTGGAATGTTTATACCAGCTGCCGGTTTATCTGGCCTAGGCCTTTATTAGACCCTATGTTTATTTTAAAGTCTAAAGTACATAACTTAGCACAATTTTGTTCTGAGGAGAATGCGTTGATCCTTCATGGTTGCATGCTAGCGAGACATGCAAACGTCTGTGGGACTGGGGACTAAAGACATTCATCCCACTACCCACATACCCCCCCCCCCACGGTTTCCCCTCCACATCCAGGAGGGACGAGCCTCTGCCTGCCTTGTGGCAAAGTAGAAGACCAGCCCAATGTGCACAGTATTTTTTAACCGGTTCTCTAATTACAGAGGACCAGTGGAAAAATACAATGCACTATCAATGTGTGTGTGATACTTCCTACACTGCGTCAAAAAAAATATATTTATATTGTGAACACATTTTACAATATCAAAATTCACTTCAGTGGAATGTACAAAAACAACCTCGATATTTGATATTAAGTTTCAGTATTGTGTTGTTTATTTAACATGCCGACCCTTGTTAATCGACCCATTATTCTGTTTTGACAAAGACTCCCAAATGCAGGAATTATAATAGGTATATGTGAAATACAATACCTTTTTTTTTTTTTTTTTTTTTTGAACTCTGGTGATTTATTTCCAGAGATTTTTTAAAGACAGATTTTATTTAAAAGATGCGTTTGGGGTATTTATGTTTTTAGTTTGGTGTTTAGCCGTTCGCTATTTGATACGAATCGACTTGTAACGATAGTATTATTTTCCTGATTTCTGTGACTTTACGACACAATATACCAACGATTACTACCCGTACATGAGTTTAAAATCCAACGCTATTTAAATCTACCTATTGAGTTAGCAAATGAAGCAGATATTTCAGCCATTTGGATAGGTAATTGCATTCGCTTGATCAGAACTCGAAGCCTTCCGTTTATCGAGACGCAAAGCGTGCTATCTCTTTTCCTCTATTAAATAAAAGGTTGTGGGAAAAGGATAGGGCAATGTCCAGATAAATCTACGAATAGGACGTGAACGAATCATTGTATGTTCGTGGACGGAATCCAAAGTGGAATTGTGCACGTGAACAAACGAAGTGAAAAACAATCACTGGAAATACAAGCTAACCACGCGACACCACCACACGCAACCACGTGACAGAATCCTATGAGTAGGATGACTAATTGAATCAAGGTATTGTTCTCGTGATTAGGTTAACATCAAACCCCTGAAGGTGCATAAAGTCGCTTTGTAGAGCCTTCTTGAATTCAAAAGCATATCGAAACATTTTATAAAGAATAAAGAAACTTATTTTGAAATTTTGTATTTAAGAGGTTTGAGGTGCTTTTAGTTTGCGTGAGGAGAATAATGGTTTTTTGTATTTCTACTTTTATAAGGCTTGTAATTAACTGCACATCAAAAATTTCTCAAATGTACATAAAAAAAACTGAATTGCTACCGTAACCTAACCTTTGCTGTGTTAGTTATTTTGATGTACATTTCAGTATTTTTGGATTTTGCTTTTAAGGGTTGAGGTAAATGATCAATATAAAAGGAGATATTATTTCTATAGTAATTAAGCAAAACAACAAAAACAGCCTCTTTTTACAATTTTATTTATACGAGCACATCGAATACGAAACATAATACAAAAATACAAATACTTTATCTTCTTTGTAATAAACGCTATAGGATATTTTAGGCTTTATTTGTTAAATGAGGACGCCATTTAGCAACTGTAGTCTGCTTAGAAGATGGGTGAAATTAATTTATTCTAAGACAAAATAGAAGATTTAAAGAAATACTAACACATCCTTTTTAAAATCATTAACAAATTGAAAAAAAATGTTTCGCTGTAAAATATTCATTGTAATTAAAATGTTTTTTTTTTAATACTTAGTCAGTTGGCAGACAGAAACGCAGCTGCAACAGAAACCTGATGGTAGCGGCCATTGCGGCCTATTCCATTGAGGGACACTTCACCAGGAAGCGTCGTTCAATGTGCTGCCAGACTGTAGACTCATCTGATTTTGGAGCCTTTGATTTCAAGTGTACTGGCTCCCACATTAATACTGCCGAAACACAGTCAGAGCTATAATGGCGGCTGATTTAACCTGTAGGGGTGGTAGCCAGTCGGACTCTGAAAATGCCCTACAACCAACCAGATTCTAGGTGGGAATCGAACCCACGACCTCCTATACCCGAGCGGCTTAGCCACTGTTCCACGGAGGCGGTCTAAATATATATGTTACAGCCAAAGTGATCAATCTGGATATTATATATAATAACTAGCCATTATATATAATATCTACTCAATTTGGTTAAAGTGATAAATGACACAGAATTGATCACATTAACCAGCCATATATATATATGTAATATCTTCATAGACTTGAATAATGTAATAAAACAATGCCTGACTGGTAATTTTTTAATGAAATTATATTATTAATTTAAAGAAACGGATAGATTATGTGTTAAGTTAGGTTAGAACTGCGACCACAAATGAACCGAATTCTACCCATGTTACTTGGTCAGGGCAGAGAGATAGTATCTTGTTTATTTACTATTAATCATCAAATGGTATATACATTCTGTCCCAAAAGTACCCGGAAATTATTATTTTAAAGACATGTGATAGAGATATTTAAAAAAATCGTTTTGCGTTAGATTGTTACAACTGTCATTGGTTGGCGGGGAAAAATAATCTTACCTTTGTCAAGTATTTTGTGAGTAATTAGGATTTTCAACAAGCAACTTTTTTGGTCGCGTCGTTTTTTTATTATGTCCGATTTTGTGGACCAACAATCTTGTGTTAAATTTTTGTGTTTTAAAAAAAATTTTTCTTGTGCCGACACACTTAAAATGTTACAATAGGTGTTTGCTAATTAGTGTAAGTTCAAAACTCAGGCATACGACAGGTTTAAATCATTCATAGTGGCCTCCTGAAGTGGTCGGGCGTTTACCACGGGCTGGAAGGCCATCCACTTCAACTGACGATGATCATGTCAATAATCTGAAGCAAATCGTAATGCAAAATCGTCGTGTGAGTGTGAGACAGATAGCCAAATACATTGGCGTACCAAAATCTACAGTACAACGCATATTGACCGACTTGTGGGTGGAGAACACGTGGATTGCGCGCCACGACAACGCGTCAGCTCAAACAGTATTTTTTTTTTTTTTATATTATAGGGGGGCAAACGAGCAAGTGGGTCACCTGATGATAAGTGATCACCGCCGCCCATAAGCACCCGGGACCCCCTTGGGGTCTCAGGCGCGTTGCCCGCCTTAAGAGACGACAGTTATTAGGTCTCATATACCCAGTAATTTCACTAGCTTCAGTGCCCTTTCCCCGAAACACAGAAATGCTTGACACACTTCTATTTCACGGGAAAATATCTGGCACTGCGGTGGTACCCACCTAGACGGCCCAGTACAGGAACCTACCACCTGGTAAAAGTTGTGATTATTCGTAGCTTTTTGGCCAAACATTTAATTAATATCGCTCCGTGTGTACCCTACTCACCTCAGATATGGCACGATGTGACTATTTTCTCTCGCCTAAACTAAACTATACTTAAATAAACATTTCGTGGATAGCATTTAGGACCATTGACAGAGATGAAAGAAAATACAGAAGGTGTTGCAGGCCATCCTGATTTCAGCGTATGAAAAGTGTTTCGAAGGCTGGTTGAAGCGCTGGCGTATGTTTATTTCCTTCAATGGAAGTTACTTTAAAGGGAACAAAATAAATTTGGATGATTTAAACTACCACTTTAATTTTATTCACAATTTCCGGGTACTTTTGGGACACAGTAGTATGTTACGCTCAAAGATCGAAAACGCTCATTGAGCGGAAAAATAGCACACAACGCGTTGTGGTCTTAAAAGTTTTTTTCAGGTTTAAAAAAAAATAAGCACGAAGGCCAAGGCGGGAGCTCCGCTTCGCTCCGCTCCCGCCTTAGCCTTCAAACCTATATCCATCAGAGTCGATTTTCGCCTCCGACGTTGTTTTTGTTTAACTTAATATCTCTCAAAATATAGTCTCCTCTGTGTGTCAGTACGTTGGATGTTTTGCTGTGACCGCAACGCTGAAGCTATTTTTCCGCTCAATGAGCGTATTTGATCTTTGAGCGTAACATATATGTTACGCTCAAAGATACATCTATCTATCTATGTATACATAGCATACATAGTTTGTACAACTAATACACTTTATATGTCAGTAACGTACGTATTGATTACTTTGGCTAACTTGGGCCAGCTATTATAAATAATATCCGAATAAAGTGATCAATTTATCACATTGTCTAGTCAATTTGGTTATTATATATAATGACCAGTCATTATATATAATAGCTAATTGATCACTTTGACTGTAACTTAGAAACTTATTTTATTAGTGGTTAGTAATTTTATAGTGAACCCAATTAAATATTTTTTAAAGTGGACATATGGGGTAAAGGCTACGGTAAAGGTCAAGCCAGCCAACACCCTTTTACGTTTACTTATTTTCGTTATATCAATAATGAAAACAATAATACCTATTCGAAAAAAGAGATATGTACATTTCTGTACCGACCTTCAAAGTGACGTTTTACATTATTTAGTGTTGAGTATTATAGCGAAAGATACGACTCATCATGACAATAGATTAAAATAGCTATAATTTATAATATGTCCAGAGGCAAACCAAATTCAATCTTTCCGATAGACATGAAACTGTCAATTTTGGTGGTGGAAATTTAACAGATTACGGTACGGTACGGTACCGTTATTTGGGAAACTGAAGAATGTTTACAACTTTAGTATACAAACATGTTTGTAGCCCTCTATAAATGGATGTTAACTGATGCCTTAAGCCTCGGCCTCGAATTTCGCGGCAGCGGGAGCGGCGGCGCACGCAGGCGCACTGCGGTCACCGCTTGAAGCGGACCGTCAAGAGTGATACGATGCTGTCAAGCGGTGAACCGCAGTGCGCCTGCGTGCGCTGCCGCTCCCACCACCGCCCGCTGTGTTCGAGAACGGGTTTATGGGATTCAAAATAAAACATCTCGCCGCTGCCGCTGCCGCTCCGCCCCGCTGCACCGGTTGGAGTTTTGCGTGTAATAAATATAACACCAGATACAGATCTGGATAGAGGATACAGGTCCTCAACTAAAGTCAGCAAATCCCAAGAGTAAGCTTATGTTTTACTTACATTTCAGAGTTTGTTTTTCGACTATTCAAGCGTGAACGCAGATAACATACAAAAATAAGTTAAAACATTTATTCCAAAATTCTTTATTAGACGTTATTCACAAATTTTCACAATTATTGTAGACAGAACTTTAAAAAGAGCAAAGTGTATTGTTTCCTATCTTTATTGCCATCTGCAAGGGTACCTTAAGATTATTGACCTAATTTTCTTTTCATTTGGTCTCGGAGCAGCGTTACCAGTTTTTATTTTTGCCAAGTCGGGACTTCGGTACTTTTTGAGTGAAAATAGCGGGATTCTTCCGTCAAAAGCGGGACATAGTAAATCAAAGGTTTTTAACTTAAGGTTTCAAATATTTATCTTTTTATTTGTCTTAAGATTACGTTTACGTGACAATAGATAGCAGAAGTAGCCATCTCAAGTAGCCTCTCTCTCCCACGTTGTTATCTTCATTACGCGACTTTATTTCTCAGCACTCTGCACGTAGGTACGATCGAGTTCTCCCCAAAAAGCGGGACCGAGCCTGTCCCGCGCGGGACATTTAAATTTGATTTAAAAATCGGGACGTCCCGCCAAAATCGGGACGTCTGGCAACGCTGTCTCGGATTGAAATGAAACTGATAATTTTTATCAATTAGGTTGCCTTTCTTATATATGTTACAGTCAAAGTGATCAATTAGCTATTATATATAATGACTGGTCATTATATATAATAACCAAATTGACTAGACAATGTGATAAATTGATCACTTTATCCAGCTATTATTTATAATAGCTGGTCCTAGTTAGCCAAAGTGATCAATACGTACGTTCCTGACATATAAAGTGTATAAATAGTTGTACAAACTATGTATATGTTACGCTCAAAGATCAAAAACGCTCATTGAGCGGAAAAATAGCTTACAACGCATTGCGGTCACAGTAAAACATCCAACGTAACTGACACACAGAGGAGACTATCTTTTGAACAAAAACAACTTCGGAGGCGAAAATCGACTCTGATGGATATAGGTTAGAAGGCTAAGGCGGGAGCGGAGCGAAGCGGAGCTCCCGCCTTGGCCTTCGTGGTTATTTTTTTTTAAACCTGAAAAAAACTTTTGTGACCACAACGCCTTGTGAGCTATTTTTCCGCTCAATGAGCGTTTTCGATCTTTAAGCGTAACATATAGACCATTTGATGATTAATTGTAAATAAACAAAATACTATCTCTCTGCCCTGACGAAGTAACATGGGTAGAATTCGGTTCTGGGGGTCGCAGTTCTAACCTAACCTAACACAAATCTATCCATTCCTTTAAATTAATAATATTATTTCTTTAAAAAATTACCAGTCAGGCATTGTTTTATTACATTGACCAAGTCTATGAAGATATTATATATAATGGCTGGTTAAAGTGATCAATTCTGTGTTATTTATCACTTTGACCAAATTGAGTAGATATTATATATAATGGCTAGTCATTATATATAATATCCAGATTGATCACTTTGGCTGTAACATATACATATGTATAAACCTATGTGTTTGTTGATGTGGTATATTTACTTGGAAACAAATAATTATTTCTGTGAATGTGCTCACAGATTTTACGTTCCCAACGAAGACACGATCATAGGTCTGAGAATGGCGGCTACGAGCATTTTCTTAAAAAGTTACATAATTGCTTACTATTTGTTACGCAAAAAATTAGTGTCATTATTACAGTGTACTATTTATACTCGTATATACAATTATTTATTAATGTACAAAACTACGACATATAAATCACTCATTGTAGTCAGAATAATTATTTATTTATTCATGCCCGTGGTTGATCTATTTATTGTATAACTATGTAAAACGACTCCCAAGATTGACTTGCTCTCCTCGCCTCATTTCTGATATGTCTAGTCTTTGCAATTAGTTGTTTGGTCGTAATATTTTATGTCTCAATTTTAAACTAAAGATGATCGCTTTCCCTCTCGTTACAAACAACAAGAATCGTGTGGCACCCAGCAAATGTCGATACGGGTAGAAAACTTTGGCAATAACCGCCACCTGTTATCCAGAACTGGTACTACCAGTAATTACCGTTTAATCCGCGCCGGTGTCGGGTGACGCTGTGTATTTAGTGTCATAATAAATCTAACCCAGTGTTCCAACTTGGAGATCAAATGTTGAGAATTACTGGGCGGATTTCTGAAGGTTTACAGGTTCAAATATAGCTTACCCTCTCGTTTGTTAACGATTGAGAATAGCATTGTAAATAGCTCAGGATAATCTTGAACTAAATTCCAGACGTAGTGTGAAGTATCTTGCAGGCCTACTAGCTCGTAGTGATACAAATGAACAGAGTTGCTACGATCGATTTGGTGTAATGAATTTAGATGTCACGCACGGGTTCGATTACCACACTGTACAAACATTAGTGCGCATGAACATGTATCGTTTTTACTAATATGTCTGTAATTCCAAAATAAAAGTTCTATAGTATCTTTATTCGTTGTCTGTCACTTTGAATAAAGTAAAAATGATGACGTCAATGTCAAACATCAGTAAGTTACAGAGTCTACTCCTAAAACTCCTTTTTAGTGACTGCATGCCAGACATTTATGTTTGTATATTTCAATCACTTGAATTCTTACTTGGAGCAAAACATGTTTTGTTATATAGCAATTTGTTCTTATTAGAAGTAAATAAAGAATAACTCTGGTAGTCGTCTGCTTTCAAAGAGATCGAGTCTTTTTACATGAAAACCAATTTCCAATTATTAGTATTGTATTTGAATCTAAAGAAGTGCACAAGTCCCCAGTCCATTTATCAAAGAAAACCATATATTATCTTAATAAGATATGGTTAGAAAAAAATCTCTGTGGCGACGCCTACGCCCGATCAACAGACATCATGCAACTCGCCACTTACAGTTCTACCAACTGATGACAGAAGGCGCTGACTTACGAACACAAATTAGTATGGGATCCTGCATCGCGCTAGCAGAGTTATTTCAGCCCGCTAGCATATATACAACAAACCAAAGATGGTACATTGGACCTTGGTCCCCGAGCACAGTCGATCTAGCTCGGAGGAAGATCTTCCACTTTTAAGGAAGCATTAGATCTCCTACAGTGGTGACCCCCGACGGTTGTGTGGGTGAGATCGCTTAACACCTTGGCGACCCCCACACCAATGAACATCCCGACGTATGTGGGTGAGATCGCTTAACACCTTGGCGACCCCACATACCAGTGAGCATCCCGACATCATGTGGTCAAAATCGCTTCACACCTTGGTGACCACCACATTCCGTGAACATCGCATCAGCCTTCAGCGGTTCTTCGCATCCCTTCAGCCTCGTCTCATCCCCAGCAGGACTTCAGCAGTCAGTCACAGCAAGCCAGCCTCCAGCCACACGGAACCACCGCAGCTACGCAACAGCTTCCTGGTTCCCTGGCAGCTACTACGTGCCCACCAGGTCTGCACCGCCCCACGTCCGGACTCTCTGGGCGCTCATCGGTCGTGGCAGCCATGCAGCCTGCGCATAGCACGCATCTCTTCACTCGTCCCGACGCACTGCGGACTCGAGTATCTACAAGCTCGTCCCGACTCACCGTGGACTCGAGTATCTTCAAGCTCGTCCCGACTCACCGTGGACTCGAGTATATTCAAGCTCGTCCCGACTCACCGCGGACTCGAGTATCTTCAAGCTCGTCCCGACTCACTGCGGACTCGAGCACCCACTTCTACGCTCTCTTCCCAACTCACCGTGGAATTGAGACTCTCATTGGCATTCGAAGCTGTGACGTCCAGATTGCTGAGCCTCGGTCAACATTCGACCTCCGGTCTCCGTGGGGGAGTGATGTGGCGACGCCTACGCCCGATCAACAGACATCATGCAACTCGCCACTTACAGTTCTACCAACTGATGACAGAAGGCGCTGACTTACGAACACAAATTAGTATGGGATCCTGCATCGCGCTAGCAGAGTTATTTCAGCCCGCTAGCATATATACAACAAACCAAAGATGGTACATTGGACCTTGGTCCCCGAGCACAGTCGATCTAGCTCGGAGGAAGATCTTCCACTTTTAAGGAAGCATTAGATCTCCTACACCTCAAAGAACTTTTTCTTTTGTTTTTAATAGTACTCGCTGAACAAAGCAAACGTCGATCAAAGTGATACTAAGTAAGGTTCAATTAGGCAAACAAATGACATGGAAAATTCGCCTCAGTTGACTCAGATTCATCGGTGTTTGCCATCTCAATGATGCGGTGCGGGTCGTAAAAATATCTATGTTGATACAGCTAACAAGATTGGATGGAGGAGCGATACCGGTGTTGGTTTAGGCCCGTTTACTGCTGTCATCTAAGCCGTATCACTATAATCTACACTAACAATAACGTATGTGCTATGTACTTCGTCATAATATACGACGGTCTCCACATAGATTTACTTAAGATATACAGGTTACGTATAAATAATAGAGGATTCTGTCAGGCTTCTCGAAGCTTGAGGCGTATCATTTTTTTTTATCTGTAACGAGTTTTGGCTGCGATATTGAAAGATGTTGTCTTGTACTCTGTCACCAGCTTGATTCTCGTGTTTGGTACACGTGGAAAAAGTTTCATAACCAAAGTTCTCGGAAATAATATATTACAATTAATTCAATTCGGCAAAAAGGACCGTGACTCCAGTTAAAAGGTTCAAATATCATCATCATAATTGAACCTGTTTGAAGTTGTAAGTTTTCTTACTGAGGAATGCTTTAGGCACGTAACCACAGGCTAACCTGACGTAAACCTGGCAGAGTGTGACCTTTTTTATACCGCATCAGTTGGCAGACAGACACGCAGCCCACCTGATGGTAAGCGGTCACTGCGGCCTACTTCATTGAGGGACACTTCATCACGAAGCGTAGCTTAATGTGCTGCCAGACTGTAGGCTCATCTGATCTTCGATTCGATCGATTTTAATTAATAAAAAAATAATAACGATTCAATTTTTAGGGTATATTTAGCTCAATCAAAGGTAACTATCATAGATTGATTTTTCTTTCAACTTCAATTTTGCAGACGTGGGCGCAAAACCCCTAATGATAAAGTGTCCACTGCGACATTAAGGAACACTTTACGAAACCGTCCATCTGCCTCTTAACTTCACTGATGACGGCCTACTTGGCTTCTCATAGCTCACCAGGGAGCAATATAATGCTAAAATTACTACTAACCCCCAACCGCGGCAAGGTGATGGCGCTTTGAGGGAGTCCCACATGAATATTGTCTGCTACACAAAATTGTTATAGTGGCCCATCTCACCCTTGGGGTGGGGTTGGTAGCAAGTGGGGCATTTAAAAAGACCTGCCAATAACCGTGATCACGTCGAGAACTGGAAGTGAATCAAGACTTTCGAGTTTTTAAAGTCGAACAAAAAATTTAAGATTAGCCAGCGAAACAAAAAGTACTTTACATTTTTAATTCAACAGAATTTTCGTTTCCAAAAGTTGAAACCTGAGCTTCATTGCATTTACTTTCTATGCAACTAAAATTCTACTTGGACTACAGATGCACATAAAGAGCAGAAAATAAACGAATCGCTTGCATAAGATCTCAAATTAGTTTTCGATACGGGTCGGGTTTGAACTGCTGCATATTGACTGTGCATTGCATTCGTAACCTACATAAAACTTACTGCATACTGCATAGTGAGTCGTCTCCTTTAATCTATATAAATAAAAATGAACTGCTAAATAAATTGTCCAGGGAAGGTTTAAATGCTCAGAAAATATGGAAAAAATGCGAGGAAAATACTTAAAACGACAATTTTATTTTCCCATACAAACTGTATCTGTCAAACGAATTTATACGAATACCTGTGCAACGAAGTGATACGAAGTTCACCGGGTCAGCTAGTTTGTATAATGTAAAAATTTAACGCCTTTTGATATTATATTGGTTTATTTATCTTAATTCTTATTGGAGTCTTACCTAAGCTCCTGTAATTGTGTTCCCAACTTAAGAGGAAACACTAGGGCCGTTTTTCCAAACAAACGTATTCCCCTGTTTCCTCCCTGGATAATGACAGTAGAAATTTTTTTTTTCCAAAAATCTATGACCACTATTTGCATGTCCCTATGTTTTCCTTTTTTTCATAAATTAATAATTAAAAGAGTTATGAACCTTCAAAAACCTAAAAAAATGACCAGATTTTCCGCTGTGTTCAAACATCCAGAAAACAAACATAACTAGATTAAATAAAAAAAGGAAAACATAGGAACACGGACAAAGCCTTTTTTTAATTTTTGATGAAAAAAGTAGTTAAATCGGTCAAGTTGTGGAGAAGAAATCAGGGGACTACGAAACGTTGATTTTATAGGTATTTTCGGTCCTAGCTGCAGTTGTCTCTATCGCGCTCTGTGGGGGGATGTTCGGGCACTGCGCGACAGCAATAGATTTTACAAATACCTATTTTTCAATTCTCTTGCCCTTAGTATTTCCTCTTAAGGTAATAAACCGTTCCAATAGTTTACGTATGCTATTAATCCCGGGGTGCTAAATAAAATTTTTGGGTCAAGCTAAACTTGGATTAGTTTTTTCAAACCCAGCTCGCTTGTCAAATCTTTTTTTCTACTACCATTTTGACATAGAAAGACTTTTGAAACGTGTTATATATTATTATATTACTAACGTTGTAAATAGTTTGAAGTATTAGATGTCTATAGTTGGTGCACAGTAATTCCATACACATAAAACATGCTTCTCTGGTAGTTCGTCACCCAATGCATTTTACTTACCTGCCTCCAATATGCTCTTTGAATGAGGTTTCCTAGACGTCGTCTTCCGAGGCGCTTTGCCACAGGAACACGGCACTACTGTACCTATACATCTCTCACTCTATTTGTAAGACGATTTGCTTAACATTTACGTACAAGAGCCAAGTACGTACCCAGTTACGTACCCAAGGCAGTGCCTTTGGACTATTCAATAGCAACCATATAAATTTCGTTATAGGCCCTCATACCACTTTATAGACACAAATACAGTAGTAATCAATAACTTACTGATCATTACCTGTATCTATCTGTTATAATATATATAAAATAAATAAAAAGGGTCTGACGAGCCATTTGGTGTAATGGTTGAGAAGTCGGCTATTACACCAGAGGTCGCGGGTTCGAACCCCGCAAGGTACAAACATTTGTATTTGCATCGGTCTGGGTGTTTTTATGTATAATATGTATGTATTTACAAAAAAAAAACAATATAAAAGTAAGGTTTATTCGTTGTCTGTCACCCATAGCACAAGCTATAATGCTTAGTTTGGGGCTAGATGGCGCTGTGTGAATAATGTCCTGTGATATTTATATTTTATTTTAATCTGATAATGAGACGCAAGATTCCACGAGCTTTATTACTATTAAAAAAAATAAGAGCCGGAGGAGATAATTTCCTATTTGATAAACTAATTATATTCGTTATACTAACAACCCAATGATAAAAAATATTAATAAGTTCTTTAATGAAAATAAAACCAGAAAAATTTCCTTCTACCTTGTTTGTGTCGAGGTTTTTATAGCTTCTAACAAAGTTCGCGAGGTGGTTTGGTCACATCGTCAGAAAGACGTCAACATAATTTGACTCACAACACTTGAAATCTGACGGAGAGTGCCATCGAAGTCCTGAACTCTTCAAACTTCGTCTTAATAAATAAACAAGTTAGGTATGGTAGATTTTTTTTTATTTTTAAACCAGCGTTTGCTGTTTTTGTCTTTAAGTTTTGAAAAGAGGAATGCCTGCAATATAGTGGCAGGCATTCCTCTTTTCAAAACATATAATTCAGACTGACATGAATTAAAACCATACAACTATCAGTTCATCATCATCATCAGCTTATCGTAGTCCACTTCTGGACATGGCCTATGTATTCAACTGTACAAAAATCAAAAATAAGATTTTTATTGGCGGTGCCAACTGATGAGGTCGAAAAACTTTATTCCTGCTTGACACCGTCGATATTACCAACAACATCGGCGGTGTCTATCGGCCAATTCAAAAAGAGTCCTTTTGCGGTTGACATCGCGTTGTATTCAGGGACCGGGGTCAACTGACGAAACACCCAATCCAAAAGCTCGCGAGGATTCGCCCATAATCGCCACGCTAAACAAGGTGATGGCAGGACGAAGCTATTTCGCACTGGTGACGCTGCAGCCCGTCACCGGCCTGTTGACTACGTCTTTGAATTTGAATATCGACATCAGTCGGTTATTGCATCAAATATATGAATAATAAAAAATATAAATAAATAAATATCTCCGGAAATTATTTACACAGCGCCATCTACCCCCAAATTAAGCATTAGCTTGTGCTATATGGGTGACAGACATTACTTATATACTTTTTTTGTAAATACATATATTTATACATAGAAACACCCAGACCGATACAAACAGACATTTTCATGCACACAAATGTTTGTACCGTGCGGGGATCGAACCCGCGACCTCGGGTGTAACAGCCGACTTCTCGACCATTATATATATTATATAGCTCGTATACAACTATATGTATTATATAGCTCGTCGGCTATATAATACATATACATAGTTTCATCTTAGAATAAGTTTAATAATAAAAGTTGTACCTATATTTCCGACTGATAAATGAATGGCAGAAGTTTATTTTCACTCCAATACATGCAGATAGCTCATATTAAATGTAGTCAACTCGACGTGTCGTCTCGTCGAGGACCGAATTGGACCGGGCGCAATATATCGGCACTCTGAAATACAGCCATGCTTGCAGCTTGGAACTGGGTTTTACAAGCCTTTATTAAAGCCCGTACTGTATAAATATGTTTTCTGATTGAAAAATAGAATTAGAAAAATATTTGTGAATAGATTGGGTACTAGTCGAACAGGTTGCGAAAGTACCTGATCCCAAGTAGGTATCACTTTTGTGCTCGTTTTAATTTCACTCAATGAAACACAATACAATATATTAGACAGAATGTAATGACCCGTTATTAGCTTAGATTTTTTATCCAGTGAGGGCACCACTTGGCGACTATTATAACAAGATAGCCTTCCGCCCGCGGTTTCTCCCACGCGTTATTTCTGGGATCAAAAGTACCTTATGTTTACCGGGGATAGTGTAGCTTTCCAACAGTAAAAGAATTATTCAAATCGGTTCAGTAGTTTCGGAGCCTATTCAATACAAACAAACTAACAAACAATCAAATCTTTCCTCTTTAGTCTCGATATATGTAGATACAGTAATTACAGACACGCCTCTCATTTATTTTAGACAGTGTTTAGCCTGTCACGTCATATTTTGTAGTAATGTTTATTAGGATCATATTTTTCAAAAAGTATTTTTACACATAAAGGGAAATTTTGCTTTGTCAGATAGTGGGGAACATATCCGATTACCACGCTGCAATTGAGTCGTCATGGTATGCAATTTGTTTATCATTTTACGACCAATGACCGTGAACAATTTAATAAGACTATTCAGAGGGGAAACATCACATGAGCTAAATGTAGTAGACCTAATGAAATTATTTTATTTTATTATTTAGGTTCCAAGGTTCCAGCTGACCAGTCACTAAAAGTATGACGTATATGTCAGGCAACATTTCACTCAATCGTATCAGAGGGAAGGTAACACGAAGTATAATTATCCTTATTTCTTGTATGAACCGTTTACAAAATATAAGCAGTGCTTATGAGATGTATTTCTTTCTCTAAACAACCTAACATAAAAATAAACCATTTATCAAATCGCAATCTAAACAAAAATACCTTCGAATACTTGTAACTCAATAATGGATAAAGGTTAGAAGGATGACCCTTAGCAAACCCTGAGTCATTGTATTTGCTTAAAACGCTCCAATGAGCCACTACGGTAACGGCTTTCATTACTGATATTGAATATACATTCAATTCAAACATTCATTTAAGTATACACACAATTATTAGGAATCTGTGCTTACAATGACTATATTTTTAATTGGTCCTATAGCGCTTTTGGTAGCGACCCTGCCTTTTTTGCCGGGAGTTGTAACTCTGTCTGTTACTCTTTTACACCTTAAGCTTTGCCTAAAACACTGAACCGATTTTAAGACAAACCGACGAAGACGTTAGTCATTTACAAATCTAGGACATAAACTATTTTTAATCCCTAGATGATGCTCAGGCTATATTTCTCCTTCTTTCACATCATAAAACGGAGCAAAATATCAACGTCAGTCTTGGTATAGGGAGCTAGGAGATGACACTATCCAACTTCTAAACTATGCTTCTCACCTTAGACAAACGGCTACTTTATATTCTGGAAAAATATCATATTCTTGCGTAATACCGTCTGGCATAAAACACACGAACGAAGCCGTGTGTGAAAAGATAGTGAAATATAAACCAAAAACTCTGTTTAGTGTGTATGAATGCGAATGGTGGTTACTTGAGGGGTTGATTTGATTGAGATACGAGCCTATAATTTGGCGTGAATCTGTTTTGTACCGAGCCATTAGGAAGTAAATTAAATCCTAAGGGACGATCGGCATTTATCAAGGGAACAATTTCGATATTTATGTTTGTTGATTTGATAGTAGTTGGCCACTCGTCGTATAAATTACTATGACCACCTTGTTCACTAAAACAAGAGCAAATACCATACCATTTACGAGTACCTACCATCCATTTAAGTTAAAATTCATTTATCCGTACAGATTATGAAAATAAAACAAGAATGTTGATTTTGCCAAAATGGCCGTTTCCACTCGAGCGCTATAAATGTTAAAATATAAAAAAATTAACACCGTTATCCCTCACATTTGTCTCCTCGTAATGCGTTGCGTAAAAAAGGCAAATTCACCGCCGAATGTTTAAAGCGTATCTCGTTACATGCCGTATATTCTAAGCTTTGGCGGGAACTTATTTATGGTGGGGTGCCAAACTCCCCCCTAAGAGAAAAATGTTTCCAATGCTAGCCCGGTTCGCAGTTACGATATATTAAATTAAAGCAATTTATAAGTCGGCTTACGGGCACCCCCAAAACTCGCCCGCATTGCGACGGAGGGATTCGACTGTGCTAGGGGCTAGGGGATAGTGCGTGGGGCCACACTGACAGCGGCACACTGAGGGGTCGTCAACCGGAGCAGCATCTTTGATGCAGTCATAAAGTATGCCTCTGAATTAATCTCCCGGAAGTTATAATAAAACCTGTTTTAGTACTTTGCCCTATTTTTGGTGCCAAATTAAAGTTTACGTATTCATATCGTTTGATCGCCTAAATAGCACTGTATGTAGATTGTATTTCAAAGCAACCGCTAAACTTGGATTCCTAGATTCGTCCGTCGGGAGAGATTGAAAAAAAGATTTGATTGGGTATTTCTGTTCGGAATATACTCTCCAATTTTAGATTGCTCTTCACCGAATCGGGAGTTAAAAATAAGAAACGCACTGGGGTTGTATGCTCTCATTTGTATAGTCAGCGTAACATCAACCTCACCAGATGGTTTAAATATAAAAAAAAAGTGAAAATTTGCCTCAAAATTCGTATATTCTACGTAGATATTGATCTATTGAGGTATATTGATACCTAATATAGTTACATTTAACAATAGCCTTCCGACTGCGGTTTCACCTACGCGTCATTTCTTTTTTAAATATCCAACTCTTCCCCCCACATTTCCGAGATCAAAAGTACCCTATGTCCAAGAGTGAACAAATTATTCCAATCGATTCAGTAGTTTCGGAGCCTATTCAATACAACCAAACAAACAAATCTTTCCTCTTTATAATATATATATATATATATTAGTATTATGTAGATGTAGGTACTACTAAAATTGAAACGAATAATTTACAGATCGTTGAATTCCAATCTTTGCTTACTATCTTTTGCTTTTTTGTATATTGTTATTATTTCATAGCACACAGAAAAGCGCCACAATAAACTTTATGACACCCCAAACTCAAAGCAAACACAGCTATTACAAAATAAACACGACTAAAAAGTGCTTCGTAAACATAGCGAAAGAAAAACACGAGCAACGTTTCGCAAAAACTTTCAAACTCATTCTACCTCATCTCCAAATAAAGTACCTAATTATTCACACCCGAAACTGGCCAGTTTGTTAAAACTTACGCGAAACAAGGCACTCCTAGTGCAGGGAAGCCGACTAATCATAATAAACGCATGTAATATTAAATCCCTGATCAGCCGAGAGCACCGGGACACTTCTAGTAGGACCCAACCCGAACATTAACGTGAAATATAGCTATAGTTCAAGTCTAAACATGCGAGTTGTTTTAGGTTGCTGCCAAATTGTATTCTCATATCTCAAATAAAGAGAAGCTGTGGCTTAGAAGTTTCGATTTGCCGCTCGCCCGGGGTCAACGCTCGAATGTAAACGAGGTCTACTGGGTTTGGATTGAACAATAGTTTTTTTAAATTCTTTTATGCGTGGGCCCAGTCACTGGAAGAACAATATCAAAATTAAATCAAACCGGCAACTGGGACCGCGGTCCCAGTTTAATGTGATCCTAGTCAAAGAAAAGTTAAACATCAGCCTTTTTAATGTCCTTTTGCAGGGCAAAGGTCTCCATCATTGAAATGAAATCATCGTCACTAGTACAAGGACTAGCTGAAATAATACTTGCCAAATGTACATAGATTGGTGTGGCGATGTTGAAATGGCGATCTGTTTTCGAAAAATTAAACGCACGTGCTTAAAAACCTGCGATATAGTCACTTGGCTCAAGTTTTTTTTTAGTCAAACCAAAAGTTTTTCGATTCTGATAAAAGAAACTCGAACCAATAGTACTAGAGCTACGTCGCGGACGGTCACCGGCAGAGACCATTTCCCTTCGCGCTGATCAAAAAAATTATAATTCACTTTATTCGATTTCCATATTCCCGTCAATCTTTAAAATAAATAAAAAAGATTTTTTTTTTTAACATCTACATCAAAGCTTGATTAAGAATACCAAAAACATACAGAAAACGAAATGTATCATTAAACGTTAAAAAGGGTACCTAATGACAGCACTAATGTATGCAATTTGTTGGGAATAATAAAAATAAGGTTCAAAGAAAAGCATTTATTTGAACCTATGTATAGATATTAAAATTCGTTGATAGTATAAGACCACTTTTCGGTCATGTTTATTTGAAACCACTTGTCTCCTCTCAATGTCTTTGAAAGACACGATCCTTTTTTTAAGTAGGTAGAAGAAACTTGGGAGCAAATGAGCTAGTGTTAGAGTCCCATCTAGTAGGAGGTACTGTGGCCTCAATGTCAAGCGCAGGCGTGGGCACACAATACCTATTATGTAATATCGTCTTAACAGAATGTCAATTACAAGTCGCGTCAACGTAAAAACTGGTCTTTCCAAAACCTGGATCATGGTTCAATCCACGTTCAGTCGTATAAATGGCCTGGTGCTCCCAACAATATCGATACCACCCCGCAAGGGGAGGTCTTGTACATGGCCTGGTGCTCCCAACAATATCGATACCACCCCGCAAGGGGAGGTCTTGTACATGGCCTGGTGCTCCCAACAATATCGATACCACCCCCAAGGGGAGGTCTTGTACATGGCCTGGTGCTCCCAACAATATCGATACCACCCCGCATATCGATACCACCCCGCAAGGGGAGGTCTTGTACATGGCCTGGTGCTCCCAACAATATCGATACCACCCCGCAAGTGGAGGTCTTGTACGGCTCTTATACATGCTTACCGGCGGTGTTACGGATGCAAAGGCTCAATCGTATCTCTTGACACCACCAGGCAGAGAGAAGAATTCCGAGGTTTTCTGGGTAAACTTCACCTTGTTTAGTCCAATTCTAGTGTAACTCTCAGGCGACCTTTTTGTGTCATGGCCAACTTTTGAACCATTGAACATTACACCAAAGTCGTCATAATTACTTTTAATGGTTAGATACGATTGATTCTGAGTGGGTACTAATGTTTCTTAATTATCAGTCAATTCTTTATCCTGAAAATACATTGCACCTCTATGTCGTCTGTTCTGTTTTTATACTAATTCAGTAGGCAGACAGGTAATTCATTCTACTAGGTTTTATAGTTTAAATTTCAAATTATTGGCTTCCACATTAATACAACCGCAACACAGCCATAGGTATTAAAACCGCAAATTTCATTTCTGGGGCTGGTAGCTCGCTAGTTAGTATCTGCAATAGCCCTTGCGAAATTAACTTTTTAGCTTTTAAACCCGAGTGGTTGTGTACTGTTCCACATAGTATGTTAGTGTTATGTTCCACCTGCAACTTAACTTACTTTATTTAATACAAATAAAAGAGGTTATTATTAGCTTATTAAGGTCCTCGTTACATTGATGGGTACTGGCTTAGCGATCTAACGGCTTGGTGTAGTGATCTACACTAGCCAAATGCAGATTGGTGATCACAAACCCGAGCTGTGTCCGAGAAAACCGATACAATGTAAGCTCGATCCGGGAATTGAACCAAGGACCCCGAGATATCGACCCGATATAATATGAATATAAATATGAATCTATTTTAAAACAATCGCACCAAGCATCAAAATCTTTTTAATAGTTTTTGCGTTAAACATACACCTATGTTCGCAAACGTTCGCATTTAAAATTTTTGTAGCATTTAACCCCATCTTTTTATAATTTAAATCTTGCTTTTTTTATTTTCTTGTACGTTGGTATAAAACACGAAAACTGTAGTTGGATTCCGTTAAAAGCAAGTTAGAGATCGATACGTGCAATTGAGAGAAATCAAGGATTTAGTTTTGCATTGAAATTCCTTTTGCGCGTAAAACGGTGCTAGGGGAACACCACTAAATTGGCTTTGTAGAATTGTATTGACTTCTACCCTTGTATAAATCTTCTATTCTAAGGTCTTTATAACATAATTATAACACGACCTTTGCTCTGCTCTTATTATGACTGACCGATAACAAAAGCACGGCTCTGTTTACTATTTATAGAGGAATATACAATTAATATAATCGTAATATCCAATATATCACCAAGTTTCATTTTAACAAAACTGTCATCCAATTTTTTACCAAGTATGTAATAATGTTTACAATTA
Source organism: Mecyna flavalis (assembly GCA_949319885.1). Lineage (NCBI taxonomy): Eukaryota > Metazoa > Arthropoda > Insecta > Lepidoptera > Crambidae > Mecyna > Mecyna flavalis. Next base: position 10,682,663 of record OX439434.1, on the reverse strand, counting down.
ATTTTGCAACTAAACATCAACATACTTTTTCGTATTAATAATGTTTATAAATTATCCGACTGCAATTTACTTGTCTCTAGTGAAGATTTTATTGTTCACGACACATAAAATAGTCTAATATTTAAAAAAAATACATTTTGTTACTTTACAAGAATGTTTTGTGACTAAATGAATTTATGTTAATAGTTATTTAGGATAAACAATGGAAAGTTTTTAAAAATCACGTCTCGCTCTTATCCGCTTTTTTAAATCTATAAATCATACACACTTGATTTTCTGTGAACAAATGTGGAACGTATTGAAAACGCCAGTGAATATTATATAAATATTAATAATTGGACTTGACAAATAAACGTCCATTTGCGATATGAAAACTTAATGCCTGATATACCGGTAACGTGTCATGAAATAATTTGCCTTGCAAATTCTCTAGAGCCGAATTTTGAGTGGTCTATAAAACCAGAGGACAGACTCGGCATCATAAAAGATGCATTCAAAAACTTTTATATTATACTATATCCCCCAAATGCTCTTCACAATTTGTATCTGCGGCTATAAAACAGGAGTGTAATTTTAATCTACAGTAGTTATTTCATCTTCAGGCTGAAATAAAGCAAGATTATAAAATAATACGCCGAAATATAACAAAATGCAAAGTTTGCTTTTACTCAACTACCAGGGAAATTAATCAACCGTTTTTATAAAATTCTTGGAACTAAGAAAGGAAACGTACTTCCACATTAAGAACCATTAAGTGCCGCTTACTTCCGCCCCTGGTTGATTCGCGATGTATAATAATAAAATGCCTTTACGTTAACACAGGTCAACGACTATTTCTTTTACTTCAGACCTATGGCCCACCTGATAGTAAGCGGTTACCGTCACCTGCAGATTTTTCTTACACCAAAAGCATCACCCGTGCGTCGCCAAACCTGCAATTTATAGGGTAATCGTAACTATTTTAATATCCGAAAAGTTAACTGCTCAGTTCACCTACAGTATTTATAAAAGTTATTGCGGGTGATTCGATATGCCCACATTAAATAATTTTACCGTTAGTTCAATCCAATTACTCCTATGGGTACTACATAGGTTTATAAACTAATGCGTCGGTTTTCATAATAAATTGGATTGGAATCATCCCCTTTGATTTCCACATAAAATATTTGTGGCAAAGAGAAATACCGGTATCCACGAATTTCACAGTCCTAATCCTCACGTATGTGCGATCTTAATAGCGTCGGTTAAGACAATGAAGTACGCATGCATAATTTATGCGCCTCATCTCTCCTATTGAACCCATGACGAATTACGCTGAGTCAGCGGAAAGCTACAAAGCAGCTGGTTTGCCAAAGTTTAGTCACAAAAGCAAGGCGCCGTCGCGGCGGAGGCTGGGGCGGCCCGCCCACTCAGACATGACCCCCGCTAATAGTTCAAACTATTCACGGACAATACTAAATGTGCGCGATCAACCCACCGACTTGGTTCAAGATATCTTGGATGCAAGTGTTTATTTTTATCCCTCTCAGCTATGCATCGTGGGGTAAGGCGTAGAGGGTGTCTAAAGCAGGGAAGAATTCGTATCGATAGCGATATTCTAAATCGTTGGCGTATTTGATGTATTTATTTACATTTTTTATTTGAAATCGTTGCTTTCATTGACACAGTGTTGTTTTATTCAATAAATAATATGATATACTTGTCTCAAGTTATTAAATATGCTTATTCAGACTACAGGAATAGCCTTTCTGTCACTAGAAGATAAATAAGCATCCCTGGACATTATTTACAAAGCGTCATCTAGTTAAGTAAGCAAAAGTTGTCCTGTGTTTGGCAGATTACGAATAAACATACTTATTATATTTTTTTTGAAAATATACAAACTTACAAATAATATGTTCATGCACACACAAGTTTATTACAACTAGTTTAAAAACACTTTATTTAATAAATATAATTCTAGGATCGGCAGACAAAAGCACATAAGTCACAAAAAGTCTTTATTATGTGTTAGTTATAAAGTAATATTATAGTTTATTTATATGTCCATGTGCGAGTGCTATAAAAGTTTGTTATACAAAAAAAATTTGAAATACTAGTATTAGAAAATAATAATTTCGTCATTATATTCATTCTCAAATTCTTTTTATTTTTAGTACCACTAACAACAATATTATTAATAACTTATATTGTATAATTTTAATATTTATCGTATTTACTTAGGGATCATAATTATCAATATAACTGAGATTAGACGATATTTATACGCACTAGTTACTCGTCAGGATTCGCACAGGTGACAATTATCGTTGTAGAACTTTTCCTGATACTAAAAAAACACAACGTAAAGAAGTAGCAGTCGCCCTAAAGTCATGAGAACCAAAGTACATTTAGACATTCTTTTTTATTTACATAGATATTGAAAAACTTATCAAGATTCTTTGTTTGGATTGAATCAAAAAAAACATAAATGATAAACCCTCTTAAAAAATACTTCCAAATAATTCTTCCAAAAAGAAAAACACGTAAATATAGTCATGTTAATTCCTTCCAAAGCGAATACATTCGTCGAAATCATTCCCATCGTATAGATAATTCTCACCTAATAACTGAATATCGTTCCTTACCCTGCTTGTGATCACTACCTTAATATTAGATTACATGACTTAGAGGCCCGGAGCTACATTTGATATTCCATCCGACTCGTGGCTAGCTGCCACCCTCCATTGGTAGATATCACGTTATAAAAACAATATATTATTATTAAGTATTCACAAGGAACTATCTCAGGTCTTCTTATCTTACTCGTATTAATCTTACTAATATTCTTTACTAGATTGTCAACGGCTTCGCGTGTAATTTGGGATCACCAATGTCGGGGATTACACTTTTTGTATTTTTAGAAATTATCACTTTTGGTTTTTGATGACGTAAGTAACTGTTTCATCTTTTAAATAAATACTACAAAACAGTCTAATTTAATTTCTAAATAACAAAAGAACATCCAGTAATTTGGTTTTTATTTGCATCTACAATATTTGTGTCAAAATTTTCGAACATGAACTTATAATCATAAATCCGCATTTAGCAAGCGTGATTTAATGATGAAGGTCTTCGTCCTATAGTGTGACATAAAAGGCTAATGCTTATTTCTTCGTTATTCATTAAAACAAAAAATATTTTAGCTAAGCTTTCTAAACATTCTCTAAGAAACACAGGCTTGTATGTAAATCGATCTCTCTCAACCGGGACTTGATTAGAAGTAGTTTTACGACGCCGCAACCTCCTTGAGGTCATAAACTGAACAAGATTAAGGTCAACAAAATCCTTTACGGGCGATTTAATACATACCTACAAGTACGAGTAAAGATTGAAAGCCAATTGAGATGTTTTACAGCCTAAATTATGTTTTCCCTTCAGATTACAGGGACGGCGATGCATGGGCTGGTCAATAGCCTGGCTGGCTGGCTACAGCTCGTCCCAATCGTTTGTGAAGGAGAAACATGGGGAGTTTAGTGGGTAGTGGACGCTTTAATCTCAGGTCCAAACACGGCCGCGGGTAATATTCGCTAAGGATTATGGTGCATAAACGCATTCTCCCAAAAAAAGAAGGGTTGGCAACGCAGTGATGCCTCTGGTGTTACAAGTGTCAATAATTTACAAAAACCACTTGAGATATAAATTACTTTAAACAAAAAATACACTAGAATAAACCCGTCTTGTTTGTGATATACTCGTAATGTTAAAAAGATAGACAAAATAATGCAAAGACTCCGGCGCAGATGGGGCCTTGAAAAATGTCTCAAGAGCCGCAGGATTCTTAACGAGGCGATCTCTCACAATGAATTTCCAAGCACTATTTTCTAATCGAATTTTAATCTCCATTACGCTTGAAAAATGAACCAGACCTGTTCAATAGTTTTTTTTTACATTGTTTAATCCTTTAACTGGTCGAGGCAAAATGTTTTTTACAATTTATTTGAACCTTACTTTAATAGAAATACAGACGAAAGCCAATAAACATTTTCAATTGCTAGTTTAAGGTTTAATCGGAGTGCTCTGTTAGTTCAACGCCACAATGCAATAAAACAAAGTAGAGTTGGTCTATGCAATGTAGTCCTTCATTCCCGACGGAATTCGAAGAATTTATATTAAACTAGATGACCCGGTGAACTTCGTATCACTTACATCGCAATTTTTCCATTATTTGTCATCGTGTAAACCTTTCCTGGACTTTCACGAATATTTCAAGACTAAAATTAGTCAAATCGGTTCAGCTGTTCTTGAGTTTTAGCGAGACTAACGAACAGCAATTCATTTTATATAGATAGATAATTTGAGTCATTAAATGAAAAACACAGATCTAAAAGGACAGAAGATTCTTAGAAATCACGAAATGGGCAACTCTTAGAATTAACTCTGTGGTTTACGTCCACCTACTCTGTAAATTGAAGGAATATTAAAATAAATAAAAATAAATATCTCTGGACATTATTCACTCAGCGACATCTGGCCCCAAACTAAGCATAAGCTTGTGCTATGGGTGCCAGACAACAGATAAATATTACTTATATACTTTTTCTTTTTTTTGTTAATACATAAATATAGAACTATCGGTTTCATGCATATGAGATGATTAAAAGCACAAGCTTGGAATGCACTACGGTTTATTTGGAAACTCACCGCAAATTTTAGGTATCTAATGTTTTATCGGTATACGGTTAATAAGCAGAATTGTGAAATTTAATATTCTTCTAACGTCGACAAGATCTTAAGAAATTAATTAACCCTTGTAAATTCTAGCGAAAATTACAAATCAGTACTAATATGGCCTCAATAGTTTAGTAATTTAAGTAGGTACCTGGCATTGATCTAGGGGTCCGTGGTTCAATGCCCGTTTGTGTCGGCTGTTTAGGACAGCTCAGGTATATAATCGGTCGGCATTTGGCGCTCGTGGTGATAAAGCTAGTAATCACGTGATGTTTTATTTTGGCATTTTAAGTTGTCACCCGGGTGACAACTTGAGAGAAATCCCACTTGTCACCCCACCTGGAGATCCCACCCCACTAGACAAATGGGACTTATCCGTACATCTTCATCCTTCAGTGACCCACGTGGTTAAGGGTTTTTAAAGGCGCGAATTGCTCGTTTTTGAAGCACAGACATTCAGTTCATTAGTGATAATTATTTTTTTATACCACATCAGTTGGCAGACAGACACGCAGCCTACCTGATGGTAAGAGGCCACTGCGGCCTATTCCATTGAGGGACATTTCACCAAGAAGCGTCGCTTAATGTGATGCCAGACTGTAGGCTCATCTGATCTTCGAGCTTTAAAAATAAATGTCTTGAGATTTAAACCGTCGGGCCAGCCATAGATGAATTTCTGTTTCAAAAATATCACTTGTATTTTGTCCACAAATATACTCACCGGCAATGAAACTTGGCCACTAGGCTTTTTTCATACAAACATGGTCACTTTAGCGTCTCATAGATAGAAAACTACTTGCAGCTGTGCAATGATTATTATGTCAATGGAGAGGCCAAACGCCCAATTTTTGAATCACAGTTTCAAAATTTGCCAAAAACCGAACTCAACGCTCCATACATCGTATGGAACGTTGAGTTCGGTTTATTGTTTTTCCTTTTTGAGAAAATTGAGCGGATTTGGCAATTTTTGAAACTGTGATTCAAAAATTGGGCGTTTGGCCTCTCCATTGACGTAATAATCATTGCACAGCTGCAAATAGTTTTCTATCTATGAGACGCTAAAGTGACCATGTTTGTATGAAAAAAGCCCAGTTGCCAAGTTTCATTGCCGGTGAGTGTAGGTAATAACCTATTTCAATAAATATACTATTTTAAGACTTTATGATTCAACTCATACGTATCTAAATTTATGCGTGGCCAAATTTTAACGAAGCGATAAACCTGTAGTTGTCTATGACATAATGCGTCTATGCAAATATGACCACATATTATGCATGACACCGAACTGCTATACCAGTATTATCATTGGTCTAGGCCAAAGCTCGATTATAAAGTGTGGGCGACAAGTAAAATTGTACTATTATGTATTCTGCGGCCGAACTCTATTGGATACGAATTTGTCTACCAACGAGAGCTATATTATTATGATACAATAAATGCACAATGCGACGGCCCGAGCATGACACTCAAAGGCTTGCAGCACGACTTAAATTGGCGATATAGCAATTGTGCTATATCACCAATTTAAGGCTGCGTCCCCAGTAGGCAAACTGTTAGCGGCCGTCTGAGTGAGCCGCAAAGTGGCGAACTGAAATTTCAAACTCAGAACAATTTTGATGGGAGTCGGCCGCTCACTGAGATAGTCGGCGCGCGTAACGCTGCAAACTGCGCACAGGGAGCGCAAAACTAGCAAACTGTGGACACTCCATTTGTAATATATGGAAAGGCGTACTAAATCGATAAGCCGCAAACTGTCAAACTGTTAGTCTGCCGCTAACAGTTTGCCTACTGGGGACGTAGCCAGTCGTGCTTTAAATTAGCTGTCTCTGCAAACAAAATCTTAAAGAAAATACAATTAAAATAAAATAGGTACTTAAAAAATTGGAAAATTCTACGTGTATGTGGCAAGCAGATTCACTTTTATCGTAAAAGAACGCATCAATGTAACCATCTTTTAATACTGCAGGACAAAGGCCTTCCTTTGTTCGGTATTTGTACCGATTTCGGCCTCTCTTAACTCATTATAGCGATTCTATTCGAGGAATGTTCTGTCAAGCTACCCCTTTCGCGTACTCGGATATAAAAAAGCGGAACCAATCTTGCGAGAAATGTGCTATCACACTGCGGGCAGAATACCTCAATAAAGTTATCGTTATTGCTAATTCAATGATATAGGTACAGGTACATTGATATAATATTACAGGTATGCTTTTTTTTCAACAACAGACTTAAATTTTTTTGCAACAGATTTTTAACAGACTTCAAAAAACGGAGGAGGTTCTCCATTAGACTGTATATCATTAAAAAAAAAACATAAAATACTACACTCTTGAAGTCTTTTTTGAACCGCCTCCTAAAGATCACTAAAATGTTAACAATAAATGCGCATTTATTAATTACAAATTAATGTTATTTTTGGGGTGATTTATCGAGTTAATTTCTTTTAAAGTAGGAAGGCTCAAACGTAGTGGGTTGCTTTAGCAATGTCATTCTATCATGGGAGCAATAATTATAATATGGTGCTCGTTCACCCTTCATCGCTTATTCTACGAGCAGAATGTATTGACCGTCCTAGATACCCACTAAATCCCCAGGAGCTTCGTCTTACCATATTTTATAAGTAGGACAAGACCTCATCTTAAAACGTAAGTTAAACATAATTATGCCTGTGTTTAGATGTTGGTTTGTTATGGCTCTATTGGTATGTGGTCCAGAATAAAAATACTGTTCTGATGTATATAAACAAACACAGTACCGTAGAGCTTCAAACCAATCATAGCTTATAATATGGATGCCATACAACATATAAAACTTACCTCATTGGGTGCAAACAGTTACGACTACTCTTTATGCCTCCCTAAATCATAGGCAGACCAGTTGCACTGGCAGGCCCTTCACTTGGCTACCCTTAGTTTACCGGGGAGACAATTAATGCTACAACCCGCCTACTAGCCCCCCCCCCCCCCCCCCCTCCACACGTGACAAACTGATAGCCCATCTTGGGGCGCCTTCTTATCCATTTCACCAAATTGGTCAACCAGCTCCATCACCACGCTTGCCAGCTATGGCTTGGCAAGCTTTGCCTCAGATATGTTCCAAAACCTAACAAATGTCTGACCCGGGTATTGAACTCATGACCTAGTGCCATGCGACTCCCAGCTACCCCTTAATCTAGAATGGCGCCAGGGAATCGTATCGGGCACTTCCGTCCGCTCAGCGCAATGCAGAACAAACGTTTTGCACCGAGTATTTGTTCCGGGAAATGTACAATTTGTGCACAGTAATTACTATTCCAAATATTTTAATGTTTTAGATGTTTCGTTGGGTAGAAAACCGTAAATTACGAACTTGTGTGCCGTTGTGCCGTTCATGTAAATAAACTACATATAACTAAAGTATCTTTAAACACGCGGCTTCGCCACAGTTAGTTTTCGTTGCCGCGCGCTGTTAGATATACCTACATAAAAGGAGGAAATATATTGTATTAATAACAAAAACTCTACACGCATTTGCGGCTAGGCTTTATACAACAAACTCCCCAATTTTTACTTACTGTGTAAGAAAGTTAAGTTGAATATAGAAAAGAAATGCAAAAGGAGTAACATTTTTAAGGACCCTCTTATTGCTGCTGCTAATAAATCGAATTGAACAGGCTTCGGTTTAAAAGTTTTACCGCACACTAGCACCGCAAACGTAACTCAGAAAAAAGTCAAAAATTCAATTTTATCTTCTACAGGCTATAAAGTATTTTATAACGCTTTGTCATAACATGAAATTGAGAGATATAAACCATTTTTGGAGGTACAACTGAGAGGTACAATTTAGATAAATGGCAACAATTGAAAAGTTGACGTTTTATAAACTTTATTGTCTTTTTTAGATTAATAGAGCACATTTTTGATTTTGATTAACGGGTCATGATTTGTTTTTAAATGGTAGCACTAGCGGGTGGTAGAGGGCTATTAAACCAGATCAAGGCTTTGCTTCAGTTTAGATGCAAGATCCAATTATTATGCGGTTGAATCGACCAGACTCGATTAGTTCTTGGGTCATGTTATTGTCACAGCTGCAGGCGAAATTGTTGCAGTGCCAATAATAGTCTTTAGTAACTTCAGCGTTCTGGGCATTGCACCTACTATATATGAGTGTAGGTATCGTTTTCAAGTATAGATATTACTTCAGTGTAGGTGATATAGTTTATAAGATTTAGGTCACGGTGCAAACGCGCCCTGGCTGGATCGAAAGGAAACGTTCGGAGATAGAAAAGCTTTTTAGGATTTAGATACTATAAAATTGAAACGTAACGTTTACAGAACAACAAACTTATCTGTTCCGGTGGCCAATTGGAACTACGTGACATGTCAATTTAGCAACAAACAAATGCAGCAAAGAAATAAAACATATATGACCATACACAAATTTAAAATACAGAACGAGAATACACAAAGAAAATTAAACAATTTAAGAAAATGCAGATCAAAAAGAAAAGAAGTTAAACAAAAAAGAAAAGGAAAAAATAAAAAACACAAATGGATGGTATGGCCAATAGGGTTCATACCTCAGCAAAGGCTGCTAAGACGTTTGGACAACAAATTCCATGCTAGCCCATATTCGGCAAATATTATCCGTTGTAAATGTTGTAATAATTGTACGTCACACTAATTTTAGTTTGTTAGTCACTTCTGCTGACCAGTGTTTCATATATGTTGTGTATTTTGGGAATAATAATAATTGTCTGTCTTAACTGTAATAGAACCATAAACGTAATATATGAATAGAACTCTGTCGATGGACATTAAGCTGCAAATTGGTAGTAGGAATTTATCAGATTGAGAAAGGTTGATGTGCTAACAACTGTACAAATACAAAACCAAATAATTATTATTAACAAAATTACTAAGTTTTTTTATAGAAGTAAAATAAAAATAAAAACTATCGTAATTGAGGTTGATTTCTATTAAAGTAGATTTTGAGGAAGTAAAGTTAGTCATCTAGGAATTAAATGTGTAGCTTTCGGCCATGGTTCCTATTGCCAGATTCCTTTCAATATTTCTCTTAATTCCGTCACCAATGTTTTGTAAAAAAAATGTGAGTCTCTCGAGTTCCATACACGGCCGTAGATTAAGACTATGATGCCTAAACGAATTCTTCTCAGGAAAAAATTAGGGAGACCTGCAACCGTTATTAGTTCGCGGCGCGCTAGCAGAAGCACAAAGTTATTAATATTTCGCACTGTTACTGAGCATTTCTGAGCAAAAGCCCATGTATCATATGTCCGGTCTGTCCCAGTAAATCTAGATTCCCGAGATGTCGCGTTAAACTTATTGCGGACGCAAGAAAAATAATAGCAATTATTGATAAATGTTTCTTTTGGCGAGGAAAGCGTGTGTCATTTGCTCGAATAGGGAAGATATTTAAGTGAGATATAGCAAGCTCAAGATGTAGTACAGGCCGATAACCGGGAAAGGGATGAAATGGAATAGAGTAGGGATTAGACGGAGCAAATTTAACGAAGGGACAATTAATGCGGATGAAGCGAAATACGAGGTGGATGTGTCCCGGTTTGTGTCCCGGCGGGAGCAATTTAGGAACTCTTCTAAACGAGGGCTAATCTGAAAGTCAACATATATCGCTAATTGGATTCAGACATTTTACATGTTTATTAACATTTAAAGTGAAGGGCTTGAAAATCAAAGTGGCGAGTAGACGGATGTTGTGCAGTGAATGTGACATGGAATTAGTTGGTTACTGTCATCTTTGCGTATCTATACAATTTATAATTTAAGGCTCTTAGTGCCCTTTAAGATACAGAATAACGAGCTCGCGCCCTAATGCCCAAAATCAATTTCAGATATTTTAAGGTAGCTTAGATACGAGTATAACAGGAATTGGCTCTTGACCTTTGTCAGAGGAACCAATTCGCAAATGACAGGTTTTCTCAAGAATATTTTTCTTGTGTAAAATAGAGAAATTGTTAATGCTGGAAATTCAAATCATTGACCTCACGCATTGAAACGCCGTCCGAAACCTCTCGGGTACCAATTTTAATTAAGTTAACGTTTGTAGATATAGTATATGCCAATATGAATTAAATTGACTGCTCTATTCATTGGAAACTAATCAGTTGTTATAACAATCAGTTATAAGCCGCAAAGGTAACGGAGCGTGATGAAGATAAGCAAAGCGAAGATCTTTTATTGAGGGTATAGAGAAATAATAATATTTAACATTGTTTTTATTTTTAAGAGGTTGGTGCTTAAGCCACTTCCGCCTGGTGGTAAGCGGTAAGCGTCGCCTATGGAAGCTTGTATCAAGGCGAGTCTTTGGTCAACTCGTCCTGCTCGATCTCATCCCGCGGGATAAGTTGTCCTAATAGTGCAATTTTTGAATCGGACAACTCATCGTCACTCGCTCATCGCTGACTCTGTAAAAAGGGAAAACGTTGGCAGCAAAAGAAATTTAAAACTTCTTTAAAACTTCATGCTGCATAGACTTTACTCACCGACAGAAGCATAGCATAACGGATGAAGAGATCACTGTAGTGTTCACTAAAGTAGTGAAAGTGAAAGAACCACTTCTTATTAATTCATGTTTGATTGTTTATGAAAAAACTGTAAACTTATGTGACTCATAGTGAAACAGAATGAAACTTTCAATCGTGTGGCAGTGACGCGGCAGTCGGACGACGACTGCCACATGAATGAAAGTTGTATATTTACAAGCCCACGCACACATAGGGCCGCGCGCACAACTGAGTTGAACTATCTATAATGAAGATGAGGTGTGGAAAGTTGACGTTTTTTACGGCACTACGTCTAAGGTGACTGACTGACATAGATATCTATCAACGCACAGCCCAAAGCAAGGGACGGATCGGGCTGAAATTTGGCATGCAGGTAGATGTATGACGTAGGCATCCGCTAAGAAAGGATTTTGATCAATTCCCACGGGAACGGAAACCACGCGGGTGAAACCGCGGGCGCCCGCTAGTTAAAGTATAAGCATAAATACATTAATGAGGAAAGTTTCATTATTACAAAGCTTTGTTATGCAATCTCATAATGGGAATTAATTAACGATGTGAAACTACACCATCCTTATATGATGAGAAATTCTTCTTTGAATTATACCTATTTTGATCGTCAATTTTCGGTGGGCTTATATTAGCACCTATTTAAGTGGTATTCCTAGTCATTCTAAAACGGAAGAAAACAATACAGTTAAATAATTTAAAATCCCCCCCCCCTTCCCCCCGCATTTCCGGGAAAAAGTACCCTATGGCACTTGGGAATAGTGTACCTTTCCAAAAATGAAAGAATTTTTCAAATCGGTGCTGTGCAGTGTAGTTTCGGAGCCTATACAAATGTTTCCTCTTTATAATATTATCTCTCCTCTTTATTAAATTAATATGGTTAAAATAATATTCCAATAAGAAAATAAAAATTCATTATGTGGCTATCCACATCCTTTACGGGTAGATATTATTTATCTACCCGTAAAGGGTCTGACTACAGAAAATTAATGAGACCCAAAGGACTATCGACTGCGGAAGAAAGGTGTCTTGAGGGTAAAGTAGGAAGGCTAAAGCTATGCAATAACTTGGAGAGGATTGGTGTTACCTAGGCCCTATGTATGGCGGAACCCGTCTGAAGAGATGAACATTGAATATGGATCCGCATTTTGTTATTTCTAAACAATTCGTAAGTTTCGTAATGTCTCAATGGTCTAGTGGTTTAAATGCCAGCCTACATCTCGGTGTGCTGGATTAAATACCCGGGTCGAGCTAACTTTGTGTCAGGTTTTTTGGACAAAGGGTTTGTGATCACCAATCCGCATTTAGCAAGTGTGGTGATCAAGCCAATATTGATCCATCATTGTAACGATAACTTGATTTCAAAGATGCAGGGCAAAAGCCTTCTGCAGTGGTACAGGCTAAATAGGTACTAATTCTTAAATTGGTTAACTAAGTTTTAAATAAATTTTAAGCCATTATTGCATCATATTATGACGAACTTTCACTTTCAAAACGCAGAAACGAGCGGGCACCTCCTTCTGTGAGGCAGTTATCTCGCAGAAGGAGGCAACCGAGAGTGAGCGAAAGGTGAATACTCATGCCAAACCACTACATCTTAGAGCTGAAGAAGACATGTGCAACTCTAGTAAGCTGCGTATGCACGTATTGAACAAGGTCACTAAAACCATGTCTGGGGATCACCTAGTTTCTCGTCACCCTGTTCGCCATCGCACCTACCGCACCAGGCCGGAGTATTCGTGGTCATTCGCCTTAAGGTGAAACCGGCTCCTCACCTTTGGGTGTGAAGAGAAACCCGGAAGAGTTTCGCGGGTGGTGGGACATATGTCATGTCTTTAGTCCCGAGTCCCACGTGCGGCATTTTTTAACCCGGGTTGTTATTACCCGTGACGTATTCGTTATGTACCGTCAACCCCTGTTGGGGGTGGAGATGGTATGTGGAAGTCGCCAACCCTAAAAAAGAGAGGAGTAAACTCCACCCTTGTTCGTTGTTGTGGTGTTCTTTCTATGGTGGTGTCACGGTAGGAGACGAGAGACGGCAGACTTCCTCACATGTGGCATTAACAAACTCCTGAAACGTCATCAAAGACACTGGCGCAAACACATTATACAAAAATACAGGATTTAGTCAATAAAAAAAGTCATTAAATGAACAGGAACGTTCTCAATAAGCTATGTATCGATACCCTTTTTTATTTTAATATCGATTAAAACGTAACGTAATGTTCATTCACCGACTAATAAAAAGTATTATGTTTTGCACAAATATCAAAATTTTATAATGATTTCTAATATTTATTAAAATAAAACAACTTTAAACGGATGAAAACTCGCGTATATTCTACATTTTGAAATTTAAACCCGACGTTTCGACTACTTTTCAGTAGCCGTGATCACGGTATCTCATCTCGGCGAGTTTTCATCCGTTTAAAGTTGTTTTATTTTAATCAAAATTTTAGAGAAAAGAAACACTCATTACAAAAATACAGGAAGAAAATGTACAAACGTAAAAATAAAATATTTTTTTAAAGTATTTTTCCGAGCCATCCAATGCAACACAAAAAGGCTGTTTCTACGTTGGATGGCTAGGCTTATATTATTACAAAACATAAATATTAATTAGACGCGAAGAAAATTCATCATATTGAGTGACGAAAATACCTATTATGACGTGGAACTTAATCCTTTCTAAAGCCAAATTAGATATTATTTTGATCGTCGTCAACATCGTAAATAAAGTTCTATGGAATATTCACATTGTTTATGACATTTCTCAAAACAATATTTTGATGCGTTGCTGGCAGTTTCCGTTAGCAATCCATACTAATATAATACTCGTAAATGCACGCACTTTGACATCTAAATAACTAAAGCGATTTTAATGATATTGAATAAGGCCGTTTATTCCCCAAAAAAAACGCATATTTCCTTATCGACCTGAGTAAGGATCATCTTCAATAACAACCAAACAGCACGAACATTTGTCATTTCGAAATCGTGCTCCATTGGAGACTAATTGAATTTACAAAATGACCGATCCTGCTTTTAATTTGCATACCTTTGTAATAAAAATCCAAAACGTAAAGGAAAATCATAACAGCACAATTAAACGCTACATCGGATTAGATAGGCCAATATTTTCCAGGGACTGAGTTTCAGTAAAATGCGAACGTTAAAAATATTTTGTGTCATAATTCGTCGACGCCTCCCTCTTACGCAAACGACGTCTCAGCGAAACATTTTTACGATTTAAAAGAGAAACAAGGAAGCCGGAGCAGCAGTAAAAAAACAGTTAAAATGTTACTTACGACTCGTAAAACGGATAAATTGACTTTTTTCTGACGTCGCTGACGACTGAGTTATTTCAGTTTGTAAATCACCACTAATCTCGCAAGATCTTTTTCCCTTTGCTGGGTTTAATTTAACAGTTCGACAATTACAAAGTAAGCGTTAAAAGTATTTTATACGAGGCTGTAAACTGCAAGTAAAGAATGTGGCCACTCAAGTGTAGTTATCTGTAGTAACTATAGAATATAAAGGTAATACAAACGAATTTATGACTTTTGACTTTATATCTTTCACGGTCTACGACAACATAATTATGGCAATGAATTCATGATGATGCAAACGCACTTCTTCCGTACGCTTACACGATGCAGAGCTTAGTTAAGTCTAAGAAAGTACCTCCATCTTACAGAATACCTCAGTTTAGTGAAGTGTTCATTTAAACTATTGTGCTAAGTGTCCGTCGTTGAGCAAAGTCTTTAGAGCTCTTTTTGGGCATGGTATGGCTGGGTTAGCGACGCGCTTGTGGTGCCTCTGGTTTACAAGCGTCAGTTTATGCACATATAAGCGCATAATATCTTATGATAGCGCATACATTTTATGTTAGAATATAATGAAACATGTTAAACAGCTGCTCTAAATATCTTCACACAAGGAAAACAAAAAATAATATTCAAAGGGTATCCGCCAAAATTGCCCCAGTCCCGGCGCAAAAGAATTGTATCTAAGATTTTAGATAATTATTAGTAGAAACAATATCAAGTGTCACTATTTCCTGATTCGGTGGCTAACATGTATTTTTTGCCCAGAGAAGTTTCATAGGCGCTACATGCAAACATGACACTTTTTAGGAAAAACTTCATTTTACTGAGCTAATTGACATTGAATTGGCAAAAAATGAATAAAACACACGATATAAACACATTATCACATAAGTTATATAATGTACCTATACCTTCATATTATGCCATTTTTTTGAAAAACTTCATTTTACTGTATTAATTCACTCATTAACAACACAAACGTGTAAGTAATTGCAAAAAATGAATCTAATTGGTACATATGCGTACACACTGCTAAGTATAACCTGCATCATAATTATATATATTTTGTAGTTATATTTTATATATTTTATACCTGCCGCCTTTAGTAACCGTTGTTTAACCTTTCATTACTAGCAAGATTTATTATTTCTTGTATTTTTATATATGTTACAGTCAAAGTGATCAATTAGCTATTATATATAATGACTGGTCATTATATATAATAACCAAATTGACTAGACAATGTGATAAATTGATCACTTTATCCAGCTATTATTTATAATAGCTGGTCCTAGTTAGCCAAAGTGATCAATACGTACGTTCCTGACATATAAAGTGTATAAATAGTTGTACAAACTATGTATATGTTACGCTCAAAGATCAAAAACGCTCATTGAGCGGAAAAATAGCTTACAACGCATTGCGGTCACAGTAAAACATCCAACGTAAAAATCTCCTAGGACATTTTTACACTTATATAAGTCTCTTGTTAGAAGTCAATTAGAATATGCTGTACCAATTTGGAACCCTATTTATCGGAAATATAGTGATGAAATTGAAAATGTACAAAAGAAATTTTTGAAATGTGTTCATTACAGATGCTTTCATGGTTACTTAAAATATGAACTACTTTTACAAAAATATAAACTTTTAAAACTTAAAGATAGACGGATAATATTAGACATGGTTGTACTATATGACTTATGCCATAATAAATACGACAGCAATGAACTTACAAATAAGCTACGATTTTCAGTACCCAGAAAAGCTTCTGTTCGTTCCTGTCGTATTATCAAAACATTTGCAATTAAAAAATGCCGTACCAATGCAGGTGAACGGTCACCGTTTAACAGGTTGTTCAGAACATATAACAGTAAGTTTAATGTCATAGACTTATTTAACACAAAATTAAGTAAATTTAAAGGTGAAATTGTGTTAACACTTAATAATTATTAAATTAAACATATCAGACGTATGTAACTTGCCACTTGTGTAGGTGACATCGAAGTCATCAGCGGCCTTTGGGGCCAGTGTTCTGCACAGAAGAAAATATTTAACATCTAATTAAATTGCTAACTACTAAAATTAGGAAATAATTAAATTGACCGAATTAAGATACACTTACATCTAAACTAACTTAATTTAACATAATATACATATATTTGTCTATCATAAGGTTAAAATGTAAAATGCAGGTGATAATAATATGTGGGCAGAATACTGGAATCGAGGGTTTTGATGGTTTCGGAATCACCCAGTAACATAGTATAGATATAAGCAATAATTATACTTACTATGTAAGTGTACCTAAGTACCTATTAAGTAATTCGTTAACTGCTGTATGCTTTCAACAATAAATATGTCATTATTACTATGTGGACAATGTTGTTGGTCCTACAATTACTTACATTATAGTGAAATAGTACTTTAAATTAAGAACCATTGTAAGACTGTTTGTTGTCCTGAATAAATGGAAAAAAAAAAAAAAAAAAAAAACGTAACTGACACACAGAGGAGACTATCTTTTGAACAAAAACAACTTCGGAGGCGAAAATCGACTCTGATGGATATAGGTTAGAAGGCTAAGGCGGGAGCGGAGCGAAGCGGAGCGAAGCGGAGCGAAGCGGAGCTCCCGCCTTGGCCTTCGTGGTTATTTTTTTTTAAACCTGAAAAAAACTTTTGTGGCCACAACGCCTTGTGAGCTATTTTTCCGCTCAATGAGCGTTTTCGATCTTTGAGCTTAACATATAGACCATTTGATAATTAATAGTACCTAAATAAACAAAATACTATCTCTCTGCCCTGACGAAGTAACATGGGTAGAATTTGGTTCTGACCCTCGCCGGCCGCTGCCGCGGCACGCTCGCTTCGCTCGCTCGGCTCGTGCATTTGGGGTCGCAGTTCTAACCTAACCTAACACAAATCTATCCATTCCTTTAAATTAATAATATTATTTCTTTAAAAAAATACCAGTCAGGCATTGTTTTATTACATTATCCAAGTCTATGAAGATATTATATATAATGGCTGGTTAATGTGATCAATTCTGTGTTATTGATCACTTTGACCAAATTGAGTAGATATTATATATAATGGCTAGTTATTATATATAATATCCAGATTGATCACTTTGGCTGTAACATATACATTACATTCGATATAAACATGTACCTTAAACAACACAGAAACACAACATAATAACAATAAACTCAATAACAACATTATTTACTAAGGTATATGTGGGTGTTTTATTAATTTTTTGACAATTAAATGTCAATTAGTACAGTCACGTGAAGTTTTTCCTAAAAAGTGTCATGTTTGCTTGTAGCGCCTTTGAAACTTCTCTGGGCAAAATAACCATGTTAGCCACCGAATCAGGAAATAGTGACACTTGATATTGTTTCTACTAATGATTATCTAAAATCTGAGATACAATTCTTTTGCGCCGGGGCTGGGGTTTTTTTCTATGGGATTTGGCGGAAACCCTTTCAGAACATTAGATATTTTATATGATAATAAATTCCACAGTTGCCACTTGCCACTCTACCGTAATGTGCGTAGCATATGTAAAAACAGCGCCGCCGCACTAACATACGACCTAGATTGGTAGCAGCTAGAATTAAGTTACATTAAATAAAATATTATAATTTCCTTCGGTCACAATTTGAACACTGGCAAGCTGTTAAATTAGAACTCAGGTTTTAGCGTAAATATCAAACTGTGTTATTACACTTACTGAAATACTCCTACATATTTTAGCCTTTAAATTTTATAACAAGCTGTGCCAGAGGCTTGGCTAGAATCGTCCCCAATGAAGGGGATGATAGTTTTTGTTGTTTAAAATGATTGCTTCAGAAAGTGCTGATCACGCTAAACAACTTCTTCTTAGAAGTTATATTGCTGGTTGCTAGGGTTTTACACCAGATACTCGAAACATTTCATAATTTTACGTAAACAGAAAGTGTTCATCGTGTTGGCCTAGGCGTAATGTGCACCGTTATCTTGTAATAGTCAATCATTACCTTAATTTGATTTGATCACTTTCACTTTCTTATTTAGCCATTTCTTCGAAGGTCGAAGGGATAAAAGAGATGTTTTACATTATAATTTAATGTAAAAACAATAACATTCACATTCATTAATAATAGAATTTTAACACAGCACACGTGTTGGTCGGAACTGCTATGCTAAATCTATGGAATTAACTCATTTGGATATAATTTACGGTTGCCGATGTGAATTTACTGCCTACACATATTTTAGCAATTTATTCAGAACCAAAATTTTGTTTAATATTCCCACTTTCCATTTTTATTAAAAAACCTTTCGTTATTGTCACAAAGGATAATGACAACTTTTCTTCACGCCTCATTTATGAAAAGGGCTAGAAGCTTTTTACTGTAGACTTCATCTTCATGCATACGTTATGAGTACAGCCAGCGAATAAAGAACTTTATGATTGCACACACTTCAAATTTCGCAGAAGGACGTAGCATTTTTGTACGTATAATTTTATAAATCTCTTTGGTTCAAAGGGAGCGTCATACAGTGGCTCGTTTTAGTGAAGAAAGTTCGTGAGTGTGGTTAAAATGTTGTGATTTTTATGCAGACTTTACGTACTCGTATGAGAAGGTACGGCAAAATCGGGCCGTTTGCCTTAACGCGCCAAAAGCAATTTTCATAATGCGCAAATTGCGGCACTCACTCTTGACCGACCTGCCATCGCGCCATAAGTGGGCAAACTAGTAGGTATCTACTAAAGTGCAGATGGCTGAAAAGATATGTACGCTGGAGTATATTTTTTAGTTTATTTTTTTTAGTGGAGTCAGTTTCTGCATGAGTTATATTATGTTTATTCAACGTAGTTATTTCAATGATATAATTTGCAATTATCACTGTCATTGATTTGGTTAGGCCATCTAATCGATTTGGTGTTATCGGTTGAGAAGTCTGCTAGCACATCAGAGGTCGCGGGTTCGATTTTCGCACATAAGAAACATTGTGCACAAACATGTCAGTATTGATTAGTCTTGGTGTTCTCTATGAATAATGAATTTTAATTTATGAAAAACAAGTTACACAATTTTTTAAATCTGTTATATACATTCGAATCGTAGGGAGCCGAAGTGCCCAACCGACTTGAGAGTGCATCGGCGGCCCAAGAAAAGACAGAATCTTTTTTTATACTTACTTATTTTTCATAATACTACTTTTAAACATTCTCGTACACCTCGAAACACACGAATCAAATCGATAAATCAATTCATTGGAACTACCGATCTCATACATTATACCTAACTGGAAAACCATTTGACACTTTTGTCACAAGTCTGTTCAAAAAGCTAGTTTAAGATGCGATAATAAAGAAAGAAAAATACTGGTTATTTCTCATTCCACTTCTCACTTTAACTTCTTTAGTGGCGCACGGCACGTAGGTCTGAGTAAGTGGTTTAGCCATCCAAAGTGGAATTAATGTTAGTAATTAAACGAAATTAGTAGTGCAGGCTGAGTGCTAGGTACACATCACGTGAAGCTTAATTGGATGTGAACAAAGAATGTCTGCCTTTATTAAAACCATCCAGACATACAACAATCACAAATAAAACATAGGTATTCTACTTCGAGATCGCTTTCAAATTATTTATGTTACAAAGTTCGGCTGAAGTGATAGTAATATAAAGAGGCATTATAGTACGTTATTATGATCAACTTTAGATAGAGGTTTATTCTGCTAACTTAACATTTTTTTAATTAAATCTTTTTTTATCGTTAAAATAATATCATTGGATTTTTTTACACAAGCGCCATGGCCGCAAACTAATTAAGTGTAGCTTTTGTTTTTGTAAATACAGATAATAAGGATTCACACGTTTTATACCGTGCGGGGATCGAACCCGCGAGGCCTCTGGTGTTATAGCCGACTTCTTAACCAATTCACCAAATCAGTTGTCAAAACATCCGAAAATATTTTTTTTAAAACAAAACGAAATATTTTCAAATTATGGAGACAATACAGATTTTTTTTTAAATACGTCATTATACTGAATATAAATTTTAACATTGGAGAGAAACTATTAAAACTTGATGAAGGCCACTCTGAATATTGCATTCAGTGCGATTTCGTATGAAAATAAGCGAGTTCATTACGAGAGCTAATCAACAACATGCAATGAAGTCAAGCGCTCTTTTTACCGAAATGATTCCGAACAAAAGTTATTTTGTACGCATCAGAATAATATTTTGACAGATTTAGTGTAATGTTTTTTTTTATACTAGATCAGATTTTTTATACTAGTTCAGTTGGGAGACAGTAACGCAGCCCACCTGCTGGTTAGCCGCCACTGCGGCCTATTCCATCGAGGGACCCTTCACACGGAAGCGTCGCTCACGACACAGAGACAATCAATGTTTGAGAAGCTGCTGGTACACCAGAAGTCGCGGATTCGATCCCCGCCCGTTACAAACTGTGATGTGCATGAACAATGAACATGTCTGTCTATACGGTTCTAGGTTTAGTATGTACATATTAGTTATGTATAGTATAGCTTCTTATAGCTATTCGTGAATGGATACGAAGCAGGATATTTTTTGTGAAAAATGTGTATACTGCGTGTTTTTTTAGTCGTTGTTTTCCCGCAGCAGAATGCTTTACCTTCAGTAGTACTATCGATTTATGTTAGTAATTTTTTTTTTGAATTTTTTTTTTTTTTTGAATTTTTTTTTAAACTTTTTTTGAATTTTTTTCTTAAATTATAATGGGAAAATGGAAACTAAATGTGAGTAAATAGTAAATAATAACTTCTTTGATAAACGCGAAGGGCAATGACCCCGGCCGGTGACCGTCCGTGACGCAGCTAGTACTATTGGTTCGAGTTTCGTCTATCATAATCGTAAAACTTTTGATTTAACTAAAAAAAAGAACTTTATTAATTTATTTTACTACTAAGATAGAATCATTTTACTGCGGGAAAACAACGACTAAAATTCCACGCTGTATATCTACAAATAATACAAAGAAGAATGTATGTATCAAAGAAGAATGTATGTATAAGAATGAATGTAGGTATCTTTTATCCGTAGCCTGACACCCAGCAAGCTACGAGTATGCTTAGTTTGTGGTTAGACGGCGCTGTGTGAATAACATCCAATTCCAAACGTCGGGATTATTTATTTATTTACTCACTTACCGCCGCCGCGATGTATTCGGTCACAGGTAACCTTAGTTACGAATTTAGACTTTTATATACGATGTTGTCCTTTAACTTATAAGGAAAAAAAGTATCTGTAAGTAAGTATAATATTAAAATTGTATATTGTTATCGTCATCTTATAAGCACAAGGTATTCCCCCTCATAGAGAGAAGAAATATTAATATAAATTTTTTAATGTTACAGAAAAATGTTGATGTCACGCAATTTTTTTCAATAAGAGCCCTACAAAATTAATTTCCAACGGCAAGAACGTGATAGCTGAAATCATACGAAAAATATTAAGATTCGCATTTTAAAGATTTCATTACATCATTTTACTACAAAACGTACAAAACATGTTAATAGATTTTAGGTGATCAGGTTTTTTAGTGAAATAGCGAGCAGGGGCTCTTGTAGTACGCATATGACGGCCACAGCTTATATGCAACGTGTTATGTTAATTTTGCAAAACCAAATGATTTTTAATTCAATTAACCTAATTGCGAAGGAAAAAACAACATAAAAATATTAAAAGGTTTTATGAGCTGTTTTAGTTTCACTGGTCACTTCGGTAGTTACTTTCCATCAGGTATGCCTTACGCTCATCGGCCCTATACACTAGTGATGTAACGAATATTCGTATTCGCATTCGCATGTGCGAATATTCGCATATTTTTACACATTCGCATTCGTATTCGCATTCGCAAAAATACTGCGAATGTTTTTGATGTAATTGTTGTTTCATAAAACAAAATCCATCATTAATTTCTTATGTTTTTACCTCGAAATTCACTTGTTTAGTTTGTGTCACCTTAAAATCGGATCAGTTCGTACTAAAGTTCGCAAAATGTAAGATGATCAATGACTTATCATATTATACTAGACTTTCGCACGCGGTTTCACCCGTCCGTAATTTCTTTTTTCAAATATCCCCCCTTCCCCTCACCCTGCCCTATGTCACCCGGGGATAGTGTAGCTTTCCAACAGTGAAAGAATTATTCAAATCGGTTCAGTAGTTTCGGAACCTATTCAATAGAAACAAACAATCAAATCTTTCCTTTTTATAATATTAGTATAAAAATCATTGAGGGTGATACCTGCGACAGCTGTCATCGGATTGACAGCAATAAAGTTTCACTATTGTTTGGCCGACCTCACCCACTAAGAGATGGTCATTGTTGTCATCTTTCACTTACACGTCTTATTAATCGATTGCGAAGGTGTAAAATATCGATAAAATAGTTTTAACAGTTTAAACGCAAAATTCTATACTAAATTTCTATACGAAAACGTCCCTCAATGTGATGCCAGACTGTAGACTCATCTGATCTTCGAGCCTCTGATTTCAAGTGTACTGGCTTCCATATTAAAATTGCCGGAACACGCCAGAGCTGTTATGGCGGCAGATTTCACCTGTGAAAGTGGTAGTTAGCCAGGCGGACTCTGTAAAAGCCCTACCACCAACCAGACCCAAGCGGCCAAGGCGGGTACCTCCGTGTTTTTTATATCCGAGCAGCTTAGCCACTGTTCCGCGGAGGCAGTCAAAAATTCTAAATGGTTATGCGATTCAACAATCAGAACAATTTCTTAAAGGTTACATACCTTAATTAATCTTGCAATGTATTTTGCAATTACTTACGTATAGATTTTTTACCATTTGTTTTAAGATAAAACTACGTCTCTAGAATAGAAATGTCACTGAGACACCTGTCGCAGGTATCATCCTAAATTTTAAAAACAACAAAACTGAGATATTCTCGAAAAAAAAAATCAAACGGAACGCACTTCGTTCAAAGAGGCCTGTCGTCAAGGTCACCAAGCCAAAGACAAATGGCGCCAAATTTAAAAAAAAAACTGAATATTCGCATTCGCATTCGTATTCGCGAATGTTGGGAGCAGATATTCGCATTCGCATTCGTATTCGCGAATGTCCGAAATATGACATTCGTAACATCACTACTATACACCTTAAAAAAACTGGCAGTTCTAATCGTTTCTTGCGTCTGCGACGACGCTATGTCGAGGCTGTGGTCGAGGGACGACTCGATAGGTATGGTACCACAGAACATATTATTATGATGCTGATTTGCGCATGTCATGGCTGAACCTATTTATAAATAGACAGGGCAACATTTTAATGAATATTTTTTTTCAATGTGACCTATAATTTAAAAAGCGGTTTAACACATTCTATTCGTTGTTCTGATCAAACTAATTTGAGGTTTTGTGCATTTAAAGTAGATATCTACAATATCAAGGGATTTTCCGGTCATATTCGTTCTGACGTCAGTTTATTTTTAATTATATAAAGATTGGTGTGCTCAAGGCCCTCCTGATGCTATAAGTAACCGTATACCGTCGCCTATGGACGCATATAATACCAGATGCATTACTTCGCGTCGCCGACCCTCAAATTAAAGGGAAACCATAACGATGACAGCTTAAATAAAGGTACCTCTCGCTGCCAACATCATGCCCTGCTCAATTAAACTTGTTTTTTTTATGTAATTTACTTTTTTTTTCTTTTAACAGTTGGAAGACAGGTATACATCCAAACTAATTATAACTGGCCGCTGCAGCCTATTCCATTAAGATTCGATCCCTCATACATGTACGATCTCTCCCGCTGCCGATCAGAGAGAATAAAATTGGTAAAAATCATCTTCAGAATAGAAAAACTGTTAATTGGTGTAATTTTTAGTTTAATATGGGCACATGATGACATACAATAAAAATAAAATATCATGTAACCTGTACTCATAGCAATCATACGAATATACTGAAGCTTTGGTCATACAAACATGCCCTATTCTTCACGTTAGAATGAACACCACTTTGAATCCAAGTCCAATTCGGATATTAAAAACGCCAACGCAACCTTTATTATTACCTCCGCCTAAAAATCACCAGAGCGGCGAAATCTCACCTTTCGTAAACGACCGGGTCTGAAGAAATACTTAGAAGAGGTCGCACTGATGACGTGAAGGTTTCATAATAAACATGCCCATTAGAAGCCCATCTAAAATTATTGCGGTGTTTCCTCTATAAATGATGTAGGTTAAACGGATTGACGTAAAGTGAGTACTACGGTAATAGCTCGGTACTCCCGATTATTTTCACAGCCCATTCCAGAAGGGTGTTGGGCCCGTATAAGACGGGCAGTTGCCTGTGGTGTCATGACTATCCATGGGTTTCGGAGTCCCATGGCACCTTTACTCATGGCACCGAATGAGTATCGCGGACGGTTTTAGTTAGTAAACCATTTCATCCGGGGGGCGGAGCAGCTCCCTTTTTTGGGCGCCGGGAGTCCTATACAGGTTCCCTATTTTTCGCATATTTTTTTACATCATTTAACATGGCATTCTTTTATTTATCCAAGTAATAGTTACGCACAATATTAATTTGGCATAGGTAACTTTATTGTCAACTTTTTTCTTTTAGGCATACCTTCTTTTAGGGCTGGTCAATAACCACAAGGGGGCTGGTCAATAGCCACAAGGCTGGCACCGGCTCGTCCCAATCGGGTGTAAAGGGGAAACCGGGGTAGTTAAGTGGGTAGTGGACGCTTAAGTCTCGAGTCCCACACACGGCCGCGGGTCTAGCTAGACTGCGGTTAAGGTGCATAAACGGATTCTCCTCCAAAAAAAAAAGAAAAAAAAAAGGGCATACCTTCTTTAAGCATAATAATTGTTAAGCATAATAATTATTCTTAACCCTAAATGCACTCAGGAAAAAGGTAAGTTTTGGAAATACTTTTTCATATATAAAATACACATGTTGGCGGCTCTAGGGTGGCCACCCCCACTGCACCTTAAACTACTGTTACTCTATAATAACTATTTGACAAATAAACAATATGCCTGGGCCGGTGAAACGCCATAAGACAGATCACTCCTTTCATAATTATGTGAAGGGGAAACCGGGGAAGTTTAGTAGGTAGCTGGACGAACGTCTTTATTCCTGAGTCCCAATGCTAAAAGCAAACTCCTCCGAAAAAAAATAGGCTTTCTTGGCGCTGCGATCCTCCATAATGATCTCCAACAAGTGACCATACCATCAGAGTCTATGTGCTTTAGACATCCCTCTGTTGTAAGGCTGAGCCGTAAATACGATTTGAGTATTTTCCCGTATGTGTATGATAAAATAGAACAAAAAATCTAACCCGTATTTCTCTTGGACGGGTTTAATTATGTCGGCTGTTCGTTGTTATGAATGCGTGGCGCCTCGGGGTGTTGATGGGGATGATGCCTCGTTAAACAAGCTAGGCAAATTGCGCCACTGGAAACTCTCTTTTACTTAATGTCGTCACACAACAACGAGAGATTGTCTGTTTCGTAGTGAATAACAGTGTTGTAAGAAAATGTAATTGTAAATGTATTACAAACAAAAGGATTTAAGCAGAGTTCAACCGTTGTCTGGCTTCTACAGCATAAGCTATGCTAGTTTTGGGGCTTAAAAGCGCTGATTGAATACTGTCCAAGTGCGTCCAAAGAAGTTCTAGGAATTATAAACCATAAAAATTAGCACACTAACTACATTTTTTTTTTGTCGATCTGCTGTCGCGTTTGTAATTTATAAGGCTCTGTGTATTATAAATTGTAAGGCTCTGTGTATTATAATCTACCTAGTTACATTATAATTTCCCGATTTATTCATTATCTCCATTTCATTAAATTCATATGCCCATTTGAGGGGTACTCCTCCTGAACAAAGCCGGAGCGGACCGCTTGTATCATCTAATATCCGATCATATATGTACATATAAAAAGTATACAATAATAAAGATAAACCGGAAGTTTTCTTTGTTTACACAATAAATAAACTACATTGTAACTTTAATTTCTTCTGTACTGATAAATCATACACAAACCGTGATTAATATGCCCGGGCACATTTAATTTTAATTGTATCGTAATTACAAATTCAAAGTATCGCAACAATCGTATATTTCCCACGTAATAATATTCTGCCAGGAAGTATTATTTCATAAGCCTGTTTCTGCTTTACGGCCAAAGTTACGTACGTTTGGAAAAAAGTTGTCGGGCGTAAGAGTGAAAATTGCGATGCTGAGTTCAGTTGCCGCCGCACCTGGTGTCAGCTCCAACTTCACAGGACTAAGTCTTTGCGGTAAAATACATTATAGAATAATTATGGTCTCAAGTCGAGTTCCCGGTAGGTATAGAGACTAATTTCAATTTTTAACCAACTTCTTTTTGACCCCTGACGCAGAAAGAGGGAGTTGTAAGTTTGACCTGTCTGGTACACCGTAGCTCCTGAATGAATGAACTGATTTAAGTGTGGTTTTTTTAATCAAAAGCATTATTCATTGGTGTAGTTCGTAGCTATATTTTTTTGTAAATCAGATAAGCAGCTTAAAGCTACAAGCACTTTGCCAAGATAAGGTTAAGGCTTTTTAAAATCGAGCGTTTTGTTATAATATGCTGTGACAAAACGCAAGGTATTGTTATTGTATTGTAAGCGACTGTCGTTAGACCTCCATAACCCTTAACACTTAAGGACTCGCTAATGGGTGTAACAGACCCAGACCTTCCTATTTTATTCCATAACTTTAAAATTTTACGTTTACGACGTTGCTACTTACAATACTTTCGACAATCGTGATAATGTTTGTCGACGACGTAAAAGATGTTTATTTTTCCTCCACAGATAAAGTTTAGAGGAACATTTTAAAGTAGATTTTCTCTTAAAAAACATCTTAGTATAGTATAGATTTAACTATTCAAATAGCAAAAAATTCGCCAAGTTATTTTTTTTAAATATGATAGGCCAAGAGCTCTCTTTTGAGTACTCTAGAGAAAAGCTACTTACTCTTTGAAGACGTGATGTCGCGTGTATAATGCATATAAACATACATAGCTATACTTTCCAGAACGTATAGGGTATGCGTTAATGCATTTCCGTTCCAACAGAAGGCCATGTCATGAAGCAATAAAAAAGTAATTATACTTTCCAGGTACTAATTTCTGAACTTCGTTGAACTTTAATCAACTATTCCATGAACATTTTATTTACGTTCTACGAGTTAGCGTTGAAATTCTGAAATAAAAAGATATGCAAATAGGTATATTTATTATTATAATAGTGTTTCTTTTCCGGTTTCGTTTCTAATGTATTGTTTTACAAGATGCATAGAAGAGAGCAGATGTTATAAAATAATCATCGATTTCATGTCTTTCTAAACAAAAGATATATAAATAAATAATAATAATAATAAATATCTCTGGACATTATTCACACAGCGCCATCTAGCCCC
The DNA here is from genome assembly GCA_949319885.1 of Mecyna flavalis. NCBI lineage: Eukaryota > Metazoa > Arthropoda > Insecta > Lepidoptera > Crambidae > Mecyna > Mecyna flavalis. The sequence goes on along the minus strand of OX439434.1, from coordinate 10,654,628 downwards.
AAACTAAGCATTAGCTTGTGCTATGGGTGCTAGACAACGGATAAACATTACTTATATACTTTTTTTTTTTTGTAAATACATACATATTATACATAGAAACACCCAGACCGATACAAACAGACATGTTCATGCACACAAATGTTTGTACCGTGCGGGGATCGAACCCGCGACCTTTGGTGTAATAGCCGACTTCTCGACCATTACACCAAATGGCTCGTCATATAAAATACAACCAATGCTATCACATTACATATAACCTTGAATTTTTTTTGCACACGTCGGATCGATGGGGGCTTTTGACAAATTATTCGTAATAGTGTTCCCAACATTCATGGCAATTTTCAGCTCTATGGGAATTAATGAAACCTTACCCCAATTTTTAGGGTTCTGTAGCCAAATGGCAAAAAACGGAACCCTTATGGATTCGTCATGTCTGTCTGTCTGTCTGTCTGTCCTTCCGTATGTCACAGCCACTTTTTACCGAAACTATAAGAGCTATACTGTTGAAAATTAGTAAGTAGATGTATTCTGTGAACCGCATTAAGATTTTCATACAAAAATAGAAAAATAATAATAAATTTTGGGGGCTCTCCATACTTAGAACTGAAACTCAAAAAAACTTTTTTCATCCAACCCTTACGTGTGGGGTATCTATAGATAGGTCTTTAAAAATGATAATAAGGTTTCTTGTATCATTTTTTTCTAAACTGAATAATTTGCGCGAGAGACACTTCCATAGTTTATTGGCACTGCCCACTGTTTCTTTCTGCTTGGCCTAAAGGTTGACTGGGAGAGAATGCCATGAGGCATTAAGTCCGCCTTTGTACTTGATTTGTGCAATGAAGCTTAAATAAATAAATAGTGGTAAAATGTTGGTCCCCCCCCCTGTAACTTCTAAAATAAGAAAACGATAAATCTAAAAAAAAATATATGATGTACATTATTATGCAAACTTCCATTGAAAATTTTTTTCTTCAAACCCTTACGTGTCGGGTATCTATAGATAGGTCTTTAAAAATGATAATAAGGTTTCTTATATAATTTTTTTCTAAACGGAACAGTTTGCGCGAGAGACTCTTCCAAAGTGGTAAAATGTTGGTCCCCCCCCCCCCCCCCCACCTCTAACTTCTAAAATAAGAGAACGATAAAACTAATAAAAATATATGATGTACATTACCATGCAAACTTCCATTGAAAATTGGTTTGAACGAGATCAAGTAATTAGTTTTTTTTAAAACGTCATAAATCGTAAACCCCAATTTTCCTCTCATTCAATCAACTCAAATATAAAAACGTCGATCAAACTTACAAAGAACTACAAGAACTTTATTATTATGATGATACTTGCTGCTACAGAACCCTTCATGGGCGAGTCCGACTCGCACTTGGCCGGTTTTGATGCTAATTTGACCGGACTATCATTAAAATATGAACATTGTTATATATTTGTTTGCACGAGACTATACTACGAAAACTGCTGTAAGATAACACTACCACATAAGGAATATTTTTATGTTATTAAAAATAATGAAACGGCAAAATTATGAATATAAAACTATTAAGTTGGTCTTTGCGTTAATATTTTTAAGCAACTCCAAAAAACATTAGGTATAATCTTAAAAATATGCTTAGCAGTTTACAGCTAGCTATCCATCTTTCATAACACGTCATAAATTATGAATAAGCTACTAAAAGTTGCTTGAAACCATCCAGTGGTTTCTGAAATATCATCCTATTTGACATGTAATAAAGTAAGGCCAAGAAAATGAGGTGTGTAAATAAAATGTACTATTCCGAAAAAAGTATTTGGAGGTTCGTTCTCTTCCAAATAAATTGTACGTAACATTACCTTGCCTTGTGGCTGGCGACATTTATCACGGTTGAGGCGCGACATGCAACACAGGCTTGGCTTGCGTTACGATGACAAAGCGACACCTGGAAGAAACATTGTAACTTAGTTTTTGCTATTTTATAGAACAGCGCCATGAATTTTATTTCTAACTTCATTTTTCCCCGCGTAGCAAGGAAGTATGTATATTGGTGACGATGCGATTGGTGGATGAAAATAAAAATTATTTTCAATTAATCTACACCGAAATAAACATAATTAATTGCACCATTTATACAATTTCATTAAAAATTACATTTTATTTCATTGACCGAATTCATAAAGTTTATATGTAAGTAAATATGGAAAATTGCTCGTAAATATATTGTTTCAAATATTCCCCTAAATAACTAAATAACCCCTAAATCTGAGTTAGAATTCAGTTAAGCCGTTAGTAAACTGATGTTTCACTCGAGCTGCCCGCGACCCTAGGGGGCCAATCTAGTGGGAGGCGAGTCAACGTCTGCTATGGTTATCGAGATGAGACATTTAATATGGCAGGCGTCCCGCCGTCTCATCAATATCACTGCAATCAGTCCAGCATTACCTTTCATTTAATTAGTTTAGTACCTGCACTTAATTGGTGCTGGCTTTGACTGTATCCTTTCCACGGTAAAGGCATAGCACAGATGAATTGTAATTCGACGAAACGTATTTCGAAATGGAATAGTGAACCCGATAGTATTCGCTAGGTGTACGTATCGCACAGCGAACTTAAATTTAAGTTCGCTGGTTAAATAAATAAAATAAATAAATATCTCTGGACATTATTCACACAGCGCCATCTAGCCCCAAACTAAGCATTAGCTTGTGCTATGGGTACTAGACAACGGATAAACATTACTTATATACTTTTTTTTTTTTTTTGTAAATACATACATATTATACATAGAAACACCCAGACCGATACAAACAGACATGTTTATGCACACAAATGTTTGTACCGTGCGGGGATCGAACCCGCGACCTCTGGTGTAATAGCCGACTTCTCGACCATTACACCAAATGGCTCGTCATTGGTTGAATCTGTATCCCCCAGTACGTAATATTTAATAGCAGTTTTTTGGCTGGCAATGATGGTGATGAAAGTAATAAACATAAATACTAAGTATTTAAGAATTTTGCGTGGGAAGTGCAGTATGCCAGGTGTCAGATATTTTCCCTTGAATCAAGCACTTCTGTGTTTCGGGGAAAGGGCACTAAAGCTAGTGAAATTACTAGGTATATGAGACCTAAATAACTGTCGTTTCTTATGGCGGGCAACGCGCCTGCGACCCCAAGGGGGTGTCGGGAGCTTATGGGCAGCGGTGATCACTTATCATCAGGTGACCCACTTGCTCGTTTGCCCCCCTATAATATAAAAAAAAACTATTAACAGCTTGACGAGAAATCAAAAACTTTGTGCGCAAATTACATAGATGTTACTGAAAATCTATAAAAACCAGGTTATGTTGTTTTTAGTCAGCGATATCAAAATAGGAAAAATCCCCGCGAAGTAACATTACGATGCCGGCTTGTCGCTTGAGAGTCATTGCGATATCCAACTTTACGTGAAATGTAACTTTTTTGTGATGTACGATCCCGGTGCACGGGACCGTCATATATTTTTGTCGGAAATTCTCTGAGCTACTGAACTTCTTTATAAATTGAGATAAGCGCGTAACTTGAGTATTTTTATCGTGCGTTGATAGTCGCCGGGGACGTAACTGGCAAGGTAATTTTACTCCAGTATTTTGAATAAAATATATCGACGTCGAAAAGGTATGGGCAATTCCTGTCGACGTGAGTGCTCCATTCAGGATGATTTGTAAAACCGAATAGTTACTAAGGTCCATGTATTTTTCCCTTTGAATGTTACAGTGTAGAATTTCCAGCTTGAATAAGTATTTTTATCGGTCGGAGATGACACTTGTAAAGTGAGGTTCATTTAATATTTATGTTGGTTTCATTTGAAAATGTACGGCTACTATTTATACCGACTTTAAAAAGGAGGATTAGAGATAAACATACTAACCGAATTAAGAACCTCTTCCCTCCTATAAAGATGGTTGTCGGTACAATAAATAATAAGGCTCATTATTTAAATTTCAACAAACATATCGTTTAGGTACGGAGAATCTATAAGGTTAACATCAGTTATATTGGGCTAGGAATCCTCCTAGCCTAACAAGCTTTTTAAGTATAAAAGGCAAAATATTTTGTCATCTTTTTCTTTTGTGGCACATAAAGTCTGGCCATTTGTACAACTGACAAACCCGTATTAATTATTTTAACAAAAAGGCAGACTTTTTCAAGACGTATTGTTATGTCTTCACAAAAGGTTTCAAATTTTTATCAAGAAAAATCTTTGTGCCTACGTAGACCGTGAAGTTAAAAAGTGAAATGATTATAAACTTTGTCCTGAGAAACTTTGCGAATCGGTGTTAACAATTCATAGCTTTTGTTTCTCAATGAAATTCAGTTTTTGTTAGAGACACGAAAGTTGAAAGTGATTAGTGTCGCCAGAAGTCTTGTTTTATACGGTACATTATACAGCTTGGCTATCTCCATTGTATACAATAAAAAAACGAGGAACGACGAGTAAATAATAAGCCATGTTAAAAAGCATCTTTTGCCGTCGTATTTTGATAAAATATCTTGTGAAAATTTCGTAAATATTCTCAGTGGACTAGCTAAAAAAGTTGTCTATTTATTTCTAAAATTCAAAAGCAAGTCTTAGCAGAATTATAATAAATTCTCTGCTCAAAATCTGAACACGTCTCCACCATTATGTTGAATCTGGCAACAGTAAGGAATGATGTAAAGTTAATAAACAATTTTATGGTCGATCGTCATCTGCATCTGATAATTATACAGATTACCATATTGTGGGTACCAGCTACTTTTAAAATATTATATAAGTATATTAATTACCAACACATAACATACAACATAAATTATTTCGAAAGCTTTTGTCTATAATATCTTCTTTGTATCGTCGTCTTATCTCGATAATTAATTTAAAAATTGATCGCCATTTTTTTTCTTGGTCGTCTTTCTATTGTTTTTATATACAAACAAACAAACATACAAACTCTCGAATGAAAAATGTTATACTTTAGTGAGTCTTTGTAAATCTAATAAACGAATCAGCGTGTGTGCTCGCAGTACATCCGGTTTAATAAAGCAATTTTGATTCTGTACAACCTTAACTATATTTAGTAGACTTTTTCCCATAACAAAAAAACACGTACAATTTTCCTATATTGAATATGTAGGGGAAAATAAATACCTCCACACAATTTTCAGGCGCGAGGCAACATTCCAATAAATGGGTTACGTTATAAAAAGCGCGATTGGCCGAATACGTGATCGGCTGTTCGGGAGGTGCGTGGGAGACGATTTACACAAAAACCTATTTTAATTTGGGTGGATCTCATTATGTTGAAAATTAAATTTGAAGCGTGTGATCAGTCGTGCAGTGCCGAGGAAGTACGTGCACCGAGTTTCGCTATAATCCAATCGCCGGAGTTTTTCGTATTACGCGTTTATATTCAGCCACTCTCCCGTTGGAAATTTACACTGCTTGTTTTTATTGTAACGAGGTTATTAACAATTGTACTCCTTTTTTCGTGTATATTTTTCATACGTGACGAGATTCGCCGACACGAACGCATTAACATGATTTTTTGACTTAATATTAACGTGGAGCAGCGTGCCCTGAGTTGTAAAAACATTTGATAGGCAGAACGAAAGCTGAGCTCACCGAGTGGAATGTTCGCTCAGCTTTAATCTGACATACTATGACGTTGATATGACAACACGGGTAGCAAAGAATGCCTATGAAATAGAGTATTTGGTCTCGACCTTTTACGCTACGATTCCTCCAGAATATCATAATAAAGAGACTAACGTGATTCATACGATTATATGATACCTACTAAGCAAACCCTAAGTAGAGTTGGTCTATGCAATTTAGTCTACCTTCCACCAATGCGGCCCCGTCATCATCGCGGAGAGTGTTAATTCAACAGTATTCTGAGTGTTTTGACCGTAAAAGCTACGATGACAGAAATAATGCAAACGGACAGAAAAAATATTTCATATTTTCGCATTTAATTTAGTTACTACGGCAGCAGTGCGTAACGCCCCTTGCACCGATACGGCCACTCTTATTGTGATAATTACAAACAATACACATTATTGATACAATATCATTCCATTAAAAATTGATAAGTGAAATCTGAAATACACATAATATAAACATTTCAGCAATTAGTTTGATTTAAAAAGGTTTGTATTTGTGACATTCTCCAAATAAAAAGATTATTTATCTAGTTGTCTTACATTCACTTACTTACATTCATGCGATACAAATAAGACTGTTGTACTTTGAAATATATTATTCCACAATGTCAGGTAATGGCGTAGGTACTTTTAAAGAGTTAAGCGAGAAGTTGGGCAAGATTACGGTTATGTAAAATCCGCTGTGCAATGCTGTTTCAAACGTTCCCTCTGGCTTCATCCACAATTCTATTCACTGTAGAAAAAGGTCACTAGTGACTATTTTAAAAGTTTGTTATGCCGCCGTAACTCCAGAAGCCGGTTCTAATGTTCTCTTATAAAGCTTCAGATATTTTCTTTTATTATTTTTATAGGAATCCCGTGTAAGCGTAGGTTATTAACCCCGTTATACGTTGATTCGTAAATTTCGGTCATTAAACTTGGCATAAAAGGAAAAGTACCCCAATATTGAATGTTGGTTTCTTTGTGATTAGGTATGTTCAGCACAATACTTACATTTAGGTATTACTTACTTACATTTTTCTTATATTGTTAAATCTTTCAAAACAAATTACATCGTTTTATGTATTAGAAATTGTCATGTTCATTCATGGGGAAAATATACACTACTAATAAAATTACTACAGTAATTTTAAATTGACCATTACATGAGAAATCACATACCTAATATAAGATGTATTATTCCACTGAAGAATATCTTCACAATGCTTTGAAAGAATTTCATTCTTCATTACGATACTAAAATTGACAAATGTTTGTTATAGATAAAAAACAAAACATTTTATTCCATTTTTATTGAGTTTGTTTGCAGGTTGCTATTGCGAACTTAGCGCATTCATTCAAGCGCGATACTGATTGGTCGTCCTTCCGATATTTTTTTACCATAGAGTGAGTGCTACCCTTTTAATAATAGTAATCCTGAAGTAAAAATATAAATGAAATTTTCCTTATACACCAACCAAGTTAAACCAAGTTATCATCATCATCGCCTTGTCTCAGTTCACTGCTGGACATAGGCCCAATGCTCGCCACTTAGTTCGATCTGCTTGGATCCAGCTCCTAACAGCCATCCTGCGTAAATCTTCACTCCACCTGGCCTGAGGGCATCCTACACTGCGTTCGCCGAGACGCGTTCTCCACTCCAGAACCCGTTTACCTCAACGGTTATCGGTTCTATTCTACCAAGGTATACTAATATTAAATTCGTAATTACCTATCGAGTTAATCACCTTTCGTATATCGACAGGTGAATCGACCTCTGTGGCGCAGCTCGGGAGGTTCAGAACTGAATGCTTTATACTAACACGTCATATTGATTGATTGAGTAGAAACTGCGCCGCCCTTAGATTGCTATTCGGTTGCAGATTAATGAAGCAATAATAGCTCGGAATCCACTTTTACATCCTAAGATAGTAGCGGAACCGCCATTTGCAATAATTGTTGAAAGTTATGTAAATAACTATTCTGTGCATAATTCCAAAAGCCAAAAAAAAAAAATAACGATTAAAAGAGATTTAGAAAACAGATTTTTATTAACCAATATTTTTTGGTATACAGTCTAGCCTGTGGCGCTCATAGGGGCTACCTACAAATGTACTCTGTGGGGTTAGCGTCGCCTATGGACGCTTGTTATACCAGAGGCATCACTCGCGCGTCGCCGACCCTTTAATAAGGTCTTAGCTTCGAATTTGGCGGCAGCGGCAGCGGTGGCGCACGCAGACGCATGCATGACTGCGGTCCCCGCTTGATGCAGGCCGTCAAGAGCGGTACGATGCTGTCAAGCGGTGAACCGCAGTGCGCCTGCGTGCGCCACCACTCCCGCTGTGTTCGAAAACGGGTCTATGGGATTCCATACAAAACATCTTGCCGCTGCCGCTCCCGCTGCCGTCCCGCTGCCCACGAAATTCAAGGCCGAGGCCTAGATAACGTTGGCAGCAAAAAAGGTTCTGACGAACTTACGCACCGATCACATATTACAAGTTAATTAGCGCTACTTTACTGAGGTCTGATAAAAGATGGTAGTGTTTCCCCAGTCACATGGCTCATTCGAATGGAAGATCCATTATTACGATGAATCGATTCATCTAGCACTACCTGTTTAGAAGCGCATTAATATAATAGAGGTTTATAGGTCGGCTTATGAAATAAAATAGTTTCTGTGTGGGGTAGTGAACCGTTTACTACCCCTGACTGAACGTGTGAACGTTATGTGCTCCCACGGTTGCTCACAAATATATGAATAGTTTTGCCAACATATTAAATAACTCATGTTGAGGTTGTTAACGAACAATAATCTAAACTTAAAGAATTTGTTCCTTGTCAAGAAGCTGCACTCAGACCTATTTCACAAACAAACTCGAAATCAGACACTAAATACATTTCACCAAGAACTCTACAGGAAAACTTACTTAACTGTTTCCGAATCAACGAACAAGAGAAGCCTTATACGAAATTACGGGCAAGCCTTTCTATGAAAGTCGCTAATTAGATTTATTACGCGAACTCATTGTGAACAACAACAATCTAAGTGAATACAAAATGCTACTCGTGCTTTCTTTTATTGCATTAGAATATAAAACGAGTTCCTTCGTAATAGTCATTTTCAAAGTTGCTTTGTCTTAATAGTGCTGCAATAATTACAATCTACGTCGCTATTTTCAAGAATACTTTCTTTATAAATAAATACCTTTGGAAATTATTCACACAGCGCCATTTATCCCCAAACCATAGTATAATAATGAATACTGTGTACCCAAACTAAGCATTAACTTTTGCTATGGGTGCCAGAAAATGGATAAACATTACTTAGGTATATACTTTTTTTGTAAATACATAGATATTCTACATAACAACACCCAGACCGATACAAACAGACATGTTCATGCACACAAAATAATGTTTGTACCGTGCGGGATCAAACCCGCGACCTCTTGTATAATGGCCGACTTCTCGACCATTACCCCAAAAATAATATGTCGCTAGCACCATTTTTATAAGCATATAAATGTCTGGTACTATTTTGCAAACAGTTCCTGTCTGTCGTTCTATTTCGTTTCGTTTGGTGACTGAGAAAGAGTGCCAGAGGACCAAAACCACTTTTACTCCTCTTTCCTATACCCCTCTTCATATTATTTCCTCGAACAACAGTGGTCACTTACCACCAGGACGGTGTCACATTAGTTATAGTATAATATAGTACAATAGTTGGTACACCAACCTTGAGAACTTACTATGATGGTGCAGCGACCCAAAAAGAGTTTTGGCCTCCGATATTCTACTTCCGCCACTTCCGCCGGTCCTGGCCACCTCCCGCAAGTTCCATGACGCCGAGTTAAAATAAATCCTTTTCCAACTCGTCGCTCCAACGGTACCTAGGGCGGCCAATAGGACAACGGTCGCCCTTGAGAAGGCGGGCAGTAAATCACTAATCCATTTTAATAGTCATTTAGGGATATTTTAAATGTTTAGGAAATAATAACCATAAACCTTTTACATGGAAGTTTGTAATTCATTTATGCCTGAGTCGTTAGTGTAGCTATAAATTGTTAAACCTCTCTATAGTACTTAAAATAAGCATAATCTAAAAAGTAACTGACACTAATGAAAACGTGCTGCTATTGGTACAGCAACTGAAAAAATTCCAAATATAATCCATCAACCTATCAACCAAGATTGAAACAGCTGAACCGATTAATTTTCGACATTGTATCGCTTTGTACGTAGATCTAGTTGCGATGGAGCGAATCTCCATGCCTACTTAAAATGAATGGCTTGCTTTAAGACCTACCTTTGTTCGTACCTACATGGCAAGTAATCATAATAAAGATCTGCATTGATGTAATACGAGTGTAATCTTCTAATGATGTTTGAAAATTGTGACTCACTTAATAAAAAGCACAAAGATCAAAGACTCTAGCTGCTGGACTGCGTGCATATCTATTAAATGAAGTACTATTTCTCTTTGTCACTCTTTTTAATAATAAAAATATTTTTATTTATAAGAAGAGAAAAAAAATCTTTTTTGACACAATGATTATACTCGTAGTAGTACATGTATGTCAGGCAAAATCTATGCTAGATCAGATTAAACCATATCTCATCATTATCGCGGTGACTTAATTTTAATTCCACTTTCATTAAACGTAATGACACTTAGAAATTGAAGTATCTTAATATAAAGAAAAGTTTTATTCCTCAATTATTGTAAGGCAAATACCCCATATTATATTAAATTTGTTTAAATAGTAGGTCACAATTTTAATCTTGTTCCAGATATAAAAGTCGAACGTTCTTTAGAAAATGAAATATTTCCATATTTATAATTTTAAAAACATTAAACCGGCTAAACGGTGCAATATTGTAGTACAGACGCCAGTACATTAACCTACCCTGATCTGTCAAATTCCTACAACCGATTTTCAGCTTAATGTCTACTGCATAGAGTTTTCTTTCAATTTAGAATTTTTGAAAGATTGGCGTAGGTTGATCTGCTGTTGACTGTACATTATTAGACCAGAAAATAAAAACAACTAGTTCAGGTATTAGGCGGGGATTGAACTGGCGCCTCTGACTTTTACGGGCGAGTGTCTTTCTAACTATGCCAGCGAGGCCTTACTAAATCCATTGAATGATGCAGAAACTACAAGTACTACAGCATTTGAAGGAAATTGGGTATGTATCAATCTTCCTATAATTTTTTTTTCATAATATTATCATAATTATAATTTTTAAAGCATTATACCCACTTAGTTCATTATTATACCAGAAAAAAGTTAAACTTGGGGAGTACAGGTATCCCCGCCTCTTACCATCTGAATTAAAACCAAAATTACCATTAAAAACAACATTAAAAAATTGAATGTAAAGAGAATTATTAAAATAAATTAAATCTATGGCTTTTTTCTATTTAAGCACTCTAGGTAGTTGTATTGTAACTCTATAAATAAGCCAGGTCGTCATGTCATCTCGGGCTGTATTATACCTTTGTATCGGTTATTTCCTTCAATAACATAATATCGCAAATGAATCGTTTCCTTTCAATTGGGACATAATTGAATTTTGGGACAACTCCCGTGATTTGCAATATTGCTTTTACAAAGATTGATACTGGGAAGCCAATGAGGCCGTTCCCTTCCAATATTACTCTTTTCAATAAAGAAAAGGAGCGTAATAATTCTATACGTGTTTTGAACGGTAGAGTTGATTGATCCCGTAATTTTATTTGGAAAAAAACATGTGTTTTCAGATAATCTATGGTACACGGAATTTTTTTGTTGGTCACATTATACAGGATTACTGGTAATGTGTACCGACCTTTTTAAGGGAATGTAGAAGAGGGCCCCAGCTAACAATTGACCCATGAGAATGCAGTGAACTAATAAAATGAGATATGTTTCTTTATATTTTTCGGAAAATTATGGAACTTTAAAACATTTACAAAAAAACTACATGATATTTTTATGTTATTTTATTTTATTATTAAGTTAGAGCTTATTCTAGTTCAATATACTAGTAGAATAACTAAAAGCTTTGTTAATTTTTAATTAAGAGTTCTAAAACTATATTTTTTTACGACGTTTACAATTTTGTTTACAATAAAGGATCATTTTCTTAAAAAAATATTGGTTCACGTTTGACCTGCATTCTCAAGAGTCAATTGTTAGCTGGGGACCTCCTCTACATTTCCTTTAAAGGATCGGTACACATTACCAATAACCCTGTATAGCAAAAGCTGATGTAGTAAATTGGTTTTAAACGTTGCTTAATATACGTGATTTTGATCAATTAAAACATTCCTTTTAGATATAATTAGTTTAATGAGAATATAAATTACATGTCGTATGACAACGAATATGAAAACTGCATCATGACTAAATGTACACTGAAAAAACTACACGGCTATAAATAAACAAGTTGTTGCTATTTACAGCCGAGTAACTCGCTTCGGAGGGAGCCTGCAAAGTTTGTTGCTAAAATTACACAAGTCAACTTTGTTAACGTTGTTGGTAATATAAACCCAGTAAGTTGGTCAAAAAATAGATATCCAAGGTTGGTTGCTTCTAACCTATTCACTCAGTAAACTTAGCAAACACAACTGTCGTCACAGCCAACGTGCTTTGTTGTGTTTAGCAAAGTAATTCAGTAGAATCAATTATTTTGCTTCGTAAAACTAGCTAAGTAGCTTGAATATTTTTAATCATGTATATTGGGTAGGGACAGCCAACCTACTTTGTTATTTCTACTCAATTCAAATTGGTATATATAGCAAAGTTACTTGGTATTATCAATCGTGTTCATTGGGTAACTACAATTAATATACTCGGCTATTTCTAGTCAATTAAAATTGGTATATTTAACCGAGTTACTTAGTATTATCAATCGTGTTTATTGGGTAACTACAATTAATATACTCGGCTATTTCTAGTCAATTAAAATTGGTATATTTAACCGAGTTACTTGGTATTATCAATCGTGTTTATTGGGTAACCGCAGCTAAAATACTTTGTTGCAAGTAAGTACCAATTTAAACGACACATATTAAGCTAGCGTGTTTTTTTATATCCCTTAATCTATGGTTGATGAGACTGTAAAGCTGAACGTCTTTTACTATGGGACAAACTCTGAAATCGCGAAAAAAATCTGCTGTTTCATACAAAAATTAATAACAAAAAAATCACAATGTATGAAACAGCTGATTTATTTCGCGATTTCAGAGTTGGTCCCATAGTAAAAGTTGTTCAGTTTCACCTAGAATTATGGGATACAAAAAAAACAACTGACCTGTGACTGTACGTAAGGCTTAATACACAATGTGAGGTCAGCTCATACTGAAAATGTGTAGTTCGATATGTTGTCGTTTATACCATTGTTACTCACTGTGCAGTAGGCAAAAATTTGGCATGTCGGGAAAAAACCAATGAAACGTTCTGCGTCTGTAGTAAAACAACAGATACATATTTTGCCGACAGACCAACCGTAAAGGAACTGAAAGAAAATGATATACATTAATGTTTGTTTTATTCTTTCTTACACGATACATAGTATGTCTGTCGTCACAGATCAAAGGTAACATTTAACATTTCAGGTAACATTACTGGTTAGACTCGTATACTCCTCTTAAATTGTACTTAGTCTTAAAAATATGGCTCAATATTTTTATCTTTGCTGCTTTTCTTGCGCGCCTTTGCCAGTTCAAATATTTTTGGCTTGATTGTGGGGAATTTTTCAGTTATTTCGGTAAATTATTGTCCTTTGTACAGGTTGACAAAATCATTTTCTAGCTGTGAACAATTAAATGAAACAAAAGTAAGTATACAAATATTTAAACTAAATCAGTAAAAAAATCTAAAAACTGAACTCTCCAGAAGATATCCTTCCTACTTTTATTTAATTAAAAAAAGTTGTTGTGTATGTCTACTTACGTTTAATAACTTCAATATATTCTTCCAAACTCCATGCTGTGAGAAGATTTTTAACCTCTTCATCCATCTTTTAGATATATCTAAAATCCTGTTTTCACTTAACACTCGCGCGGTGAAATATCTGCAAAAAAGTAGGTAATTGTTTATTTTTGTCACATCACTGTTATAAAATAAACAAGGCAAAATTCATAATAATGTTTAAAAGTGGTTTTTATGTGAAAATTGGAACAACCTTGTAGGTGTGAGGCAGCAGCGGAAAATAGGTTCATATATCATATAAAGGGATAGTCAGATAAGTACCTGTAACGTCTCTGTCAAGGGGCTTCGCAACATAGCTGGAGTGTATGTATCCCAATTTTTGAGATTGTTATCCTTCCTAGGACGGTCGAATTCTTCCATTTGTAAACTGTCATTAGCCTAAAAATAAAAATTAATATATTTAATCTTTCGAGCCCCGGATTACCAGACACAATAGAAAATCTATTGTTACGCGGCACCCGAGTGCCGGTTCGGGATTGAGTGGTTAAGGGGTCGCATATTAATGTAACAATCATTTTTACCTTTTTAATAATAGCTGGACTCTCAATATCTTCTTTGTACTGTAAATCCTGCAAAACAATGCAAATCAATCTATTAAAGTATATTGTAACACTTATCTAATATCAATCAATATAAATCAATATGCACCTTCAATGTGTCTGTACCACATACCACCACCACACTTTGGCTTTCATTATCCTGTAAAAATAAAAATTTGTTACTATTATGATTTTCATACTGTGTCATTTGTGGGATAGGCAGAGAAAACAGACTGCGAAACATACATAACTCCTATGAATATCATTGTAATTATTGCTATATAACATGTTTATGTTTATAGTCTTTATTATTATAATTTTAAAGAATCTAATATAACTTAAAGCACATTCTACCCAAAAATTGAGTACTTTCATGTGAACACAATTTTAACCAGTTATGCTAATCACTGTGATATAAATGATAGGTGATAAATATATTTAAATGACTATTCATGTTTCCTTTGGCCAGCAACTTAATCTTTTACAGTTTTCTTCATATTTTCCCATTTCTTTTTTAATACTTTGCTGCACCTAGATTAATAATTAATAATACTCCATATTGCTTAGCAAGAAATAAACATTTTATTAATGTTTGCTTATATTAGAAGTGCAAAATAACATTATAAATACCTGTTAGTTGTGTTCTGGGAATTGAATTCTAATGCAATCTTATCCCATTGCGCTTGTTTTGCCAGGATACCGCATCACTCTTTTTATTTTCAATAATTTTAAAATATGTGATACATATTTTTTGTAAAACCTCCAACATAATTGTGAAGTTAGGACTTCTTTTTTTGGGTGTATCCATAGTATTCTGAAACAGAAAACGAACCTTTACGTTTTGTTTTAAAAATCAAAGCAAAGATCTTTATTAAAATACTTTAATTTACAACGATTCTATAAAATCTTTACGCTTGGAAATATTTTTAGGTAAGGTAACTCACACTCACACTATTAAGCTTAAATTATAAAATCCACATATAAAATAAACCGTGAAAATACTTACAAAGTAATTCTTTTTGGTAACCAATCCAAATATTCAGACTACGGCGGGATTGAAATACGCTTAGAATAATATTAATAACATATTCTAAGGAACGCCATTTTTAAATTAAGCTTCACTAAATTTTTCCAATGTTAATTGCCGAGCTGTGCTTATTTACGAATAGATAATTAACTTGTATAATGTTCACTAATGCGTTTATTCAACCAAACACGTATACACTATCAGTTAATGGCAATATTAGTAAAAAATTATGATAGATTCACAGCTCGCGAACGCAGCACGAGAGTAGGAGCGACACATTGAGTAATCGATTCGTGGCTGACTGGCTGCACTGAGCAAGTAAAAAGACTGGAGTGGCGCGGCGGCCATTCTAGCCAACTATGATTGTTTAAAATTAAATAACTTACTTAACAATAAATAGATAAGTATGCTCGTCTATTTTTTACCGAACTACATGTTTATTTTTAACCAAGTATGATTGTCTAAAATCAAATAACTTACTTATCAATAAATAGATAAGTATGCTCGTCTATTTTTTACCGAACTTCATGTTTATTATTAACCAAGTATGATTGTCTAAAATCAAATAACTTACTTATCATGAAATAGCAATGTAATCTGTCTATTTTTACCCGAACTCGGTGTCAATTTCTAGCCAACTATGATTATGTCTAAAATTAAATAACTTACTTATTATGAAATAATAACGTTAGCTTGTCTATTTTTGCTAGTTTTTGTTAAGGGTAAAATTTAACGAGTCGGTTATTTAGAAATAAATAAGTACTTTGTAAATAACAACCAATCATTTTTAGCAATACTTGCTTCTATAATATTAGCAAAGCTCTATTGCCCATTTTAAATATGTCTTGGTTGAATGCAGCCGAGTAATTTTTAACAGAGCTAAATTGGTACTTTGCTAAAGCAAATTTTTTTCAGTGTAATCCTTCAGTTTAATTTAGAATCTACACGCGCAAAATGCAATTAGGTCCCTATTTCACAGGCAATCATTCATAGATAAATCTTGCAGTGCTCATATCAATTAATTACGCTGAGACATGGCATCTAATCTGTAGGAGCTCTGACAAGGATTACTAATGTACAGTCAATTATATCTCAGGGTAAGCGAGCACATATTAATGCATTCGCCTGTAATGTCGCATTAGCTTCACTACTAGTATTATTAATCAGTCGAAGATCCGACGTGTAACCCTGACCTTATATTATCTAAAATAACTGGCGATTCTTTAATTGCAGGAAAAATATAATATCATCATCCTGGTTTCCTTTAGCGTACTTTCAGCAAATAATCAACTAAGGAAAAAATCTGAATGCGGTATCGTTATAGAGATTATCTAAAGAGCTTAAAAATAATGAAATAAAAGCTGTACAAACCTTTAAACATATTATGAATATCTGTCTCCATGAGGGAAAGTCTCTGAGTCATAAGCTACGTTTCCGCGGTAACGGGCCAGGCTTATGTTCTGCCCGGGATCCCTTTTTTTCGCATAACTTTTTTCGTCATAATTTAATTTGGCATAACGAGTTTGGCATATTTTTTTTTGTCATAATAATATTTTGTCATAATTGTCCTTTCGCATACTGTTTCATTAAGCATAAATATCGTTTAGACTAATGTTTTTTGCCCTAATTTTGATTCGCATAATTTTTTTTTGACAAATTGTTTTTTTGTCTACAAGTCATTTTTGTGTAATAGTAGGTTAAGGTGACATGATCCGATGATCTTGTAAAGGTCGCCGGAATCCACTGGATGCGGGTGGCGCAGGACCGATCGGCTTGGAGATCCTTGGGGGAGGCCTATGATGTCCAGCAGTGGACGTCTTTCGGCTGAAATGATGATGATGATGAGGTTAAGATGCGGCGGGGGTGGCCCTTGGGCCACCCCTAAGCCGCCAACATGTTTATTAATATGGAAAAAGTATTTCGAAGAGTTATGGCTTTAGAATATTATGCTTAACAATTATTATGCTTAAAGAAGGTATGCCTAAAAAAATTATGCCTATAAAGTTATGCCAAAAGAATATTATGCGTAACTTTTATTAGGATAATTATAAGAATGCCATGTTAAATTATGACAAAAAACTTATGCGTAAAAATAGGGAACCGTTCTGCCCAAGTTACTGGCCAGTTTTTTGTACATGAGATCGTGGTCTCCAATTCCTGGGTTCGATTTCCAAAGTGTGGAAATTCACCACAACTCTGGTTTGCGATTACATATCGCATTTGACAAGCGTGATGATTAAGCTGGTGGCTATCATTATTGTGACGATGACGATGACTTGATTCCAATAATGAAAATCTTTGCCCTGCGGTAGGAGCTTAGCAGGCTGAACTTCACTTTGTAAACAATTCAAATTACACCTCGGCGCACCCCGTACTTGTCCTCTAAATCTATTAAATAGATTAGATGACGTACGCAGACAAAATTACGAGAATATTGGCCATATAATTACACGTTTAGTTTTATCGCAAGAAAACCATTAACAATATCGAGTTGGATTTAATTGGTACATGTCACAATATTTAAGAAATAAACAGTTTTTTTGCTTGAGTAATGCACATAGTAGCTTAATTGTCTGGATTCTCAGCAAGGACTTCTAGAATTGTAGAATTAGGCGGTAACCACTCACAACTTGTGATCTCCGAAGAACATATCTGTAATTATTAAAAAAACTCATAAAGTATGCAAATGTAAAAAAAAGTGAGGTAGGTTCCATTCATTTCAATAATCACGGCTTGGATACGATAGCAGGCGACGTCGCCATGGGCATTGGGCATGAGACAGGGCTCTCAAACTGTATATAACTTACCTACTCGTATCGTAGGTCATAAATCTAAACACATGTCTTCAAAACTCATTAAGTCATAGTAAATAATAACGGCAGAATTTCCAAGTGTCAAAATATTTTATCGTCTATTGTTATTAAAAAAGTTTCAGCCAATACATAGCATATTGCGCTATCATGTTTATCGCAGGTATAAGTTTTGTAAATGGAGCACCTCACTCACGCTGCCGCCTAGTAAGTGCCTTATTATTTTACAATGCTACATATTAATTTATTTTTTGAGGGGCGTCGTACATTAAATAAAATACGGTAAATGCACGGAGGCGGTAACATTTTTTTATAAACGAGTAAATGTTGCACCTGATGCTAAGTAATTATGATCACAACCTCCCTTGGTCCCCTGTGACTAGGCCTAAGATGTGTTGCCCACCTTTGAGATGGAAGACAGAGGACGGTCTTCTCTTTGGATAATGGGGATGGGGAGTTGGGAAAGGAAGGGGGGATTCGTGCCTCAGACCGTGGCCCCATGTCCGGCACCGGCTGCCGTAACGGTACGCGGAGTAGTGCCGTGCGCGTGCGTGCGCGGCACATCAGAACCGGCAAGCATCATTCCAAAATAATAGATTTTGTCTTGATATGTACCGCGAAAGACACATTTTCTCTTGTTGCTGTTGAGACGATGCATGAACGGTCCGCCGGGATGGCATGTCGTGCACGGCGGACGGTGCCGCACCGTAGACATGGGACCACGGCATCAGGCACTCTCACTCACCAAAAGAAGCGCACGTGAAGCTTATTGCTCATACTTTTTGACCGCCTCCGTGGAACAGTGACTAAGCCGCTCGGGTTTAAAAGCTGGAGGTCGTGAGTTCGATTCCCGCCTAGGGTCTGGTTGCTGGTAGGGCTTTTTCAGAGTCCGACTGGCTAGCTACCACCCCCACAGGTGGAATCTGCCGCCATAATAGCTCTGGCTGTGTTCCGGCAGTATAGATGTGGAAGCCAGTACACTTAAAATCAAAGGCTCGAAGATCAGATGAGTCTACAGTCTGGCAATGGAATAGGCCGCAGTGGCCGCTTACCATCAGGTGGGCTGCGTGTCTGTCTGCCAACATAGTATATATAAAAAATACGTCGATCATCTGTGAGAGGAATGTCAAGCCTCGTTTCGACCGACAGATGGGAACTGTCTACAGCATGGCTCTTATATTATATAGGCTCTATTATATCCTTAGGGCAGTCCAATAAATGTCGGTAAATAGGAATAACTTTGTAAATAAACCCTACAAGGTACTTACTTAACCTTATTTGTACACGTCTTATTTACTTACAAGCGTACGCTCGAACCAGAATTTATCTTTGCCACTTAAGTCTAGTTCTCGCAACGACCTACATTACAAGAATAAACTATTACTGAGTCGCAAAAGTCAAAAGTGAGGCTGAGTCGTATAAGCAAAATAGCAATCCTTTTGACCTACGACTAAGTATAATCTTAAAAGAATATTAACAGCAAGAAATCTTGGATCGCGTTGTTTATAAATAAATAACACATTGTCCTGGTCTCAAAATACATACTCGTAACTTTTATTGTAGCTAAAAATCAGAATCAACGAAGTTTCCACAGTAATACAACATTAATTTCAAAACAAACTGCAAAAATTCATCATAAAAATGTACATGTGCAACATTTTAGAGTGAAAAAAAGAATATCGAAGAGAGTTTAGAACTGGGCAACTCTAATTAAATTATCGGATTTGGAACTATCCAGCCAATAAAATGCCTAAGTTTAACTGCAACTCGTCCACGGTGAAACAAACGAAGAGAAAACAAAAACGCAAGTGATTGAGAATCTAAGTTCACGGGACAGGTGCCTTGTTGGAAACTTGGCAAGTTCGTTATTAATAGACCACTATAATTCCGAAACTGATATAGCTTCTGCATAGGGCCGCCTCTTGCTATTAACGTATAATTTTTTTTACAATAAACAGTTCATTTTTGAAACAGAAAGTCCTTAATAATTATAACGACTGTAAAATAAAACATCTGTTTACATTTGTACAACGTTTATAATATATTTACCACTTAGTACGAGTAAGATTATAACCAGTTTTATTGTCGACAAAATGGTTAACTGCGGTTTTATCACGCAACTAAATTGAAATTTTAAATCATTTAAGACATGCTCGTTGTATTATAAAACACTATATTGTAATCGGCACTTAACGCCATGTTTATAACAGTACTTACTGCATAATAAAATAATTACACAAATGCTTTAAAATACTTTCCATAACCCGAAATATTACTGTTTAGCTAAATAGCAACAGTTACGAGTAATAAAACCTTAGTAATAAATTATTTACGAGTAAAGATTTATTTTCAGTTAGTGTAATGTGAAACAACCTCTGAGCTTAACTCCAACAAACACACTCACAATTTTTTCAAAAGTGAAATAAATGGCGTGCTTCGGTCATCGGACGTTATTTTCAACTGAGCTTCAAACTAAGACAGTTTTTCTCTCGCGGGAAATCTGTTACATATCACGTCGATTCACTAAGGTATTCACTGACGTCTGTTATACTATTATTTGTAATAGAAGATTCTAAAATGACCTACTACTTATATTATATGCAAGGTTAAATTTTGTTCTTCCTTCAAGCGTTTTGTTCTATTTACCACAATACAATGACTAGCAGTGTATTGTGGTTATTTGGGAAGTCTATCTCAGGGGTTCAGCAGGAATGACAGTAAAATGAATGTTCCAAGACACTAAAAGGCTCAGATAAATTATCACGAACGTGACTGTAAACCAACCAACCCTACATCTAACGGCATACTGTGGCAACACTACATCTAACGGCAATGAGTTGGTGACAACAAGTCTATTTGTGGTTTAGCTTCAGAGATTATTTCAAAGCAAAGGTGGTTGACACTGATATTTATTATAAGATCTGTATGTTTGTTGGGTGTCGCATAAACTGTTTGTTGTTGTTTTAATCACAGATTATAATAGAAAAGGCCTGAATGAAAAATTATTGACGTAAATAAAATTGTTTTTCATTTGGCGTAAAAAATGTCAGTCAAAATATGCCGGCTTGAACGCAAAAGAATCACTGCAATCATTTATTCATTACGGGTCACTGCTCCGACCCTTCTGTTCTAAAAAACTCTCAGCAGATTATACTTATTCTCAGAAATCTCCGCCGATTAACACAACTGAACAGAAGTCGTAACGAGCGAAGAACTAGTAATTACGGCAGTCAGTCAGCTCGCAACGCGGCGGCAAAAAGGTTAATTCCCCTTTGTGTCGGCCTCGTCGATTACTGGAAGTGAACAGTCACCGCACAAAGGTACATTAACCGCTTAACCGAACTTGTCTGATCTCTGATGATGGACGAAAAAGCAGTGTAAGCAATACTCACGCGAGTGGAAAAACGGATACAAACTAGGGCTGTCAGATTACAGGGTCGGCGAAGCGACGCGACTGGCTGGTTAATAGCCACAAGGTTGAAACCAGCTCGTCCTAATAGTTGAACACTTTACGCGTCTTGAGCCCCATATACTGACGCAAGTCTAGACTTTAGTTCAAAACGCAATCTCGTCCGAAAAAGGGGGGTAGTTACAGAGCAAATGTCTGAACTAAAGCGACACATTCACTTTAGCTCAGACAACATTCATTCGCATCCGCATCAATTGATGTCCGTATCTTATCCACAAATTAATTTAGTGGGCTGAGCTAAGTACTGCTCGCGCTTTTAACATTCGTAGTTGAATCGTATGTAGATAAAAGAACCTGGCAACAGGGGAACTGAAGTTCTTCTCCAAAATAAACAATTTTTCTCGCATCCCTAAATACCCTAACAAAAAGCACCGATACCGATAAACAAAACTGTTAAAATGTGCTCCTAAAACTTTTTCATGCATATTCCGTTCAAAAACTAAATAAAACCTCACCGCTGGAGCCATATGAGCCATTGTGGTAAATGCAAAAATGAAATGACGCGATTGGTTGTAAAAACATCCGTAATCCCGTATTTGTGTGACTATAACAATTACGCTACGGTATGAAATGCGAACAAACGCCACTCACAACAAAGTTACGTACTGCTGTACCCAAATGTTATGTATATGTTATATGTGGAATGTACATGACAAGAAAGGGATAAAAGTTGTTTGCTGTCTCTCTTGCGTAGTCGGTAATAATTGTGAGTTCTATTCCCGCTTTATATATTTGTCGGTGGTAGGACTTTTTAGATTCCTACTGGTGAAATTTGTCGCGATAACTGCTTTGGCTGTATTCGAGCATGTTCATATGGGAGCCAGTGCTTTTAATATCAAAGGAGCCAAGATCAAAGGAGCCTACAGCCATGTCTGTCAAATAAAATATCATAAAAATACTATTATCATTATTACACATTTCCCAAAAACAAATTCGTATAAACAACATTACCTCTCTAGTTGTATTAACTCCGTGTTTATGTATAAAACCACACGATCCTTTTCACACATCATAAGTAAATACATCAAAGAAACGATGATGTAAACATAACAAAGTCTCGGCCATAAATAATTCCCGGTGCGTTTCGTTGCTTCAAAGTTTTTAGGCAGAAGTCGTGACAGGCGAGGAACCAGTAATTACGGTAGTCTTCTGAACGCCTGCAAAAAACGTTAATTTCTCCTTGTACCGGTTAGACTTTCTTGATTACTCCGCTTACTTCTTATTAGGCGCGCTATACTTAAAAACCGATCCGACCGTTAGTAACTACTTAACTTACAGGCAATGTTAATTCTCTAACTATAGTGTTATTTTTTTATACCACATCAGTTGGCAGACAGGCAAGCAGCCTACCTGCTGGTAAGCGTTCATTGCGAGCTATTCCATTAAGGGACACTTCATCAGGGAGCGTCGCTCAATGTGCTGCCAGACTGTAGACTCATCTGATCTTCGAGCCTTTGATTTCAAGTGTACTGGCTCCCACATTAAAACCGCCAGAACACAGCCAGATCTATTATGGTGGCAGATTTCACCTGTGGGGGTGGTAGCTAGCCAGTCGAACTCTGAAAAAGCCCTACCACCAACCAAAAACTACAACTTAGGCAGCCATTTTTAATGTTCTCAAACCTTACCTTACAGCGACAGTCGTCAGCGTAGATGTAGCGGAACAACTCGGTGCCAGGAGCCACGCCTGCGTCGCAGTTGCGCAAGCGCACCTCGAACGGACGGAACGCCCCGAACATGCACACGGGGTGTCGCGACTCTTTGAACGGGAACACCCAATCTGAAACCTAATTTTACAGGTCGGTTAACTTAAGCTGGCACGTTCACGGCACTCACACTAGTATAATTTTTGAAAAAAAAAAGTCTTTGTTAACAGTAGCAAAAGCAAACCAATAATTACTGTCACCCTTGTAATAACCAGTAGGGGCAGTCGAGACTTTTTAGTTTCGCCTGCCCCCACTGGTGGCGGACGGAACTAAAAAGTTCCGACTGCCCCTACTGGTGGCAGATTTGGTAGGGGCAGTCGGGAATAATCCCTCATAAGCATGACCGTGCGAGAGGGACAGAGAGACTTTTTGTGATATGCATTCAGTGTGACGTCATGCCACGCGCTTATTTACAGACACTACATACATAAAGCTCAACGTGTGAATGTGTTGAACGCGCAAGCTTTAGTTAACCGACCTGTGATTTAAAACACACACAAATTGACATCTGAGTAATGGTTTTGCTATTGCGCTCCGTTTGGTAAGTGAGAGTGCCGGAGGCCCGAATCCTCCTTTCCCTACAAATGTAGTAAGGTGCGAGAAACGATATAGAATTCACTAAAATTACTTGACGTGCCATTTGGTGTAATGGTTAAGAAGTCGGCTATTACACCAAGAGGCTAAACGTTTGATCCCCACACGGTAAAAGTGAGCATGAACATATCTGTTTGTATCGGTAATTTACAAATAAAAATGTATATACGTAGGTAATTTCTATCCATTCTCTAGCAACCATGGTACAAGCTATATGTTTAGTCGGAGGCTAGACGGCGCTGCATGAATAGTGGCTAGGAATGTATTTATTTATTTAGAAAATAATAGCTTATTGATGTTAAACTGGATATAAAATTAAGTCACTATGATAGGTGAACAGGCTTCATGATAGCGTCAGCGAAGTTTGTAATCAAAATCGATGTAGGGCTAAATAAAACGATATTTCACTAAAACTGTGTTTGACAAAAACAGTGTTATAAATTGCCACATAATTTTTTTTTACAGCAATACATTAACTGATAAAAGTAAAACTAATAAATATCACTGTGAAACTAAATATATAGAAAAAAAATGTCATGATAACGACGTGTTTAAAACTCAGCCTGACAACAACATTTTTAGGCTGCTGCCGATCCAACTTAAATATTTAAATATTGGACATTCAATTCATTTATTAATGTATTTTCAGTAAATGCTGGATGGCTAGTTAAAGGCAAGTAATAATTGTGTAAAGCTAGTAATATAATATGATAATACATAATTAATAGCCAACTTGATAACAAAAATATAATTTCTTTCATCGAAAAATTACTGCTCCCTACTATAAATACCTCAAAAATGATCATGAATAGTGTAAATTATAAACAAATCCGGGTACTACTCAGCCACTAATCCCGACCCTACAACCTTCGGGGTCGAATCTGAACAAATTAGTAATCTTCGTAGGCGTATCTCTACCACAAAACCAAGTTTATTTCCATCCTCATAAGTCTTCTTTGCAATCGATAATTTAATCAGAACTTTGTTTTGTACGTAGCTTGATTCTTTCGACGTAAATCAGGAATAATATGTTCGAGAAGATAACTTCAATTGAGATAAAAATCTCTCAGAAATCGTATAATATTACTCCACGTTTATAGATGGAAGCAAAAACGTGTTGATTATGTTATTCAAAATAAACCCACTGACATACAGATGTTATTTTATTTTATCGTAAATTACCAATTTGTATACACAATATTAAAATCGGCACTTGAGTAAATAAAACCTATTTTATAAAACTATGTGATTAAAAATAGCTGTGGCGGTGATTTGACAATGTGAACAAAATATGGAAGCCAGTGTGATCCGAGTTTGAATATAGCAACACATTGTCTATCGCTTCCTGTAGATTTCTTCGCTCGAAATACCGTAAGGCCGGCGCCACACTCAACGGAAATTACGTCGGAAATAGCGGGCACACTACGCGGAGGATTCGATCGCTCCGTCGCGGAAAACATAATTTAATAATTAAGAAATTACATGCATTGGCGTTCCGTCGCGGACAACCCGCGACAGAATTTCCGTCCAGTGTGCCAAAAGTACCACTAGTAACAAAAATTAAGACGAATCTAACTCTTACGCAAAGAATCTTTATAAAGTTCAGGCGAAGAAGTGAGCCTGTTTAAAGAAGTAGCAGTTCAACGTGTAACGAGCATTTTTAACTTCACTTCAAAACTCAACTGCTCGAAGAAGAAAAACTTCTACAAAGGAACTATTGAGTGGAATCAGTAAATAGTTTTCAATGTTATTTATAAAGCTTTTGAATGTACTTTTGCTTAATAGTACAATGCAGATTGTATGTAAGAATATTATAATTAGGAACTTGTATTATTTAAGTACAGTCAACAGCACATCACGGTATACACTTGCAGTTCGATAATAGCGCTTATGCCCCCGACATAAGAGCGGTACAAAGTCCAAAGTGTTACGTCTGACGTGCTTTTGACTGTACATTAAAAATTTCTACATTTTATAATAAAATGAAATTAAACGAGTATGTACATGTTATTCTAATTTAAACATAATGCAATAAGCTAAGAGTATGTTACCTACCGCAAAGTTAGGTATATGCTGTTACTTACTTTTTCATTCGTATACTTCCATTATGCCTCGATTATGTAGTGGTTTCAGCATCAAGCCGTGATCTCGGGGTTCTGGGTTCGATTCCCGGGTGGAGCAAAATTGTTGTCGGTTTTTCGAACACAACTTAGGTTTGTGATCATCAACCCGAATTTGACAAGCGTGGTGATTTAGCGAGTGTTCATCATTGTGCTGATTTTAAAGTTGGATTATAAAGTTGGCCTTTGCCCTGCAAAGAGGCCTAAGGGAGCTGCTTTTACTTTTCTTCCAAAACACTATTACAATTGATGCAATAACGATCGCTTGACTTCAACACAAAGTTCAATATTAGACTGAACGATTCCCTCACTGATCCTCAAATGCTCTAAGTGATCCCATATCCGAAATGCACATTTATGCATATTATGAAATCATTAGAAATAGAATGCACTACATTATGAAACATCTGAACAAAGTTGCATTCTGCGAGATAAGCAGCGGATATTATGTGTGGAAGCGTGCGGAAAAGCCAGATGCGAAACGAAATTGCTTATTCTTTGACTCGCTTATTCAATACTGGGAGCCGTACCTGTTTTATTGAATGTGTTTTCAAAGCGTGCGTTATGCAATTTTTAAAGGAAATTGAAAATATAACCATAAGCCTGACTTATCTACGAATACAGTCGTAGATTCTTAACGGAAAGTGGGACCCGTTCTTGGGTGTAATGGGATGATGTACTGGTTTCACTAATATCTAATAAATGTTTTTTTATGTCAGAGGCGGCAAACGAGCGGGTCGCCTGATGGTAAGCAATCACCGCCGCCCATGGAAATCCGCAACAACAGAGGGATCGCTGATGCGTTGCCGGCCATCGGGGGGGGTATGGGAGATGTGACACAAACCAGACGAAACACAATATTATATTAGTCACCGTTATTTCACGCTGGTGTTATGTGAGAGGGTGGTACTTCCCCGGACGAGCCGGCCCATTCGTGCTGTAAAACAGCATGGCTCTACCGCTACTCATGTTATGTTACCTGCGACTTATGTTATCTATCAGAGAGAGCGACGGTCCTGTCCTTGAAATAAATGCCTATAGCAAAACATCCGTCAGGGCTAACCGCCTACATTGTTTAAAATTCTAGTTTTGTGATTGTAGAATTGTATTTTTTATTTAAAGAAATTAAATCAGTCAGTCTTCTAAATGTTAAACCGATATAATTATTCGCGTCTCGACTGACACGCACGAAATACTTATTTTTTAAATAGCATAAAACTTCGTCACGAATTCAGGCCGTACAATATTTGTGTAAGAATTCCTTACTACCTTTTCAACATGCTTAAAGTTCTAAATGCACAATTTTATCTAAAATCTCTTAAATTTCAGAGCAGTTCTAGTTCCCGAAACCTTCTTTAGAGTAGTATTCTCAAATGGGCACACCCCCTCTTATGTCTGCTCATGTCTAAATTCCTTTAATCTCTACCTCAAAGAAAATGCTGCAATCTAGATCTCAAATTCTCTGCTTAATGCAGAATAGTGGTTAGCGAAAATATGAGTTTTTGTATTCAAATATAAAACAAGTTCATTTCATCAACGATTTTTCAAATTAATATGGATTTCAATTAAAGCCATATAAAAAAGAATACGTATAAAAGAAAATGGATCAGGTATTCATTTCATTGTACTGGAAAATTCGACGAAGTTATAATGTTTTATCCGAATTTCAAAAGGACCCCGAAATCATGACCCAGTAGTAAAACAATGAGACCATTAAGCATTGGTATACTAATAATAACAATAATGTCCTCCTTACCGAGTTTTCTGCTACGGCGACCAACCTTTACAATCAACAAACTACTCAGTTATTATTATATTATAGTGCACAAGTCAGTGCGTACAATCACTATATCTAATCCCTAACTTTCATTTTATGGTGGGCCAGCAGCAGTCTAACACGACCGAAGAGAGATCAGGCGCAAGACCAAACGGCTTAACGTACTTGGTATACTACTCATATACTAGTAATGTACTGGCATGCACTAGGCCGGCGGCGAGATATGGCTACGTTGGTATATTGTATAAATACGAGTAAAACTTGCAGATACGGGAATTCAACTATAATAATAATAATTTTAATGGAGAATGCAAAATGTTCTTGGGCCCAAAAAATTTAAGTTAATGTGCAGAGATGAGATGTATTCTACTTAAAAGACCACACACACACTATCAACTTTTATTATGATGACACCATAATCGGTCCCAGGGGGAAAAAGTTTTTGTTCAAAATAATTTAATATTTTAATTTAAACATAATATATAATTATTAACATTAACATTTTTGTTCACGAGGACCAATTTTGTCGACGCCATAATAAAAGTTAAAGGTGTTTATTGGATCTACTTCGTAGTCGTAGTGTACATTTATGTCCCAAATCTGCACAACATTTTTTTTTGGGCCCAGTCTTTTGCATTGTCTTTTACAAATTACATTTTATATAGACAGTTTATAGCGTACAGAGAAGCGAGAGCACAGAATATATAGAGAGATTTCTACAATTAAAAACAATAGATGCGCGAAGTTTGAAAATGGAAATCATTATTGTTCTGAGGAAATGACGACGTTTCCCGCTTATTTATTTTTTAAAAAGTCTTGACTGCGAAGAGGTTTTACTCCTTGACAAATACATACTAGCACATAATACGACTATTCAAAAAAAAATGTTCGCGGTAAGTCCAATGTAAAGTAATCAATATAACAACATAATATCGTGAAAGCTTGATATCTAATACATAAACGATGAGATAATAATGAAGAGGTTGTTAGGGGGAGAGGTTGAAAAAGTGAAAAGGAAAATTTACTTTGCCTTAAAAGGAAATTGATTGAAGTTGCTAGCTTAAAGGAGATTCAATGCTTTTTACAAACACCTGGTGTTATTTAACAAATAAGATTTTCAGAGTACTGTTAAGACAGGTTATTTATATCGTAATCGTAAGTATCGTTTTTGACCGCCTCCGTGGAACAGTGGCTAAGCCGCTCGGGTATAAAAAACACGAAGGTCGTGGGTTCGATTTCCGCCTTGGGTCTGGTTGGTGGTAGGACTTTTTCAGAGTCCGACTGGCTAGCTACCACCCCCACAGGTGAAATCTGCCGCCATAATAGCTTTGGCAGTGTTCCGGCAATATTAATGTGGGAGCCAGTACACTTGAAATCAGAGGCTCGAAGATCAGATGAGCCTGCAGTCTGGCAGCACATTGAGCGACGCTTCCAGGCGAAGTGTCCCTCAGTGGAATAGGCCGCAGTAGCCGCTTACCATCAGGTGGGCTGCGTGTCTGTCTGCCAACTGATGTAGTATAAAAAAGAGTATGAAATGTCCATCGTGATTATGCTGATGGTGTTAATCGGAACTATTTGGTAGGCGTAAACGAATTTAAATGAGGTGAATAACACCATGGCCCCCATGTAAATAACACCATGATCTCGTGGCTACGGTGAGGAAGTACTGGGAGTTTAGTGGGTAGTTCCCCTGCCGGTGCCTCATCTAACCTAAGGCTGGATGGGGCAGCGGGAGAGACGGAGAGTCCCACATATTCCCACCCCAACCACCAATGGGGTGGGTACTAATGTGTAAATGTATTCTCCTACTATAAAAAAGGCGGAAACGAGTTTATTACGTTATTATAAATATTATGCCATTGTGTCTCTATATAAATTCTCTAAAATAGTAAAAACCAATGAGGCGGCATGTGTGTGTGAAGCGTAAAACCACATATTCGATTTGCTTTTTAATATGAGTACCTAACATCATTAATTTACTTATTTATAATATACATCCAGTATTTTATATATATTTAAGTGGTTTTGTTATTATAACTGATGCTAATCTCAAAATCTTGTTAAAATGATGCAACTTAATGTAACATTGCGGCAGTAGTCTTATAAAACAATCACTTGATTTTTTGTAAAACATTAATTTGTAAAAGATCAACAAAAGCAGCAACTTCACTTTTTCCAGCAAGTTAATAAGGCGTTCCCTTTTATGTTATCGCTTATAAAACGACGCCCTATGTCGCGGGTAGGCTTTACTCTGCAATCCCCAGCATTATGCCTAATCGCCCGCCAACTCGGGCCGTAACGCGTGATTCGCCTTATTTACGTCAACTCGACGAAATATTTTATTCCAACACTTAAGTGCTACGTCGTAGCAATGCTTGTGCGCCATCTACGACGTAGATGCTACGAACGTAATTTCGTAGCACGCGAACGATACTATAGGATTACTATCACATTTACAATATTGGTACGGATTTCATACCTTTTCGGAAACGATTTTAATGGCTGCTCTTGTTTCCCTGTTCTGCCTTGGCTTTGTACACGTAACTACTGGAGCGGTTGACGTCTGCCGCGCCGTACACACATGACGTCTTTTCCACCAACAAGAAGTGGGCATTAGCCATAGTTGAATTTGCTTAGTATAGTTGAATACATACACATGGATGTGTATGCATCGAGTAATTTTCTTATTGAAATTATATCATCAATCTATTTACTTCTCTGGAATCGCATCGGCCCCCACAGGAGGCGACGCTGACGTTGTCCCAGCATTTCAAGCCGCTGTCGTCCCTCTGTTCTGCCCTGGCTTTGTACACGTGGCGGCTGCAGCGCTTGACGTCTGCCGCGCCAAACACGCATGACGTCATGACCACCAACAAGACGTAGGCAATACGCGCCATAGCTGAATCTTCTATGCTATAAAAAGTTTAAATTAAATTTTTAACGAATTCAAAAACATGAAGAGGTATTTTTTTAAGAATTTATCATATGAGTAGCGCGTTTAATTGGTCACATAGCAAGAAATCAAGAAAACTTTGACGACAAGAAACTGTCAAATAATGTACTCAAAAGAGGAGTCGGCATTTAAAGTAAAAGTATTTATTTTGCACCATTATTTACAATTTATGTATTTATGAGTGGAATCAGTGTCGGTTACATCCGTACTTTAGCTCTATTGAGTCAAAAAATATCATTACGTGTTCACAAAACTACACACAAAAACATATTATTTTTTTACTACTTAGTAATTTTTATGTTCAGTAAATTTTATTACAACTTCCACACATGCAAAAAGTTTGTATTATTTAGTGCAATACACTAAAGTACAGAATTTTTGAGATAATCAGTGAAGTGGCATTGTCTATGCTGCAGTGATAGTCGGTTTTCATCTGCAAGGGTACTACTACCGCCAGTTCGTGGGGGTTAGCCACAGCGAATAAGACTGAAAAGTCCTACTACTAACTATACCCAAGACGGAAATTCAGAGCGAAACTAAGTTAAATTAACTCCTTGCTTGTTTCATCTAGTAGTTTAGTACCTGGCTACGATTTTGAGCTTCTGAGTGCCATACCCGGGATGAGCACTTTTCGTTGATATTTGTGATCACAGCTATTAACACGCATAGAATTGACGAGTTATTTGCTGTAATGGTCGAGAAGTCGGCTATCACAAAAGAGGCACAGCACATATAGAGGTCGCGGGTTTGATCCCCGCACGGTACAAACATTTGTGTGCACATAAACATGTCTGTGTTTCTATGTATACTATGTAGGCATTGATAGTGTATTTAAAAAAGAGGTAGATACCGCACTAGCGCTCGAAAAATGCTCCGCTCATATTGTGTTAATTGACACAAATCATTTTAGACGCAACGGTTGGTGAAGCACATAGATTTAGTATATCTCGACGGATCAAATTCTAATCGCCGTGCGTCAAAGGATGGCATATCTACCTCTTTTTTAAATACACTATCAATGTATGTAGGTATGTATTTACAAAAAAAAAGTATACTTAGGTAATGTTTATCCATTGTCTGGCACCCATAGCACAAGCTAATGCTTAGTTTGGGGTTAGATGGCGCTGTGTGATTAATGTCCAGATATATTTATTTACACATTTGACTAGCTCTCTTTCTCCGAGCGATTTTGTCCCGCACTAGTCTTGATTTTTTAAGGTGCAAATATCCAGGATTTGGCGAGTCTAGTTAAGACAAATTAAACCGCACGTCTACCACAGCCCACATTTACTATAATTAGAATAGGCTAATATGGTGTATGGTTTTTTAAAATGTATAATTACATTTTCGTATAGAGTAGATAGCTAACTGGTATTTTAATTTCCTAAATACAATAATGCTGTTTTAATTTACATGATAGAAACGGCCGCGCCAAAAAGGGAGCTGCCTTTGTCATGTCTTCATACAAGCACAAAAACAACGTCAATCAAATGTGCACTGAAATCCTTTTACGAATCCGTCGTCCATTGTATATCAATCAAGTAACTGCAATTTACCTTTATGTTAACAAAAAAAAAATTGTTTCTGGTTTATTGACATCACTCACGAAGATAAAATGATGGTCAATGTATGTTAGTATTTCACGTGACATACAGAAACAACAAATGATTTGAATTTTAAGTATGATTTAAAAAGTTTATTTCTTAAAATAAAAAATATATAATATTAAATCATTTGAGAATGTAATATTTAACAACACGCTGCCCTGATTGAATTTTGATGGATGAAATCCCCCACTTGTCTCCAACTAACCAAATCTTGAACATTTAAAACAAGCAGGTAGTAAACAGTTTTTCAACCAAAAAAATCCTTTTCCCTCGTAAAGCTTTCAAATAAAGCCCTTGAGGCTTCGAAAAGGTTCGTGACAAGGAATAATGCTTACAATCATAAGCCATTCTCCATAAAAAACATTAAGTTTTAATGTTTCTTACGAAATATGGAAAGGGAATAAATAACTCGTTGACCCGTTGAGAGTCAACATTGGTTACATTCTACGAAAAAATAGAAACAGTTGATTACCTATCGTATAATTCACGAACTTTTATATATTGTTTCATTTTGTTAAATAAATATGAA
Organism: Mecyna flavalis; assembly: GCA_949319885.1. NCBI lineage: Eukaryota > Metazoa > Arthropoda > Insecta > Lepidoptera > Crambidae > Mecyna > Mecyna flavalis. The sequence continues at coordinate 10,621,865 of OX439434.1, read as the reverse complement.
AACTATCAGTTAAGTTAAAATAAATTTAATAAGTAGATGTTCAGACGTGCGGGACGTACCTATGTTGTTTAAGAGATGTCAGAAAATAGAAATCTCATAAAAGAATGTCATTTTTATTATAAATTCACTAAAATAAAATGGTATATCCATAACAAAAGTGCACGTGATACCTCCAATGCCTCGTTTTTATTTTACTCAATGGGAACAGACAGAGCATTGTCTCGGAATAAAAAAAATGCCCTTTACAAAGTCTAGTCTATTACTTTAACGAATGGCATCAAAATTGATTTATTAATGATATTTAAATAAAATATGGGTTCAAGGTTCAACGTAAAACATTTATATTATTAGCATGGATACATCGTTTATACTCGTAGTTTGATATCAAGAACCTTGTTAAGTTTTTTTAAATATAAATACTTACTAGGAAATAAACCTTTCATTTAAACGTCTCAATAGATGGAAGGGTCTCTGTGTCTAAAATCCAAAAGGGAATGAAAGCACTTTACAAGATTACTCGTGCGACAGAAAAAAAAACAGAAGTATCCTTCAACCATGTTGCTTCTTACGGAAATTATGTTCAAATTACGAAACAGATACTCGTATGTTCCCAATTGATTAACTCATTTATTTAATATTTATAATGATATAAGTACTCATTTAAACGCGTGTATAACATGTCTCTCGGAGTCAACTTAAGTAAACGGCCACAGCTATATATCTTATTCTATCAAGTCGAGACACCCCAAAGGAATCATCACTTTATTTGCTGCAATGAATATATATGTTTTTCAATTTGATTTATCATCATCATGACATGACTTGTGTTTATGTGCTTTTCAGTAAAGCAATTTCCATTTCTCTCTAAACTTTGTTAGCACCTTGAGGCCCTTGCCATCGTGACATTAACTTTTTCTTTCAACTGCTCCTCCTACTTTGTCTTTATCTTCTTCTTTTCCATCTATTTTACTCTTTCAGTAATGTTTTTATAAGCAAGTCATGACTTAGGTATCAAATAAGTACATTCTCTACTGTATTAAATTAGGTCTAAAAACTCACAAAACGATCGAATAAAAAGTTCTCAAATCCATAGATTAAATTAACAGCAGAAAATATAACCAGAATTTAATGCAAAAAAAACCTTGCAACATAAATAAGATAAGAGAAATCCCGATAAACCCAGTCCGCGGCGCGAAGCAGCAAAAACAACCGCAAAAATATCGAGGGTAACGTCCCTAGATAATATCTCAATTGTTGCCGATAACGCCACAATCTGCTGCCCAGTTTGTCCATTTCTGGATAATAGAATTAACCGATACAACGGAACTTGTTTTCTTTTGATTACGTTCTTGTTCGTTTTGTTCGCCCCTTTCTGGTTTATTTGGCCTGAGGTCACTTCGTCTATGGCAACGCTTTCGATCAATGGCGGTAATATTTGTGTCAGAGCCTGTCACTTCCCTTTTATATCTGCTGTCGAATTTCCTGGACTACGTTGTTCGGCTTCTTTTTTTAATATTAATTTTATTATATTTATGCCTCTGTTGTATGTTTTAAATAACGGGACATGATTTTGGGGTCCTTGGTACAATTCCTTAGTTGGACAAGGTTGTGGCTCATTGAGGACTGGTAGACGACCAAGAAGGTCATTAGTCTGATTCTTCCCATAGGTCTGATTGGTGGTGGGACATTTCCAAAATCAAAACTTCCATAACGATGGTTAACATTCTTTTCAGGCACAATACCAAATACTTTCAAATATTTTAAAATTCAATCCAATTATTCCTTGGACTGTTTTGAAAATAAAAATTCTTGTTGTGTGCCTCATTTAAATTCTCAACGGCTATTATTGTGAAAATGTATGTCATTAAAGGAATATTTTTGAATAACTACGACAATTTCACATGCAAGTATATTTTTTGTAAGCCGCTTAATAAATAGTTATTCCAACAAAAATTTTACTCATTCTTACACCAAACAGAAAAATATAGATTTCTCTCTATTTTTTGTATTATGGTGTAAATTAATAGTAATTTCTATAACTGACTAGACTCGGGCAGAGGTGTGGCGTATATAAAAACAAAGCAAATAATATGCTTCTTTAATATTTTAATGCATACTGCGCGAGAGTCTCTGCTTGTAACAGTCTTTTCATATCTATCATACTGACTTGAAGCTCTTCAAGTCCAAAATAACGGACGGACGGACTATACTATGGTTATATTTTATAATCAAAAGTTGTGTTACGTGTGTAATGGAACTTGCCGAAATTCTGGTATTGGCTTATTCCATGAAATTCCACATTAATCAACTAAATGACCTTTTATTAAACAAATGCTACTTTATTTTAATGACTTCCCTGTCGAAAACGTCTCTCACCTCGGCCTTTGGAAATCGTGGAATTTTACCGAAATCGTAATTACAGAAGTTTTCTCATTATTCCATAGGCACTTTGTCACAGATCTAACAAGTTTCTATCCGCACCCGCTTGGGTGGGAGTTAATTTCGTGAAATTAGCAATTTCCAAGACAAACGTCAGTGGAGTTAGCTTTGTTGCCACCTTCATCGATCCGATTGCTTTGAGTTGGTCAAACGCCTCAAGGCTTGCAAATAAATAAATAAATATCTCTGGACATTATTCACACAGCGCCATCTAAAATTGCCAGCGATTCACCAGTAAAGACAGAAGTTTCTTTTGGAGATTTAAATCCTAGTAGAATTTTAAACTCTGGAATCCACACCGCGCTGCCAACCAGACTTTCATCCGACAACTTTGAGGCGTCAGTGTAAATGGGCAGCCACCAAGACCACTTGAAATTTAGTGATTGGATAAATTTCTGGTTCGCTAAAACATTATATTAATACTAGCGGTTGCCTCCGCGGTCCAGGACCAAATGTACCCTATGTCACCCGGCGAAAGTGTAACAAACAAATCTTTCGTCTTTATAATAATAATAATGGTAATCCCACGAACTACGGGTTATCCCAAGCAGCATAGCCAATGTTTCACTGGGGCTATTGATAACTACTGGGTGACTTTTTTTACCGTCAGGAAAATTTGCGTGTGAGATAGGTAAATGATATAGGTGACGATAGCGCCCGCGTAAATCTCGAGCGGATTCGCCATAGTAAACGCGCAAAAATATTTAAAAATAATATTTAAACTAATCATGCTATCGTCACCTATATCATTTACCTATCTCACACGCAAATTTTCCTGACGGTAAAAAAGTCATCCTAGTATATATAAATATCCTCAAACTGATTGAAAATTTAATTGGTACACTTCTATGTCTTGTGTTGTTAATACTTAGCACAGAGAAATTTTTGTTTTCTTCTACACTACCTAAAAACTTATTTCTAAAAAGTTTTTACTTGAATAGAATACAATTTTATAATGATTAAAGTAAGTAAACTCACCCGAGACGTAAGACCTTCGTGAAGGGTGTTTTTACACTGAGCTGTCGCTATCAAAGTGCATTCCTTCTGACTGGCTTCATTTTACCACTCTCTTAACAGCCATTTAACCGGCCGGCTATTCCGACAGATATAAAGCATATAAATAAGGGCAAATAAAATCCAACATCCGTTTACTCGTATAAATGCTAATTTTTGTTTACAGTTGTAAATCGCGCAGACTTGGGACAACTTCGGGACGTAGGGAGTAAAGTGAATGTGTGGTGACATAGATAAATTTAGCACACTGGGTTTTATGTATGTAAGTGAACGAACAACAGTTAATCTTTCTCCGAGTGTTTTTTCCCGATCTAGTTAGGAAACTGTTAAAATAGTTTTTATTTATTGTCTTTTATACGTGCCTTTTGTTTTATGTTCTTAAAAACATCTTACTCCGTAAATGTCACTAAAATTTTCGTTTTAAAATTCACATATTTTAGAAAGCAATAAAACCATTTCATTAGAAACGTTGTCATCAGAAGATTGTGGTGTTGTGTTTATCCCACCAAAATGTCTTCTACATATTAGAGGAAATAATGACAAAATGATAATATAGTAGTCTAATTTTAAAATTGGCGGGTTAAAAGCGACACTGTAACATGCCACATGCTCTTAATCAAAGTTCAAATCAGGTACATTGGCATGCTCTGTTAAATCATACATATCTCGGCCAACAGGAAATGTAATTTTAAAAAATTCATTTTACAGTCAATAGAACTGGAATAGTTATTTATGTGGCTGTTGCATAATGACGGTCATTAAAATACGAATGTGGTTCACATGAGTATTTTAATGCCTAATTATGTACAGTCACATACATAACTTTATCTTCATTCATACGATAATATGTCTATTTTATAGTCAGGATCGATGAGCAAAGTTAGTACTTAGTACAAAATCATATCATTTGTAGGGTAAGAAGACGTTCGAAATTTTAACGTTATTAAGGTATCGGTTACCGATACTAAAATGTAAACATTTTAGTATCGGTACCGATGTTAAAATGTTAACATTAAGATGCAGCCACAGATACTCATATCTAAATGTAGGGCGTTTGCTCATCGATCCTGACTATAAAATAGACATATTAGGGTATGGATGTAGATAAATTGTATTTTATAATTTTTAAATACAATCGCTTTTCACCTTTTCGCTGGAAATCTAAAAAAACCTATTAGTAGACGGTGCAAATTAATATTTACCTATGGAGCTACAAAATATAGTAATAAGATTAGTTAGAACTGAATTTTTCAAGCGATTAGGATTTAAAGACTTACATAATCTATAACAAATGTTGCTAAACGACTTGTAATATGTTTTTTTTTTTCAGGGGATAATGGTTTTAACTACCGTATCCGCAGGCAAGAAACTGCCGTATGAGGGAATCGCGACTCAAAACATTCGTCCCACTACCCACTAAACTCCCCCGGTTTCTCCTTTACACCAGAAAGAGACAAGCCGGTACAGTCAACAGCAAAAGTAGATGACCAAAGTCAGAAGTTCAAAACTAATGAACGTAGTCCGCATCAGAACTGTGCGGTGTCAAGATGATTTTTAATCAAGTGATTTTATATTGTACCAAACATTATCTATGCCTAATCAATGTTGACTCATAAAGTTGTAAACAAAATTCACATCAGAACTAAGAAGTCAAAGAATGATTTAGGAGGTAATGTTTGGTATAATATACATAGGTACAATAATTTACTTTAAAATCATCTTGACACTACACAGTTCTAAAGCGAACGACATTCATTAGTATTAAACTTCTGACTTTGATCATCTACTTTTGCTGTTGACTGTACCCGCCTCGTGTCGTTTGACCGGTTAATCTAAAAGATACTTGTTTACCCTTTTGTTCTTATCTGAAAATCACCCCAGTAATTTCTATTATAAAATTACTCTATTTCAATTTAATTTTCGTGAGGCCTAATTTCTAAAGCTACTAAATGAACGTGTTTACATCAACCACTAAAAATAAGCCATCAAACGAATTCAGTGGAGTTGTAAGTAGGTACAACCCACAGGCATTCGTGACCGATCACGAACGCGATATTGTCAAAAAAAGTCGTCTATTAAACTCGCCGCAACTTGAGGCAATTAGGCACGGTAAGTGCTCGAAAACTCCAACTTTGTCCCGATCTTATCAGTCTGCGAAATCAATATCCAATATTGCCGCTGCTTACTCCAGGAACTTACAAGTTCTTCAAATAAGATCGCGAGTCTGGTTTTGAATTTAATGTTTACTAAACTAGGTCGTCTGTCTCATTTTCTTAAATGTTCGTGTATGCTGCATTTTTATTTTCGGTCTTGCGGTTTTATGTATGATTTATGTATTTACAAAGAAAGTATATATGTTTATGCGTTTCTGGCATCAATAAAAGTTCAAGCTATGTATAATTTGGCGCTGTTTGTAAAAGTGCCATTACACTGCACGCTAGAACCGCTAATTAATAAAAATAATAAATCATAACATAAATAGAATCAACTGAAAAAAATATCTGTTCAATCCTCACAAAAGGCTATAAAGTATTTTGATAACAAGTTATCATAACTTGAATTGTTGCTCTCTAACTAACACTTATATGAACACTAATATTGCTAATTTGACAGTAGATCTGCCTGTCTTTTACGCTTTCACACCCAATCCACTGAACCGACGTTGATAAAGTCTAGGGCAGAAATAGAATAGACCTTAAAAAAACATAGGCTACTTTTTACCATTGAATGCCCAGTTGGTATAACTTATCAAAAATAGATACGTTTTTTTGGTTTATGACCCGTGGAACACCTAAGTGGTTCACCTAGGTGTTCCACTGTGACTTTTTTGTACCCGTGGATCACCTAGGTGTTGGTGTTCCACGGGTACAAAAAAGTCACCGTGGAACACCTAGGTGTTCTGTCTGTCCTTCCTATCTGACTTACTGAACGGACCAACTGAAACGGATCAACTATTTTGTTTGTACTTCTTTCAGCTGCCCTACTTTAAGCTAGACACTTTCCCCTAGAATACAATTTCCTTTCTCGTAGTACCAACTTCGATCCGTATTTATTCAACTAGCAAATAAACGACGGCTACAATAGACTTGGTTATTGTATTGAATCCCCTAAAACAATTAAGGCAACCCTATATCGTGAAACCTCTGTAACAATTGAGGCGTCGCTACAAACGGGATAACTATTGGTTCATCGATCATTAATTAAACGATGGCTCAAGAGTATTTCGGTACAGATCTCTAGAACATCCTTTGTATTTCGTAGAAATGATTATAATGTTAAACATTTCAATAAACATAAATGTCTTCTATAACTTTATTTTGAACGTTCAAACGCCTAAACGATTAAATAGGTTGATAATTTCAACCTATTTAATCGTTTAGGCGCAAATTGTCAAATTCGCAAATTGTCAAATTCTTAAATTGTCAAATGCCAAGAATTTGGCAATTTGCGAATTTGACAATTTGCGCCTAAACGTATTACTGCAGGGTTTGGCCTCCAACATTGAAATCAAAGCATCATCACAATGATGGATACATTTGTAATCGAAAAATCTGGCACATTTTTTACCCAACCCAAGACTTGAACCCAGGTCCCCGATTTCATGAAACCTTTAGACCAGCAAGGCGTCGATGTTCTCTTAAAAACTGATGTTGTTGTTATAAAAAGCCCAAAGTTGTCGCCTTCACTCTGAACATAATATGAGGAGCATGTTGCGAGCTACGTGTCAAACAAAAAAATGCTGACAGAAAAGTGTAACAGTGCCAATTTAAAGTTTAACATTCGTTATTGATGTGCAAGTTTCAATTCAAATATGATTTGCAAATATGACTCGCAGTCGTCAGTTTGACGAGCCGTTTGGTGTAATGGTCGAGAAGTCGGTTATTACACCAGAGGTCGCGGGTTCGATCCCCGCATGATCCAAACATTTGTGTGCATGGACATGTCTGTTTGTATCGGTCTGAGTGTTTCTATATGTATGTATTTACAAAAAAAGTATATAAAAAATATTTATCCGTTGTCTGGCACCATAGCACAAGCTAATGCTTAGTTTGGGACTAGATGGCGCTGTGTGAATAATGTTCAGAGAGAGAGAGAGAGAAAGAGAGTCTCAGGGTTGGTAACAGATCTTTTACGCTATAGATATGATTATCATATCAAAATAAATTTAAAACTTACCTTTATTATAAATCATACATACTACTATTTAAAATTGAAAAGTTAACGCTTAAACCATTGAACCGACTTTGATGTTTGGTATAAACACTAGACTAGACCTTGGAAAAGGCTAATTTTAATCTCGGGATCAGATCCGTCGGGATAATAGAAATAGAAGTGTCGTTCTTAAACTGCTTCTTAAACTGGATAAACAAGATTTCTGTTGAATAACGTCTTCCCGTGTTTTAGTCCACGTGGTCGAAGCCGCCGGTAGCAGGCTAGTATTAACAAACTTTGCTTAAAACTTTATTTTTTGAGCCATTCCTAGTCACTAACAACATTCGGTAATTTTGGTGCTTTTGATGTCAGAAACGTTTTAATAAAGTTCCAGTTGAACAATCTTTCTAAAATGTAATTTGGCACTGTTTCCGACAACACTTTTTGTACCTCCATAACGCTTTCAGTGTGAAAAGGTATGATTTCGAAATTAAGTGTCTATTACGAGTATATTCTGGATAGATATTAAAGACTTCCTTAAAAATTTTAGACTGTTTCTCTATTTGAGTAAGGTTAAAGTCGTTTTTTGTGTAAATTGCCTTTTATAGAGTTATTTCTGCAGGTCCTGAATTCAGTGGTTCTGAAATGAAGCGTTGGGAGTTTATTAACAACGAAGCTCGATCCTGTTTTATTACCTTTTCTTACCGACACCGACAAAGTTTAATTACTTCAAAGAAAACTTTTTTTATAAAACATTATTAACTTATTAATCTTAATATTATATCATAAGTTAGAACCTGATTGGTATTGGGAGTAAAGATTAAAATAGCTTTTATATCCATACCAGAAAATGCGAAAGTACCTAAATCTGTTTGCCTGTTTAGGTTTCAGGCCTCATCAACTGAACTAACTTTGATTAACCTGGTCAAGACATATACTAGACCTTGAAAAAACGTAGGCTTTTTTTATTTCTTAAAAAGAATGTCGTGTGCCTGCGGGATAATATCATAGGGTACCTACACGTGGGCAATGGCTGGCGTTGGGTGGATAAATAAAGATTGGAAAGATGTTTTAGTTATTTCGTTCTCTTTGCTTATGCAACTCATTTCTTGGTAAGTAGCCAGTATAGCTAATTAGTAAAGTAAAGGATTGTTGAATGTAATGCTGTTATCGTGAACATTTGTAGATAAATACCCGCCGCTCAACAATAGATATCTTTATCCCAAAGTAAACCTCGGGATCATTTTGATTTTTAGAGTGTTTGTGTGTTTGATGGTATGGACCCAATGGCCAGCTACCACCGCTACAGGCGAAATCTGCCACCATAACAAGTCTGGCTGTGTTCCGGCAACATTAATGTGAGAGCCAGTACACTTGAAATCAGAGGCTCGAAGATCAGATGAGCATAAGTCTGATAGCACATTGAGCGACGCTTTCTGATGGAATGGAGTAGGCCGCAGTGACCGCTTACAATGAGGTGTCTGTCTGCCTGATGTGGTATAAAAAAAGCTTAGAAAAATAGCTTTTTTTGGATATTCTGGATATTTTGTATGAGGTATTTCACCAGTCGAGCCGACAGGAACAGTATGCAACATAGCTCTACCACATTTCGAAAATGGTTAGGACTTATCCCAATGACAACCCGTTCTAGGAAGGAACGCGCCATCATACACACAGTGTCATGTAAGTGTATTTCGTGTATACTTTGTTACACACACAGTGTTAAAATATTCTTCAAGGCTTTTACGTCAAGATTATGTTTGATAAATGTCTACTAGTTTAGTTAGGTAAGGCTTTCTGCGGGGGTGATGCATTACGAACTCTTCCCTCGAATAAGCGAGGTGGGAAGGCAATAGGCCGTCCATGATCGCTCATTCCGCCAACACGATGGATTAATGCCGACGAAATACCTACTAAAAACCCTAAGATTTTTACCGCGGGCCAAAATTGCTCGGGCTTACGAAAGAAATATTAAATGTTATTCGCTAGTGAATTTTGCTTTTTATCAAAACGAATTTCTCATGGTTCATTCATATATTGTTAGTAGAGCTGTTTCAATAAGATTTCCTTTCCAGGATTTCTTTTCTTGGAGTTCTTGGGATATGAATTGTACACAATACACCATTCGGTAAAAATACGAAACCACAACATACACATTGATCTGACCCTGAAGTAAGTAGCTGTACCTAGTACTTATTATGGATATCACCAACAAAGTCCTCCTTTAGTATATACCTAATATACACTCAAATATTCATCACATGAATATTTGACCTGGGTCGGATTCGAACCCATGGCCCCTGACGACATGGGAAGATTTATCTATATATTTAAGTTCTGGTTTTTTTATTTTTTATTTACTGTTTACAATTGAGCTCATGAATTGGTAATAAACTGTCACAGTGCGGAAAGGTTGTTTTCCGTGGCAAGTCAATGATTCCGGAGATTATTCGCCACTTTACTATTACCATTACCACTCTATATGCGTTTCCTCTCCGGTTATTAGTAACACAAACTCAACGCTAACGTACACAACCGCAACATGGCAAGTAATTTACCTTCCAAGTTGCATACGAGTATTAGGTTGTTTAACTAAATATTCTTGGAAAATCGAAAGCTGAAAATGGTTGTTTGTTTGCTGTCTCCTTCTATACTCTTTAGTATAGTAGTCTGATTTCCATTAGTTTGTGTCGAAGTTCAGTTTCATTCAATATTTGAATTACTTGTAGGAATATTATGGTAAGCGTTCTTCAGTATGAAATTGCGTGCATTCGAAGTATAAAATATTACTTTATAAATGTTCTTTAGGAATTCAGTAATTCCATTTTCCAATTTACTTTATGAAATACTACAGACAAAGTAACATTTTAACAGCGATAGTGAAATTCGCTTATTTCAAATTGTATGGATTCACGGACAGGTGCCATAGAAAAGTCACGAGGTCAATCGATATTAAAAGTACGGGTTTTGACATTCGCAATCGCAAATTGAGCGATAACGAACGTCATAAATGCCGCTTGTCTATGGCCTCAGTTGTCATTTAGCACTTAACTTAATATAGCTGTACTGTATTTTTTTACTTTATTTTACTTACTTTACTTTTATATGTAGTGCGGGGATCGAACCCGTGACCTCTCTTGCAACAGTCAACTTCTTAACCAAGCTTACTTCAACTTTTCACAACACAAACACATGGCACAAGCGTCTCAACTCTTTCTATCGTCTGATATTAAAGTTAAAGCTTTTAAACGATCTCGGGGCTTAATCCTTGGGTCGGGCAAAATTTGTTTCGACTTTTCGGAATATAGCTCGGGTTTGTAATTACGACCCGCAATAGGGCTGTGTCCACTAAAAATCAATCGGATGATGGAAAATTTAGGTCACGTAATAGTAGACAGACAGTGTAACCTCTGACGTTAGAAATTGGATTGAAAAAAGCAATAATTGATATCATTTACTTACACAGTTGTGTAGCCATGATCGATTGGTCAAGTTCTCTTGTTAAGGGTTACGGAGGTCAGATAGTCGCTCTAATGTAATGACAGAACTTGCTAAATCTTAGATCATGGTACAAGGGCTGGTCAATAGACACAAGGCTGGCACCGGCTCGTCCCAATTTGGGTGTGAAGCGGAAACCGGGGGAGTTTAGTGGATACTTCAGTCTCGAGTCTCACACAAGGCCGCAGATCTAGCTAGCCTGCGGTTATGTTGCACAAACGCATACTCCTGCGAAAAAAAAATAAAGAACAGAACATGGTACAAGCGTAGGTACCCTGTCCAATTCGGGACAAAATCCTCGAGAAAATTTTCAATGTGGACCTAAAATATCAAGTAGTCTTTACACATTCGTAGTGGGCTATTAGAACCCTTTCTACAGCAGCTATCGAATGTCGCGGTACAATATACCTAGAGGCATAAACATGCGGGCGGTTACATGAAAATGACAGGTACGAGTGTACCCCGTAAATGCCCGGGAGAATATATCCTGACACTAGCACAACTGGGAGTACCTTGGCTATAGAAACTGTTGAAATTATACGAAAAATCGTAAGATATTCAATAACGATGTGTGCATAGTGTCTAGAGATATAAAGTTATAATATGTATATCATTCTGTAAAAAAATATCTTGTGTCATACTTATATTAGACGTTGATTTTCGAGGCATACCTAATAACATGAGTAAAATATTGTTAGTTATGCAACGCAAATTGGGTACTCGTTTCATATTTTTAAAGATAATCGACAATAAAAAATACTGTTTTAGTACGGTTTTAAGAATATAGATACTATGTGTATAACGTAAACGAGATAGTAAGTAGGAAATGGACCGAGACAGACTTTGTATGACTACATTGGAAAGGTCTTGAAAAGGTCAGGTCATATACTATGCATGAAAGGGCCCATGAATTTAGAAGAAGTGTTAGTAGTTAGTCAGGATCGGAAGTAAAGCAAAGGTGACACATAATGTCCTTCTTTAGGATTTATAAAATAGGTATTTTAAGAATAATTTAAATTATAATAAATATATCGATTTTGATTAGCTCAATTAATTTGATAGTGCACTGCTTGACGACTTTCTTTTTTTTTCGGAGGTGTATGCGTTTAGGTGCCATAACCGCAGGCTAACTAGACCTGCAGCCGTGTGTAGGACTCAAAACTAAAGCTTCCTACTACCCACTAAACTTCCCCGACTTCCCTTTTTCACGCGATTGGGACGAGCTGGTCCCAGCTTTGACATTTGCGACAATATTTGTGCTGTTCGTCCCCACTGGCGATAATTGGGACCTATTTTTCCCATTTGTCACCAGTGGTGATAAACCAGTGGCTACAACTGGGAAAGTATGTGTTATACGTCACCACTGGCAACAATCGGGAATATTTTTCCCATTTGTCCCCAGTGGTGACAAAGCCAGTAGTGATGAATGGGAATAGACCCTTTTAACTAGCTCGACTCTTCCTGCCGCCTGGAATCGTGGAATCGAATAGTAACACACATTTGTAATGAACATCAAGATGTGTTTAGCTAAGAATGTTTATTACTATTTATTTTATATTTGTGGCACCTTCTTCATTCTGATTCTCATAATAACGCAAGTGCAAAAGTTATATGTATCTCATTTCACAACACACCAACTTATGTTATTCAAATGTATTTAAAGCTACAATAATAATCTGAAAAGTTGGCATCAGTTGTATCCACCGCAAACTTTGATGGAACAAAACGGGAATTATGGAAACCTAGCTCAATGCGCCACTTCAGCACGCGACCACGTTTTATATTACATATGTATATAGCATTCGGAGAGTGTACACAGACATTTTAACAAGAATACATCAAATCTAATAAGGTTTTAAGGCCCTCTTACGCCATGTTAGTTGGCAGAAAAGCAAGCAGTCCCCCAGATTGTAAACGGCATCTTATTTCATTGAGAAACACATAACAGGAATTCTTAAATTAGTGTACAATCATATAACATTTATTATAATTATTTGTATGACTTCGCTGCTACCCAATCATCAAACAAACTAGAATGGGTGTAACTTCAGTTATCAAATAGTATTTAACTGTAAAATATCGAGCGACAACATCTGGAAACATCGTTAAACTATGATAAAAATAACAGATAGAAAAGTCTCAATAAGCTACTACTATTATTTTCTACCGAGATCTCTGGGTCCTGGGTTCGATTCCCGGGTCGAGCTAACTTTGTGTCGGTTTTTTCGGATACAGCTCGGGTTTGTGATCCCCAATCCGCATTTGGCAAGCGTGGTGATTAAGCCAGTACCCATCATTGTAGCGATAACTTGATTTCAAGGATGGAGGCCTTTGCCCTGCAGTGGGGCATTAATAGGCTGATATTTTACTTTTACATACATATTTAATTGTTTCTGTAACTAAATCCAGTATTTTAACATAGTCATAGAATTGTTTCACTAATTCTATTGAAGCAAAAGAACCAGTGAAGCAAACTACACCACCCTATTTATAGATCACAAGGTAAATTTTAATCCTGTTTTAACAAAGGCTCAAAATGTTCACGACGGACATAACTTCGGATCTACTGAGCGTAAGGCCGATTACGATCGTGGTATCTGTCGGAAATCTATTAGGCAGTTCCATTAGTGTTTTAGTAGTGTAAGTAGTAGGTATATTGGGCCGGCTAATCACGGGTTCGCGTGCGGCAATTAGCCGTGTTTGATTGAATGCGCTAAGTGCTCTCTGAAGGCACAATCGCACTGCGCAGCGGGGGGTAGTCGCGTCTGATCCCGGTATCCGTCCTTAGTCGCAACGGATACCGATCGATAGTCGCTTCGAATACCGGGATCGGTTGCACCCCAAAAAATAATTAAAATTTTGTGCAACCGATACCGGGATCAGACGCGACTACAAAAATAAATATATTTAAGTTCTATCTGATCCCACAGGATGTTTGCATTTGGGACCTTGTTAATTATGAATGAATATTTTGACGTTTCTTACTTCTAGATGTATCTGGGGGCACGGCAGTGCCCCCGCCAAGTCGAGCGCGAAGCAAACACTGCCGTACCATCCTTTACTGGAACCATTTCGCCGCATTTTCAGGCCCAACCAAACTATTAGAGATCGACATATACCGCCTTTACAAAAAATACTCAACTTAGTGAGCCGCTTCATTTGGTGGTGGTGGGGGGATGGGAGGGAAAGGGGGATGGTAGGGGTAGGGGGAGGGGGGAAGGGGAGGGTGAAGGGAGATGGAAGGGGGGACGGGAGGGGTAACTGGGGGGGTGGGGATAGTATATGGGAGGGGGAGTAGGGGGGATGGGAGGGGGAAGGGGGATGGGAGGGGCGATGGGAGGGGGAAGAGAGATGGGAGGTCACACAACATTAACTATAATAATAAAGAAATCGCAGTAAGGAACCTTAGACTTGGCACGACTATGTCTAGATTTCATTACTTTTTAGAGATAAACAAGCAGCTCCATCGAGACTTGGCTAGTTTTTTTACAGAATGTTTTTGGTGGGATTTCACTTCTTTTTGTAGGAACGTGGGCATATTGATTTATTTTGTATCTATTTGGAATGAGACGTTTCCCGTGAGATTTTTTTAGCCTATGTCCTGTTCCACGTTATAAACTATACCTGTGCCAAATTTCATGTGGATTGGATTGATAATGTACTATCCCATCCCCCCACCTCCCCCTCCCATTAATATCCCCATCCCCCTCCCACCCCCCCTCTCATCTCCTTTCCCCCCTCCCATCTCTCTTCCCCCTCCCATCGCCCCTCCCATCCCCCTTCCCCCTCCCATCCCCCCTACTCCCCCTCCCATATACTATCCCCACCCCCCCAGCTAACCCTCCCGTCCCCCCTTCCATCTCCCTTCACCCTCCCCTTCCCCCCTCCCCCTACCATCCCCCTTTCCCTCCCATCCCCCCACCACCACCAAATGAAGCGGCTCACTAAGTTGAGTATTTTTTGTAAAGGCGGTATATGTCGATCTCTAATAGTTTGGTTGGGCCTGAAAATGCGGCGAAATGGTTCCAGTAAAGGATGGTACGGCAGTGTTTGCTTCGCGCTCGACTTGGCGGGGGCACTGCCGTGCCCCCAGATACATCTAGAAGAAAGAAACGTCAAAATATTCATTCATAATTAACAAGGTCCCAAATGCAAACACCCTGTGGGATCAGATAGAACTTAAATATATTTATTTTTGTAGTCGCGTCTGATCCCGGTATCCGTTGCACAAAATTTTAATTATTTTTTGGGTTGCAACCGATCCCGGTATTCGAAGCGACTATCGATCGGTATCCGTTGCGACTCAGGACGGATACCGGGATCAGACGCGACTACCCCCGCAGCGGGCCTTGTGGGCCACATGCAACTCTGATAATCTGTCTACGGTTTTGTTTTGAAAACTTATTGTGTTTGTTCCATTGTAGTCACGAAAAGGAAAAAGTTAAAGAGTTAAGTACTGAAAGCTTGGTTATTATTATCTTGCGGGTAGAAAATAAATGTCAAGCACTTTCTCATTTAGCTTCGTACCTATGTACGTACTACGTACTACCCTAATCACTATAAAAATGAGTAAGTAACTCTGTCTGTCGGTTTGACCTTCTTTCACGTTGCAACGAAGCAATGGGGATGAGGATAGTTTGGGAGCTGAGAATGACATAGGCTAAAGGTTATCACAGAATACCACATTCCTGTAGGATATCGTGGTATAGTCCAATCGGGCAAAGCCACGGGCGGAAAACTAGTGCTAGTAGAAATGCGGAAGTTTGTTACCCTTGGGGGAGGCCTATGTCCAGCAGTCGACGTCTTTCTGCGGAATTAATGATGATTATGCAAAGACTACCAACGGATTTAGGTGAAACAGTAACAAAACATACACTGCTTACACATCAGGCTACTTTTAATCAACTTACCATGTGCATGCTGGCGAAGCCGTTGTTGTGGCAAAAGCCTATTATATATAAATATTCTCTTTTGAAACTTTACAAGAAAACCGACCGATATTCTGGTCACTAGAATTCCTTTTCGTTCTGTACAAGCAAAATGAAAATACCTACATGTCTCCGACGTTATCCACTCTGTTGTGGCGAAGAAAGGAGCAATCGCAACTAAGCCTGGAAGGTCGCGATAGCAACTTGTATTGCCTGTTAACTTGATTTGTGACCTCTTAAACCATTCCATTACGTCTTCCCACAGATTTGTATTCAGAAATACTTGACTACAGAACGCTATTCAAAACCAACTCGAATATAGATAGGTGTTTGTTAAGTTTGAAGTATGTTTCTTTGGAAAGTGTGTTGTGCACAACTTTGTGGAAGATTTGTTTATCTAATATTGAACAATTATCGTAATAATATACTACTGTATCTTAATTTACGTAGATGATCAAACGTTTGTCGAAATAAATCACATAAAAAATTAAAATAATGTATTCGGTTCAGTTTATTATTTGACACGTGCTAGAGTTATGAGAACTCACCTGGAATGTTGTTTTATTTTAAAATACTATAGACAGCTATAATTGTATAAATTATTATGCCTTGACATGACATTCCTCTTCCTATGCAATATAATTTAACCATCTTATTAGTTCTCAAAGATAGAAATATTTATTACCCCTTTTACATTTAGAATATAGGTAAGTCCTAAATCTTATCGTAGAGAGATGTAAAGAGAATATTTATGGGGATCGTGTACTTAACGTAATGGTACCTAACGGACTGTTTGATAAATTATAAAGTGGAAACCCTTTTTATTTACATTTCACAGCGTTCAAAATTCCAAACTCTTGAGTCGGTATGACAGGAGCAATTTCCTCAGACTGCCATGCGCATCGCAGTTCGTATTTTCATGTTTCTAACATCAAAACCCGTGCTAGTTGAATAGAACGTAAAGCGAAAAACTTGATATCACCCGGGAACATAAAAGAGCAGGAAGGTATACCTTCAAAGTTTCGCTTGTGCAATGGGAAAATAGGTATAAGGGAATACAGCTTTTTCACGCATTTTGGCTACGGCGTATCTAACGACCACCTACTTTCTTTGATGCTTTCAGCACCATTGCATTCGCACTTATAATATACATATGTAAGTATAAATAATATGGATCAATTGTAGAGTGACTTCTGAACTACAGTAAGCTTAGAGAAAATCTTTGCCTTTAAAAATTTTTATAAATTATTTATAAATAAAAAATGAAGATCAGGCTCTTGTACTTACTCGTGACGAAAAGTGTGACTGCACGAGATGTGTTGCCCAATGGCTGCTTTTATCGTAATTTCTCCAATGAGAGATCATGCACATTACATCGGGAAGAATATCCGGCTGTAGGAAAGGCTCTGGCCATCAAAGCTATATCCTGTGCAGGAGCACCCTCATTTTTCTCGCATCGGCTTGAGAAATGGCAGCAGTCAAATCATTACCGGCTCTTTAGCTGCTCGTTTGTTTAGAAGGGCTCTAAATATTGACTTGAGAGACTAATAAGCTTTTATTTCAGCCCGTGATTGATGAAAGTTTGATATTTTCTTTGGTTTGTTTTTCTTGATTTGCGGTTTGAGATTACCTTTTGTACATTCCTTTGATAATGTTTCAGCATGCGCTATCGTTCAAATATATGTAGGTATATCAAAAATTTCATTACAGGAAAACGATACATGAGGTTTTGCCGCCTCCGTAAAACAATGATTTTACCAGTTGAGTCTAAACCACGGAGATCGTGGGTATCATTACCGCTGGATCGGTGGTTGGACTTTTTCCAACACCTATACAATTTATGTTTAGTTTGAAGCTAGACGGAGCAGTGTAAATAATGTCCGGGAACCTGACCCTAATAGTGAGGGATAAGGGAAGAAAACGTTGATTTATTCCAATTATTATATTTGGGTTGATTTATCTCACCTATCAAAACATCGTCACAAACTTTCGCATTTATAATATTAGGATTTGATTGCGTTTTTGCCGTCCGTAATTCGTAGATTAGAGACAGAGCAAACCGCACAAGTGCTCGTAACATCTGAATCGCGTGCAGATCGATTGAGCGGCATAATTTAATCAATCTCTCATGAGCCGATACACATCGCCCCTAATGCGTTAATGTCGAGCGATGGACTGATCGCACCTCTAATATTTCGATTTACAGCACGGGATGCAAAACGAGGTCAAGCTTTCAACTTTTTTGTATAAAGTACGGCACGATATTCGTGTTTCTTCCTTTTTGAAGTCACGTAAAAGAAGATTCCCGATTTCCTGTACTTTTGCCCCTAAAAGGTCCGGCTAAAATGGATGCTGCCATTTAAAACGTCCTGCTGCTAAGTAACTTTAAATTATGGTGAAGGTATACCGTTAAATGTTTTGTCTCTCGTTTCGACCGTTTTTCATTTAGCTTCAGATTTTCACCTGTTCGAGGAAAGTTCACATCACCATTGTTTTTCATACTAAGTTTGAAAATCATATTTACATGAAGTCCAATAAAAGTTATATGGAAGAACTTTCACGAGCTGTATTGAATGACTGCTTACGTAGATAGGATTTATAATTAAAAAATTCCTAGACTTCCGCCCGTGCCTTCGCCAATGAAAACTACACAACATGATAACTACACAACTTTTTGGGATAATAAAAAGATACCTAGTGGTATCCAGCGACCAAACATCCCCAATTACCCATAAAGTACGTCGATTCGTTGCTCCGTTGCGACTTGAAAGATGGACAAACAAAAACACTATATCTGTCTCTCCAAAATATATGATTTCTCCAAAAAATATTATAATATATTATTAATCAAAACACCCGGACTGCTTCTTTTTACTATTTACAAAACAATAACTGTCATACAAAAATGACTTCTATTTATTAAATGTTCAGTTTCACCGCTGGCACAATAGAGACATCGTCAATCGTCAATACCTGACAGATACCAATTATACATAAGGAACTTATCTGATGGTAATAAAACTGTACATTCACATTCTTTTAAGTAATGCTATGAAATAAACAGGATCAGATCTCTATTTCAGCTATGCCGGCATTGCGTTATATTGCAATGAGCAACGCAATTCAAGAGTTATAATTCTATGTTTAATTCTTATGTCATAACTATTTAAATCTCCCAGTAAATACCAAACTTTCAAAAATCAAAGTAATTTAGAAACAACCTTACTGGACAATGGAATCTCCGCAATTTACTGAAATAAAACAAAGCTTGAATTCACAATTCAGTTCCAAAAAGGCTTGGATTGTGGATATCTTTTACAGATGGTCTAAAAGTACATGCACAATCCAAGCGTTTTTGGAACGAATTTGAGGTATTGGACTAAAATTAGGGTTGAACAATTTCGAGGTCTTTAATGCTTCCAACCCCGTTTTCGCACGAGTGATATAAAAGAAGAGACAATTCTCCTGCCAATAACAATCACAAAGAAATAGTGACAAATACAAACAGACATGTGTTTCGACCTTTCGGGATTAGAATCTGTGACTGTGATCGGTGAGCCGACTCAGTCTTAATCATTACACCAAATCTGTCGACGAAGAAAAGATACAAGGGTTTATTTTTTGTAAAACAGTCGGCTTCGGTCGAAAACCAAAACCCTGGAGCGCAGAGCAATTTAGCAATTGCACGATAATTACCTACAGAATTTTCTATACCATTATTGCTTTAACTAAATTTTTTTTTTGCTACCGACAACCCTAGGCTTAGTGAATTATGCATAGATGAAGTAATCGAAATGCGGATTGCTCGTGCACAGTCCGTTGTTTCTAGATTATTGTCAGGGATTGTTTGTTCATCATTCAGTACATATTATGCCGGTACATTGAGCAATGCCTGGCACAGAGTTCTTCGATGAAATAGCTCTAGAATTTTGTATCAGGAGCACCAGGAGCCACTGTATTCATGTGGAAGCCGCTCAAAGAACAGTGCCGTTTTAAAGTTTTGTTATTTTTCCGAGTAAAGTTAAATTTGATTGTCGATGAAATGGTATAATATTTTCTATTGGATAGCTGTCAAACTCGTTATCTCTTAGCGGTGTCTCTGTACTCTTTGGTGATCAGTTCTTAAACCTCAGGACTCGTAAAATTTGCGTGTTCTGCATCTAACGACTATGAATGTGCTTCGAAGCTTAACACTTTTTGCGCAAATTTTGATTATTATACATATTGACAAAGCGCTTAAGTCAAATATCTGTGCAAAATCTTCTTTAATTTAACATTGCCAAACTATCAAAGTATTTCTATCGATTTCGTCATCTGAAAAATAAAATACTATCGATAGGCGTGTCGATACTTCATTAAATAAATAATGGCAATAGCTCAAAGCGTTCTATATCAACAAAAAGTAATTTCACTTAAACCAATAACAAATAAAAATTTATTAACCGTGCTGCTTTAAAACAACAATTTTCCGTCGAATTTGTTGAGTACCCTCACGTTTTAAACGTAACGAAATTACTCCAGGCCTCGTGTTCAAAGAACGCTTTAAATCTGTAGTGTACCGAAAACGAGCAGGATATCACCTCAATATAGCACGTGCAATTGATGTGGATAATTAAGAAAAATATAAAACGTAATAATAGTAACCTAAGCCCAGCAACAGTCGTCAGTCACACAGGACACTGGGGATTTTAGTGGATATTGGGACGAAGGTCTTTACGATCCCCACACACGGCAGCAGACGTCGCTAGACGGCAGCAAAAGCGGTGGCAGTAAATGCGTTCCTCTCCGCAAAAAAAGTCGCCTCTGTCGGCTATCGTATTAATTGAGGAAGAACAGGACTCGTCATCCATCTGCCATGTCAGCACCATCAGGCAAGGGGTTTAGTGTATAATCTCCACCACCATATCGTGGAAGAGTCCCACACACCTTTACCCCCGACGGACGGTGATGGTGAGTAACGTATTCCTCGGGTAAAAAAGAAGGGAGAGCAAGCCCCATCCGAATAGACACCACAGGAACCCGCACGGTAAAAAAGTAGAAATAAAGCTTATCTGTTGTCGAGACATTGACCATAAACAAACGACTTTAGATTCGACCGCCTCCATGGAACAGTGGCTAAGCCAGGGTATAAAACTCGGAGGTCGTGGGTTCGATTCCCACCTTGGGTCTGGTTGGTGGTAGTGCTTTTTCAGAGTCCGACTGGCTAGCTACCACCCGGCATCAACCATCCGGCGGGTTGAAAGGCGGCAGAGTTCCCCACAGGTGAAATCTGCCGCCATAAACAGCTGTGGCTGTGTTCCGGCAACATTAATGTGGGAGCCAGTACACTTGAAATCAAAGGCTCGAAGATCAGATGAGCCTATAGTCTGGCAGCACATTGAGCGACGCTGGTGAAGTGTCCCTTAATGGAATAGGCCGCGTGGCTGCTTACCATCAGGTGGGCTGCGTGCCTGTCTGCCAACTGTTATATGTCGCTGTGTGAATAATGTGTAATTATATTTATTTATATAAAAACCACACATTTATAAAATAACATGATTATATTCCGAACTATTGTACAGGAAATTTAACTAATTACGGCTGGCCTCTGTGGTGAAATTAGGAAAATTAATTATTCGCAAGCAAGCATACCTAAATTTCGGCGTTCTAATATCAAGACTGCTGATACGTTTAGTACCTACATTTTCCGTTAAGTACGTTTTTCGCCGAAGTACATACTTACCCACTTAGATTTACCTACTTAAGAGCTTGTTACTCGTGTTACTTACAAAGTACTTTTCAAATTGAAATGTTACATAATTCTATACACGAGCAAAAAGTTATTGTTGTTGTTTTTTGTATTTGTTAGGGAGCGTATTTTTAAAGTTTTGATCTAAGCAATGAAACATGCTTAAAGAATTCTCTAACTAGTCTCTTGCGTTAAAACGTAGACAGAAATGGTTTGTCTCTGTTTTATCTCATATAAAAATAATACTACAAGAACATTTAAATGTTAACATTAATTAAAACATTTTTGTAGCCTATCTAGTAAGATAAAAACGATCAAAAGAAATGTACTAAACGTAACGTAAACGTACCTATAAATGACCACAATGCTTATATCGACAGATCTTATGTGCTCCATATCCAATAAAAAGTCCTCACCCTAGCTATATTATTATATACCGTATCATGGTATACCTATACTCTGACTCTGTACCTATACTGTGTGGTTTGACCACAGAATACAAAAACAAAACCTCAGTTACTTACCTAAATAATTTTTATCTCGCATAAAATCCAACGGCTTCCCCTCTAAGTGGCACTTTTTCTTCTTTGCGTAACATGTTATTCTATTATGTAACAAGAAACGGATTATTATCACTCGCATAACAGTATTTCGCATAAAACGGAACGGGTTGCGAGTAGGGCGGCACCTTCCGGCTTTTTACGACGTTCGGGACAATTATGAATACGTTCATTTGAATATCGCAGCCTCAGCTCCCGAAGGACTCGGACTGCCTGTTGACTCCAACGAATGGGAACTTTTTGCGGTGGCCATAATCGACCCTTGGTGTCTGCATCGGGAATGTAGAGCTCCGATTCCGATTCCGTTAAGTCGGAACTTCCGATTATTGTACACTTTCGGTTTCGATTTCGGTTCCGAAACTTTTAAATCGGAGGTTTCAATCGGAAGTCGAAGCATAGCAATACACTTCTTTTGGAGTCAATGCATTTGATTTAATTTGTTGTTTAACTAAACAATTGTTGTCATCATGTTTCTAACTAGAAACATGATGACTTTTTCATTGTCTGTGTTAATTTGTTCTTGTACCAAATTAAAAAAAAAATACTGAATGATGTTTTATTTGCCCTTCAATAAAAATTGCCCCTACTTCTGCCTTCGATCCGATTCCGATTACGGTTCCGATTCCGATAAATCTAATTTAAATACTCCTATTTTTAGTTCCGATAAATTTACCTCCGTTACATCCCTGGTCTGCATAATTGCGAAATTAGTTTACCAGTTTCACCACTGTACACCACCTGATATTTTTAAATAACATTTCTAGAATCCGCTAGATAAGTGAAGTGTCCTTTTATCTTACCTTAATTATGCCCGCCCAGTCAGCAAGACCGAAGAACAAAAATATCTTAGCTCAAATTCAGGGGCTTTATAGATACTGCTCAATTATTGCGTTGTTGTGCTACGTAACGTAATTAGGTTAATATAAATATATGTATGTATTTATTATAAATATCTCTCTGGCTCTCTGGACAATAAATATCTCTGGACACGACAAGATGCAATATGAGTTCCGACTTCCGTCAAAGAATATTCGTGTACTGGGGTCTGGAAAACTCCACGTTCCACACTGTAACCTTCTTTTATCTTCAGGTAGTAAGCCGGTTAACACGTTCACTGCGTAGCCATTTTTTATGGAGTTTCAGCCAGTGCGAATGAGGTCTATTCGAGACAAGTTTGAACTTATTTACAGTGCGTATGAGACCATATCGGCCTCACAAAGTTATGTTTTGAAAAAATACCTTAATTGTAGTTCAAAAAGGACAATATCTGCTTGAAACTTTACCATTACAAACTTAAATAGTTGTTAAATCTAAATATAGCTTCGCCGGCAGTTATGACATTTCAGTATTGAGTAAATAAAAAATATATATATGGCATCTGTTCTGCCTCACATCGCACTGAAATGAAGTTCGATTCGTGTCTCGACTAGTGATGGGAGTAAAAGAAACTTGCAGTGTCGATATATATTAATTTGTTGTAGCAGCCTACGCAACGTTTTCGATGATCACTTTTAAAGTACATGATCAACGCATCTGCCACTAGGAAATCCGGAAATAAAACTCACGTTAGATATGAACGCCATTTTTAAGATAAAGTATGTCAGTGTGTTTTTATGTTAGGGGAATGAATGTATGCATATTTGTGATAAACTGTGAGTACATGTGTGAGAGAGAGTGTGTGTGTACTCTTACTTAACAGCTGTGACCATTGCAGAAACGAACTTGTATTTGCCAAAAGATAAAATTGACTTCATAACGGAAATAACCTGGAATTATAAGCCGGAAATATAAACTTAACACTTAATTTAAGTTACAAGTAGATATAACAAGCTTAAAACCACACCATGCTGTAGCAATCAATATGCATTTGGAATTTTGGAACAACTCAATCCTAGGGAAAAGAACACATAAAGTGTAACATTTAAGACATAGTATTATTTAAAGTTTACTATCGCTTTGGCTTTAGCTGTGTTGCTATGTAAATCTATTTACTAAATAAAAGTTAAATAAATTATTATTTTAGGTAAATATTTAGCAAATAGATTGTAACGTAATCTTTGCGAAAAACAGTTGGATTAAAAAACAAACTGTGACTCTCTGTCCTCCCTGTGCTCCCGTATCGACACTTATCACAACACTAAACTAGCAGCACTTCACCCTGTGCGGCTATGAGTCCTTAAATTTATGAGGCAGATTTGACCTCAATCCGCACTGTAATTGATTAATTTTTATTCAGTGCGTATGAGACCTATTCAACCTCATGTCTTAATAACTACGCCATTGGATTAGATTTCGTAAGAGAATTGATTTTGTATATTTGTCTCTGTCATACTACTAGAAATATTATCATAATCGTCCCCCGCACAGAGTGAAAGATCGTGATTTTGACTGCCGCACCAGCAAGAAGTCACGCATGGGGCGTTTCGACCTCATAATGCACTGAACGTGTTAATATATTTTTACATGCGGTTAGAACTGGTTAGAACTCAGCCAGAGCTGCCTTTTTACCTGACTAATAATTATGATTTGAAGGGTTAGTAGTCGATTCGCACGAAAATAATTCGCACGAAAGTGCGAATCGACAACTTTCAAAAATAACATTATTTTTAGTAGTCGATTCGCCCGAATGAATTTTGATCGCGTGCGAGTCGACCCCTTTAAGAATTGATAATAGGCGATTCGCACTTTTGCAATATTATGTGCATAAAAAAAGAACAAAGTACAGTCGTGTACAGGAAATCTTTATAATAATATTAACCTATTCGCTGTCTATATACCTTACAGCATACAGAATCAATTAAATTTCAAATGTTATATTTTTTCGGACAGGGAACATGTTAAATTATAAACTAATATCATTAAGCGTTAAATTATATTTGATAACTTTAATATTAAAATGACACCAAAAATTAGAAACGAATATGTATAAACGTATTACGTAAAGCATTACACGCTTAAGTACCTCGGAGCAATACCTTAAAGGGAGCCCCGTTAAACTTACACAATTTCGCTTGCATTTTCACTATGCAAGTTGACATTATTTGCTTATTTCTATAATTTTTCCAATTAGAATATAGATGTATCTTACATCGTTCTAAAGTTCGCGTTAATTCTCATTAGAAAACATAACTTACATATTGATTACAACAATTTTTCTTATTAGAATCTTATCTCTACGTAAAAAGTTCTTCTTACAAAACTATGATTCTTACACATTCTATGCTTAATACCTATTACAGTTCTTGCGTAACTAATTGGATTTATATTTATTTCACTTATTTACAATAAATCCTACGTAACAAAATAAAATTTAACCTAGTATAAGCATAAATTGAGATTTTGTCTCCGCTGTCCTTATAACACGTTTCTAATTTTTGGTGTCATTTTAATATTAAAGTGTTCAAATATAATTTAACGCTTAATGATATTAGTTTATAATTTAACATGTTTCCTGTCCGAAAAAAATATAACATTTGAAATTTAATTGATTCTGTATGCTGTAAGATATATATAGACAAGGAATATGTAAATAATATTATAAATATTATAAAGATTTCCTGACACGACTGTACTTTGATTGTTTTTTATCCACATACTGCAAAAGTGCGAATCGCCTACTATCAATTCTTAAAGGGGTCGACTCGCACGCGATTAAAATTCATTCGGGCGAATCGACTACTAAAAATAATATTATTTTTGAAAGTTGTCGATTCGCACTTTAGTGCGAATTATTTTCGTGCGAATCGACTACTAACCCGATTTGAAGAGAGATTTTTCTTCTCAAATAAACTCCCCAATTCAATACTTGTACGGTTGTCACAATAAAAAAAAAGTCCATGACATTTTTGCCCCTTTATATTCTAATTTTGAATTTATGAGGCATCGGTCCCGGCCCAATGAAACTGTTATCAGGCTTTCCCAAATGTCAATTTGCCTAATATTCCAATAAGATCACTGTCTCGAAATAAAATATTGCGTAATGCTGCCAACGATACTACTCGTAAAAGTAGGAAATTGAATTTTCATTTAGTTTAACAGAGTTTATTTAATACCCGCTTAGACAGTGTTCGTTGAAAACTACAACAATAAAATTGACTGTGATTGACATTGAGATAATTCAAATTAAATTCGGTGTCAATAAAAGATGAAACTAAAAATGTTTATTTCGGTAGGTAAGTGTAGTACCTACCCGAAATTATCACCCTGTTAAACAATATATTTTGCTTGTGCTCTGTTTGCCATATTTAGAATAAAAATCAACTGCATAAAACCAATAGGTACTAAATATCGATGACTTGAATTCAAAGATGGACCTGGATGGGGCCTTTCCTTCCAGGTGGGACATTAACAGGTCTATATATTACAGAAATTAACATCAAAGCATTTATTCTTCTAATATCAAAAAGAAAACAGATCATAGTGACTGTTTTAAAATACCCTTGTTTCCAAACATTGATAGATAATAAATTTTACCTTTCCTTCCTCATACATAGAAGGTATGTGTACGAATTTAAGTAATTCGTAATGGGGAGAACCCTTATCATATCACAGTATCCTATGGATATAAAATGTCACACATTATAAATAGCGGAGAAATGAGTCACAATAGCGTAGAGGATATTTAGGCCCGCAAATCTATTTCCCCGAATACAGCACAATAGTCTGACCTCTTTGATATCTGTATTTAGTGAGTTCATTGACTTATGTAATAATTAGCTTTGTACAGTGTAACCGTTTTTGTAACTTATATTATCATGAATTTATTACGTTTTTGTAATATTTGATTTTTTACTCAATGGTCAAAAAATCCTATATACAAAAGGGACCAACCAGTTTATAGTCTTTGGACGGTTTACAATTTAACTAGTGAACAGATTGTAATCCAATGTGGTATACCGTATTTTCGAATCAAAATTTATTACACAATACAATAGATATATTGCAATTAATGAATACTAATGCATAAATGTAAAAACAAAATGGGAAGTTGGTAACCAAATCATGTATGAGTAACTATTGTCAATACTGTTATATAGCACCGCGACGATCTCATTACAGCATACCATGGTACATTGTTTACTATCTGGTTGAAATGCTATTACATAGGATATGACCTTTTGGAGTTGCATTACGCGAAAGTGATAACTTACGCATACACACACCCACACACAAACAGATAAATAATGCGTTGCTATCGGTTGCTAACGTTACGGATAAGCGAGGTTGACGAAATTTTTCGCTCAATTCCAAAAGGTATTATCCTAATAGCATTTGAATCGGACAATACCTTCTCTATACACTTTAGCCCAAAATCGAGTAATGGGCGAGGAGTACCTAGTCGAAAACTTTCAAACAAGCCGAAACCATTGCAGCCTTTGGAATATTAAAGTCTAGTTTATTTAGTAACTTGGAACTCTGTTAGTTAATCAACAGTTTGTGTTGGCCAGTCATATCCAAATAGGCTTACATCTCACTTAAAGTGCTTAGAATTGGATACTTCACTACATTTTTAAATTATTTATAAAAAAAAATTGTTTTCTTGCTTTTAAATCAAAGGCTCGAAGATCCGATGAGTCTACAGTCTGGCAGCATATTGAGCGGCGCTTCCTGGTGAAGTGTCCCTCAATGGAATAGACCGCAGTGGCCGCTTACCTTCAGGTTGGCTGCGTGTTTGTCTGCCAACTGACTTAGTATAAAAAAATCTAGTGGAAGGGAAAAAAGATGGTGAGATATCCCCACCACGCCCCCTTTCCAACATAATTACCAATACTTAAAATTCTATTTGTCGACTAAATAATTTAAAAAAATATGGATCCACTCAAGGAAGAATTCCTTTTTAGAGTTATTTTTTGTTTTGTGTAAAATATTGGTAAATATTTAAACATCGCCAAGTACCAAATGGTGTTAAAAAATAAAGCCTTGTTATAGACTACAGTAAAAGGTACGAGGTAAAGCCGGCTTAACATTAGTAATCCATTATTATGCATGAGAATTGCAGGCAACAGAATTCGCTGCCAACACGCCTGAATTTCGGCAACGTAACAGAGACTTGATAAAAATGGATGTTCTTTTCACTGTGTTTCTGTGCTGAATAAATTACCTCCATTTTAGATGCTATTTCTAACTAATTTGACTTTGAAATAAAATTATAATAACTCGATAATTAAGAAAATACGCCTTCTTATAATGTGTAAAACACATAAGAATAATTGCAACATGATCAATACTTAAAATTTGCAATTCGCTCTTTGTAGACCTTACTGATAACATTCCTGTGAACTAATTAATTTATAAAATAAATGTTAACAAGTCAATCTTGTTAGTATCTATATGTTCTTTGATCCTGTTGAGATACCGTAGGTATACATACACTAGCATTTAAATGTAACTTTCTGAGGAACACAAGCAGTGCGGGGTACAGGGAGGGTATTCACAAAAAACTCGTTTCTTGGAAAATCTGTAGCAATAGAATTTGCGCAATAAAGATCCATCTTATTCTGTTGCTAATTTGATAAAGCAATGGGTCGTGAAGTTTGAAGTGACCGGATTGATACCAAAGATGAAGTAGAAGAAGATGAAGGGAATAAGACTTGGAGAAAATTACCATACCTCTTTGGGGACTGTACTGTTGATGAGAAATTTCACATCACATGACACCATAAAAACCACCGTGAAGGATACGTCGCTTATTTAAAACAGCTATATAAAGTCCTTTTAATATAAAACTCGGTTTAGTGCGTAACAAGCTCTCTATTGCCAGGTTTGTATCGGCTGGCTGCCGAGGGATTACCAACCGAACAATACAAACTAACAACGTACCAAGCCATTAACAGAAATGATGTAAAATTGTACAGTGGAGCTGATCCGCTTGACCAGTTGTCAACACTGCGAATCAAATTCTCTTCACCTCTCAATCTAATCAAGAATGTGCAAACTAGATCAAATACTTGGTAAGCAGATTTGCTACTATTACTCAAAATTTTCATTAACGATCTATCGTTAATGAAAATTTTGAGTCTTTAGACTCTAGTCCAAAGACTTAAAACAATTTTATTGTAAATAAGTAAATAATAAACCAGGTTTGGCCCTCCATTACGATAATCTGACACTTAGTGTAGTGTTAAAACTTTTTTATTTATAGTAGGTACAACACTACAGGTTTCCACATAATATTATATATTATAATCATATTGTCAAAAGTTTAAAACACAATCTAAGGACGATATAAAGGCACGAGTATTTTTAAGTGTTACACTGAACCTTTATAATTTATATATGTAACGTTCATTGACTTTATTCGACTCCGACTTAGAAGATTCCAATCACCTTAGCAATATCAAGTAAAGCTTAACTAAGCTAATCAAAAGTAGTGTGGAGGCTTGACCTCTCGCCAAGTTGCTAATCTACCCGACCCATTGATTAGCCCGCCATCATTTACCGAGCTCAGCTGTGAAAATGCTACAACTTTTTATTAAACCCTTCGATTCGGGGTGAAACTTTCTTTTTATTTAACTTTACTTTTTTCGGGTTCTCTGTCAGTATATTAGCTTCGTCAAAGCGCTCCGTTGTTACATTGTAAACAGGCTAAATTCTTTATAAAATTAACAAAATAGATTGTGGTATCCTGCACATTGAGTTATAATTGTAGTTCAATGATCCTGCATAATTATTTAAGCGTAATTTATGACCTTCTTTAAACAAAGGACGTTATCATTTTCTACTTTTTAATCAATAAGTACTTATAATAATCCTAGTAATGACTCACTAGTATCCCTAGTATCATTTAGTTCGTAAGTAAAAGGAGGGAAGTTTTCTTGGTAGGATTGATAATAATGAAACTGATCACGCAGTAACTACGAGTGGATTTCTATTGATATACCGATGTTTCTTATGTATGTACTATTATAAGAACCATTTCACGCGCATTAATTAGTCATTCCTGGGTCGGGATTTAAAAAAAAAGAATTTGCATGCATTTAATCGTATTTTTTTATCTGTATATGCCTTTTAATTCAACATTAATTTATTTTTTATCAACAGGGAATTATTCCCTAAACTGACAATGAAGTTTAAAACGATATTAACTTAAATACCAAGCAAAAATGGTTTGCAACCCACATACAATACAATCCATTCAATTCGCAGCTACTTAAAGCTTACGGAGAACAATGCTCTTTGCGACAAAAGCAACGACTTTCCATCATTTTTGGATGCCATAGAATTATAGTAATGCCAGGCCCATTATTACTAAAGACCATCTATTAATTTCATCATGAAAGACTCCAACAATTGAACCTTTCCTTCTCCCGACCAGGGAGAAGGAAAGGTTCAATTGTTGGAGTGTAAGAATGCTACCGAGAACCATGTGTTGAAGTGTAAGAATTCTACCGCCGCTCGAAAGGCTCGAAGATCAGATGAGCATACAGTCTGGCAGCACATTGATCGACGGTTCCTCCAGGTGAAGTGTCCCTCATTGGAATAGGCCGCAGTGACTGCTTACCATCAAGTGGGCTGCGTGCCTGTCTGCCAACTGAACTAGTATAAAAAAAACTGACTGGGGGCAGACAGGGTGATACATTTACCTAGGTCCTGAAGGCCGAAATTCGGCTAAGGGTTTCCGTGGTACAGTAGGAGCGTTGGGCTCTAATACCCGGAGATCGTGGGTGGATTCTAATGGGAGCATCTGCACTTTGTGTCAATGTTACCAATTTTGTTAGGACATTGCAAGCTTGAATCACCTGAATGTCTAAATGATGATGATTCCGTGCTTCGGAAGGCATGATCGCGCCGTGAATACGCAATTCGCGATCCAGTGCAGGGCAGGCCTTTCGATGTCCAATAGTCGTTACGGCGATTTTTGGTCGAAAAGCTGCACTTTATGATGGAACCAAGCCGCTTTACACAGTGATAGGGACCAAAATGAGCGAGTTTTTCCGCAAAAGCAAAACTTCTATCCTTTGGGATTAAAGATGGAGACACATTGTTAAAACAATATTTGGAAAATTTGTACTAGCCAAACAAGACAACTGATTAGAGTATATGGACCATTATTACCCTAATGAGTTCACTTGTTTGCCAATTTTTCGTACTCCTAAGACTAACTCTAAGTAACAGTGGCACATAAACAGTCAATGAAATTTTTAGAGCGTCAAATATCCGTTAAGATGTTGCTCTTTTAAAAAAAATAATGACAGAAACGTTCGAAAACGGGCGAAATTTTATTTTTCTTCACAGTTTCAAATAAGTGACAGCAAACTGTTAAAACTATCCCTGACAAGGAGGGAGTATAATTAACAGTAACCTTAATTATTCTAAGGCAGTAATTAAACAAAGCATAGCCAAACTATTTCTGTACAATCGGACCACAGGAGCCCAGCGTAATATTTGAGTTCGAGGCTTGAAATTCTTGATATATATTTGCTTTAGAATTCCGAATCTAAAGGCCACGATGAGACATAAATAAAATAGCATACGCCATAATACTCGATTCTACGCACTTATCATTATCAATCATTTGTAAAACGGAAACGTGCTATGTCATTGTGAGAATTATAACCTCAACGTTAAGTCGATTGCAATGACTTGTGGGTTTTGGCAATGTGAGTTTAGTACGACCCGGCTATACTCTAGGTTATACTAGCCGGGTCGGGAAAGTAGACTAGAATCATGGTGCCCGAAAATATAGATAGAACGTTCGGTTGTCAAATCAAACGCCAAGGTGTGTCCAGAAACGCTGCGTGCCCCCCGCACCTACCTCACTTCGGCCCCGCGTTTTATTGCCAGGTCAAAACTCGGGCAAGCCGTTTCCCAATTTTTTGGGGTAAACTTTTTGGGGTAAATGGATACTGTGGCATTACGATAATAAGTAGTTGTTAATAAATAAAAAATAGTCCAGTAAATTAAATATAAATATTTTTAATATTATAAAAATAAAATTTTAATAAAATAACTTATCAAGCAAGTTTTACTCGTCAATCTTTTTTACCCTTTCAGCACTTCGACGTCAATTACCTGAGAAGAAGAAGTGCCGCAAGAAACTCACACTTTGCTTTTTATAAAAGAATAATAATAAATATGTAATTAAAAATCAAAAACATTTTAACAACACAATAATAATTTTATGTCGATATAATTAATAATGTCATACATAATGATATCAATACAAGGAATCAAAAGAATAATGTCAATGAAATAGTTTAATGAAATGAAATAACTTATTCAGCAAATAGAATTTAAAAAAAATACTTTTGCACGTCGATCTTTTTTTCCTACCAGCAAGAAACTCAACACTTTGCCTTTTTTACAAATAATAAAGTACATATCACAAACATTTTAACAACACTGTGGCGACGCCTACGCCCGATCAACAGACATCAAGCTACTCGCCACCAACAGTTCTACCAACTGATTACAGAAGGCGCTGACTTGCGAACACGATTTAGTATAGGATCCTGCATCGCGCTAGCAGAGTTATTTCAGCCCGCTAGCATATATACAACAAACCAAAGATGGTACATTGGACCTTGGTCCCCGAGCACAGTCGATCTAGCTCGGAGGAAGATCTTCCACTTTTAAGGAAGCATTAGATCTCCTAAAATCCTATCCTATCTATCTAATCTCCTAGTAATGTCGAAATAATAAATTATGATATCAATACGATACGAAGGGTAATGTCAATACAATATTTATAATCAGCCAGCGCCAACTATTCGCATCTACAGACTTTTATCGTTTAAATAGTTTTCCATTTTATTTTAACAACACAGTTCATAACATTCCTTTTTTTTGAGCAATATCAGTTACTACAATATATTAATGGTAAAAAATTTGGGGTACTATTTTTTCATTTACTGGCAACACTGTAAGAATGAGTGAAGTTTTTTCCTTGATAAATTAGAAGAGGTTAAATATTAAATAATAAAATGAAGGTGCTGTATTATCGGTTACTTACGTGTGAAACGTGATCCCGTGTTCTTTTTTTGTCAGATTAGGACTGTTTCGGCAGGTGGGAACAACGCAGGACGGCATGTTTATTTTTTTTTTGCACACGTGCAATACGTCACGATCGAAATGTCACAAACCGCGACTGACGGCGACTGAGCGAAACTCTACGAAAATGTAGAGTTTTCACTGCCCCAGGTTTAGCGCGCGTCACTCCTTCTGTATTATTCCTACTTCTATGAAGCATACATACCTACGTGCCTACCTTTTGTGACTGAGCAAGTTTGCTGCGAAATGTAGAATCCGAGATTGATATTGATGTAAGTAATGTGAACTCGACTAGTGCGAATTACAAACATACGAACAAGTTTGTGTAGTTCGGCATAGAACCCCGTACCCCGACGGTCATAGAAACTTAACAAAAAATAATGTATTTCGTTTACATCAAAATCCTTTATTCAAGAAAAGCGTTGCGTTGCGAATCATCACCGTATATCGAAGATAAAAGGTGGCACTCTGGTGAAACGTTTTTTTTATAATTAATTTATTACTTACCTACTCCGAATGGCTCAGCGACCCGAAGTGTGTCTTGGCCTCCGATACGAGATCTCACCATCCTTTCCGATCCTGTGTGCTCGCGCGCCAGTCGCCAATTCGTTTATTAACATAGATTTATTACGACAAGTCAAAAAATCAAAATACATATTCTTTATTAATGAAAAATTGTATAAATTATTTATGAATCGTCAATTACACATCGTGACTCTACCACCGGATTCATTGTTTCGGACCGTCTTTATGTGTCGAGAAGAATCTTCAAGTATCTGTAGTGGCATCTTTTTCTTGTATTTGATAACTGTTTTTTAGTTATATTTAATTTATATGTAAGCATTACCTAAGGAAGGTCTAATATAACACAATCCGAATATATACACAGCAAAACATAAGTAACTTTAAGAGGTCATAAAGAAAAGTAAAGTAAGGGACTCATAATTTCTTCTATTCACAAAAATTATTACGAGTATGATAAAACTTAAGCTTTATAAATCAAATCTGATAGGAAACAAACAAGCTACTTTTGGGTCTTTTTTGTGATGTTTTCCAATATTTTTATCTATTTTCTATCTGGCAAAGGAAATAATATAAATGTAGCAGGTACAAAACTACTAAAGTTATTGTTGTTGATACCAACATTTTCTGCTTTCTTAATGTCTTATTCAATTATCTATATAATAGAAATTATTTTTAGCGAATGCGGCTTTACCCTCGTGAAATTAGGTCAGCCACGGATAGTCTTTATCGCGAACCTATTAAGTGTATACAGTTAGTAATATGGAGTGTCTAGACAAACTTAATAATATAAATGGTTAGTTCTTATTAACCCTTTCAACGCCAATGTCTGATATATCAGACAAACCATTTTCGTGCCCACCACGCCAATGTCTGATATATCAGACAAAAAAACATGATCAAGAAACGTTGTATTTTTACTTGCCTGAATGAGTTGAGTATAACCTAATAATTTTTTGGTTTTTTTTTTTTAATGGTCTTGGCGTGTGGGGCACCATTTTCGGAAAAAAGCGTGGCGGGGAAAGGGTTAAAGTTAATATATTGTAATATGATCTTCTTTATTATATTCAACTTATTAATTAGTGTTGCAATTAAAGATTTTTAGCATTGCTTACGAGTGTGGAAAAATTATAGTATGGACACATCATCATCATCCCAGCGTTATCCCGGTTGCGCCCTTGCGGGGCCCGGGGTCCGCTTTCCTGCTTTTACTCTTCCACTTCGGACGGTCTTGAGCATCCCCTGTAGTGAGCCCATTGGAACGCATGTCATCCGCCAAGACGCCAAGCCAGCACTTTTTGGGTCTTCCTCTTCTGCCGGGGCCAGGCGGAGGCGGCATAGCTAGACATTTTGTGTTTGACGAGCCATTTGGTGTAATGGTCGAGAAGTCGGCTATTACACCAGAGGTCGCGGGTTCGATCCCCGCACGGTACAAACATTTGTGTGCATGAACATGTCTGTTTGTATCGGTCTGGGTGTTCCTATGTATAATATGTATGTATTTACAAAAAAAAAAAGTATATAAGTAATGTTTATCCGTTGTCTAGCACCCATAGCACAAGCTATTGCTTAGTTTGGGGCTAGATGGCGCTGTGTGAATAATGTCCAGAGATATTTATTTATTATTTATTTTATTTGTTACCCACGTAGTTAGCCGGTTTCCGTAAAACGTGCCCGTACCACCGTAGGCGACCCTCTTGCAATTTGTCAGCTATATCACGGACATGAAGGCTGCCGCGAATGCGGGAGTTTCTAATGCGGTCTTTCCGCGTAACTCCGCACATCCAGCGCAGCATGTTCATCTCCGTGACTCGCAGTTCTTGCTTGTGTCGCTCAAGTACCGGCCACGTTTCACAGCCATATAAAAGAACAGGCCTAATGATGGTCTTATAGACCTGTCCCTTCAGCTTTACCGGCATTCTTGGGTCACAAATGACACTAGACACCTCCCGCCATTTTGCCCACGCTGCAGCTATGCGTGACCTGACGTCACAGTCGATGTCACCAGATGCGTGGAGAACAGATCCCAGGTATTTAAACTGGTCCGTCCGCTCGACCATGTCTTCGCCTATGCGGATGGGTGTAGAATCCGTTGTGTTGCAGGCCAGGTACTCGGTCTTCGCCACATTGAGTTTCAAACCGCCGTTTTCAAGCGAACCTCTCCACGCATTCACACGTCTCGCCAAGCGTCCCCTATCCGCGTCTGCAAGCGCGATATCATCAGCATACATGAGCAGCCATGGAGGACGCTCATGGTGGTCTTTGATGCTGTCCGACACAACGTCTAATATCACGCTAAACAGAAATGGGCTTAGGACGGACCCCTGGTGGACTCCAACCGTGATGGGAAATGGTTCGGTGTCGCCAACAGCGGTTCGAACTACGGAAACCGAATCGCGGTACATGTCATGGATGACTTTGACATAAGCCTCAGGAACCCCCTTGAATCGCAATGCCCACCAAATGATCGCACGAGGGACACAGTCGAATGCCTTCTCCATGTCCAGGAACAGGAGATGTAGAGGCGTATTCTTCGATCTGTATCTCTCCATGGCGATTCTTAGCGCAAAGACGGGATCCATAGTTCCAAGGCCGGGGCGGAAGCCATATTGACCCTCTGAGATCGTACACTCCTGTCGTATGCGAGAGTCAATTATGCGCTCAAAGAGCTTCATGGTGTGGGACATTACCTCTATACCGCGGTAGCTGCCGCACTCCTGCCATAGCCATAGTATGGATACAAAATAATATAAAACTAGTACCTAGTTGGATGACAGTCAATAGTAATAAAAAATAAATATGTCGTTGTACCATTAATGTCGAATGTGATCGGGCTACGAATTTTAGCTATCTACTAGCAGCCCGATCCGTCCAGTGGTTTGGGCTGTGCGTTGATATCTATCTATGTCAGTCAGTCAGTCAGTCAGTCAGTCACCTTTGAGTTTTATATAATTATATTAGCTATCTATTTATGCTAACTTTTACTTTACTTTTTACTGAATTTAATCTATAAATAATAATTCGTCTTTAAGTTCTGGAAATATTTATTTTGGCCTAATAAATTGAACATTACGTTCTTGTGATACAGGTGTAATTGACTGACAACTTTCATCTGCTCTATAGAGGCTTAAATGTTAGACTTGAAAATCATTTCATGGTATAAGTTCACTAAAATTTAAAGTCCCTAAGGTTTCACAGATGAAATCACAAGATCTGTAATCCCCGGAGGCTGACCATTCCAATGACTCAGGAATGGGCTTGTAAATGTGTAATGAATATTTTAGGGTTACCAAGACTGTAGGTAGTAAAGTATCCTTTTACTACGCACTACCGCAGCCCAACAACACTTGGGTTAACAGTGGTCACGGGCATTTTCATTCAGCTCCTTTGTGTATTTAGGATGTTTCTGACAATATTAGGAGGTAGAAGGCTCACGCAAAAAATATTTATTAGTTTCGTTTTTAACTAAAAAATTTAGTGAAAAACAGCAATTTAATTTTTAATAAATAAAATATTTTTTATTATTTACACAGCGCCGTCTATGTATTGGGTGCTAGACAACTCTTAAACATTACTTTTATACAATCTAGCCTCCCGCCCGCGGCTTTGCCATTGCGTACTATAGGTACTATACCCTGCAAAATGTCATACATATTTTTATCGGAATAAAAATTAGTCGGCCACTCTCTAGCTTCAAACTATCTTAAGGAAACCGATGATTGTACCTACTTGTAAACCCTTAAAGCGCAATTGTTTCTTAAAATAACTTGGTATCATTATTGCCAGTACTCCAACTTCCAAAACTCAGATTCTGTGTATCGGAAAGCATGTGTATCTAGAATTTAGCTCCATAGTTGCTACAAAGCAATGTAGGTCTCACACTAGTTCAAAAAATAAACACACGTTACATATTCCCCTAAAACTACTCTACATTTAACTTCTTTGTAGAGGTTGTTGAACCAAACCGAACTAGGCAAACCGGTACATACGCTGATATGCCTGTTTAGCTGGCTAGAGTTCAAAATAAATAGGTACCAGCAATTACTCCATGCTAGAAACGGTAAAAGCTACCAAGTGCCGACAGAACGATCATCTTGAGTGGAAGTAAAGTGGAAAGTTTTTCAATTTCAGCTCACTGACATAAAGGCAGAGTTCAGGTGTAGTTTCAAATCGTTAACATAAAGGTACTTTCTCCGGGAATTTAAGAATAGTGCCTTATTAGAATAAGGTTTTTTTAAACAGATATTCTAACTGAATCAACGAAAATCTTAACTTACTAAAATTAAAGAAGCAAATACGGTTACGTAACTTATATATCTAGTTATGTGTATTTATCTATACTAATATTATCAAGAGGAAAGATTTTATTGTTTGTTTGTTTGTTTGTATTGAATAGGTTCCGAAAATACTAAACCGATTTGGGAAATTCTTTCACTGTTCGAAAGCTACACTATACCCGGTGAACATAGGGTACTTTTTATCCCGGAAATGTGTGGGGAAGAGGGGATATTTTAAAAAAGAAATAATGCGCGGGTGAAACCGCGGAGGCGGCCGCAGATAGCTGTTGATAACTAAATAGACTGCGTAGATAGATAGTCACGATGAATGAAGAAACGTCCGAATAGCAACGAACGTCCTTTCTATTTATTACTGTAAATTTTTTTGTGGCAGTATTGCCAGTGGTAATTCTTCTTCTTCTTGTATTGTTGGCAATACATAAATTTTAACGACTCGAAGTGTTTTATAACGTCGCACATCACATCACGTTGTAAGTTGACGCATTCAAAAATATCGGGAAATACGTTAAGCATTCCCACTGAAACCGACCATCTTGGGCGCTGAGTGCTATTTTATAATAACCTATGATAATAACAAAATAACCACGAAGATTACATTAAATAACCAAGCAGGTTAATATAAGTTTTTAAAAATTTAATTCTGGCTAAATTATTCAGAAAAAATCTATACGCCATTAAAGAAAAAAAAAATTTAATTTACTTTTTATTGCTGTCAAATTTAGAAGCACTGTTGCCAGTGCCTCTTTAAAATAAATAAGGTCGACGTCTTTTCAAAACTTTTTGTAAGATTTGCTTTTTATTGCTGTCAAATTATTCGTTACTCTGTTGCCAGTTACATTGAAAAAACCAAGCAGGTTATTATGCAAATTTTTTATTTGATGCTGGCTAGATTCTTCAGAAAAATCTAAACGCCACTAGAGGAAAAAGAAACAATTATTATCTTTATCTTCATCCATACCATAATATGTCTATTTTATATTCAGGAGCGATGAGCAAATGCCCTACATTTAGATATAAGTATCTGTGGCTGCATTGAAATGTTTACATTTTAGTGTCGGTAACCGATACTTAATTTCGTTCAAATTTCGAACGTCTTCTTTAAAAGTAAAAATTAATAGGTTTTTTCGATTATCGAATTAGTCGATTAGTAATTTTATGTTCCATTCCTATACATTTAATTCGATGCTGAAATTATAACAATCGATTTGAGAATCGAAATCAACTCGGGTCTAGATTGTTTATGGATTTTAAAAACTACAAACGTCAGTCATTATGTCAGTACTAACTTTTACATACAGATTAAGTTGGTAACTAGGGCGTTTGCTCATCAATCCTGACTATAAAATAGACATATTATCGTATGAATGAAGATAAAGTTATGTATGTGACTGTACATAATTAGTCATTAAAATACTCATGTGATTCTTTTATGAAACTCACTTCGTTCGTTTCATAAAACCACATTCGTATTTTAATGACCCTCATTATGCAGCAGTCACAATAACTATTTTATTACATACTGTCAAAATGGGAATTAAGCTGCTAGCGTGTTTATTGATCCAATCAGATCCAATAAAGGTTGCATGTTAATTGAAAGAATGATAATAAGATACAAAAAAAATATAATCGATTATGTACTAAAATTTTAGTATTTTAATAGTCGAAACAGAATAAATATTTGGTCATAAAGGCTTATTATGACCAAATATTTATTCTGTTTCAACAATCGTGTTTACACGAATAAGCAGCGATGACTTTAAGCCGAGATTTAGAAAAAAAAGATTTTAAGAAGATTTAAAATATAACTTCTATAAACTTCAACATAATACCTAAATAATAGTATTTTGATTTGACAAGTTATACTTTGTCACCCTAATAAAGAGATACTCATCAGTATGAATCGTCCATATTCCCTGATGATAAACTTTCCGCTCTGCGACCGTGATGCGTGATAGCGACCGGCTGAGAGAACAGAGACTTGACGCAGTACGCCGTGCCCACCACCTGAGGAAATCATCATTTGTTTGTTTGTTTGTATTGAATAGGCTCCGAAACTACTAAACCGATTTAAAAAATCTTTCATTGTTGGGAAGCTAAACTATTTACCGGCGACATAGGGTACAGCCGTAGTAGGCCTTCCACAAGATCCTCCGGCCTGAGTGTTGACCTGCGAGCGGGGGTAGCTCACCAACGCCCGTATTGCACAGGTCGCCCAAGCCAAGTCTGATGGTTACCCTGGTTGAGGCCTCTCAAGTAGGCGGCCACTAGGCTGGCACCGGCTCGTTTCAATTGGGTGTGAAGGGGAAACCGAGGGAGTTTAGTGGGTAGTGGATGCTTTAGTCTCGAGTCCCACACACGGCCACAGGTCTAGCTAGCCTGCGGTTACGTTGCCGAAAAAAAAG
This sequence comes from Mecyna flavalis, assembly GCA_949319885.1. Taxonomy (NCBI): domain Eukaryota; kingdom Metazoa; phylum Arthropoda; class Insecta; order Lepidoptera; family Crambidae; genus Mecyna; species Mecyna flavalis. The sequence continues at coordinate 10,581,335 of OX439434.1, read as the reverse complement.
GCCACCCAAAAAACACATAAACGTTGAAATCCACTGGATTAAGATGACATGAGACCGATCTGTTCGGGGACCCTTGAGAGATGTCTATTTTCAGCAGTAAACATCTTTTGGCTTAAAAAATGATAATGAACATAAATTTATTCCCGCAGATATTGAGCATTTTATTTCTTGTACAGTCAAAAGCACGTCAGACGTAACACTTTGGACTTTGTACCACTCTTATGTCCGGGGCATAAGTTCTATTATCGAACTGCAAGTGTTAACCGTGATGTGCTGTTGACCGTACTACCAAACAAAATAAAGTCTTCACAAGGTTAGGTCTCTGGAAAATTTCTGCTTTCTCTAGAGAAAACACAAAAGCAAAGATTATTAAAGGATAAAATGGCGCCTTACAAAATGTTGGTAATAAATGAAAGCGTTAATTTATAAATTTTCCCTTTCAGAGGTTACAAGTAATAGAAAATAAAAGTCTCATCTCGGATAAAGCGGGTGTTTGTTTGGGGATTGTATTTAAAAGCGTTATAAGCTCGATTTTATTTTCAGAAATGAAAATAACAGTAGTGTACGTAGTACATTACAAAGTAGTCAGTAAGCCAGCTAAAACTGCAAAAATGTATATAGTTTTGACATTTTAAATCAACATTTATTATGAACTTATGACAAAAAATACAGTAAAAACAAATCTTACGTCTTTTGCCTTAAATGATGAAGAACATTTACAAAATGTCATAGTAATCCAATATGAAGATTTATCATTCGTTTCAATTAAGCGGGACTTAATCAATAAACTTAATTTAAAAATTATATTTGGTCACTTAATTTTTCAAATGGGGCAACAATAACGGTAGTGAGTAATTTATTATGAACTTAGCTAGCAAGGTATTAAGGTGCCGCTATTGTTTCAGCACTATGCCAGTATATAAAATATGATAAAAGCGAAATTAGTATAGGTATTGAGTGATGTTCCCTGCTAATGTGCCTGTTAATGGAATAGCTCAGTGATTTCAATTAACCCTTAATATGGCGGTCGTCAAGTAGTGGCCACCATAATTTGACCCTTAAGTACTCGTAGTTGTGATACCGGCGAAAACCATTAAAAATTTCATCTACCCGCGCCTTTAAGGATTATGTAGGTCTACCTGTCGCCTTAAATATTACGCAAAACAATCGAACGCCCAGCTTTACCTTTATTTTCAACGGTTGTTCTACACCTCTGGTGTAGTGATTAATAGGAGCATCAATCACACAAACAATCCACCGCGTCCACAATGAGGGTAATAGCAGTTATTTGTACTCATTACGCGATTCTCCCCAGACGCCGAGATCAGTCGATGACACGACGATTACGCGGTTTCAGATTTATCCTGCTACTAATGGCCAGTTCACCACTGTCAGATACCTATTACCTACCTGATATCTGTCTGACAACTCTGACATCAATGGTGCAGTCTTCCTTTTGTTGAAAATTGACAAAAGTTACTACAGAGATAGCTAAAAGAGAAATCAGAAACTTATCTGTAAACTAATCCTTAGTCATAAATATAGCTTTAACCACAGCTTTTTGATATTAGAACAAGATGAAAATCAAGTTTTCGTAACAATTTTTATGACCGGTGAAAACTGACGCCGTAACATCTTTGTTTTCATTAATGTTGTATCATAATGCGGAACCCAGTGCATTTGAAATGAAAGGCTCGTAGATCAGAAGAGCCTAATAGCAGCATGTTTTTTTTTAAGTATTAAACACAAGCCTAGTAAAAAATAGCCAATGTCACTCCCAGTTACCCGTTAGCGGCGTCGATGTGAAAGAGAACAAACATAAACACTCTATTTTTTAACCCATAGAACGTGAGCATTATTCCAAAACAAAAAGTAACCTGTATCCTGGCTGTGTTCCGGCAACATTAATGTGGAAGCCAGTACCTCACTTGAAATCAAAGTGCTGTGCGTGCCTGTCTGCCAACTGACGCGGTATAAAAAAATCCACAGGCACTGATTGTTAAACTCTCTAAAATTAATATAATTAGTTATTTGGATCAGTCATTTTCATTATAATTATTATGATAAAAATTAGGAGAGTAGGTAGTTAGGTACCCAAAAAAAAGTTAATCTCAGTCGTTTACAAATAATGATATTGATTTTATTTTTAAATATTATCATTGCTTACAAAAATGTGTTAATGTATTATATGAGCAAAGCTCGATGCGGAATTTGACCCAAGGCAATATAAAGTATAAACCATCTTAGTGTTTAACGTGCGTTAGGTTAAAAATATTAATAAATAATGGTAAATTATTACGAGGGCAAAATTATCCGCAAACAACGCAAAAAAGAATAAACAGCAAATCAATTGGTACCAATCAGTGGCATGGGGGCTCTGACGTCTTCTCAATAACAAGAGAGCCGTCTATCCGTCTGACTGATCAACAGCGGGTATTATTTAAAGTAGGTAGGTACATGAACTTTCCTGGGTGTGTAACTTGAGCCTAAGAAAGGTAATAAATAACGTTAATAATAGGCATGAAAAAATATCCTCAAACAACGCAAAAAAGAACAAAGAGCAATATCAATTGGTACCAATCAGCGTCGTGGGGGCTCTGACGTCTTCTCAATAACAAAAGAGTGTATCCGTCTGACTGGTCTTCAGCGGGCATTGTTTAATGAACTTTACTGGGTGTGTAACTTGAGCCTATGAAGGTTAATAAATAACGTTATTAGGCGTAAAAAAATATCCGCAAACAACGCAAAAAAGAACAAAGAGCAATATCAATTGGTACCAATCAGCGGCGTGGGGGCTCTGACGTCTTCTCAATAACGAGAGAGCCGTCTATCCGTCTGACTGATCTACAGCGGGTATTATTTAAAGTACATTGAATGCTATACGGTGATCCGTCGAAAGCCGTCAAGTATTCTCCCGAAGCCGATAAATCTGGGAACCTTAACATTTACCTCGGTTAGGACAGGGACGGATCTGAAATGGTATGTTTATATTACATTAACTGGCGACGTGTCCTCCACTACAAGATTGTAATTTAATAAGCTTTTATATTTACATAAATATATAAATAAAGCCATGTTAGAGCTAGTACATCTGAAATAAAAGGCTCGAAAATAAGTGGTACCTATCGTATGATGATTACAGCTAGACAGGTTTTATATTAGTAACCACAAACACAAACGTTTTTGAACATAATATAAGTTGTTAAAAGCAGGAAAGGGTAAAATTTTGAGTATTTCTGATAACCTTTCCTTGCCATCATAAAGACCAACTCGGAGTATGATAATATAAGTACCTAATCATCCACTTTCGCTTTCAAATCCAAACCTGTGCGCAAACGAGAGAATGTAGAATGAGAATAAATGGCACCTAATTCCGGCAAAATCGGTGAGATGAAATTGAAATTGAGATTGGTAGGTAATGGCGCCGTACAGGTGATCCCAGGTTCCTTACGAGCCGTACGCAATTAACCTTTTCCACGCCAATGTCTGATATATCAGACAAACCATTTTCGTGCCCACCACGCCAATGTCTGATATATCAGACAAAAAAACATGATCAAGAAACGTTGTATTTTTACTTGCCTGAATGAGTTGAGTATTACCTAATAATTTTTTGGAATTTTTTTTTTAATGGTCGTGGCGTGTGGGGCACCATTTTCGGAAAAAAGCGTGGCGGGGAAAGGGTTAATGCCTACCTTAACGTAATAAAAGTAATAGGAGGCCCTACACTTCCACTTTCTTCAGCTGGGCCATTATGTTAAGAGTTATGTCCTATTCATTTTCAAAGCATAATTAATTTCGACGTGAACGAAAAACTGGAGTGTATATAAAGGATCCTAATTCTGTTGAGAGAGTGGTTGTTCCACGTTTAGTGCCGGGGAAAGTTATTAAAGATTAATTTTCTTGAGTAGCTGAAGAGGCGAGAGCTAATCGGCCATGATTATACACAGTTTTATTTCGGCCCAGACTTCTGAATTAAAGTAAAGAAGGGTTTACAACTGTGATTGATTCAAACCTCAAACTGAAGTAAGTCCTACTTTGATTATTTTACAACTCAATTTTATTCGTTTACATTTGCGAAAGGTTACCTACATAAACCTACTTGATAATGTTTATAAAATGTTATTCAATCCTGTTTGATCTCATATACTTTTCCCTGGAGTTAATTTCAGGGACAAGTTTAGACACAATCTTTTTTTATTTTGTAGTTTTGTAAGACGATTATTTATTTTACTGACTATGTAGCACATTTCGGTTCCAAATCGATAAAAATGTCACCGAATATAAAACACACAATAACAGGATATCCTAGTTCGTTTTAAAATAAGTCCTTGTCCTTCAATACGAATCAAAGAAAAGAAAGTCAACTTTCAATCTCCATCGAATTTTTTAATTAAGGTCGATCGGGCTTACCGCCCGTCAACTCCCGAACTCTATTATGGAAACTTTCGTTCGTTTGGCGCTCTAAAATATTGGAATAATTGAACAAAAATTTGGAATTCATCCACTTAAGTGGAATCGTTTCGAACAGACTTCATAACGGATTAATTGAATATTTTGAATGTTCATAAACGGTTAATCTTTAAGATTTTTATAAGGCACACTTATTCTTCATAATTCTTTTGTCTCAGCACTCTCAGCTTGACAAAAATGTTTTTATTGCGATACAGGTGTACCTACACAAGATCCAGAACACATTAAATTTAATTATTATGATTCTTAGTAATTACAAGCTAAATACTTAAATTAATAATAATAATAACGTTTATTTCTCACTATAATAATCATTTTACAGATTTTAGAATTAAATTACTAATGATGAGAAGATATTGTGGCATGTCACGTGCGTGTGGCATTTAGTCTGCCTTTAGAACCTGTCGCGACGAGTCTCCATGGACTCGACGCGATGTAAACATTAATGAAGGCAACACCGAGGATTGGAAACATCAGTCGTTCACCAACCCGTAAGTCATTTTTTAATCTGTTACATTTTACTCTATGACATTTCACTATGGTACTAGGGAAGTATCTTCCCGCTCTTTTCACCTTTGCGTCAGCAAGCAAGATGGCTATTTTTGTGCGTGGCTCGGCATAAATAAGTTTCCAACCAGTTGTGAATATAGTGAAATGTTATCACCTTCATCAGTGATTGGTACCAGAGCGACATCAGAAGTTAAGTACCTAGATTGTGTTGATATGACTTGGCTGAGTACCTAAATTGTGTTGATCCGAGTAATTAAGACTTAAGTGCTTATTTTGTGTGAATCTGAATGGTTGAGTACCTGGATGTTTAACCCGAGTTGGTTAATTACCTATAAGTGTTGAGCATTTTATTGTCTGTATATCTTGTGTAAAGTACTGACTAACATGACCTTAGATTCCTGTGGAATGGTGCATAAAGGCACGTGGCTGACAATGACTTAGTTCGATGACAGCGGGATGGTGCATGAGGCACTGATATTTGATGTGAGGGAGTTTCCCTACTATTGTGTATAAAGACACTGATGAGCAATGCGAGGGTAGCGCCCTGCACATGTGTACATGAAGTACTGGTTTGGACCACAATGCGAAGGTAGCGCCTTGCATGTGTGTGTGCCTTGTTAATAATGTTATTGGAGTCCATAAGGGACTTGCCCGCTTATCTAGGAGCCCCCGGGGGATGGCCCGGTGCTTCGCTCCCTCCGTAGAGGGGGAGGTAGACCAGGGTATAGGGACGACTGGACAGACTGATTAGATTGACACTGGTACTATGGAATCATTGTCCGGATGCTTAACCGGAAATGAGTTCCACTGTCGGTGGCGCCACATACCGTGGCGTCACCGGACTTAAATTTTTACAGATAGAACGGCAGCAGCCCCAATTTCCAATCCTCCACTCCACGCCGGGCTACGGGTGCAGTGAAGCCCAGATGTTTTGAAAGCCCAGACAATTATTGGTGAGTGAACACACGTACACCCAAAATTTACTAGTTACTTGACTGACTTGATTATGTTTAATGTTTGTTATGCTTAGGACACCATATAGAGACTATTTAAATCGGTCAATTGATAAGGCAGTAGCGTACTGTATTATTCCTTTAATGATTTAATTACTCAGGCAATAAGTATACTAAAATACTATCATCAACACTTAATAATTAAATATATATAAAATGATCCTTTTGTCGTCGCGCCCAGGGCCCGGGCGCGACGACAAAAATGGAGTTTTCCCTACTATTGTGTATAAAGACACTGATGAGCAATGCGAGGGTAGCGCCCTGCACATGTGTACATGAAGTACTGGTTTGGACCACAATGCGAAGGTAGCGCCTTGCATGTGTGTGTGCCTTGTTAATAATGTTATTGGAGTCCATGAGAGACTTGCCCGCTTATCTAGGAGCCCCCGGGGGATGGCCCGGTGCTTTCGCTCCCTCCGTAGAGGGGGAGGTAGACCAGGGTATAGGGACGACTGGACAGACTGATTAGATTGACACTGGTACTATGGAATCATTGTCCGGATGCATATCCGGAAATGAGTTCCACTGTCGGTGGCGCCACATACCGTGGCGTCACCGGACTTAAATTTTTACAGATAGGACGGCAGCAGCCCCAATTTCCAATCCTCCACTCCACGCCGGGCTACGGGTGCAGTGAAGCCCAGATGTTTTGAAAGCCCAGACAATTATTGGTGAGTGAACACACGTACACCCAAAATTTACTATTACTTGACTGACTTATTGATTATGTTTAATGTTTGTTATGCTTAGGACACCATATAGAGACTATTTAAATCGGTCAATTGATAAGGCAGTAGCGTACCTACTGTATTATTCCTTTAATGATTCAATTACTCAGGCAATAAGTATACTAAAATATTATCATCAACACATAATAATTAAATATATAGGGTCACATTTTATTAAGGGGCAATATTTTAAGAATTGATTCTACACTAAAAATAAAAGATATTCATACCGTATATTTTCTTTGTTAATACGATAGTTTTCGAGAAAAACGAAGACTTTCATCTTGCTTTAATAGTCAAATACTACAACCTGTGTATAACGTGAAATACGCTTGTTTACTATCGATACTAGAAAAGTCAATGTCAAACAACTTTACACAATGGAACTACTTTGCGGGTCATCCCGCCTCCCTACTTGCCTTCTCGCTCTTTAGCTATAGCGCTCTTGCTCACACTTGATGGCCGGCCTCCATTAGTGTTACCACCGTGGGAAGTTGTCGCTAGATCTAGGGTAATTTCCAATAGTTCAACCTTGTCTTCATTTCAAAATGTAGAATTTCTTATAAAAGCATAGGTGAGGATGACCACTTACGGTCAAAAAGTGGTTACCTATACGGTAACCAAATAGCAGCTCCGCGCATCGCAAACTGGCACTACGGCCAATAACTATGGTAGTTTATGACTGAACGTACCCATAAAATTTAAAATGCACTAATTACTTAAGTACCTACTTCCCCACACTTGCGCACTAAAACTGCAAGTGTTGTTTGTGTGAGATTGACACAAACAACGTGTTATCAGCTGTTCGTGACTTCATTGATTGACTACCATGCCAAGTACTTACCTACTTGTCGTCGTTAAGTGGTGGTCTCTCTAATACCAACCATGTCGGAGAGCTCGAATTGACTCTCCTCGTGCGCTAAAAGCAAAGTTTTCTGAAACGCCAGCTCCATAGTTCCCTCATGCACACACTCAGTTTATTTTAACCACATTATTGTCGCGTCAGAGCAAGGGTGACATGAGCAATCGCTGTATGGTTTTTCGCAATAAGATTTTTCGCACAAACGTTACATCGCACTAACAAATTATCGATGTAATAAAAGCGTTGATCCCATCCGAACACTGTAGATATTCGTTCGCTGTCACACCTGCGACCGTAATAAATAGTACGAAACTTTCACTTAATTACACTACACTTCTCACAATTAATTCATCCTCACTACAAAACAAAGTACACCGTGATAATCGCATAAAGCCCAAAAACAATAGCGCATTTCAAGACTCGCGCGCGACCGAATTAATAGTCCAGTCAACGAAGCTCTAACTTTGCCATTTTAGATGAAAAGCTGAAACTGGTGTCAAAATTTTCGTTAAAGACTCCGTAATAACATACTAAAAATGCAGGGTCGTGAGTAACCGGTCGTACGAAAAAAAAATGAAAAAGGGTGAAAAAATGAACTTTTCCTGAAAATCTCGAAAACGAACAGAAAAATGAGAAAAAGTTTCAGACAAAAGTCTTAGAAAATCACTTTGTCTACAAAAAAGGTTATTATCAATTTGCGCGTATCGCGCACCATTTCCTAGGAAATCTCGTACAAAGTGCGAAAATTCGTACAAACAATGTTTTTCGTTTAAATAGAATTTTTACAAATTTTTCAATTAAAAATTATTTTTATGCATTCTACGATATCCCCAAAGAGATTTCCGTCTTATTTTCATTAATTTGGTTCTACATCAATAAGTGCACTTTGTACTCGATTTCCTAGCAAACGGTGCGCGATACGCGTAATTAATAATATTTTTTTCTGTAGACAAAGTAATTCTCTACATCTTTTGTCTGAAACTTTTTCTCATATTTTTGTTAGTTTTCGAGATTTTCAGGAAAAGATCATTTTTTCACCCTTTTCCATTTTTTTTTGTACGACCGGTGACTCACGACCCTGTATTTTTAGTATGTTATTACGGAGTCTTTAACGAAAATTTTGGCACCAGTTTCAGCTTTTCATCTAAAATGGCAAAGTTACAGCTTCGTTGACTGGACTATAACTAAAATTGCCGAAAGAAACTTATCGGAAGGACAATAGTGTTGTGTACCAATGAAGATATTTCGATAAATTATTTAGTTTCTGTGTTTAAAAAACAAACTACTACGATATTGCTAATAAAGTAATAATACGATAAATTAAACAATTTATTTTATTTTTGTTATGCTCAAATGTCATAGTTGATTAAACCCCTAACATGTTAATTCACTTTTTCAGCTAAAAATAAATTACTTTATTGTCCGCATAAACCCGAGCTGTGTCCGAAAAAACTGATACAAAGTTAGCTCGACCCGGGAATTTAACCTAGGACCCCAAGATCTCAACCCGGTACCAACTAATAGACCATCGGGGTGTATCTTATTTATTTTTAAGCAAACTCTTTAATGCTTTGATTAATCCTCTTAGTAAAAAAATATCGGTGTAAAAGTATTGTATCGAGTTTTTGGTCACAGCACTTATGCTGGGGGCTGATCTGTTCGTGTGTCGTAGTGATGAGTCATTTCAAGCGCCGCTAGCGGCCAGCTTGAGTCATACCTTCTTTTAAAGAAGCCGCCCAGAGGCAAGTCGAAAGGCCAGGTTCGGGAGTGTCGACATTTGCACAAAGTGCCGCCGAAACATCACTACACTTATGCCTTCTGTCTGATTTTGTTTATTATGCAGCGGATACTACATAACACATTTTTATATTTTTTTTCTTTGTTTTTCTGGCCAGTGATAATTTTGAAAAAATTTGAAAATGGAAATAAATGTCGTATCGTCCGAATGCGCTGTAGAAGTGCCGACTAGAGTTGAGTCGTTCATAAATGAATCCTTCAATTGTACTAGTTCACTTAGCAATTCGGGTCCCAATTACTTCAGTACTTCGTTTAGTTCACACTTCACTGAAGGAGAGTAAAGCGGACGGATAGATACTTTGACATTCGTATTATTACTTTATTAGAAATATCATAGTAGTTTGTATTTTAAATACAGAAACTAAATAATTTATCAAAATATTACTTGATTGGGACAACATTAGTGTTCTTCCGATAAGTAGCTTTCGGCAATTTAAGTTAAATCGGTCGCGAGTCTTCGAATGCGCTAGTGTTTTTGGGCTTTATGCGATTATCTCAGTGTTTACCTATTCATTAGGAACTACGGAAAAGAACGAACTAAACTAATGAAATATTGAGTACTAAACTGAGCCAAGTGAACTAAATGAACTAAATACTTTACACTTCAGTTAACTATTTTGCGCATGTCTCTAGTGCCTACCTATGGCGCGGCAACGCAGGAGTGTTGTTCTTCAGTTCGTCGAATCTTTTCGCAGAGCAGTGACGAGTACGCGAAAATCGTGAACATGCCGTACCGATACTCAGATCAGGACTACATGAACATGGCTTTGTGTTATAATGACTCCGGTCAAATTATCTTGCGGGCTCAAGAACTGTACGCAGAGAGATACGGTCGGGTCATCAGCAGGAAGACCATTTTAGGGGCGGTGCAGCGATTCTGGGAGAGTGGAAGTTTCCAGCCTCGGATCGAAGCTGGGAGGCCACGCTATAGAGCGCGGCTGGAAGAGGCGGTCCTGGACTTTTTCATCCGGCACCCGGTGGCGAGTACCACAGACGCAGCTTGCGTGTTTCGCGTGAGCCAGAATTACGTCTGGGAGCTTCTGCGGAGCGAAGGGTACCACCCCTTTCATTTCACCCGTGTCCAAGAGCTCCTGCCGGAGGACTACGCACCGAGGGTTGAGTTCTGTCGGTGGCTGCTGCGAAACCGGAATTACAACATTTTGTGGACGGATGAGTGTACGTTTACTCGACAGGGTTTGTTTAATGTGCATAACGCGCATTATTGGTGCGAGTACAACCCGCGAGTGATCCGTCCGGACCACTTCCAATTCCGGTTTAGCTTAAACGTGTGGGCAGGAGTGTTGAACGGGGAGTTGCTAGGACCAGTTTTCATGGACCGGCTCAATGGGAGAACGTACCTGGAGTTCCTGCAGCGCGTCCTTCCTGAGCTGCTAATGGACGTGCCGGTTTTGAGCCGCCGGTACATGTACTTCCAGCACGACGGCGTTACAGCACACTTCAGCCGAGCTGTACGAGCCTACTTGGACGAGGAGTTCCAGGGGCGGTGGATCGGCCGCGGCAGCGTTATCCGCTGGCCGCCGCGTTCGCCGGATCTTACGCCGCTGGATTTCCACGTGTGGGGTAGGGCAAAAGACCTTGTGTACGGGAACGACGGACATATGATTCTCACCGTGGAACAATTACGGCAGCGAATCGTCAGTGCGTTTGACGTTATGGCAAGTGACCGGGAAGTTTTAGCTGCTGTGCGGAGACATTGTGTAGATCGTGCCAGATTGTGTATAGAAAATGGAGGTCGGCACGTTCAACAATTGTTGTAAATATTAGTGGATTTGTAAATAGTCGGCTAAGTGTAAGTAAACTGTAAATATTGACTTTTAAACACGCCAAGTTAATGCACATTGTTATTTAAATCGTTCACATTTTTATGGTTTGTATTTTACATTTTTTTATTAGACATCAATAATGGTACTCGTATACCTAAATAACGAGTGCATTAAATTGTCAGTCCAAAGCCTGAAAAAGTGTGATGGAAAGTCATTTATTTCAAAATAAAATTTAGTGTATTATGTAGAGTGTGCAGGGCAACACTTTATGAATGAAATGAGAGAAAGAAACGGCGATAACTAGAACCGCTTTTAAATGACATTTGCAAAGAGAGAGGATCGATTAAAAAGAAAGAGAACGGCGATCAATTCATCAATGAAAATAGGGTCATGCAAAGTTCATCTCATACACAGGTTGCTCCCAAAAATATTAGATTTTTTTTGTTTGAAAACGTTAAAAATGAAACTATTAGGAATATTTAAACAATATATCATGCATTGTGTGTGTATTACATAAATTGATTTTCTTATAAAATATTGCCCCTTAATAAAATGTGACCATATATAAACCATCCTTTTGTCGTCGCGCCCGGGCCCTTCAATGATGACAAAAATGGTGGAGATGCTGGGATGGGATAAGATGGGACGCCATTTTATTCCATGCAGATTAATTTTGATAAATAAAATTATTCTGCACCTTTGACTGATAGCGACATCTGTTGACTGCTTTGTGAGACTTAGGGGTGTACGTCTGTTTGCTCAATAAAATTTCTTTCCTACAATGTTGTTTAAGTGATGTAAACGGATAATGTTTATCAAAATCAAATATTTTGAGAATAATGATTTGAGGATTTATTCTGTGGTAAAACAGAATGAAAGTTTAAATGGTTGTTATTATGTTCCGCCATATTGCGGAAAACGAGGTCATTAATACACAGACATTTGACTGATTGGTGAATGTCGCCGACAAAACTGCCAACTTAACAATGATGACGATTGGTGGCCAAGTGAGTTTGGGCCAATCGCAGCCAAGAGACGTGGTTTTTTAATTTTTCGCGCGCAAACCTATGTCCGCTCACGCTAGTTGAACGGAAGCGCCCCGCCCCCTTGCGTTTCCGCTAGGCTTGTTCTTACTCGGTCACTGAATGGAACGCTCCGAACTAGGACAATCGTTCAAATGTACTAGTTCGGTCTTTTAGTACTATTAGTTCATTTAGTTCAATGATCACTATGACATCAGTCGGACCGGGAGGCTCGGATCATATTTTTTTCCCTTCATACTTTGCAGGCTTAGGACTGTCATTTTAATATATCACACACACACATTCACTTAACATTTATATTAAGTAGAATAAACGCTTAAAATGGATACATACACTTACATAAATTAATTCACTTTCGCTAAAGAAAACAAACAAAATTATCCTGATCTGATCTGAACAGACTAATATTCAAATCAGTCGTACTCGTACATCGTCCATCACGCTCACACGCACGCGTCTCTGATCTTTCAACTCTCTCTCTCTCACCCACCGCTCAGTCACCCGTAATCGGTCGGTCGGTCATTTGATCCCGTTGTCGCTTATCTATGGTGAATGAAATGTACTAGAAGACCGATTTGAACGATCAGAAGAGAATAGTTCGTACTCGTTCAGTTGAACGAACTATTCTTTTAATCGGACATGAACGAGTAGGACACAAGCCTAGTTTCCGCTCCGCACTCTACATCATGTCTATTACCAGTCGACACGGGCAATGTGGATAATTTATAAAAACACTGTGGTATGTGTGAAATTTATATTTAGTTCAGTGTATTCTGTGCGGATTGCTGTTATACATAAAGGTAAGTGAACTTTCTACGTGTTTACTTAAAAAATTTTCATCATTTCTTCACAAAATGTAATGGCGTGGGATACGAAATGTAGTCGGCTTTTGCAACTCTAAAACAACCATTTTGCGTATTTGTGACCGAAAACAGGACCCGGATCGTTTTCGGCTGATAAACATACCGAATGAGGACTTGGAAACAAAATAATTTATAATTATTGTCGTATTGAAATCTTATTTAGTTAATGCAACAAGTGGTAACATGGCGTCCTTACCGTCTTTCCGCCATTATTAATGATTGGACGAACATACTTTAATTAAATTTCAATCATAATTATACGAAGAATTTGTCCGATATTGAACATTTTACAAGGGATAGCTTTTCATATAGTACCAAATGTGTAATTTATGTTTGTATGATCACCTACTTATACAATGTAAAATTTGATGAGTTATTTGTTCATATTGTGTTACTGTAAACATGCTGATGTGTTACAGCAGGCTGGTCACGCGACATTTACTTACCTACATTTTGTTAATTTTACTTGAATTTTATGTATCATTTACTCAATTACTTAGGTACCTTACATTATTGGTGATTTTTTTGAAAATGTTTTGTATCCTACATATTTAAAATAAAGTATACCTATCGTTCATAGTGGAAGAAGGTAAGCTTAATGCTTCCCTCACAAAGTTTTTTCAAATAATTTCTTACTGTTTATATTAAAATTAAATGGCAGTATGTCTAGAAATTATCTTTTTTTTTCTAGCTCTAATAGTTCTTTGTATGGTGTCTTGAGTGTATCAAATCAATAAGAATTGTATTAATTAGAATTAACTATAATTTAAAGTAAATAGTTAGTAATATTATAAACCTGATATAATGGATATGAATATTTATTACAAGGAAAAAATTAAATTAAAATTTTTATAAATATAATTAAATTAACCTTTCTTACATAAGTGGAATTATACCTATGCAGTATTATTCAACCTAAACTGAACGTTTGGGACTTTGGTGTTGGTGACCAAGGGTTGAATAAAATAAGAATTTGTATTTAAAAATAGGCTTAATAATTGTTTCTTGCTTAATATTTGGGTCTAAGACGACTACAATTGCCATTCCAGAAATTAATCAGAATAACAAATACAAGGAACAACAACATGGAAGACATTTTAATAGACCGGCTGCGATCCATAATCCAAAACATAGAAATCTTTTCGGAACAAGCTAAACAGATTGAGGCATTGTCAGAGGAGAATTTAGAATCTGCTGAAATTTTACAGAAGAAGTTTGAGACCTTCAATACAAAATTTTCTACCAAATTAAATAACTATTTTCGAATTACCAACGAACCATCTGCAGTGGATATTTCTTCTTTCAGCACAATACAACTAGATGCTGAGGAAATATTTGCTGAACTCTCATGTAAAATAAGGACCATAAAAACAAGAATAAAAGATGTGGACCATAGGAATACCATGCCAGCGTCTACTAGAAAGCTTCCAAAACTGGATTTACCAGTCTTCGATGGACAGATTTTGGAGTGGCAACAGTTTTGGGATCACTTCTCTTCAAACATTGACAATAGAAATATACCAGATGTTGACAAACTCCTGTACCTAAAGTCATCTCTTAAAGCGAGAGCAGCAGAAGCTATAGAAGGTTTAGAAATGACCAATAAAAATTATTCTATAGCAGTAGAAACTCTTAAGGAGCGATATGGAAAGGAAGGTCAAATCATTGACGCACACTATGCAGCTCTGTATTCGATCAAAATATCCGAAAATACCGCTACTGATTGTCGAAGAACATTGAATGAGATTGAAAGACACCTAAGAGTATTAAGTTCTCTTGGTGAAGATACTAATCATAACCATCTACGTTTTCTCATTGAACAGAAATTCCCCGAAGATCTCATATATGAATTAAAACTTGCTCTGCCGGATAAATCCATATGTGGTATAAGGAAACGCCTAGGAGACATAATATCAGCAAGAGAAGATGCCAGTAGGATCACCACTAATAACCAGAATAAAGACGGACATTACACTGTAGAAACTTTACATACCAATCAACAGACATCTCGACCAAGTTTCCATAGACAACATGGAGCCTGGAGACAATTCAATAGAACACAAACAGAAAATAATACAAGATTTAACAATATGAAACCAGAGATGAATACGACATCACAGCGGAGTTTTATTAGACAAAATCATAAGAGGAGTTTTGCTGACAATTATAGAAATAATGAAACAAGGGAGAAACAAAGAAGGACAAACTGTATTTTCTGTGATGGATCACATTATAGTGAACTTTGTAAGTCAGTGAAAACTCTTAAAGAAAGAAAACTAAAGTTAAAGGACAGATGTTATAATTGTTTAATTTTTGGACATACAGTATTTAACTGTAATAGGAAAAGGAAATGCCCACATTGTGGCGCCTTCGGTAAACATAATAGAGCTTTATGCCCAGGTCTCTTCAAAGGGGGGAAGGAGAAAACTAGGGTGATGCACACTAGTGTGAACCACGCTTCTAGTAAGGTCATTCTTCAAACAGCTATTGTTCAAGCGATAAACCCGGACAACTCCAAAAGCAAGAATTGCAGAATCTTGCTGGACTCTGCCAGTCAGCGAACTTATATCACCAAAGAAACGGCGACATACCTACAATTACCAGTGGAAGAAGAAAATCATCTCTCTGTGTTTACCTTCGGAACAAGAAAACCCCAAGAATATGACAGTCCACTAGTAAAATTAATCATTAAAACCTGTACAAATCAGAAGAAAACATTATTTGCAAATGTTGTACCAAGTATATATCAAGAAGTGCAACATCCCATGGAAGAACAAAACTGGCAATATGACATCATATTGGCGGATGATGGGTCCTTAGGGAGCCAAGTAGATATATTAATAGGCAACGATTATTACTTTTCATTAATAGGCACAGAGAAGTGTAAGTTAGAAGAGAACCTGTACTTAGTAAATTCTGATTTGGGATGGATATTAACCGGTAAATACGAAATAAACGCAGGAGAAGACAATATGTCGGCTTCTACTTATGTGCAGTCCATTGCTGACTGCAAATTCACAAAACCAGACTTGCCCTTAGACGAAGTCAACATCACAACTCTATGGGACTTGGAATCCATTGGTATAACTGACCCACCTAGTACCACGAAGGATGAAGAAGCACTTAAGAACTTCAACGAGACAACTGAGTATGTAGACAAAAGATATGCTGTATCCTGGCCTTGGAAAGAATATCCACCAGACCTGCCTACTAACACTGGATTTGCTCGAGCAAGACTAATAAATTTACTTCGCCGCATGGACAAGGAAGCACTAAAGTCTTATGACGATACCATAATAGACCAACTGCAACGGGGTATTGTTGAAATCGTACCAGAAAACGAGATAGCTACTTGTGAATTTCCAATTCATTATTTAGCTCATCATGGAGTACAAAAACCTGGGAAGCCCACACGAATTGTTTATGACGGATCTGGAAAATTGAAGAACCACAAGAGCCTTAATGAATGTCTACTTGCTGGACCTACTCTCCTAGAAGATCTTACCGGCCTCCTAATAAGATTTCGATCTCATCAAGTAGCGATAACAGCAGATGTGGAAAAGGCATTTCTCCAACTTAGTTTAAAGAAAGACAGCAGAGACGTTACGCGTTTCCAGTGGCTTAAGGACATATCCAAACCTGCAACAGAAGAAAATATACTACATTTACGTTTCTGTCGAGTACCATTTGGAATCATATCAAGCCCTTTCCTCCTCAATGCAACCATTAGACACCACCTTACCAAATCTACAAATAAAGAAGTACAAAGAGTATCAAGAGACATCTATATGGATAACTTAGTAACCGGAAGTATGGATGTTAAACAAGCCATGGATCTTTACAGACATTTAAAAGACGAATTTCAAAAGATTTCCATGAACTTAAGAGAATGGAATTCCAATGCGATAGAAGTTACTCAAAATATACCAGATAAAAATCCAGATGAGATAGTAAAGGTACTCGGACTTTATTGGGACACTAAAAGGGATACTCTACAATTAAAACCTAACAATACGACTCTGTTAGCTACAAAGAGAGGTATATTAAGAACAGTGGCCTCAATATATGACCCTTGTGGATTTAGTGTACCAAAAATGTTGGCACCGAAATTACTCATTCAAAACCTGTGGAAACTTAAAGTCAAATGGGACGAAGAACTATCTGAGGAACTAAAAGAGGAGTGGAGAAATATCTATGAAGACCTTAATGACATTCAAGTGACACTACCAAGATGCTACCCGCAAAACAAAGAAGGTTTGAAGAATAGTCAGTTACATTGCTTTACAGATGCCTCTACTCGGGCCTACGCTGCAGTTGTCTTCATTGTGAATGAAAGCGGAAAGGAATTTATAATAGGAAAATCAAGATTAACACCAATCAAAGACCAAGAGAACTTGAAGATCCCACGTCTAGAACTATTAGGCGTTACCATCGGAGCTCGTCTTATGTCATATGTAGAAAAATCACTCCAGATAAAAATTTCACAACAATTCCTTTGGACAGACAGTCAAATAGTAATTGACTGGTACAACTCAAGTAAACTATTAACACCATTTGTTGCTAGAAGAATTCAAGAAATAAAACAAAATAAAAAATTAACTGTAAGATTTATTTGTTCTTCTCTAAACCCAGCAGACGTTGCGACACGTATTAACCAGTCCACTGTAGAAAGAAATTACTGGTTACAAGGTCCGGACTTCCTATTACAACCCTCCACAACTTGGCCGACGAGCCTTGAGAGAGATAACTCTTTTGCTAACCAAAAAACCACATAAGAGCATGTCATTTGAAAAGTCAAAAACTCAAGACCCTAAAGTGAACACCGATCAGGAAACTGAAGAAGTCAGGAAATTACAACAAGAACACTTTCCAGATGAGTCAAATAACAAAGAAACTTCCTTAAGCCGAAACCTAAAATTGTTTATGGATGAAGATGGACTGTTACGTTGCAGAGGAAGAATGGAGAATACTGATTGGTCGTTTGACATGAAATATCCCATACTACTACCTAAAAACTCTGACTACACTGATAAGTTGATTATGAAAATACACGAAGACAATTACCATGTAGGAGCAAATCACACATTAAGTAAAATCCGCAGATATTATTGGATTCCCCAAGGAAAGGCTAAAGTTCAAAACATTATTCGACGGTGTCCTAGTTGTATCAAGCATGGTGGAGGACCATTCAAGTTACCATCCGCACCAGCACTACCACCAGAAAGAGTGAATTACAGTGCTCCCTTTACATATACAGGTGTAGACTATCTAGGGGAACTTTATGTCAACAATGGTAAAGATGAAAAGAGATGGGTTTGTTTATATACATGCTTGGTAGTACGATGTGTCCATCTTGAGGTAGTAAAGAGTCTTTCAGCAGAGGAGTGTTTGCTTGCTTTAAGAAGATTCATTTCAACTAGGGGAATGCCATCTTTCATAATTTCAGATAATGCTACTATGTTCAAGTTAAATGCAGAAATTCTAGCTGACGATTACCGTATCAAAAATAAAATACAATGGAAATTCATTACCCCACTTGCACCATGGAAAGGAGGATTTTATGAACGTTTAGTCGGAATAGTCAAAAATTGTCTCAAAAGAACACTAGGAAAACATCTTTTAAGTGACAGTCAAATGAACACCGTAATAAAGGAAATAGAAGCCGTCTTGAATAGTAGACCACTTACATGCGTCGATTCTGAAATGGATCATGTACTTTCTCCTGCAGATTTCCTAGCAATTGGAAAATGCATCACTATGGAATCTAACTCGGAAGACTTAGAACATTTGCAAGGAACTTCAACAAAAATGGATTTGATTAGAAGCTGGAAAAGCGAATAAAAATAGTAGAAGAGTTTAAGGAAATGTTTGTTAACCGCTATCTTCTAAGTCTCCGCGAAAGGTACAGGCATTCAGTAAAGGAATCAAGGATTCGATCTCACATGGTACCTAAGGTTGGGCAGATGGTCCAAATCAAGGAAGACACGAAGAATCGTCACTAGTGGAAGGTTGGGAAAATAGTTTCCCTTAATATAAGTATTGATGGCCAATGTAGAGTAGCTAAAGTAAAGGTAGGAAATAAAGAGTTTGTCAGGGCAATCATTCACTTATATCCTTTGGAATTAGAAGATGATGAAGAGAATACATTTATGGAAGAAGTTAATGAAGCTGTGTCAACCAGGGGCAATTTGCCACATCTTAAGGAGAACGTAGAAACATCATATGAACCTCAGGAAATAGAAATGGAGACACTAAATAAGGAAATTGAGAACAATAATGGTTTATGTGAAGATCCAGTGACCGAAAGCGATCATATTCTGGAAGAGACTTCTGAACCCTCATTGGAAGACCAAAGTAACTCTGACAATGCCAAATCAACACAGGATGTAACTAAGGATTCATTTTCGGCGGATTCTAATATACCGTCAAGACCAAGGCGTGAAGCAGCTTCAAGAGCGTTAACTAAGATCCGTGAGTGGACCCGAAACCTGGCAACCTTCATCAGCTCTCTGCCGTCGGGTGTGTCGCGACGAGTCTCCATGGACTCGACGCGATGTAAACATTAATGAAGGCAACACCGAGGATTGGAAACATCAGTCGTTCACCAACCCGTAAGTCATTTTTTAATCTGTTACATTTTACTCTATGACATTTCACTATGGTACTAGGGAAGTATCTTCCCGCTCTTTTCACCTTTGCGTCAGCAAGCAAGATGGCTATTTTTGTGCGTGGCTCGGCCATGGAAATAATATTGTTATATTACGTTTATGGGCTCGGCATAAATAAGTTTCCAACCAGTTGTGAATATAGTGAAATGTTATCACCTTCATCAGTGATTGGTACCAGAGCGACATCAGAAGTTAAGTACCTAGATTGTGTTGATATGACTTGGCTGAGTACCTAAATTGTGTTGATCCGAGTAATTAAGACTTAAGTGCTTATTTTGTGTGAATCTGAATGGTTGAGTACCTGGATGTTTAACCCGAGTTGGTTAATTACCTATAAGTGTTGAGCATTTTATTGTCTGTATATCTTGTGTAAAGTACTGACTAACATGACCTTAGATTCCTGTGGAATGGTGCATAAAGGCACGTGGCTGACATGACTAGATCCCTATGGGATGGTGTATGAGGCACATGGCTGACAGTGACTTAGTTCGATGACTGCGGGATGGTGCATGAGGCACTGATATTTGATGTGAGGGAGTTTTCCCTACTATTGTGTATAAAGACACTGATGAGCAATGCGAGGGTAGCGCCCTGCACATGTGTACATGAAGTACTGGTTTGGACCACAATGCGAAGGTAGCGCCTTGCATGTGTGTGTGCCTTGTTAATAATGTTATTGGAGTCCATGAGAGACTTGCCCGCTTATCTAGGAGCCCCCGGGGGATGGCCCGGTGCTTTCGCTCCCTCCGTAGAGGGGGAGGTAGACCAGGGTATAGGGACGACTGGACAGACTGATTAGATTGACACTGGTACTATGGAATCATTGTCCGGATGCATATCCGGAAATGAGTTCCACTGTCGGTGGCGCCACATACCGTGGCGTCACCGGACTTAAATTTTTACAGATAGGACGGCAGCAGCCCCAATTTCCAATCCTCCACTCCACGCCGGGCTACGGGTGCAGTGAAGCCCAGATGTTTTGAAAGCCCAGACAATTATTAGTGAGTGAACACACGTACACCCAAAATCTAGACACGCGGCAGCGTGTCAAGCCAAGTTCAAGCAAAAAGCAAAGGAACGGGCTAGCCAGCGCCAAGTGTATATTTACACGAACCATTTGGTGTCACTTTTGACCCTTCTATAACTTAAAACCTATTTAACGTAAACACATGAAACTACGTGAGTTTAATAAGATCCATAAGGACACTTAGAAGCCCAAATTTCATAAAGCTAGCTTAAACGGTTATAAAGATATGAAGGTCAAAAAGTCGTAAAAATTAGTATTGACTCACTGACTTATAGTAGCAAAACCTAACATACTTCCAGATGACCTAGAAGGATGAAATTTGGAATCCAGCTTGGTAATTGGGTGTAACCGTAGGAAAAAATCTGAAAATAAAAAAAAGTTAAAAATTAGAACCCCCCCCCCTCCCCCTTATTTATTAACTTTTTTACATTTTCCGATTTTTTCCTACGGTTACACACAATTATCGATCTGGATTCCAAATTTCATCCTTCTAGGTCATCTGGAAGTAGGTTAGGTTTTGCTACTATAAGTCAGTCAGTCCTAAACGCGCGCTAAACAACCGGCCAACGTGACGGTGTGTCTTCGGCGGCGCGCGGCACCACATTAAATCTCAATACCTGCATAGTTTCTTTACAAAAAGTAATGATATCCCACCAAAAACATAAATGTAAAAAAGGAGAGCCAAGTTCAATACAAAAATTATGTTTGGCTTCGCCGCAAAAAGAATGGAGATCTAAATGAGTGCCAAGTTCTATGATCTTAAAGTAGGTAAGATTTGACTTGGCCAGTTTTTATCAGAATTAAAATATATATAATTATATATGTTGAATAACTTTATAAAATGACTGAATGTAATGAAAACTGGCCAAGTCAAATCTTACCTACTTTAAGATCATAGAACTTGGCACTCATTTAGATCTCCATTCTTTTTGCGGCGAAGCCAAACATAATTTTTGTATTGAACTTGGCTCTCCTTTTTTACATTTATGTTTTTGGTGGGATTTACTATTACTTGACTGACTTGATTATGTTTAAACTTTAATGTTTGTTATGCTTAGGACACCTTATAGAGACTATTTAAATCGGTCAATTGATAAGGCAGTAGCGTACTGTATTATTCCTTTAATGATTCAATTACTCAGGCAATAAGTATACTAAAATATTATCATCAACACATAATAATTAAATATATATATAAACCATCCTTTTGTCGTCGCGCCCAGGGCCCGGGCGCGACGACAGAACCGTTGGGTTGTGGAATAAAGTAAATAATAAATAAATAAGATTCGTGGGTATTAATTGCAACGATGAATAATGATCACGTGATCAGGGGGCCTAGACAAAGTAACATTTTGACAGCGATAGCGAAATTCGCTAACTTTATAATATTGTACTAGCCTTTCGCCCGCGTGAACTATAGGACGTAATCCCGCGGGAATATCTTTATAAATTGTAGCCTATGTGTTGTTCTGATGTATAAGCTATATTACTGTAAAGTTTGATTGAAATCAATTCAGTATTTTTTACGTAAAAGAGTAACAAAAGTCCATCCATCCATTTACAAACTTTCGCGTTTATAATATTATAGCCTTCCGCCCGCGGTGTCACCAGCGCGTTATTTCTTTTTTCAAATATCCCCTCTCCCTTCCCCCACATTTCCGGGATCAAAAGTACCCTTTGTTCACCGGGGATAGTGTAGCTATACTAGCTATCCAACAGTGAAAAAATTCCGCCTCACTGCGCTGAGAGGTTTATCGTCAGGTTTTAGTTGGTAGGGCTGAAGTGCGAGTCCGACACACCGCTCGGGACGAACCTCCGTCCCTGAGTGACCCCCAGCTTTAGCAGGGGGGGTCCGGCGTCCGTTTTGTCAGTGACGCCGGGCTGGTGCGTAACAGTATTTCCTGACGCAAAAAAAGGTATCACAAACATGACATCACGATCCCCGGCGCAAAAAGCAAGGCCACTACTATCAATCATGGGCTGGTCAATAGCCACCAGGCTGGCACCGGCTCGTCCCAATCGGTTGTGAAGGAGAAACCGGGGGAGTTTAGTGGGTAGTAAACGCTTTAGTCTCGAGGCCCACAAACGGCCGCAGTAGGTTTAGTTAGCCTGCGGTTATGGTGCATGCATAGCCTTCCGACGCTTCCGGTTTCACCCACGCGGAATTTATTTTTTAAATATCCCCCTCTTCCCCCCACATTTCCGGGATCAAAAGTACCCTATGTTCACCGGGGATAGTGTAGCTATCCAACAGTGAAAGGATTATCCAAATCGGTTCAGTAGTTTCGAAGCCTATTCAATTCAAACAAACAAACAAACAATTGACAGATGCCATAGAAAAGTCACGTGTTGAAAGTATGGGATTTGACATTCGCTATCGCAAAGTGAGCTATAACGAACGTCATAAATGCCGCTTGTCTAGGGGGGCAGACCCCGGATGGATAACTATTTTCCCCAGACTTCGGAACACACAGTTTACCTTAGATACTTTTTAGCTTATTGGTTAATTACACGCACGACAGAAGAAGAAGAATAATGACGATGTTATTTTCCAGTGACTTGCGGTCGGGTTTATTTACCTATATCTGAAAAGAAAGAAAGAGCTTATGCTCCTTGACCCAAACCTACGCGACTTCCTACTCAATGCTTAGCTTACCAGCACAGCCCAAATATTCCTTCACTTTTGCTCTGAGCATGCTCTGCCAGTCATGGGTCGTGGTGCACCTGATTAGTTCACCTTTCGTAGTAGTTCTATTTGGAATAAAATTCACGTTTCCAAATAGTTCGATCCCCCAGTCGAACTATTTGGAAAAAAAATGTCCGAGCAGTTCGATGATCGAACTACTAATCGGACTAGGCGGAATAAACGCGTTTCCGAATAGTTCGATCCTCCAGTCGAACTATTTGGAAAAAAAATGTCCGAACAGTTCGACGATCGAACTACTAATCGGACTAGGCGGAATAAACGCAAAGTTTTAGTTATTTTTTGTTACGATTCTTTTTATTGAATAGATAATGGATAAAACAAGTTTCTAGAGAAAATATTTTTCGGTGTTAGTAACACTGAATCTGTCACTGTCAACGTCATTCTTTCGTGCCTTTCGTGGAAATAATATAATTTTCATAATTCCCATTAGTTTAGTTCAATTACAAAGTACTCTGTGAGTGAATTCAACAACAACAAGTATCAGAAAAGAGCGTTTATTTCTGTTATTTTGTAGCATTTTCGTGTCTTTTTATTCAATAAACATCAATGAAATAGCCATAATGGGGACAGACTTTGAGAAAGAAGTAGGATCATATATTTTAAAGAGTTATGGAGATTTTTTCAAAAAGCAGCACCAAGACCTTGCCGCACTCACAAATAATGATCTATGGGATGAAAACAAGACGTACTTACCGATACAAGTGGTTATGGAGCCCATGGAACATATTTCTGTTACGAAATTGGTTTCGTCTGATAACACTTTGATTACAAAAGTTTTGGGTGTTTTATCTTCACTTTGCGTCGAGGTCGTAGAATTGAAAAAGGAGGCGTATGACGGGTTTGTTATTAGTTATTATTTACAAGCGAAAAATATTTTTTTCTGATTAATTTTAGAAGAGTATTCTGAACCTATCATTACTAAATTTGATTTGTTAATGAGCTTATTTCTGTGCTTAAAACAAGATTCATTCCCTGTAATATAACAAATTCAGTCCCAGGACTATTTAAAAAAAAACTACAGTACCTAATAATACCTTTTTGCACCTAATGTTGGAAAAATCATGTGAAATAAACTACAAGAAAGTTATCCCTAATAGTAAGACATAACTTAATCTTTCAAGCCCCGGATCACCAGACACAATAGAAAATCTATTGTTACGCGGCACCCGAGTGCCGGTTCGGGATTGAGTGGTTAAAAACCAATTTTACATATCATGTGTGATTGTTTTAGACATTTCCCCTTCTTAGCTGTGTATGAAGAATATGCAAGCAATGAAATAAATTCTCAGATGGAAACAATATGTGCAATAAACTCATTTTTGGTTCGCTGTGAAGAAACGCTGCGCAACTTGTGCGCCCAAGTTTTTGCTGTTTACACAGAAGGAATAGTCAATTTAAGTAAGTTATTTCTTTATTTTAATATGGTATTATTTGATGGAGTTTTATTAAACAAATTTATTCTAAGTTACTAGAAATTTGATCAGAATGGCTGATTTCATAATGCTTTTCTCTAATCTATTCTCTATTTTA
Organism: Mecyna flavalis; assembly: GCA_949319885.1. Taxonomy (NCBI): domain Eukaryota; kingdom Metazoa; phylum Arthropoda; class Insecta; order Lepidoptera; family Crambidae; genus Mecyna; species Mecyna flavalis. Next base: position 10,556,330 of record OX439434.1, on the reverse strand, counting down.
TAGATGGAATTCAGTTACACTATATTATCAATCACATTGGAGAACTATTCACTCTAATTGTTTTGCTGGAGCTTTTAGTGTCAAATACATCTTTAGCAACAAAGTGGAATAAATACTGTAAAAATCTAAACAGCTTCAGCCTAAGTCCTGACAGATTAGATGTCACTGAAGATGGTTTTAAGGCATTGATCGGGGCAACAGAGAATATAACATCAAAACTTATGAATGATGACATTGTTCAGAATTCATTGCAAAGTTTACTTACACTGAGAAAAAGTTTAGTTGATAAAAATTGCTCTAATGTATCAACTGAGTTTACACAGTATCTAAGACAGGCTATAGCCAATCTTGACAAATTAGTTCAAGAGAAACCAAATGTTGGCAACATGTACAAATGTATCAAAATGAATGCATTGTTTGTCTTGAGCTCACATTTGTTTGGAACCAATGACAAGAAGATTTTCAAATCACTTATCGAATTGAATGTGAAGGTTTGTATACTTATTTTGATAATTAAAGAATAATTTATTGAAATTATAATTTTATAGTACAATATGTTATCTTTTATGTGTAAAATTAAATTTTAATTTTGTTTTTCAGGCACATAGTATCCACATAACTGGAACAACTATATGGTTTCCTGAACAATTTCTTCAAAGGCACTTGTCTGCTCTATGTGCAAGTCATGGAAAAATATCTCAGAGTATGCTTAAGGCTCGACAAGCTTACATTACAGCAAAAAAAGCATCACTCATCCGTGACATAGCTTCACTACAATCTACCTGCACCCAGTGGGCATTGACTGTTGAGGATGTCTTTTCTGCCAGTCACAATAAGTTGTGTGCAGCAGAAATGACTCAACATGCAAAAATTCTTATTGAAGGCCTGGATATTACGTCCAACATAAATTACTCAGTCCTCACACTCATTAACTTGCATCTCTCTCTTGGTATACCACTTTCAAAAGGTGTTCTCATGTCACTGTTTGAAATTATTGACATGCTAAAGAGCTTGCAAAATGTTGTTTTAAGAAACCAGTACCAAATCATCAGCTCCATAAATATGATCATTCAACATTTGGTTTATCAAGCCACATTGTCTGTTCAGGAAGTGAAAAAAAGTTTGATGACTGATAAAAATTATGCAAATAAGAGATTAGACGAACTAACTTGCATTGTGATAGCAGAACAAGCCTTAAGAGGAACAACAACCACAGAAAGAAACATTGCTGCAAATATAGCATTGAGCTTTGTACCAGACACAACATACTTGGAAGACACTTATGCCAGGCTAGGTGTTCTTCTTGAAAAAGTTCAAACATTGGCAAATTTTATAAGTTCATTTAAAAACTTATGTAACTGCTCTTGGCTTTTATGGCATCAAAATGTTATTCCTATTTACTTTGAACAAAACTTTAACATTCAGTTGAATGCACTTAAAGTAAAGTATTTTCTTATGGTATTGGAAGACTGCTCGATATTGCTACATAAGACTGATATTTTGTATAAAATAGATAAATCTCAAGAATTTCTTAATAACATGAGAAGTTTAATTGATGAAAGGATATTGAAAACCACTAGTCAAAACATTGAAACCAATCTTCGTTTACATATTCATTCACATCTCCAATTAGATGTGGTGAATCCATTCACATCAGACATGACCAAAAAATTGTTGTTAGCTGTGGACCAATTTAGGATTCAGAATTTGTATATGTGTGTTGTACCATCTGTGGAACATTACCTGTCCACAATGTATTACAACTTGACTACTGTGGTCTTATCTGATTGGAAAACTTATGGTGAAATGCGTCAAATGGCTAAATTTAAATTTAATTTAAATACTGTGCAGGACAATCTTCCTACACAAACCCTAGAACAAGGATTAGATGTATTAGAAATCATGCGCAACATCCACATATTCGTATCAAAGTACTTATACAATCTAAACAATCAAATATTTATTGAAAAGAGCAGTAATAATAAACATTTGAATTCCATCAATATAAGGCATGTGGCCAATTCAATACGGACTCATGGAACTGGTATAATGAACACAACAGTGAATTTCACATATCAATTTTTAAAGAAAAAGTTTTTTACATTTTCTCAGTTTATGTATGATGAACACATCAAATCTAGACTTATTAAAGATCTGAGATACTTTAAAGAAAATGGGCCCGCTAATGGAAACATGTACCATTTTAAAAGTGCTGAAAAATTTAACAAAGGCATAAAAGTTCTTGGTACTGATGATGATGGACAGAGCTACCTTGATTTGTTTCGAGATCTGATCAGCCAGATCGGAAATGCCATGGGCTACGTTAGAATGATACGCTCCGGTGGAAGGCACTGCTGTTCAGATGCTACAGTGTTTTTGCCCAGCCTTGAAACCACAAGTTCATTCAAAGAAATGTGTGAAGAATCTAATTTAGATTCAAAATCTATAAATTCATCTGAAAACTTGGACAATACAATTAATGGCTTGGTTTCGAACTTTATACAAGGAACAGAATATTTTAAATTGTTGGTGGATGTGTTCGCGCCAGTTTTCCGAAACCCGAAAAACGTGCATTTGAAGAATTTCTTTATCATCGTCCCACCCTTGACCCTTAACTTTGTTGAGCACATGATACTGTCCAAGGACAAAATGACAAAGAAAAACAAAGTGGGTGCCGCATTCACCGACGACGGTTTCGCAATGGGCATTGCTTACATACTAAAACTATTAGAACAGGTAAATTTTTTCACACTAAAGCTTACAGCCTAAGCTATGACTGCCGTCACATTACTATTTCAATATATTATTTTTACGCATGGTTTTACTTTTAAAATATATTCTAGGTAAAGCTTTCCATAAAAATGTAAACGCAAATTTTCTTTTCAGGACTCTGATTTTGAATCTTTACACTGGTTTGATTCTGTCTGGAAGCACATTGCTACTGAAAGAAAATCACTTGAAGAACAAAAGACCAAAGGGTCACTACAACTTCAGCAGGCTTTGGCCCTAACGGAAAAGAAAATAAAAACAATAGAAGAAGAATTCAAGCTTTTATATTACAGCCTTACTAGCGCAAGAATATTTTTCAGATAAAATGTGAAAAATCGGATTATAGAATATGATTTTCCACCTTATTAGCTTAGTTAGCTACTACTAAATGCGCCATCGTATGTAGTATTTTGGATTTTTTAACTATATAACATTAATTAATAAATGTGCAGCATATTATATCATAACCAAGATTGGATCTCTTTCCTAAAATGAATACGATTAGAAGACAAAATTAAGAAGACGACGAGTATACATCAATTCATTATATACATTGTGTGCGGGACAGAATATTCCGAGTGTTAACAGTGTAATATATTTGTAATATGTAAATAAATAAATAGAGTAAATAGATATAAGCTAGCTTAGGAATATTGTATATAATCAACTAGCAATAAGTTTTCGTATCGTAATTATACCTTTTCCCGATTTGTGTTTTATTTTCCTATTAGAATTAAAATAACTAATTAGATTAAGATAAAAATAGGGTCTAGAATAAGTAAAAATTTGTAACAGGAGCGGCTCTCCTTAAGGTACAGCCGGAGGTTTCGACTAGGAAAGGCGGCGCTAGCGACACTAGCGCCACCTACGAAACCTACCGGCAACTCTCCCCGCCCGAATTGTATATAAGGAGCTGCTCCTGGCCTTCGAATCACAGACCATATCGAGACTTCAGATTGTGAACACTACACAATAAACGAAGATACCAGAACCGAAAATCTTTCAATTAACCAGCCCCGGTGCAACAGGATCCCTCCGCCTAATAAGCGTGGGTCCCGCACATAAGCTGGTCGCATTCGAGCCGGATCTACGGGTTCATTAAGCGAACCACCCTTCGCATCGAAGCCAGAAGAAAATGGTGCTGACACGTAGCGAGGCTGGCAGGCGGATTCCGTCCCATCCGCCTACCGTAACCGACGCTCAGCCAGCTACGTCAGCGCCGGCGGCGCCCGCGGCGCACACAGCGCCCACAGCGCCTATCGTATATCAAGATCCACCGAAGTCACCGTCACAGCTTCACAGCGAGGCTGGCAGGCGGATTCCGTCCCATCCGCCTACCGAAACCGACGCCCAGCCGCAACTCGCGCAACTAGCGCAAGTTGCGACACCCATAGCATCCGCCGCTCGTGAAGAACGATCGAAGTCACCGTCGCATCCGCGCAACGTACAACTACAGAAGAGAACGTCGCGCGCGTCCACGTCAAGGTCTGTCCGCGCGCGACGATTAGCGGAAGCAAAAGAAGAAATCGCAAAACGCAAGCTTGAACTCGCGGAGGCGCAACTAGCGCGAGTTGAGGCAGAATCCGAAGATGAACAAACATCCGAGATTGAAGACGAAGTCAACGTCGAAACAAGCCGGGCAAGAGTTGAAGAATGGATAGACAGAGCGCCGGAAACAGAAATTAAGGAAGAACCGAAGATACAAGTCTCCGAGCTAACCGCAGCACTTATGGCCGCCGCCCAGGCCATTGGGGCAAAGACGTCAACTGTGGTCAGGCAGCTACCCGCCGCCGACCTACCGCAGTTCAACGGGGCACACACCGAATGGCTGAACTTCCGGCAAGCATACGACGACCTGGCCCCGCACAGCAGCGCCAGGGAAACCACAGCGAGACTGCGCCGCGCACTCAAGGGGAAGGCAAAGGAAGAAGTCAACAGCCTGCTTATCGCCGCGGCTAAGCCCGAAGATATAATGCAGGCGCTCCAGAACCGCTTCGGCCGCCCGCACACCATCGCACAGATCGAGTATGAAAAACTCGAAAATATACAGCGGCCTACAGACGCAGCGCGCGACGTCTGCGCCTTCGCCAACAAGATACAGAACGCAACCGCCGTCCTGCGAGCCCTGGGGGAAGAAAACTACTGCAATCATCCGAAGATTCTCAAAGAGCTGATCGAGAAGCTCACGCCTGCGCTCCGGTATAGATGGTACGACTTCAGGAAGAAAAACGAAGACAAGAAAGCGAATCTCGATCTATTCAAGAGCTTCTGCATCCAGGAAGCCGAGAATTGCCGCGAGTTCGCACCGCCTGAAAACATCGCGCCTGACGACGCGCCCGTAGCGCGTCCTCGGGCCAACCACCGAGCACACGCCACCTTCGAGAAGAAGAGCACCGAGAAGCCGGCGGGCTGCGCTCTATGTCACGGCGACGCGCACCCCGCTACCGACTGCGAGATTTTCAAGAAAGCCGACGGCGATGAAAAATGGAAGATAGCCAAGGAGAGACGACTGTGTTTCCGCTGCCTCGGGTACAAGTCCTTCACGCATCGCTGCAAAACAAGAAACTGCAATGTCAACGGCTGCATCAAGACTCATCACAGACTACTGCACTTCGAACCGAAGATGAGCGCGCCCGCCGAGCAAAACGACACCGAGCGAGTGTCGACCGCCCAACTAGCGACTCAGTCAGCGAGCGCCTACTTAAAGGTAATACCTGTACGTGTGGCCGGCGCCGCGGGTTACGTAGACACCCACGCGCTGCTCGACGACGGGTCTACCATCACGCTGATCGACGCCCAGGTCGCCTCACAAATAGGCGCCGATGGGCCTACCGACGCGCTCCTCATCGAGACACTCTCAAACAGAGAGAGTGACATGGCGTCGCGCCGCGTCACGCTACAGCTCCGGGGTCACACAGAGAAGACATTCCAGATTCAAGCAAGAACCATCGGGCGCCTACCACTCGCATCTCAGACCGTGATGCGATCCGAAGTCGACAGAGCCAGCCATCTCCGGGGCCTCGAGCGCTACGTGTGCTACAGAGAGGCCAAGCCGACACTACTCATCGGGCAGGATAACTGGCAGCTGTTAATCGCAAACGAGGTACGTAGTGGCAGTGCACACCAACCGGTCGCATCCCTGACACCGCTGGGATGGGTACTTCACGGGTCGACGACGCGCACCATCGGCCGACAAGTACATCACGTCGCGCACGTCAGCGATCAAGCGGCATCGGACAGCGATAGGATGGACGACCAAATGAAAAGGTTTTTTGCATTAGAGTCTCTCTGCATACAACCTAAGACGACGCGCGCCGACCCCTGCGAGCTAGCGCTACAACAGCTGAAAGAAAACACTCGCGATCGCAGTGAAGGTGGGTGTAATGTCCAAGACGTAGTCAGGTAGTAAAGTAAAACACTTTTAGTATTTAGGTAGGTATAGGGTATGCCAGACACAGAGCACGTCCGCACTCGGCGGCGGTCTGTGTGTGAATGCCGCGCTCTGCGCCCGCGCATACACTACATCCCTTCTTTATTTCAATTAATTTAATATGTTTCAAAATCATAATTAAAGTTTATCTTACAAATTATTTATTATTATTATCATTATTATTATTTAATGAAATCTAATTAATTTATTGTTTTATTGTATCATTGTTTTATTATTTAATTATTCAATTATTCAATTGTTCAATAAATTATTTCATTATTTAATTATTCAGTTATTTAATTATTCTAACATTTTATTATTGACTTATTTAATTATTCGAACTTAATCATTTGATAACATGACAGCTTAACTAAATATTATTACTACGGATTTCCCGCAAGTCGTAACATCTTTAATATTCTTTAATTCTAGATTTGTGTAATAATTACATCACATAATAATAACAGTACAGTTGCAACAATGTTTTAACTTTATTTCCAGGTTGCTGTCTGTAGCTTTCCTCTTGAGATATGCGTATACTTTCCCTCTTTCTTTCATTTGCAGATCTCTGTCTCTTACTTCTTCATCTATTGTTTAATATTCTATGTCAGGTGCTACTGGGTTCTACAATGATTCACTCCCAAAATTATACAACGCATGAAAGACGGTTAATCATTTTGTTACACGTAATACTTTTCTCAAGCGATGTTATTGGAAATTGGGTTACGGGATAAAATAACCGACTATTTAGTTTTCGGATTAAAGCAATGTTTACCTATTTTATATTTCAATTGTTCGACACAGAGAAGCCATGACACCTGACAGCTAAGTTTTAAATGATTGTATCAATTTTTGTATTTATAAATCTATACATCCAGCACGCTCCCTCAAAATCGATTTATAAAATCAACATAATACAATACAATTCACACTATAATAAACAAATAACAATAAGTGCCGAACAGAGCGTCATGTAACTTCCAAGTGTCTCCTGGGAAAAATACAATTATTGAATAGTCCAACATTCGTTGCTCAGGATTAGGGAAAACCCAGGAAAAACCTAATCAGACTATTTCACTGCTTATATAAAAAGCAATAATCAATAATGCTATTTAAGCTAAACCCATTCCACTTCTCATTTCTTGGAATGTTATCGCAGGTAATGGCTTGATGGTCAATGCGTCTGCCAACTGCTGACATTATAATAGTCTAGAAGTGTATATAGCACTACAGGTTGTGGTCAATAAATGAATAATTTAGTATGAAAGATTACGAATTTGATAAAAAGGTACCATTCAACACATAAATGTTTCTTTCTTTCTTCCTTTCTTTCCTAAAAACATAACAAAACAAACACAAGAACTATTCGTTTATCCACATTATGGAGTGACACATTAGAATGCACCTTGGCAAATGTGCACCTTGGCACGTTCATATTTACACATTAAATGTGTTTTGTGCACCCTGGCACCTTGTAAATAATAATGCTCCTTGGCAAATTGTGCACAGAAGCAATGTTGTAGCCCATGCTACGCCTTAGTTATATTTTCGATTTACATACGTTATAATGTTAAAATTTTATCATCTACAATCAAGCAAATATAAATTAATTACCAGTAAGTACATGTTCATGTAAGTATTGTATACGTTTGTTATTTAAATTCATATAAATATAGATTGTACTGGTATACATTTATTTATTTGTGTAGATCCTTTAACATTTTATTGATAAATATTTTTCCAACATAAAATATATTTATTTACGGGTATTTGCGTCTAGAGGACCACTAATCTACCCAAAACAAATAGGAATAGTATTAATGTGTGTAAGTAACACAGGAGATTATTATTGAAGTAATTGATTTCAAATTTCAATAGATTGTTCCTAATAAAAACACTGGGCACTAATACAAGTATTCCACTATCTTAATTATGAAATGAATGAATTTATATAGATTTCATTAATTTAAATTAGGATCTAATTAAATTAACTATATTTTATACGTATCACAAACTTGTGATTGTGATATTTATTGTTATAAATTCGTCTAGAACTTACCTATATTAAAAGAATATCTGTAAATAACGAATTAAGATAATTATAATTTGAGAAAGTACCAAGTTTTAATTGATTGTGATTTGAATATCCAAATTTAGTTTTATCCCTTACTAAAACTATTAATTAGACCCAAATATAATGCAACAAGTATTTTAAACAATCTCAAATTATACCTGCCCATGGCAAGATTCATACATGCTCCTTGGCATCTCAATTCACCTTGGAAAATTAACTTTTGTGATCTTTGTGCTCCTTGGCACCTTTGTGCTCCTTGGTACCTTTGTGCTCCTTGGCACCTTTGTGCTCCTTGGCACCTTTGTGCTCCTTGGCACCTTTGTGCTCCTTGGCACCTTTGTGCTCCTTGGCACCTTTGTGCTCCTTGGCACCTTTGTGCTCCTTGGCACCTTTGTGCCCCTTGGCAACTTTGTGCTCCTTGGCACCTTTGTGCCCCTTGGCACCTTTGTGCCCCTTGGCACCTTTGTGCCCCTTGGCACCTTTGTGCCCCTTGGCACATTTGTGCCCCTTGGCACCTTTGTGCCCCTTGGCACCTTTGTGCCCCTTGGCACCTTTGTGCCCCTTGGCACCTTTGTGCTCCTTGGCACCTTTGTGCTCCTTGGCATCTTTGTGCTCCTTGGCACCTTTGTGCTCCTTTGCACCTATTGCGCCTTGGCAGAATATAATCGTATCCTTTGGTACCGTTCGGTAATTACATAAGGCTATCAAGTAAGAATTTTGTTGTAGGTACATATAAGTATAGGTATATTATTATTAATTGTTGGCCATAATTATATTCATCTTGAAACGGGGATCGAACCCGCAACAAGCACGTTTTAGGTTTTATTATTTACATAATAACAACCCGCTAACAGCGTATACACTTAATTTAGGAATAAAACAGTCCAACTCCAACGTAATTTAAATACATAAATAGGTACACTATGTATTGCATTTATTACACCATGTAGTGTATTTATATACTTGAAATAAGTGTATTTATTAAAAGACATGTAATAATATAATATAATAATATATCCTTTATTTCAGGAAACAGAATTACATGAATTATATGCAGAAGACCTGTAGTGCTGTAGGATAATGATATGAAGTATGAGCCTGTATTTCCATCTTTTGCGATCTTAAGCAATTGTGTGCCAGTTGGCATCGAATGAGTCAAGCTCATCTCGCCATCGCCTTTTGGGTCTATTGCGAGGACGTTATTTTATTTTTTATCTTTTAGATTAGACTACCAACCGTAGATATTAAGAGTCATTGTTACTAACCATATGGATACTTTTATCTAAAATAAACAATTTTATTATAATATATATTTTTTCCATGAAAAATAACTATTATTTACCTGCAAACTTGTTCGGAACCCTAGAAGGGCGAGTTTGCACTTATTTATTACAATCAACTGTTAACTTGTTTTGTAAACATGAAATTATCTTTAAACCTTATTCATTTTTTAATTATAATACAAACTTACTTTTGCAATTCACAATTTTTTTTTTTTTATTTGATCAGTAACCTTCTCTCAGCAAGTGCCCTTTTCAGTTTCTCCCAGCGAGTGCCGAGAGATGTCGGATCACCTTCGCAAGCGATGAGTTATTTCGGGGCGACCTGCATTTAAATATTGACTCTTATTGCATGGCTTTTTACTGAAAAACAGTAACAGTATCACAACTGCGTAGCCCAAATATTGACTTTTATTGCATGGCTCTTTACTGAAAATCAGTAACAGTATAACAACTGCGTAGCCCTAAATATTGACTTTTATTGCTTGGCTTTTTACTGAAACAGTAACAGTATAACAACTGCGTAGCCCAAATATTGACTTTTATTGCATGGCTCTTTACTGAAAATCAGTAACAGTATTACAACTGCGTAGCCCTAAATATTGACTTTTATTGCTTGGCTTTTTACTGAAACAGTAACAGTATAACAACTGCGTAGCTCTAAATATTGACTTTTATTGCATGGCTCTTTACTGAAAATCAGTAACAGTATTACAACTGCGTAGCCCTAAATATTGACTTTTATTGCATGGCTCTTTACTGAAACAGTAACAGTATAACAACTGCGTAGCCCAAATATTGACTTTTATTGCATGGCTCTTTACTGAAAATCAGTAACAGTATTACAACTGCGTAGCCCTATTAGATTTTGCATGGCTTTTTACTGAAACTCAGTAACAGTATTATAACTGCGTAGCCCTATTAGATTTTGCATGGCTTTTTACTGAAACTCAGTAACAGTATTACAACTGCGTAGCCCTATTAGATTTTGCATGGCTTTTTACTGAAACTCAGTAACAGTATTATAACTGCGTAGCCCTATTAGATTTTGCATGGCTTTTTACTGAAATTCAGTAACAGTATTACAACTGCGTAGCCCTATTAGATTTATGCAAGTCTTTTTTTTCTTCTTTTTTTTTTTCGCATGGACCAATATATTTTTTGTCATGTATAAATGGCCCCTAAAATAAGTTCCTGATTAAACTGCGTGGCCCTTAGTTATATACACATTGCATGGCCTTTAAATAGATGTAAAACTGTGCAGGCATTAGCTAAGTGGGTACCAACCTAAATCCTTATATTGATAACAACTTGACTTATTTATTTATTTAAATTATAGCCCTTTCTTAATTCTCTAAAATATTATTAAGTAATTATTTTAAGTAATAACTATTTGTTTTACTGAGAAAGGAAAGTAATAACGTTGATTTTAGCACCGGTCGATAATTATCAATTTGTGCACACCAGTAATTATCGCACCCCTGCTACTGAGTGGTTATCAGTTGCATTCTTCATGTACATAACAATAAAGTATGTGCAAAAGACCAACTGCCGTTTATAAATATTTTGTTTTATGTAGTGAAATCTCTTTATCACTAATTGGGTTAATACCGAATATTATAATCGGTGTTTATTTCTAATTTGACTAGGAGGTAGGTTTGTAATTTTTTGTTAAGAGGTAGGTAAAATAGACAGGTTTTTTATGATCCAAGACAATATTTAAAATATAAATAATAAATAAATTGACAAAACTTTGTCCAACAGCACATTGAGTTTTATTTATTTATTTTTTGTTCAAGATGGTTTTGTTTTTTTGTTCACGCAAAACTAACAAGGAGGATAGTTTCATTAACAAACGTCTTGTGCGGGAATTGAACTCGCCTCCCTTGTGTCTCAACCAGCACGGCACTGTGAATCACTGCGCAAATAGGTCTTCATTAATATTGTTTAAAACCCCATGTACTAATACCCGGCTATTCGTAGCACGTTTACAATATAGCCTGTTTCGTTGATACTAACATTCTTCAAATAATTAGTTTAGTATTATTAATTCAAACTGAGTCTAATAATAAAACTTATGATAATGTCAAATCGACTTATAAAAATACTTTTAGGAAATAAATATAGTCAATTTTAGTGGATGACAAGATGTTTAAATGGAATTTAACTAACTTAATTATGTTTACGACTTGTGTTTACTCTTTTTACAAAATAATTGTTAACATAAAACAGTGCTAACAATTTCACCACATTGTAAATGTACCTCTGTAAGTTTCAAATGCCGTACCGTAATGTAAAATACCTTGTGGTATGTAATTTAAATATTGTAATAATAAGTCGATCCTCGTACTTAGAATTATAATTTGATATTTTTCCCAACGACTTTCTTACATTTCAAAAATCAAACGTCAACCCTTTTTCTCGCGTCGGCCAATCGCGTGGCAGTGCTGCAGAGCGCTGCCGCAGTCTATGGTATTAACGCGCTGCGATTGGCCGACGCGGCACGGTGCGAGCGTGGCACGCTGCGATTGGTCGAGGAGTCGCGCCAGGTCTCGAGTCCCTATATAGCGTGCGTTACAGACTCCCCCTCTAGTCCAAATAACGCGCCCTCGCATTTGGAGTAGCAGAACTAATGCTTGCGTGGGCGACCTCTCTTGCGCTTTTCTTGCAAGGGTGGTTGCTCATGCCCTACAAATGGACTCAACTGCGATACGTGGTACTTCCCTAAAACGTCACCATTCCTCCGCTTCAGTTTATAAGTGGTCTCACTGAGCACCTCTTGCACAGTATACGGACCGTCGCGTCTTGGGATAAACTTGGGCGTTTGCCCACGACCAGTATCGTTGGCACCCTGAGTCTTTAAAAGAACTAAATCACCTACCTGGTAATCTGGCGCAGGGCGGCGGTGTTCGTCAGCGTATCTCTTCTGAGCGACTTGTAACTTCTCATGCGTATCCCTAGCGTCCAAAAGAACCGTCGAAAGTTTCTTCAGGTAAGGTGTGACATCGGCAAGAAATCTATCAGCATCTAAGATTGCGCGCATGTCATTTACAACGTCAGCTGGAGCACGCATTTCGCGCCCGAACGTTAGCATGGCTGGTGAGTAACCTGTACTACACGTCATGGCTGAATTCATGGAAAACCTTATTGCAGGTAAATGGGCGTCCCACTTCGTGTGGTCCCGCCCTACGTAAATAGCGAGCTGGGGTTTCAAATCCCTGTTTTTACGCTCTACAGGGTTAGCCTCAGGATGGTAATAAGGCGTGAGTGATTGCTGGATACCAAAAGTGTAACAAACCTGCTGCATAACCTCACTTATGAACTGCACGCCGTTATCGCTAATCATCCTTCGAGGTACCCCGTAGCGCAAGAATACTTCCGCTACTAAAATCTTAGCACAATCGATACTTGTCGCGTTTGCTAAGGGAAATACCTCTACCCAACGTGAGCAAACATCTTCAACGATGAGGATCCAGCGATTACCTGATTCAGTCTTGGGGAGTGGCCCGAAAAGATCGACCGCTATAACCTCGAAGCGCTGTGACGCGGCTGGGGTTTGCACGAGGCCAGCTGGCTTGCGGTTGTCAACTTTATATCGTTGGCAAGGGACGCACTCTTTCACGTGTGCTGTGATTGCTGCTCGCATACCTGGCCAGTAGTACCTTGAAGCAATGCGTTGCAACGTACGTTCAACCCCGAAATGACCTGCTGTGGGGGCATCATGATACTCGGAGAGTATGCTCTGCCTCTCGTCCAAAGGTACCACTAAGCAAGCACTGTCAGACTCTCCCGCTTCTGGCCCATAGCGATACAATACACCGTCGGACATGACGTATCCGCGGTTGGCCCACTGCCTCCCCCTAAACGGTTCGTCCTCCGTTTCTAGATCTTTTATAATCTTACGTACCTCCGGGTCTTTGAATTGTAGCTCTCGATACTCCCTAATGCCTTTCGATGGAACATCGACGGCAGCTTGGCACAAGTCACATTCGACCTCATCTGCGCAAGCCGGGCGTGAGAGCATATCGGCTACTACATTGGCCTTACCCGGGGTGTAGTCGATATGGAGATCGAACTCCTGGAGAGTAAGTGCCCATCTGGTTAATCGTCCACTTTGGGACTTCACGTTCATCAACCACCTTAATGGTTGATGGTCGGTCTTAACTGTGACCTCCGCGCCTTCGATGTACCCTCGAAACTTATTGACGGCCCAAACCACAGCTAACGCCTCTCTCTCGGTGGTCGTGTAGTTGCGCTCGGCTTGCGTCAATAGCCTGCTGGCGTACTCAATCGGGCGTTCATCGTGGCCCTCCCCCTGCATCAGAACAGCTCCGAGGCAATAGCCACTACTATCAGTGCGCAACACAAACCTCTGCGTCTCGTCTGCTTGGCGGAGAATGGGAGCGGTCACAAGCAAATGTTTGATTCGGTCAAACGCAGCCTGCTGCTCAGAAGACCAGCGCCACGCGCTGTCTTTCTTTAATAATGACGTCAGTGGTCTCGCCACTTCGGCGTAGCCGGGTATGAACCGGCGGAACCAACTAGACGTCTGGATGAAGGACTTTAGTTGCGTCAAAGTCTTCGGCGCAGGCATGTTCTCAATGGCGGCCGTTTTCTCTGGGTCTACATGTATTCCACCGGGAACGATGAGGTGCCCTAAAAACTTTACAGAGTCGCGGGCAAAAACGCTCTTCTCACGGTTAACTCTTAACCCAAACAGCTCCAGCCTTTGAAATACAGCCTCCAGGTCTTCCAGGTGTTTCTCGAATGTATCTGACAGCACTACCAGGTCATCTAAATAACATAGGAGGGCGACACCTGGGATGTTCGACTTGAATCGGTCCATCATCCGCTGAAATGTAGCGCCAGAATTACGTAAACCCATCGGCATACGTTTAAATCTGTAAGTTCCCAGCGGTGTTATGAATGCTGTCTTATCACGATCCTCCTCAGCCACGCTCACCTGGAAGTAGCCGGATCGCAAATCGAGGGTTGACATATACCTGCTGGTTTTAGCCGCGTGCAAAATGTCATCCATTCGTGGTAGAGGGTACCGATCAGGCTCGGTAACTGCGTTCAATTTGCGGTAATCAATGCAAAGACGCATGCTTCCGTCCTTCTTAGGCACCAATACGACGTTGGCGGCCCACGGAGATTCACACTCCTCTATCACGTCGGCGCGCAGCAGCTTCTCTAACTCCTTCTCTAATGCTACCTTCTTGATTGGTGAAAGGCGGTACGCAGGCGAGGCGATGGGCTCCTGCTTTTCTCTTACCTTGATTCGGTGCACAGCGAAGCTAGTAGGATCACCTTCGGACGCGAAGCGGTCGGCCCTCTTTGCAATCAACTCATTTAACCGGGTACGCTGATCCACTGACAAGTTGACCCCTTCGTGGTCTCCCAGACACAGCTTGGTGTCGATACGAAAGGTACCCGCATCACCCCTGGAAGTTTGGTCACCTGACTGGACAAACTCGTACTCATGGTTGAGGTCGTCTGCAAATCTCCACGTGGCTCGTGGTAGGTTGAGCACGACGCCGGCCTTCATGATAAAATCGCGCCCGAGCAGGGTCCTCGTATCCGCCCCCGGGATCACCAAAAATGTAGTCATGACCTCTCGGCCCTGCAACTGTACGTTAACATTGTACGAAAACACAGTACCCACCTTTGTTGTTCCGTCGGCTAAACGTATTGAACGTATCGCCTTCGCGGTCTTCGTGTCGCCGTCCTCCAATATACGGTGAAGTAGCGGGCTAGCGATGCAGTGGGTAGCGCCGGTGTCAATCATGGCGACCCCTGCACGGCCCTTAACTGTAACTCTCATCAACGGATACTGGTCGTGGTCAATACCGGCACTATGGACAATAATGTCCATGCTACCTTCACAAGCGGATGAGTAAGAAATATTATTCCGTATGGAATCACTAGTATTATCATATAACGAGAGCGCGTGACTGTCATCACATCCATCAGAACCAGAATCAGTGTCAGAATAGAACCGTTCCCTACAATACGAGCTCGGCTCGCGTTCGCTAAAGTTCGGCCTCGGCTCACGTTCGGGCCGCGGTCGGCTCGAATGTGACGTTTGTGACTGCGTCGGGTGACGACTGACATTCGCTCTGACAGTGCTCATGGCGGACCGTTTGTCGATGATATGTTTGAAATGCACGGAATTAAATTCAGCACTATTACTACTACTATTATTAGCAGGAGCCTTCTTACCGCTACAAGTCTCGCAACGCGTCTTAGTGACTCCTACCTGCCCGCAACCATAGCAGCGTAACGTTTCCCTACTATTTGTTGTCGCTTGCTTAGGTTTCCTGTCGACGTTTCTACACTCCTCGACAGAATGGCCATAATATCTACAATTTGTACAACGCAACCTAGGCTGTTTAGGCGTGACATTTAGATTAGAGGGGCTAACGTACGGGACGGTATTACCCGAGGTCAATGACCTGCTATCGGTTCTATTTACTACCGTACTTACAGTTTTTGTTTTGTTGCCGTATGCTTTGGGTACTAACACCTCTGACAGGGACTCCTCGACGTCTCGCAACCTGTCCACTAACTCGTCTAAACACGATACGGACTCGCGCGATACACGTTCACGTGTCTTGCGGTCTAGGAGACCGTATGCTATATCTACCTGCGCCGCTTTACACAGTTCATATGGCAGTTTACATAGGAGGGCCCTAATTTTACACACGAAAACATCACTACGCTGTTCACATTGTTCGTTTGCAAATATTTCGCGGAAAATCTTGTAGCCGGGCTTCGCCGCACCGTACATCCCGCGTAGGCGCGATATAGCCTCTTCCCAGCTACGCACGGTCTTCTTCACTCCCTGCCACCAGACAGCGGCGTCGCCGATGAGTAGCATTGGCAATCCCCGTAGAGCGTGCTCGTCGCTTACGGCTGAGCACTCCTTGAAGACCTGGACGGCGTCGATGAATGCTTCGAGCGTCTCGGCGTCTCGTGTCTCACCGTCGAACCGCGCCGTGCACGTCGTGAAATTGCCGCCATGAGCGGCGCTGGTACCCGTTGCCGTCGTTGGTTGTGATCCGTGTTGCATCGGCGAAGACGATCTAAACGTCTGTCCCATGGGGAGAGATGCGCATAAGGTCTCTATCAAGGCTCGATTAGCTTCGGCCTGGGACCTGGCAAACGCTTCTAAGAACGTAGTCATGTCGTTGAGATTCTGGGCAGGCGGCAATTCCCGTTGCGACGGCCCGGCCTGGGGCTCGACGACAGTGATGTTGTCCGCTTGATCCGAGTCATCGGTGGCTGTTTGGTCTTCCGCCCGCTCGCGCTCTGCCAAGGGGCGAGTTCTAACTCGTCGCGGCGGCATGATAAGCAGGGGCAGTTTTTTCAAACGCCGGGTGAAAATTTTTGACGACGCAAAATAACTTCCGACCTGGCTTCGGTCGCGTTTCGGCCCCACGTTGGGCGCCAGTGTAATAATAAGTCGATCCTCGTACTTAGAATTATAATTTGATATTTTTCCCAACGACTTTCTTACATTTCAAAAATCAAACGTCAACCCTTTTTCTCGCGTCGGCCAATCGCGTGGCAGTGCTGCAGAGCGCTGCCGCAGTCTATGGTATTAACGCGCTGCGATTGGCCGACGCGGCACGGTGCGAGCGTGGCACGCTGCGATTGGTCGAGGAGTCGCGCCAGGTCTCGAGTCCCTATATAGCGTGCGTTACAATATTTTATATTCCATCGTCTTTTAATTTATGTAGTCATGAGAATACTAGTACCTAACTACCCACCTCTTATTTTTTTTCTCTGGGAACAAGTTACAAATATTTTTTTGTAGTTTTATTTTATTTGTAAATGTTCAGGTTAAGTATTTTTCATTGTCAATCGCAATTAATAGCCCCAATATTTTAAATAATAATTCGTAGATAGGTACCGTTAGGTTTCGTGCGAGCACAATACTACATTATTTTTGTCATAGAATAGAACCCGTAATTTATTTGCGTTTGCGTGGCCTTATATCTGATACGATGCATGGCCATAATAATAATAATAAACAGGGAATCCACAGTGGTTTACGTTTTGACTCGGCACCTAAGATATTTTGACTTATATAGCTCATTATTAACTTAAACTAGTCTTTATGTTCTATTTTTATAATATCAACACTATGTAATTAGTTTGACCACGCAACTCGTAAACCACCGGTATGCAATAAATAATTTCTTAGTCTTCACCCTCCTTTTTTTTGGTAATTATTCGTACTCACTTTTGTCCTCGTCGCCACTTGTAATGTCCAAGACGTAGTCAGGTAGTAAAGTAAAACACTTTTAGTATTTAGGTAGGTATAGGGTATGCCAGACACAGAGCACGTCCGCACTCGGCGGCGGTCTGTGTGTGAATGCCGCGCTCTGCGCCCGCGCATACACTACAGTGGGTACGAGACATCGCTACTGTGGAAAGACTCTGCGCCGCTACCGAATAATTACGAGAACGCTCTCAAGAGAATGGTGACGACAGAGAGGAAGATCGACCGCGACCCGCGCCTTCGAGAGAAATATGAAGAGAACATAGAAGCACTGTTAAGAAAGGGGTACGCAGAGCCCGCGCCGACTCGACTGACCATCGATCGAACCTGGTACCTCCCGCACTTCGCCGTGTTACACCCCGCCAAGCCGGACAAGGTTCGCGTTGTGTTCGACGCCGCCGCCAGATATAAAGGTACCTCGCTCAATGACCACCTACTCAGCGGCCCGGATCTACTGCAGTCACTGGCGGGAGTGCTAATGCGCTTCCGTCAGCATCCGGTGGCCATAGCGGCCGACATAGAAGAAATGTTCCTTCGCATCGGCATCAGGGAGGAGGACAGGGACGCGCTGCGCTTCCTGTGGCGTGATCACCGGCGGGAGGGACCCCCGACTGAGTACCGAATGAAGTCGGTCATATTCGGCGCGGCCTGTTCACCGAGCACCGCACTCTACGTTAAAAACCACAACGCCGAGCGTCATCGCGAGGAAGAACCCGAGGCGGCTGAAGCTATCGTCAAGCATCATTACATGGACGACTACCTACAGAGCTTCCCCACGACCGACGACGCCGTGCGAGTGGCGACCGCAGTGCAACAGGTACACAAAAAGGCTAACTTCAATTTAAGAAAATGGACATCGAATAGCACAGAGGTACTCAGCGCGATAACCGGGGGGCGAGCATCGATACCGGCCTGCAGTGACGTCACCCTCACCGATATAAAAGAAGAGAAAATACTCGGGTTAACATGGCGACCCGACACCGACACTCTGGGCTTCAATCTCAACTTTTCGCGGGTGCCGACAGAAATAAGCGACGGGCGACGGACACCGACAAAACGAGAGGCGCTAACCGCAGTGATGTCTCTCTTCGATCCGCTGGGCTTCGCGTCACCTGTCACTATACAAGCAAAACGACTGTTACAAGACACCTGGCGGACGGGCACGGAGTGGGACGAGCAGCTGCACGAGTCGGTGCGCTCCAATTGGCACCAATGGATTGAAGACTTGAAGAAGCTAGAGGGAATCAACCTACCCCGCTGTCATCCCCGCATGACAGACGCTGTCGACCGACAACTTCACGTCTTCGTGGACGCCAGCGAGTCGGCGTACGCGGCCGCGGCGTACTGGCGGACCGAAGACTCGGAGGGACAGGTACACGTCTCTCTGGCCGCAGCCAAAGCCAGAGTAGCCCCGCTCAAAGTGATATCCATCCCACGCCTCGAGCTGCAGGCGGCAGTACTGGGCAGCCGACTGGGTAAGTCAGTGACAGAAGAATATCAAGTGACGCCGGGAAAAAGGTACTACTGGAGTGACTCGAAGACAGTGCTCGCCTGGCTGCGCGCTGGGCCGCGCTCCTTCAAGCCGTACGTCGCACACCGAGTGGCCGAGATCGAGGAGGAGACGACAGTCAGTGAGTGGCGGTGGGTGCCCACCCATCACAACGTGGCCGACGACGCGACCCGCAGCGCGCCCCCGCACTTCACTACCGAGCACCGATGGTTCACCGGGCCACGCTTCCTGTACCTATCCGAGGTGGAGTGGCCCCAGGAAGCAATTGAAGCCAACAGCTGGAATGAAATCACAGGCGAGGAGCGAGTGCACGTCATCGCGCCGGCCAGCGAATCGCTCGGCGAGGCGCTACCCGACCCAAGACGTTTCTCATCGTGGCTACGACTCGTGCGCGCGACAGCGCGCGTGTTACAATTTATAGAGACAGTGAAAGTGAAACGTCAACACGTCGCGTACAGCCGCACTCGGCGCCGCCCGGAAGCCGACCCGCAGTGGCGTCCGATCCCGAGCGCCGCCCGCAAGCCCAAGGCGACGCCCCAGGCGCCGCGACCAGCCATCAGTCGACAGTGGGCCCCTCTAGACGCCGAGCACGTACGTCGCGCCGAGCACCTATGGACACGCAAGGTACAGAGTGATTGTTTTATCGAGGACATCGCAGCCCTGCGCGCCCAGCGGCCGGCGCCTAAGGACAGCGCGCTACGCCAGTTAGCTGTGTACCTGGATAACACACAAATAGTCAGACTGAGATCCAGAATAGCCGCCGCCGACGACGTACCGCAGGAACAGAAGAACCCCGCCATCCTTGCCGGCGGACACATATACACAAAGCTGTATATCGAGTGGGTGCATCGCCAACTAGCCCACGGCAGCACAGAAATCGTTGTAAATGAGGTAAGACAACGCTATTGGGTTTTACGGTTACGCCCGACCGTAAGACAAATAGTGAAGCAATGTACGTCGTGCCGCATCCGACGCGCGCAGCCAGCCATGCCGCCTACAGGCGACCACCCGTACAACCGCCTGGGACACCACCGGCGCCCCTTCACCTACGTCGGCCTGGACTACTTCGGGCCGCTCTCCGTCACCGTGGGACGCCGGCACGAGAAGCGCTATGTGGCGCTATTCACGTGCCTGACCACCCGGGCGCTGCACCTCGAGATAGCGGCCAGCCTGAGCAGCGACTCGGCGGTCATGGCGCTGCGCCGGTTCATCGCGCGCCGCGGCTGTCCCACCGAGATATACTCCGACAACGGCACGAACATGCACGGGGCCGACAAGGAGCTACGCCGCGCTATGAATGAAGAAGCATCGAAGCGCGCTATCAAGTGGCGCTACATCTGCCCGTCGAGCCCTTTCATGGGGGGCTGCTGGGAACGCCTCGTCCGCACCGTGAAAACCGCTCTGGCGCGGGTGTTACACTCACAACACCCGCGGGAGGAGTGTCTGCACACGCTCCTCACCGAGGTCGAGTACATCGTGAACAGTCGCCCTCTCACTCATGTGGCGATCGACCCGGCCGACGAGGAAGCCCTAACACCCAATCACTTCCTGCTCGGCGGCTCCGCGCACTTACCCGACGCCGGCGCCTACACCGACAACGACCTCGCATCCAAGGCGCACTGGCGGCGCGCCCAGCGCCTGGCCGACCACTTCTGGACCCGCTGGGTCCGGGAGTACCTCCCCGAGCTCCAACACCGGCGGGAGCCCCACGGTCACGGGCGACCCATCGCGCCCGGGGACATCGTGCTCATCGGCGACGGCAACCTACCTCGCAACGTGTGGCCTCGCGGCATCGTGGAAGCTGTACACCCGGGGCCCGACGGGAAGATTCGAGTGGTCGACGTGCGCACCCGCTCCGGGGTGCTGAGGCGGCCTACCAGGAAGATCATCGTGCTACCGCCTACCGACGTGCCCGCACCGGAGCAGAATATAGACCCCGAGGGCGCTATACGGCGGGAGTGATGTGCGGGACAGAATATTCCGAGTGTTAACAGTGTAATATATTTGTAATATGTAAATAAATAAATAGAGTAAATAGATATAAGCTAGCTTAGGAATATTGTATATAATCAACTAGCAATAAGTTTTCGTATCGTAATTATACCTTTTCCCGATTTGTGTTTTATTTTCCTATTAGAATTAAAATAACTAATTAGATTAAGATAAAAATAGGGTCTAGAATAAGTAAAAATTTGTAACAGGAGCGGCTCTCCTTAAGGTACAGCCGGAGGTTTCGACTAGGAAAGGCGGCGCTAGCGACACTAGCGCCACCTACGAAACCTACCGGCAACTCTCCCCGCCCGAATTGTATATAAGGAGCTGCTCCTGGCCTTCGAATCACAGACCATATCGAGACTTCAGATTGTGAACACTACACAATAAACGAAGATACCAGAACCGAAAATCTTTCAATTAACCAGCCCCGGTGCAACAGGATCCCTCCGCCTAATAAGCGTGGGTCCCGCACACATTGAGTGTAATATCAAGTAAGTATTTGGTGACAAATAATGGTTATTGTTGTTATTTGAGTATATCATTTGACGGATCAAAACATGGCTGTGATAAAGACTAACAGATATGCTTGTGGTCGAATAAGTTTTAATTCCGCTTATAATCTCTCTTTTTTAATCTGAATAATATACATTCCATTTCAAAAGTAAAGGACTTTGTTCTAGGACACATAATTCATCTAATGTCCTATGCTATTTAAATCTTCACATAAATATATTTTGTTTTACGTGGTTATAGTGTAATGTGTTTTATTATTAGAATTTCATATAGAATTTCATTTATTGTAAATAATTTTTAAGAAATGCCATGTTAATTTATATTCCTCTAAGTTATAATATAATCAGTGTAATTGATCAATTTTTTTTATAGTTTAGGTATCTTCATATTAAAGATTGTTATCTTTATAAAACAATATAGCTATACATATGTACTTGTTTTTCTTGTTACAAGCAACTTAATTTATTGTGTATGTTTTAAACGAAAGCTTTTAAATATATCATTGTTATATTTAGATTATGCATACTCTGTTGTGCTATCATAACTAAAGTATATTTTATTGATATAAAGCATGTTTATAGTAATAGATGTTTCTTTAAAATCCCTTTCAACAAAAATAATGCAAGCGACCGCCAGGCGTGTCCATGTAATTTCTGTTCCGTGCATTTTTATTAAAATATTACCAAAAACGCAAGTCTCTAAATAAGACATCAATGGGGATTATTGAACTAAAAGTTCAGAAATCCCCATTGATGGGGATTTGTGGGATAACCCAATAATGATGTCCTCCTAGCCGATATTTCGGCTACTGCGGCCAATCTTACGATCAGCCAACTACGCAGGATATATTATAATTTATAGTGCACAAGTAAGTGCGCAAGCACAAGTGCTTCCTATTCTCTCACTCTCATAGCACGGTGGGACAGCAGTCTGACACGACCGAAGAGAGATCAGGCGCAGGACCAACGGCTTAACGTGGCTTCCGAAGCACGGCATCATTATACTTTTCAGACATTCAGGTGATTTAAGCCTGCAAATGTCCTAACCAAACTGGAAACATTCACACAAAGTGATGCTCCCCGCGGGATTCGAACCCACGACCTCCGGGTATTAGAGCCCAACGCTCTAACCACTGTACCACGGAGGCAGTTTGTAAATCATACATTCCACACCCAACGTCATATTTGAAATCACACGCAGACCCATAGAGAAATAACAACAGACACCAACTCGTTCTAGGCCTTCTGTCCACGTAAACCGCACGTCATGCGCACGCTTCGTCAATTGACTTACAAGACGAACGCTTGCATTTTGCGTAGAAACCTTTACACTGTCCAAGCTGGCGCGCGGCGCATGGCGAGAAGCTGTCGCGACGATGCAGCTCCGTGGACACAGTTTTAAAGGTTTGTACGCAAAATGCAAGCGTTCGTCATGACGAAAGCGTGCCCAAGACGGGCAGTTTACGTGGACAGTAGGCTTAAGTTCAGTCCCTGGTCCCAGCACACACTACCGCCGGTCTCGCTAGCCTATGTTTATTGTGCTCTTTCCCCTCCACCAAAAAAGGGAAAATAAAAAAGAACAAATTCGGTTTTGAAGTGTACTATATTTTTCAGTTATCTTATTCTTTGAACTACAGGGGATGAAATTTTTGCATCAATGTCCAGGACATGGGTCTTATTTATCGCTAATTATACACGTTCAGGGGTCGATTATATGTTCACACTGAATACATTAGTATAAAAAGGGGTCTGTGAGACTCCACGACAGTTATAAGCTATTAATGCGCTAGTAGACAATTATATGGTTGAATATGTATGTGCTAGGCACCGCACAAGCAATATTTCTTGAAGGTAGCATATAACTTTCTGTCTCTGTATAAATAAGAATACCCAGACGTAACTTGACTAAAAATATTACAATAATTATGCTGTGCGGCAATCAAAAGTTCGATTAAATATCTACAATTCCGGTAGAGGAAAAATAGGTATTGTTGATAATTATAATTAATTAATAATATAATTATTTCACAAAATATTTCGCAAAAAATAACGTACCTACTTAAATAGGTAATACTACACATATAACAATTATTTGTTTACTGTAACCAATATTTGACATAATTATTACAAGTCACACAGTAGGTACAAAACATGAGAGAGAATCATAATAATAATTATAATCCTCTTTACTTTTCACATGGACAGTTCAGTTCAGTCAAAAAGCCATCCAACTAAGCATCATTGTGTCTTCGTTTAGCCAACTGTGAATCTTGTATTCGTAAACGAAGTAACTTATACAACATTAAAACTACACATTGTGGCTTAACCGTATAAGAAAAACAGCACAAATATACTCCAAATGCCAATTACTAAACACCACTTAAGAATCGTCAATATTCGAACGAAAATCACTTTCACCTGTTCGTACAACTCATTAATCCTTCACGAAAGTAACATAGCAAAACCGTAAGTCCTCTCGGAACCGGATCACAAAATTAACACCTTCCTGTTCTCGTAGGCAACAAGTCTTCAATGGGGGAGGAGTCCGACCGCCGACCGTAGATATGGTAAAATAGCAGGATACGCTTGCGACCTCTAAAGCACCTTCGAAAATCAATGAATTCAGAAAAACACTTTCGGCCGTCGTACGGTAAAACTGCGGTCGATAAAAACGAACAATTCTTTGAATAACGGAACCCACTCGAGCCAGTTACAGGTCCCGGCAAACATCTTGAAATCGGGTGGGGATTGCGCAGAAAGTAAATTTTAAGATTCCTACGCGCTATTGGTCAGAAGCATAGGCGTTGGGAGATTCGCATGCGCCATGCGCAACTGCACATGCGCGAACTTTCCCCCACTCCGCCGACCGATGGTCAAGAAGTTTAGTTTGCTGGCACGAATACGAATTTCGCCCGGCACTCAATACTGACGCGCACTCGTCCAGCGATCATCGAGGGTGCATCAAGAGTTCGCAACACGCATGAATGAGAGAAATTAGGATTCGTCGGAGGAGGAATCGGCGTAGGGGAAGCTGGGCGGCGGGGAGGCGGGCGGCGGCAGGGGGGAATGCGGGCCGAAGGAGCATGGAGAGGCGAGGTCCTCAGTGGGAGCCGGGGAAGCAGCTGGAGCGGGTGAGGTAGCGGGAGCGGGGGAAGTAGCGGGAGCGGATGTGGAGGCTTCAGGCGGCGGCGGCGGGTTCGGTTTGGGGTAGTCGTTGAAGATGTGTATGTGGGTGACGCGACGTCAGTCCGCCTCGTGCTCGTGCAGCTGCGCCAGCAGCGCGGCGCGCCGCGACTCCAGCTCCGCATCGCTCCACGCCGTCGAGCCACCCGACCCCGCCGACCTAAGCCAACCAGACACATGGGTTATATTGGACCACATCACATACATTGATCTGAACCCAAGTAAGTAGCTAAGTCGTGTATATGTTACAGTCAAAACCCTTAACCAGTCAATACCTTACTGACTGATTTGAAGTTAGTTAAGTTGAGAGTAAGTTGGTTGATGTATCTTGAAGAAAACTCGCAGTAAATTTTCTTGTTTATTTTAAGTTGTTTACAGTATGTAGTACAGTTAGGTAGATACAGACTTAATTATTCTAATTGCATAATATATAAAGTATATAAATCGTGCATCACAGCGTAAACACTAAGTGCTGACATAACATAATGCCTAATGTGCGGTGTAAGTAAACCGTACAGTGCTCACATTTGAAAACCCGACGGCGCTATTCGAAGTTGGCAGAACGGCTACGGTTCGGTTGCTTTGGTTAAAATTATTTAGCGCGTCGCCTCCCCCCCCCCCCCCCCCTCACATCACCATACCTCTAATATTATATACGATTCGAAAACATGTCAGCTGACAGCTTTGAAGGTTCAACATTATAATTTTCGAGTTAAAATACGAGTATTCGTCTCGAATCGCAATTTCGAGACCGGGCGTAATCAATTACCGAATGAATGCATCACCGTCTCAGCCAAAATTTGAAAAGAACTTTTAGTTCTAGTAGATTTTTGTTTGTCTGTGGCACGGAGTAAAACAGATTTATTCACTTTGCCGTTTCTTTTATGGGAATAAAATGCAGTAAGGGAATGCTGTGTGTTTCTCGATATTTTTTAATGCGTCCACTTACAACGTAGGTTGTAACGTGCGGCGTTTTAAGAACACTTGAGTCGTTAAACTCGTTAAAATACACATGAAAATGGCAGCAGTAATCCTTTTAAATAAGGGTGTATTTCCAGCTACAATACAAGAAGAAGAAATGCAGTAAAACTTCACCTCTCTTTCTTATCCTTCTTCTCCTTCTTCTTCTTAGGCTTGTGCGTGAGGTCGTCGTGCTCGGGGCTGCTGGGCGCGCTCCGCTTGGACTTTTTCTTGTGCCGCACCGGCTCGTCGTCGGATATGCCGCCTTCCTCGGGGCTCGGCGACTTCTACAATACACACAAGGAAAAAATGGTTCAAACATTGATAGTGTATTAAAAAAGAGGTAGATATATCCTTTAACGCGCGGCGATAAGAGTTTGGTCACATTGAAACATGTTCAAAAGCTAAAGATCGACACGTGTGTGTGTGTGCGAAATCTGAATGAGAAAGGCATACGGAACAAAACGTTACACGAAAGAGATAGCTAGAGTCCGCGCCACAACTCTTATCTAAAATAAAGAATTTTGCGACTAAGTTGCATTGTGTCAATTGACACAATATGAGCCGAGCATTTCCCGAGCGCTACTGCGATATCTACATCTTTTTTAATACACTTTCAATGGGTTCAAAAAGGAAATGCGAGAAAAACCATCATTCCTACGTGTTTAATGTGCGGATTCAGCATAACGGTTGAAAAATCCGCTGTTATGCCAGGGATGGTGGGACTCACCCGCACCGTGCAAACATTTGTTGGAATGTACATTTTCTGTTTGTATTGGAGTTAGTGTTGCCCAAATGCAAGAACAAGACGAGACTTAGCCAGTCTTGGTCTTGGTCTTGCGCCAATACACCTGGTCTTGGTCTTGGTCTTGGTCTTGCGCTCCCAGTCTTGGTCTTGGTCTTGGTCTTGCAGCAAGAGTCTTGCAAGTCTTGCAATTACCTATTAGTCTATTACTATTTCTTAAAGTTTACTTTAAATCTTAGAAAAACGTATTAGAATTGGAACATTGTGAGCTTGAATTAACATAGCCATCGTAAAGATCAAGCAGATTAATAAATAACTGAAGATTTGATAAGAAATTCGAAAACCTTTGATGCCGCATTATCAAAGTGCCGATGGTTAAAACATAACTATGCATGCACTCAGTTTGATTTTAATAGATATTTTTTTATTCGCTATGTTTATGGTATTAGTCGTAATGCGCATAGGTCCAGTTTTTCATATTCTTTGATACAGTTTTTTACGTCTCATAGAATTCCTAAGCTTACCTACCTATACACCGAACTGTTACACCTAACTACTCAGTGAAATAGCGCTAAGTCCTAGCTGCAAGACGCAAGAGTCTTGCAGGCTTTGTCTTGTTCTTGCTCAAGTCTTGCACGGTCAGTCTTGGTCTTGGTCTTGCTAAAAATACGCGGTCTTGTTCTTGGTCTTGGTCTTGCAAAAACGCAAGAACAAGACCAAGACTGAATTTGGGCAACACTAATTGGAGTGTTTCTTAATTATATTGTGTATGCATTTTCGAAAAAAGAATATAGGTAAATAATGTTTATGCGTATTCTGGTAGCCATAGTACAATGTACGCTTAGTTAGAGATTGTTATCTCCGGTTGTGTTAATAATGTGTTGTGTAAGCAATGACGTTCAATATACAACTAGACACCCAATCTCTAAGACAAAATCCTCAAAAAACGTCCGAGTGGCTTTGACACTGATGACATTCAAATTAACACCTTATCTCGTGGCATTTAGTGTTTAATGTCAATTGTATACAACTAAACGAAAACTCTGCCCAATAGTCGGGTGGGCAGACTTTTGCTTCGGACAATTTTTGAGCGTGATTGTGAGTCTAGTTTTTTTAATTGAACGTCATTGTGTGTAAGGATATTTATTGTTATTATTTTAAAGCGGTTTCAAATGTCGCTTCACTTGCTTGAAATCAACGCTTAAAATCTTGGCGCGCTCCTATGGATTACTCCACGTATGAGTTGACGGCTAACTCGGCAGTGATAAATAAAATCGTAAGGAAACCGGCACAATCGAATGTTGTTTAACCATAACATAACATAACATAAATATTCTTTATTGCACACAAAACAAATAAAAATAACAATAAAAAGAACAAAAATGTGAACAATATAGGCGGTCTTATCGCTTGAAGCGATCTCTACCAGACAACCCCCAAGTAAAGGACTACCGAAAGAATGGGTATATCAATGCAATTTGGAAAAAAGAGTGAGTAACCATGATGCGATTGGCATTGTCCCGTCAAGAGTTAAGGAGGTCAGATGACATAGCCGTCTTCTAGTCTGTTTTCTTATTGCTTACCGGCACTGGCGAATGCTTTCGGTGCTTCTTCTTGGTCTTCTTGTGTTTGCGGCCCTCGTCGGACGACCACGAGCCCTGGCTGGGCACGGGCGACGGCGACCTCCCCACCGGAGTCACCGACCGCGATCGCGATTTTGACTACGCACAAAACACATAAAAAGCGAATACGAAAATGTGTTTACACCAGCTTAGAACGGCACGGCACTCATCGCAAGGTATATAACGCAACAGTAGCGTAGCGATGGGGGGGGCGGGGGCGGTCCGCCCCGGGCGGCACTTTTTAGGGGGCCGCAAAATTTCACAAAAGGGCGGCAGAATTGTCTTCCACCCCGGGCGGCTGACACCCACGCTACGCTACTGTAACGCAAGAAAAAGCTTGAGCTATAAATTGAATAATCTATAAATCAAATGTCATCGTAAAAGTGACCAAATAGCAAATCTGCGAAAATATGCGAATGGAAACGAATTCGATGAAACTTTTCAGTATATTAGATGAAACTTTTCAAAATACTATTTATCAAACGAATATTTAATTGACATACCAAAGACGCAGAATGCGAACGCTTTTTCTTCTTTGATCGCTTCGATTTCCGTGGTTTGGGGTGATGGTAGTGCATACAGCTCTCTTCCTGTTCTTGTTGATAATCCTTAAAAAATATAAAAGATTTTATGTTCCAAATCTTTTCTTTACTTATAAGTACGTAAGTCAATAAAATTAAATAACATGACACATGGGGATTAGTAAAGTTTTGTAAACATGTAACGATCATGTATGTCATCTAATGGCAAGTGATCACTACCGCCCATGGACACCTGCGATTACACTCTTAGAAAAAATATTGAGGGAGAGGGAGGGTGATAAGGATAGACAGGCGGGTAAGGTGGGGAATGTGGAGAGTAAAGAGTGGGTAGGGCCTCCGTCATCTGACTCACCAAACTAGCGCAATAGCAAATCTATTACGAGGGGTAGCTTTACTATTGCGCTCCGATTGGTGTGAGTAGTCCAGGTAGTCCAGTCGATCCGTCATATTTTGACTACATTACCAGGATTTACCAGGTGATAGGGTTCCTGTACTGGGCCGTCTAGGTGAGTACCACTGCAGTGCCAGATATTTTCCCGTAAAATAGCAGTGTGTCAAGCATGTTTGTGTTCTCGGGAAAGGGCACTGAAGCTAGTGAAATTACTGGGTATATGAGACCTAATAACTGTAGTCTGTTAAGGCGGACAACGCGCCTGCGACCCTAAGGGGGTCTCGGGTGTTTATGGGCGGCGGTGATCACTTATCATCAGGTGACCCACTTGCTCGTTTGCCCCCCTATAATATAAAAAAACATACTCATGCAGCATGGCTCTACCACATACTCAATAGTTTTATTCAGTTCATAAGTTTTTGGAAAATAAAGATCATTCATTCATTCAATCCGTCATTCGTTCATTCATTCAGTCCATCATTTCATTCAAATGATAATGACGAGCCTTTTGGTGTAATGGTCGAGAAGGCAGCTATTCACCAGAGGTTGCGGGTTCGATCCCCGCACGGTACAAACATTTGTGTGCATGAACATATCTGTTTGTATCGGTCTGGGTGTTTCTATGTATAATATGTATGTATTTACAAAAAAAGTATACAAGTAATGTTTATCCGTTGTCTGGCACCAATAGCACAGGCGCTGTGCGAATAATGTCCAGAGATATTTTATTCCAGAGATATTTAAAAACAAACATCGTGGGTACCTTATACAGCCTTATTCGCTCCTCCTCACTGGGCACGGCGGTGAACTCGGGCGCGGACAAGTCCAGCTTCTGCTTGGCCTCGCTCCACGGCAGCTGCGGGTCGATGTTGGCGTCCGTGAGTGCCCACTTGAACGCGCTCTCGATCTTCTTCTGTGCTTTCGATTCTTCTTTTATCTTCTCCTTGTTTCTCGCTTCGGCCTGGAAAACAAGTTTTTTTTATAAATAAAGAAGGCAAACTCTGACTCAAGCCAGAGATATGTGGAAAGATTTGGGAACAGCCCAGCAGTGGTACAGGCTAGGAAAAAAAAGAAAATAAGGCAAAAGAAGAAACAGATTACAACATAACATTTGCAACACCAGAGGGACCGCATATGCGTTTCCGGTCCTTATCGTGGGTTTGATTCCCGCTTTGGGTCTGGTTGGTGGTAGTTCTTTAGAGTCCGACATCGTCCGTCCTAACAGTTCTCAGCAATATTAATATGGGAGCCAGGAGCCTACAATGTGACAGCACATTGAGCGACTCTTCCTGGTTTAGAATCCCTCAATGGAATAAGCCGCAGTAGCCGCTTAATAGTAGACTGTGTGCCAGACTGCCAACTGACCTATCATAAAAAAATCTGAGTATGGTTACCTTTTCAAGCAGCGAGTTGTAAGTAAGCTTGACATTGCCGGCGTCGAGCGAAGCGGACTTGCTGTCCTCGCAGACGACGGTGGCGAACTCCTCGAACGACGTGTCGGGCTTCACCTCGAACTCCTTCTCCTTGAGGATCTCCTTGATAACCTTCTTCTCGTCATGGAAACGAGCCTTAAGATTCTCCACGTAGAACTTGAATAAGTCCAAAGGCGTGGAACCACTCTGACCTATGATAGGAAATTCAGCTTTATATTCTTGGCGCTCATGGCATAGTAGTAGGAGTACCTACTTAGTAGGCTATCTCCGGCCCAATCCGCGATATAATTGTCTCCCATCTCCCATACTTGTCTTTCTCAGGGTTGTCACTTTTAGCTAAACGCGCGAATTTGGGCGGTGTTAGGCCGTGGCTCCATGTCTACGGTGCGGCACCGTCCGCCGTGCACGGCGTGCCGGACCGCACCGGTACGCGGCGGCGTATCGTCGCATCGCCGCTATAATTCGATAAATCTAGGATTATTTTTCTTCATTTGTGGTCTCAACAGCAACAAGAGCAGAATACGTCTTTCGCAGTACACATCAAGATAAAAACTGTTATTTTTGAATGATGGTTGCGCGTGCGTACGGCACGCGGCGGCCGGTACCGTCCGTCGCGCCGCGTACGTCGCCGTGCCGTAGACATGGGGCCACGGCCTTACCCCCGACTCGTAACATGCTAATGCTACTCACAATTTTATACAATAACGAATTAAAAATTGACATATAATCGTGCGATAAGTGTTTGGTAGTTATAATTAAGACCTACCAAGCATAGCAGAAAACCGCATATCTGCTGAAATTACAGGATACAGCTCCACCCATAAAGACATTGACGTAAGCTTTCCCTCTTCATGTAGACTTTCTAGAAGGGCCTGGAATTCATTTTACATTATTATTAAATTAGCTATATCACTAAATTGAACGCAAAAGAAACAATTTCTTTACTGCACTAGAGTCAATCTAAAATGTCCATTTTGACAGCTCTCAGTTGCATGGAAAATGGCTCTTTACCCTATACAAATAAAATAATAACTTAAACCTTCTTGCCTTTAACTAAAGTTTATTTTCAAATGGTGCTGGACTGTCAAATCGGACCTATTAGATTACGACGACTAACAATTATTACACAATGTTTTACAAGTCATTATAAAATTAAACAGTATCACATCACAAGCTCATAATTTAAAGCTTTAACCCTCGGCATGCCTGGATGGGTCTGTCAGACCCGGGGTGACATGAAAATCATTGTTGTGCACTTAAAGAATTTCGCGTGCTACCGCTCTCAGTAGCTGGTTATTATGAACTTCTGTACATTCTCCACCATTTTCCACAGTCTGCAGCAACTTTTCAAGGTAGAAAAGGGAGTGTAAAGTGCGCGCCGGTCTCTCAGACCCAACCAGGCATGCGGCGTGACTTTATTACGTAAGTATTTTATATTATTTTTTGTGGGCTTATTGATATTTGTGTGCTAAAAGTTATTTTTTTATGTATATTTTTACGTAAAACTTAATCACGTAAGTAAATTTTATTTAGTTTCCTATAATAATATTGATAGTTTTGAGCAAAATGTTATATGTATATTGACGATATGTTGATAATTTATTGAAGACTAGCCGTCGCCCGCGGTTTCACCCGCGTGGTTCCCGTTCCCGTGGGAATTGATCA
Source organism: Mecyna flavalis (assembly GCA_949319885.1). NCBI lineage: Eukaryota > Metazoa > Arthropoda > Insecta > Lepidoptera > Crambidae > Mecyna > Mecyna flavalis. The sequence goes on along the minus strand of OX439434.1, from coordinate 10,523,932 downwards.
AAATCCTTTTTTAGCGGATGCCTACGTCATGACATCTACCTGCATTCCAAATTTCAGCCCGATCCGTCCAGTGGTTTGGGCTGTGCGTTGATAGATATCTATGTCAGTCAGTCAGTCACCTTTGAGTTTTATAACTAGGAGGATAATATTATATTTTTCCTGGAATAAAAGAAGATTGTCCTCTTGGTTGATTGATTGATGATTGGTGATTTTCCTCTACCTCAAGGCTGACTGGAAGAGATTGCTATTAGCAATAAGTCCGCCCACATTGTATCACCCATTTTTGTAACATATTTTTCTTTTATAATTTTGTGCAATAAAGAGTATATCTATCTATCTATTGTCATGTTTGTCTAGTCAATAAAGACCGCAATACACAGTACATTGTAAGATATTTTTATGTATGCAAAAACTACACTCATTTATTTCCTGAAATCTTTCAAATCCCAAGAAAATGTTGATCCAGGTGAAGGAGACTGAACATTTTATAATTTTGTATAAGCATTTATGGTAGTGCTTTATGAGAAATAAAACCTGATTTGAGATTTTTTAAAGTTTGATAATAATATAATGATGAATAAGTGACTATTTTTTGTCAAAATTACAATTATTTCAATAAATATTATTCAAATGACATGTCTTTAGCATTATTTTATATTTTTAATCCCCTTAGAAGGCATTAGGATGCAAAACTAAAATATATAGAAAAAGTTAAAAAAAACGAATTGTCAATCCGGGTCTGAGAGATCAGCACTAATCTCCATAGACAACGCCGTATTATAATGGACCTCAGTGCCCACCAGGCATAACTCGTAACTTTTTACTACCAGGCATGCCAAGGGTTAAATGTACATACTACGTCATATATTCTAAAACTTTGAAACATCAAATTCTTATTAACTATTCTTACCAAGTAATCTGTAATATGAATGTAATTTAACATGTTGTAAAATAAAACAATTTAATCATATCACCCTATAATGATACTACTACCATACCAGGAAATTATCTCGATTTTTCCTTTGCTGTCTTTTGTTTCTCTTCTTAATTTGTTCTCTTTCTTGTAAATATTCTGCTTCTAAATTCCTAATGTGTTGTTCAAATACTGAAACAAATTATAATATTCTCTAAAATATAACTATTCAGACTGGTAATGAATTAAGTGATAACATGTAAAATATCTATTTACCAATAAGTGCATCTTCCTTATCCATTCCTAATAAACTAACATCGTTTTTGAATGCAGAATTTTCTAGTAAAAGGACTTGCGCTTCACTCCAAGTGCTACTGTATGTTATTTCATTCATATTCTCTAATACCTAGAAAAAATAAATTTTTATTATGGTGATCTATCAAGTTAAGTAACCTGCTAATTGATTGCTTTAAGTGTTTCAAAGTATGTATATTAAAATCAGGATCTAAGACGAGAAAAGGTATAACGACAATAGTAGTTATTGTCATTTGAACACAATATGGTACCACTAAAGTTAAAAAAAAGTTGTCTTCGTCTTAAAACACCAACCATTTACGTTTGTAATTGCTTCGGCAGAACAAATACTAATCACTAACATTGTAATTAGGGTTGCCACCCGTACTTTATAATAAAGTATTGTACGTTATTTAAGGTAATTGTACTCTATACTTTATAAGAATAATAAAGTACACGAAAATACTTTATTTTGCAAAATTTGATTTCTATTAAAGTCGTAAGTATTTTTCGTTAAACGAAATTTTATTATTAATGTTGAATCAATGTCGCCACTCGCCAGCGCCACATAAGCATTTCTGAACGCAACTTAACCTCAAATATTGTATTACTAAAAAAATTGTACTTTATTTTTATACTGTGTACTTTTTTTTCTTACCTTTATTATCCAATGTACTTTAAATGCAGAAAAAAAAGGTGGCAACCCTAATTGTAATGTTGTATTTAATAAGATAAGGCTGCATCATACCTGCGCTAGCATCTTCATATTACGTTTTTTAAGTGCTTTCGCTTCCTCCTTTTCACGTTTTGCGATGGTGAAGATACTATCTTCAAAAATATCTCTCCGATCTGAATCGGGGACGCAACGCCATATCTAAAACATTAGAAATACAAGATTAATAATTCTATTTTTAATATTGCCGCACCATGTGGAATATGCGTCGAACCCGCGAAATTTTGTGTAATAGCCGACTTCTCAACCAAAGAATGGTTAGAGGTTTTTTTGTGCGGAGAAGATGCGGTTAAGCACCACCGCAGGGTAACGAAACCTGCACCAGCGTGTCGATCTCGAGACGAAATATTAAGACTATCTGGTTCAAATGCTATTAGGATACGACCATTTGGAGTTGCGCGACGCGACAATGATGACTTACACACACAGAGATAAACAATGCGTTGCTATTGGTTGCTAACGTTACGGACAAACGCTGTTGACGTAATTTTTCGCTCAATTCCAAAAGGTATTATCCTAATAGCATTTGAATCGGTTAGCAACCAAACTGATTTAAAGTAAATGTTTAAACATACCTCCAAATTGCTAAACATCTCCTCACATTTGTAATACTTAGTTAGGGATGTAACTCTATCACAGCTTAGTAGAAACTCTTCCAGATTCTCGCGATTCTTCTTCGTCTTCAACCTTATAAACAATAGGATATTGTTAAAATAAGACATTAATTAAATATTGTATAACATAATACAATGATCTAACACAAAAGTAATAACCTTGGTGTATAGGGAAAAGTTACTATCACTTGCGCCATTGGGCCAGTCAAACCCTACAAGTACATAATCTATCTATATTTATATTATAAAGAGGAAAGATTTGTTTGTTTGTTTGTATTGAATAGGCTCTGAAACTACTAAATCAATTTGAAAAATTCTTTTACTATTGGAAAGCTACACTATCCACGGGTGACATAGGATACTTTTGATCCCGGAAATGAGGGAGGAAGGGGGGATAATTATTGACAAAAGAAACTACGCGCGGGTGAAACCGCGGAGGCGACCGCTAGTAATAATTAATGATTAACTACATTGATGTACAATACCTTTGCTCTTCTCTCTCATCCTTCAGTTTCTGTGTTTTATAAGCATTGAAAGCTTGTTTCTTTTCGTTTAATTTCTTGAATGTCGTATAACGTGGGTCCTTTGATATTATTTTTACACATTGCTCCCATGTTGCATTAGATGGTACATTCTAAAATAAATGGCAAATTAAAGATATGGAGAATTAAAATAATCTGTTTATCTTATGTATTTATTGCAAGTATAATAATGGTTTAAAATGAATGAATGTTAGTGGATGAAGAAGAAGAGGACGTCCAAAAAAGAGGTGGATGGATTGCATGAAAGTACAAGGTATCCACTCGTTTTTCATTCATATCTTAAGAGTGAAAAAGGAGTGGGTACCTTGTAAGTGACAGGGATGAATGGAAGAGAAATACATACTGCACCGACCCCAAATAAATTGGGAACAGGGCAGGATGCAGAAGAAGAATAATGGTTTAAAATCAAAGCAGCTTGTATCCGTGAATCACATTAGAACACATAATCTTACCCTGTCCCTCAACAACTCTTTAAACGCTTCAATAGCTTCTTTCTTGTCTTTATATTGCATTTCTGGAAGTTGTTCACCATTTTCTGAAGAGTTTGACTGAGGTGGCGCTACTATCTCCTCTGGTTTAACTGTAATATAATTAAAGGATTTTTATATCAACTTCACAATTCCCGTCTCCATATGCATGGTTTTTAATATTATTATTATTTTTGAAGAAAAAACAAACCAAAGACTGTTTTTCAAATAGGTAAAATGCCATGTATATGGGTCAATCAACTTTTAAATGTCGTCAGGTAGAAAATTTGCCATTTTATTTTATAATTTCGTTTTCCACTTTTTTTTATTTTAGTATACAGAAAAAATATTATTTATTACGATTTGACATAGAGCAGCGCACAGTTGATTTAAATAGAGCACTTTTAACTAAAAATTCTAACGAACCACGTGAAATCTGTCTCCTGGACCACTAACCTAAAATGGTTTTTAAACAATGCAAATATTATTTAGGAAAAAATTACCAGTTTGGTTATAAAATTTATATGATGTATTATAAGTTTACATGTATAAAAAAATCAAATAACGCATAACCTATGAAATATTATTGTTTAATTTGTCCCCAAGACAACTATTGTCTCATACGCAAATCAACTTTTCAATAAAACAGGAAATAATGATAACTAAGCAACACAATAATATGTATCAATTTATTTTGAATTGTAGTCATTGATCTGTAAAAGCTCCATGAACAAAGTATATTTTATAAAGTAAAACGATATGACTAAGTGTTTTTCATCATAGGGACAATTTAGTTGTCCAATTGACACATTTGGTTGTCCAAAGGAAAAATAAATATATGACAAAGCGTTGAACTTTATAGGAAGGGATTATTAATGAAACAGGTTTCTTAAAGAAAGTATCAAAAGTATTATATTTAGGTATTATAGGTTATTCCTAAAGCATTAGGATTCTCAATAACGCTAATAAATTTCAAACGTAATCAACATCCTTACAAATAATAGCAGTCTTTTTAATCAATTACATAGTTAACTTTCCTTACATTTATTAACTTAATATCGCAGTCTTCAATAAAAATCTCATTATGACAAAATAATACTATGCATCACATCTTTATGTGGATCACAATAGGCTAACCTTTTGGTAACTTCCAGTAGCGTTTTCATTATTCGTATCAATGTTTTGTTTTTATGACCTGAAAAGAGTGAGACGATTTTTCACTCTTTCAGCTTTGTCTCTTATAGAAGCCACAGGTTCGCCCGTGTGTGGAATATTGCTCTCATCTCTGGGATGGTTCCGCCAAGTACTTATTGGAGGCCCTCGACAAGTTGCAGCGACGTGCTATCTGTATTGTCGGTGATCAAAAGGTGACTAAGACCCTAGAACCTCTTCAGCTACGTAGAGACGTTGCCAGTCTGAGTGTTCTCTACCGTCTCTATAATTGGGAATGTTCTGAAGAGTTATTCCAACTCATTCCGTCCTCTCCTTTCCACTCCCGAACAACACGCGCCGGACTGCGTTGCCATCCGCATACCATCCAGACACTGGTGGCCCGTACCAAGAAGTATAGTTCCTCTTTTTTACCTCGTGCCATTAGGTCATGGAATGCCCTTCCGGCTTACGTGTTTCCTTCCTCCTATAATCCTGGGCTTTTAAAGCGGGGCGTGAAGCGGCATCTTAGCAGGCCTTCAAGGTGAGGGGTGACTGGCTCAATGGGTACTATGTTCTATTGAGCCAGTCAACCTTATATTTGGACCTCACATCCACTTACCATCAGGTGGAGTGAGGTAATCCATAATAATAAAAAATGATAGCTTTCCCTTTTCTGTCTCTTCCGTTCAGCCAACTTTTCTGGGTTCGCTTTAAGTCTCGCCCTATACCGTATTGACTTTTCTTTTTCCGACAATCCCATACTCTAAAAATAAAAACAGTTAGTTAGTTAAAGCAACCCATAAATGCCCCACTGCGGTGCACGGGTCTCCCTCTGCTATCTACAGAGCTGAGAGGGTCTAAACCTTAATCCACACGCGCTGGCCCAATGCGGGTTGGTGGATCTGACACGCACGTCTTTACATTGGTACTGCCCGGAATCGAATCAGGGATCCTCGAATTGAGAGTTCCAAGCCACCAGCGCTTAAAAATATTAACAAAAACCATGAAAAACACTTAAATTTCCTTGTTTAAAATCTTTTAGGAATCCTTTTGCATTATATTTGTCTCCTAGACAACCAAACTGTCCTAGGGACAACCAATTTCGTTGTCCAAGTGACTGGTTGTCCGAGGGACATTTACGCAATTTTGAGCTGCCTACTAAATACTAATGCGTTTTTGTGATTTGCCTCATCGTAAGATTTAAATAAAGATATAATAGAATTTGCTGCATAATAATTTAATACAACATTTCAATTACTTACGTAAATCCGACGGTGGTCCGATGGACTGACAATAAACACACGCACTCCCTCACACAAAACTCGGCCGGCTGACGCCGCGATGGTTGGTGAAATCAAGATGGCGGTAGGTCGTGTCGATCGGCGATGATCGGATTATGTTCAGCTTGTCACCTTGGACGCATCAACGCCATCATGTTTTGAATTTTCAGGTAATTCTCGGTTGTCCGGGTGACTTCAAGATTGTAGGGGACCAAAATTAAATGTACAAAAATCGTATTTTAAGTAAATTAAATAAGTACTCCAATTGTTTTCTTGTTAATTTAGATTCATATAAATAATTTTGAATAATTTATATGAATTGCCTAATAGTGTTTTTTTTCGTTAGACAAAGTTTTGTGATGCACTGTTAGTCGGGGACACTCAGTAATACCGTTTTTATACCCTTTTTGTCATTTGGACAACCAAATATCAACGGATAAATTACAAAAAAATTAATAGCTATTTTAATAATAGGTTTGTTAATGTCAATATTAATGGAAAATACACATTTGCAACAAATATTTTATATAGATATTTTAAAATAGGCCAGGGACAGGGTAATGTTGCCGTCGTACATTTAAAAGTTGATCGACCCATATGTAGGTTGATTTATTATGAACTAGAGACCTGCCCTGGCCTCCCACGGATGCAATGGTGTTTCTCTACTATATTATGCATGTATTATACATATAAACCGCATCAAAATCCGTTGCGTGGTTTTAACAATCTAAGCATACAAAGGGACAGACAGCGGGAAGCGACTATGCTTTATACTATGTAGTGCAACCATGTTATACATTTCTTTCGTCTGATAAAGAAGTTTAATCAAATATAGGAATTTAGAAATATCCTTAGAACTTCTACTCTTAAGTACATTACATTGATGTCAAAATCTTAATTGAACTGACCCACAATTTATGTAAATGGTATGAGCAAACTTTCATAAAAACGATCAGATACCTAATATACTTTAAGATAAAGTTATGAAGGATAAGACAAATATACTGACGTCCTTCCGGGATGGGTATGTTGTTGGCGAGCGAAGGATCTATGGAGGCAAGCGTCTTGGCCATGGCTTCGTCGAGGGCGGAGCTCCCGGAGGGCACCGCTGGCGAGCCTGGCAGCGGCACATCGCCGAGAGTCACATCTGCCATCATTGCAGCCCTGGCACAATAAGGAGGAAATCAGATTCATTGTCTAGATGCTGTCTAGATGTTATGTTTGTTTAACTAAGATAATTTAAAGGGGAATGCCCGAAAGCCATATTAACTTAGGCCCAAAGTGCACAACATATTCAATCACATGAATGAAATCTAAATATTCGTACTTGATTTGTCGCCTTCTTCTTTTTCAGTATAAGTTGGGAAAAACATTTATAAATAATTAAGTATTTGTACGATTTTTTCCTTTACATGCATTTTACAAATGATGTTTACATGTCACTTCTGATGTTTGGTAATAAATAAGAAATTGGTCCGAAACAGTTTATTTTTAATTACGTTTTTCGATATAGCGGTAAATATTTTATAAAGTGTTAAATAATATTATTAAAGATCAATTAAAAAATGTATATTTATGAATAATGATAAATTGTTTTAAAACTACATACCTTTTATAATATTAATTAATATTAAATGACACTTTAAAATATTTACCGCTTTAACAAAAAACGTAAATTAATTTAGGAACAATACTTTTTTTTATTTTTTCTTGGCACTGCACGGTTTATGCATCGGCCACTGACATTGATCATTTATTTTTATTCTTCGCTGGTTGGTCCGAAATTAATTACGTTTTTCGATATAGCGGTAAACATAACATACATAGCGGTAGTGTGAAATAATAATAATTATAAAAAGTAGTTTTATACAATTTATTATTATTAATAAATATACATTTATTAATTGGTCTTTAATAATATTATACAATAATTTATAAAATACCTATTTTCCGCTATATCGATTAACGCAATATAAAAATGTAAGTTTCGGACCAGTATATACAAACATCAGTAGTGAAATATTATTTAACACGTTATAAAATATTAACCGCTATATCGAAAAACGTAATTAAAAATAAACTGTTTCAGACCAATTTCTTATTTATTACCAAACATCAGAAGTGACGTGTAAACATCATTTGTAAAATGCATGTAAAGGAAAAAATCGTTGAAATATTAAATAATTTATAAATGTTTTACCCGACTTCTACTGAAAAAAGAAAAACGCGAAAAATCAACTACGAATATTTAGATCTCATGCATGAAAATAAATATGTTGTGCACTCTGGGCCTATTTTGGGCGTTTCCCTTTCATGAATATCATTGATATTTCAAACAATGTAGGATTCCTTAGAAGACAGACAGTATTTGGAGTTAATACCTGATTATGTTTTTAATAAGGTCAAATATAACTAGGGGTGGGTCCAGATTGTTATGATTTCTACAGTGTAAATATTTATTGAGTTCTGCACTTACTGAGCTGCTTCTTCTGCTGCTATCTTATCTTTAATTTCCTGCAGCTCCTTGGGCACCACCCAACTAGACTCTTTCGTTTCAATGTTGTGGTAGTAAACTCTGCCAGCATCAGTAGTGTATTCCTTCCACACACATGATGAAAGCAATTTCTAAAAAGTGACAAAATAAGATTAATGTCTTCAATGATTAATGTGATCAATGTCTTTAATATAAAGTAACTACTAATAGTACTACACCAAAATATTGTCAATTCTTTAGTCAAGAAAAACTAGTACCTATTGTTAATTTGTATATTGATGATTTAAATGATTATTCTATATGTGCAAACCAAATTACTATAAAAAAATTTATATACCTCAGCTGGAGTCTTTAAATCATCAGGTTTTTCCCAAAGACTTTGTTTGGTTACGGAGTTATAGTAATATATTCGTCCATCTGGTGCCTTGTGTTCTGACCAGGGGCTGCTTTGATTTGCCATAGGAGCTATATCTGGGGCTGGTGCAGTCAAATCCTAAAAGTCATTAAAGTTAATAATTACAAAATTATATGTAGGAAGGCAAAATAAGGCTAAATATATAAATAAAAATAAATTGCTGTTGGTTATTCTCGCTGAAACTTGAGAATTTTAGTCTTGAAATTATTTGTGAAAATCCAGGGAAGGTTTAAACGATGAAAAAATATGGAAATTTGCAAGGATAATACTAAAGTAAGGAATACGAAGTTCACCGGGTCAGCTTGTATAAATATATTATTGTTTAATACTATTTACATATTATTCAAGTGTACACAAAACCATCTCCATAATTCATATACTCATTTCAGATTCAATCATTCCATTGCCAATTCCCAAGTAGATAACTTATTTAGCCCTACTGTGCTGCCTGTTTGATGACTTCTTGATAACAAGTCAAGTCAATACAGTAAGTAAACAATTAATAAATGTAAAAACTTTTACCACATCATCATTTTCTAGAAGATCATTCTTTACATCCAATGTAGCAAGAACAAGAAAGATATGTGTTCAGTTATTATTTATCTCAATTAATTATGTTGTTGTACCTAAGTATCAGACTAAATCAAATGCTAAAGAGACTTCAAAACATGCATAACTTCTGTTCCAATTAGGCACTCATAGTTATATTAGAATAATGGAGAGTACCTATTACAAAATAAGTAAAATAACAAGAGATATCTACTTTTATCAAATGTAAAATGGAAATTATTAAAAAAAATGCATAAAGTAAAAATTCTTTTTAAATAAATGAAAAATATGATACTGATTTGGCTTGGCATGTTACACATTATGAAGAGGAAATATTGTTATAATTGAAATGGACATGAATATATACAGATGTATAGAAAGTTTGAAAATCAAGAAATGTGAAATACAGTATAAAAATATAAGCACGAAACCACTAACAATGAAATACATACTGGTTTGAACGATGGAAATCCAGGTGGAGGCATCGAAAATGGTGGTATCATTGGAGGGAAGGCCATCGGAGGAGGCAAGGCAGCCATATTCGGAGGAAGGCCTGGCACTGGTGGCATGGCCACTGCTGGTGGCATAGTCGGCGGCAAGCCCGCTAACATAGGCGGTGGCAGCAGTGGAGCTGTGCCTATGAGACCAGGCGAGCTGGTCCCAGTGGAGGGCGGTTCCTGAAAGGTAATTGTCATTTAATACACAATTTTGTTGCAGCGTTCACCAATTTGATACTAGCAGACTAGCAGAAATAGCCGGCATAGGTTGTGTCGTGAAAGGTATTTGAATAACGTATAGCTCAGGAAAAAAGAATCATACCATGGTTGGGGGTAATAGTTGCGGCTTTTTCCAATATTTAGGTGTAATCTCTATTGATTTTAGGAGCAAATATGTTTTCTCTTCGAAAAATGCTGTTGTGTTGTCAAAAGGTCAAAACTCAACAAATCAATGCTGCTGACTTTTTCTTTTTTTTTTCTTCATGAATTTTTCTCTTAGAGTAGAACATATGGAGATGCCCTATTGATCTATACAAATGAATATACATCGAATCGACACTTGCCTTACAAATACAGTAGAACTCCAATTATCCGAACTCCGACTATCCGAATCGCCGATTATCCGAATCACAAAAAATTGTCCAAAAAAAGTCTAAGTGCGCTATTATTCTTCCCCCCGCGAAGCCAGTGTTTGCGCGTCAAGTCTTGACTTGACTTGTCTTAACTTGCCGTTGTGCCTACACTGACTTCCCCCCGCGAAGTCCGTGACCACTTGCAACTGCTCACCGTCAAGCGAATGCGTGACCTGGCTGCCCGAAAACGGTTGAAGACCGGAAAACAGCTTACATTAACGGAGATGTTTAAAAAACAATGATTTTTATTTCTAAACTTGTACATAAGTACATTTTATTTATATTTAAAACATGTGAAAATTTCATGTTTCTTTCATTTAATTCAATAAAAAAATAGTGCATTATCAAAACGTAGCTTTTATTCTCTCCAATGGCAATTTTTTTTTTTAAAATCCGATTATCCGAATATTTGATTATCCGAATGGGTCCCGGTCCCCATTAATTCGGATAATTGGAGTTCTACTGTATATACTTATCTCTTTTCATCTAAGTGATTGTTGCGTATGAAAAAAGAGACAGATATCTTTGCATTGTACCCATTTTGGCAACACTTTTTAGTGACGTCACACAGTTTTTGACGCGTGCCCGTTTCGCCATATTGTGTTCCAGCTAGTGATGTGGCACAATATTTTTATGTATCGATACGTTTTAGATAGTTATATTCTGCAATGGTATATTTCTGCAGATTTCCTGTAAGTGAAACATTAAAGAAGAAATAGATAGAGTTAATAGGTGGGGAAAATATAAATCCGCGACATAAAATAAGGCAGTATATATTTATAATGAAAGTGTCGATTCGATGTTTATTTGTATAAGCAATATTTTGTACAGATCTATGTATTTGTTTTAATAGGGCGTCTCTATTTATGTTTCAGTATTTTCAGTACTCAGAGGGTAATTCATATTAACCATGTGAAGTTGAAATTTCCATAATAATTTAAATAACTAACCTATTGTTATATTAAGGCACTGCATCATCATTATTTTGTGATAGGAAAATAAGAAACTATTTATAGATTTCTAACAAAATATGTGCATTTATGATCGACACGTAAACTTGTATCGATAAATATATCGATATACAATATTGGTTGCACTACGGTCGGGCGCTATCATTGGTGGCGCCATTTTGTGTTCCAACTTTAGGTATACACGTTTGGTACCTACTTAGGGCATCTCCATGTGTTCTACTCTAAGATTTTTCTTGAACTTGATTTATATAACATTATAGATAGATAGATAGACATCATATCACACATGTATCACACACACACACCCTTAATTTTTGCCTTCCTATTACAAAAAAATATATAGAAAGGATTTCTAATAAATAAATTCATATCTTCGAATATAAAACTGAAACAATTAAAAAATAAAAACCATAAATATCTATGGTCAGATGTCATGTGAATACATGGAAATAATATTGTCTGTGAATATCAAAAGATGTCAAGTCAATAAATGACAGTTTTAAACGTTGTTTTTGACTTGTTTGCACTTTGCTTCACAGACTAGATAGATGCTTTGCTTGACTAACTTGAGTAAGTTTTGTGCAATGTGCTTATAGTAACTTATTGTGTCTGTAATTTTTGTTCGTAAACTTTTTGAGACGATATTATTTTGGCTAAACATATAATGGAAATAGAATATTACGACGTAACTTCGGAGTTAGACGCTAGAGCAATTCTACGATACTTAAACAGTATAGGAATACAGAACATCAGTGGCGAAGTTCTAAAATATTTTATTACCGGTAACTATCTTTTATTCCTTTTACCTCCTTTTCTAGTAACCTCCTGTTTCTCCGTGGATGGGACAGTCGTAGTTTCGATTCCCGGTTAATGTGGGAGCCAGCGGGTACAGTTGAAATCAAAAGGCTCGAAAATCAGATAAACTTACATTGTGGGATCACAGAGCAATGCCTTCTGGAGTATCCCACAATATACCAAATAGGCCGTAGTGGCTGCTTACTATCAGGTGGGCTGTGTGCCTGTCTGCCATAAAATAAAATAGATCTAATTGAAAATCATATTTTTTTAACTACACACACAACAACCTCCTATCATAAATTGTACACAAATTACAGTAAATAGTATACAAGCATAAGGCATCCACAACGTTTTACTTGAATTATGTTTTTAAAGTTTCCATCAGACAGTTCAAGGATATGCTCGTATATCTTCCAATAAATGTTTTTTTATTATTTTCAGATCTCAAAAAACTTATAAAGTATGATCTTCAACAAAAACAAGTGGAGTGTAGTAGTAGCAAAAATGAACCATCAGGCCCAGAAAGACTCCACAGCGCTAGCACATTCTCATCTAGAACTAGATCTAGATGCCAGCAAAGTGCACCTGCAACTTGCAGTAGAGAATGCCGGAAAACTAAGCCACTGATTATGGGAAATATTCGCTCTGCACCCATCTTGGGACAGCATAAAATTGGAAATAATTTGAGTGAAAAGCCTTTTGGAAGAGTTTGTTCTTGTGTTAAAAGTGAAAAGAAAGAAAATGTAGTGCCAAAAGAAAAAGTACAATCTTCTAATACTAACTGTAAGTCAATTTAATGTCAATTTATTGTCTAGCACATTTCGCAGTCTTGATTTACCAACACCAACAAAATCATTTGTTTCAGTGATTAAAATTCCTAAGCAACCAATTGTGAAAAAATGTGATCCAGTGTCTTTATATCATCATTATACATCTTTGTGGGCCAAGTATAAGCCAAATGTACCAGGGGAAAATGACTGGGCAGAACTGCGGTGGAATGTGAGGCAGAAAATGGCTGGAAATGTTCCTAAATCTGGCAAAGTAAGTAAAATTGAGAAAAATTCACAATTTATTTATTAAATACATCAAGTATTTTTTATTTAGCCTGTAGAATGTCTGCTTAAAAACTGCAACTGGTTTTCCCAGCACTACAATAATTTAATGTGAAATATTATAATGTTGTAAATGAAATCAGTACAGCTGACATAGTTTCCTATGCAATCCTGTAAATTTTTTCCTACCTTTTTTTTATTTCATAGTAATTAGTCAGTCAATGCAGATGCTTCTTTGAAAAAACTTTCATGATTAGTCAGTCAATGCAGATGCTACTTTGAAAGGCTTCATCCTGAGCAATATGAGGAAATGGAGACTCTTTCCATCATAAATATTATTGCATGAAATTGTTTAGGTGCCTAAACAAAACTTGCTTGTTCTTACATATTTTTATTGTAACAGTAATATTTTTCATTACAGATTCCTGAAAATCATAAAACAGAAAAATTAAGCTGTATGAAGAAATGACAGAGGCTAATATTTTTATTTTAAACATTGCCATTTTATAACTGACAAATAATACACTAGTTAAGAATTGAAAATTAAATCAATTATGTTTTATTATTTATTTTATTCTATACAACACAATTTATTACAACTCTACACTTGGTCCAGTTTAAAAGTAGTTTCTCTTGTCATTGAATTTAAATGGTATAATATTCTTTCTTCTATTTTTTCTGCAGCTGATAGGGTCAGGACAAGTGTATCATGTTTCAACATGGAGTATACATTGAGTCCATACACTGGCATTATGTTGACATGCGGCAGAGCGTCAGTGGCAACAGTTATATTTCTAGGAGCTATGTCAGAACTGAAAAAAAAATCATGCTTAGTAACAATATCACACTCATATTAAATAGAACTGATATATTAGATATGTAATTATACTCATTAAATATTTATGCTTATTAACTGTTTCATAAAAATATTGACCCACTTACTCATCAACAATCAATACAGAAGGGCCCCAATTTCTAGCATCAATCAGATCTGCTAGATAATCTGATTCTTCTGAAGGCAACTCCAAATCTTTGATAATATGCAAATCATCTTGAGCCAGTTTAGCTGACAAAGTTGATGTTAACCCTTGTAATCTCTGATGAAATGGTAGCATGTAAAAATGTGTCGTTCCCGATCGTGGACCATGGGCAACTCCACCTCCACGAAACAAAGGGCTTCGGATGGAGCCATGGCGTGCTCTGCCTAGCCCTTTTTGAGGCCAGGGCTTTTTACCACCTCCTCGTACTTCAGCCCGAGTCTTCGTATGCGCCCATGAAACCCATCTGTACTTCCTTTGCCAAGTCACATTACGAGAAATCATATCAATTCTTGGTACAGTTGCAAAGACAGATGGATGAAGTTCGAACAGACCCAATTTCTTTTCTTCTAATGTATCTAAATTTTCTATCCATACCTCGCGAGGTTTTGTGTAAGTTGGGGGGAATAGCCAATCTTTTTTCGTAATTTGTAAAGAACTATTTGATGTAGCTGCAATAGGGCTAGTAGCCGAAGAGAAAACTCTGATTGGCACAGCTGATATATGGAGTCTTTTAATAGCAGTAATTAAAGCAGAAGCCATGATTTTAATTATAGTGGTTATAAAGATTCTCCGAGATGAACAATATTAATTCCGTTATTTAGTAATAAATAACCTAAAAACCATCCCGTCTGACATATTTTTTTTTAAATGAACTGAATAGAGTTGCCCATCGATAGTCCACTATCGATAGTATCGATAGTTTTTTAACTATCGAAAGTATCGATACTATCGATAGTATCGATCAACAATACTATCGATAGTATCGATAGTATTGCTTACCCGCAATAGTATTGCCTGGATTGGGCTATCGATAGTATCGATACTATCGATAGCACTATCGATATTGTTACTATTTTTCAAGGTCAACTATCGATAGTTGGGCAACTCTGGAACTGAACAAGTACAAACAAAACAAACTCCTTGCCTTGATTACTTCAAGCTTACTATGGTTTGTTAAATCTTGGATGATCTCTGCTCTGCGACAGGTGTCGCAGTGACATTTCTTTCTAGAGGCGTAGTCTTGCCATTAAACGAATGTTAAAACTTCGATTCGTATCGTAAGTAATCGATTCTTCTATCGATCCATACTGAACGATTGAGGACCTATAATAAAAGTGATTTTAAACAAAGGACATTTGTTTATAAAGTTTAAAAGAAAACATTAGGTGATAAAGATTTGTGTCGTTCGTTATTTTTGATACTCGTAACACATGCCATGTGAGTGTGCTTGATGTGCTCTTGATTCTCAAATTATTATTTTCGAATTTCAGACTTCGATCATATTCAAATTGTTTTATCCAAAATTCCAAACCGACTTACTTGTAATTAATTTTTTATTTTAAAATTGTACGTTTAAGAAGATAAACGAAAAGAAAATTTTCCGATGTTTTAAACATAATCGATTATTAAGTGTAAGCGAATGATAATGCCCTCAAAAATGAGCGTATTATCATAGAGCTCAGTGCCCTCAAATCACGGGCGAAATATACCAAAAAAAATAAAGTCTAATCTATGGTACAACGCTATAGTTGACTTGACAGTTGTCAAATATTGTGCTTTGATTGTGATTGTGCTTCGTTAAATTTCCTATTTCTCTAGCTCATTATTATTTAGAGCATTCTATCACGTTGTAATTTTGTTTTCAACCAGTCTGAAGTATCTTAACATCGGTCCAAAATGGATCAAATGCTGCCGAGTCCATACAACATACCGGGTATCGGTACACCCTTACATCAACCAGAAGAAGATCAACAAATCCTACCAAATGCTATGCAACAACAGCAACAACAACAACAGCAGCAGCAGAGTCATAGTATAGCGACCATGGCGTCGCCTCTCGTCGGCTTCGGCCTGGGTACACCTCAAAGAACAATGCATACATATGCACCAACAGCAGCCTATGCGACCCCTCAACAAATGATGCAGCCACAGACACCGGTAAGTTTTTGTTTAATTCCTTTCTAGATAGTATGATGTCTAGAAAGTTTAGCCTAATCTACCAATATACTAGTGTAATAGTTGCAACTTTGTTGTAAATATACCAAATATGATAAGTTGGTCATACTAAACTAGGTCCAGAATTGAAAGCAAATTACTGTAATTAGATATGACTTAGTGGTCAATGATATATGATAAAGTCAGTGTTCATTGTACTAGAGATTTTGGACTGTGACTCAAACTTTCTATTCTTTCAGCAACACCTTATGTCACCAATGATAACCAGCGGCAGCCTGGTGGGCCAGCAGATGCTCAGCCAAGCCAGCCCGGCCCCAATGACTCCTATGACTCCCCACTCAGCCGATCCTGGAATTCTTCCACAATTACAGTAAGATGATTTAGTATCTTATAAGTATTTAGCAAATAATCACTTGCATGAAGTAAAGTCGAGGTTATTTATTTAATGTCTCATGTATTTATCACATAATTAAAATCTGGTCCTCTTTTTCAGAAACATAGTATCCACTGTAAATTTAAATTGTAAGTTGGATCTTAAAAAAATTGCATTGCATGCTCGTAATGCTGAATATAATCCAAAGCGTTTTGCTGCTGTCATAATGAGGATAAGAGAACCACGGACTACTGCCCTCATATTCTCATCTGGTAAAATGGTTTGCACAGGAGCAAAAAGTGAAGAAGATTCAAGATTAGCTGCTAGAAAATATGCTAGGATTATTCAGAAACTTGGATTTACTGTGAGTATACAAATTAAATCAATATATTATGCAAACAATTTTTTTTACTTTCAAAACAGATGTGTATACCGACCCTTATATAGTAAGTAAAGTAGCTAAGTTGCATTAATAACATCAACCAACAAATGCCAAGATATGCCAATGTAGGTGTTTTCATGTCTTATAGTTTTATGATTGATATTGATTTCTTTTCAGGCTAAATTCTTGGACTTCAAAATCCAAAATATGGTGGGCAGTTGTGATGTGAAATTCCCAATACGACTAGAAGGTTTAGTTCTTACACATGGACAGTTCAGCTCATATGAGCCCGAGTTATTCCCTGGACTTATATACCGTATGGTAAAACCTAGAATAGTGTTGTTAATTTTTGTGTCTGGTAAAGTAGTGCTGACTGGTGCCAAAGTAAGACAAGAGATTTATGAAGCATTTGATAATATTTATCCAATTCTCAAGAGTTTTAAAAAGCAGTAATGTTAAGGAGTATTACTTGGCAGTGTTCAATTAATTTTTAAGTTATTATTGTAAGCATTAATAAATATTTAAGATAAATCTTGATTTGCTTTACATTATGTATGACTATCATCTCCATTCAGATGATGTCTTTTTTTTAAATTCCTGACCCCCACCTCCCAAATGTCAAGACATCAGTAGAATTCAGTGAAACCTTGAATATTATTCACATAGCACCTACTATTAACATAGCTTGTACCTGCCATTGATACTTGACAATGGCTTGAAAGAATTTCGTACGACAACCCTCCCGTCTATATAATATATTGCTGGCGCTTACACTGTAAATATTATCTAAAGGTGAGTATAGACTACAACATTAAATTTACTTGTATCAGAACATCGAGCATTAGCCATTATTAACCTTTTTCGCACGCGGTCTCTGAGTCCGCAACAGACATTTTACTCATATTACATAAACAATGAATAATAGACGATTGTAACTTTCGAGATATCCTCGGGGGGTGAGGTAGGACCGCTCAGTTGCCCTATTGGCATTCGTCGCATCGCACGTGTTGCTGCATTTTGTGTTTGCGGTCTCAGATTCCGCGCGCGACCAGTTGTGTACAAGAACGAGTAAATGGAATCTCCTAAAGAAAGTTCCTATAACATGGTGCCATTGATTATAATCAATAATTTATATACAATAATTTATCGTAGAGATCAATCAACATTATAATTATAATGTTGATTGATCTCTACGATAAATTATTGTATAGAGAAAAAAAATGTTTTTTTTTTGTTTATGTTGATTTATGACGTTGTTTTGTGTCATTATATAAGTTATACTTTGGGTTTTTGTAGACCTATAAAGAATTTAATTTAAATTAGTAAAAAAATAAATCAATACATAATGTTTTTAAATGTTTTTTATTAGTATTTACATAGACAAAAGACTTCTTTTTTTTATGTATAATGTTATAAAATATTCATTCGTTTTCACAAACCAGACACGTAAAATTGCGGAATCACAGACCGCGTGCGACTGCTTGTGTTCGGCGACAGGGTGCGACCACTGAAAGGTTAATAATTTACTCGAACCGCTCTTCGAACACGACGCTCGATGTTTTGTTACTTGGTTACAGCCTTTTTAGAAACCAACGAGCGTATTGGTGAAACATAACATATTGGTGTAACATTGTAGATCCGACATTTCAAAGAAGAATGAACGCAGGTAGGTAGGTACAACAAAATGTTATTGCGGGTAAATGCTCACTCGCTGTATGTAAGCATTTACCCGTAACAAAACGCCAAGCATTCGCACAAACGTTACATTACATGGAAATATTGAGACTAACCGAGCTTTTACCTGTATTGTACCATTCGCACGAACGTTACATTACACCAAAACGCTCGAGGAAATGTTGAGGTGATGTAGTCTATACTCACCTTTAAAGAAACGCCCTGCTGCCTGCATCGCGTGTCGTACACAAGCTGTTATTAAATAAATAACAATTAACAGGCGAGTTGAGAAGTCAGAGGTAGCGGGTTCGATTCTACAGAAAGAAACTATGATACTAAACTAAGATAAATAAATAATACCTACTTTTATATGTAGGTCGAAGATATTGGTTTTTATAAACTTTGTTTATTTAAAACAAGTATGTATCATTCAAATAATTAAAAAAACAAGAGGGCCGGCCGTTCTGCTTTTGTAATTTTAACCTTGTTCGTTACATACTTATTAGGGTTGCGGTTGTTCTTTTTCTGTTCTTGCCATTACCGGTGGCGATCATAGTTAATCTGTGGTGGCGATCGGATCTGAGATCGGATCGGTCCATAGATTTAGTATATATCGGTCACACTGGGTCACACCTTAGAGTAGAACACATGGAGATGCCCTAAGTAGGTACAAAACGTGTATACCTAAAGTTGGAACACAAAATGGCGCCACCAATGATAGCGCCCGACCGTAGTGCAACCAATATTGTATATCGATATATTTATCGATACAAGTTTACGTGTCGATCATAAATGCACATATTTTGTTAGAAATCTATAAATAGTTTCTATGAGAGTGGGTCTCACATTATTTATTTGAGCAAGTAGACACTAATTCGTGGGTTTGTCGCGCGCATACGGTGCGTGGGAGATGCTAGAGATGATATTCTTATCTCAGACCGAAGAAGAATGAATAAGAGGGACTCTCTCTCGGAGCTTCTAGAAAGATGAAGGCGCGAAAAAATACGGTAAGGTTGGTAGATCCGAGCGTCCCTGATCGCTCCGCACACGCGCGAACTTCGAATGCGTCGCTGTCATTGGTCAGAGCGCGCGGGACGTAAGGCTATTAAGTTGGCAGGCCCGGGCGCTCCGCCAATGAAATGTTTATACACAGCGCGCTAACTTTCTCATTGGTCAGACAAAACGGGCCGGCAAACGTCCGCGAGAGGCTCGGGGTGGTAACACCGAAGGACGGGTTGCTATAAGATGATATTCTTATCTCAGACCGAAGAAGAATGAATAAGAGGGACTCTCTCTCGGAGCTTCTAGAAAGATGAAGGCGCGAAAAAATACGGTAAGGTTGGTAGATAAGAATATCATCTCTAGCATCTCCCACGCACCGTATGCGCGCGACAAACCCACGAATTAGTGTCTACTTGCTCAAATAAATAATGTGAGACCCACTCTCATATATGGCGCCCAACTATTAGTTCTCCTCCGTGTCCGCGGTGTCGCATTCAAACCTCGTGCGTGTGAAAATGAAACTCCGAAGCAATCGAATCATGGACGATACAGTCGTGCAAGTGGGGGACGCGCGCGAAACCCCAGCTCCCGCAATGCAGGAGTTGGACGAGCCCTACCGCGGCTTTGAAGAAATCGCGTCCGCGTCCACTCCTGCCCCGCCAACTGGGGTCTCCTCGCGGCCGGCGCTACCGCCGCCGCCGTGCGCGCATACGCGCGCTTCGCGGTCCCCTTCGTGCGCAGGCACGCCCCAAGCGCGCGCCCATGAGCGCGAGCGCGCTTATTCGTCGGACGACGCGCCGCCGCCGTGCGCGCATACGCCCACGTTGGGCGCCATATATGAGAGTGGGTCTCACATTATTTATTTGAGCAAGTAGACACTAATTCGTGGGTTTGTCGCGCGCATACGGTGCGTGGGAGATGCTAGAGATGATATTCTTATCTCAGACCGAAGAAGAATGAATAAGAGGGACTCTCTCTCGGAGCTTCTAGAAAGATGAAGGCGCGAAAAAATACGGTAAGGTTGGTAGATCCGAGCGTCCCTGATCGCTCCGCACACGCGCGAACTTCGAATGCGTCGCTGTCATTGGTCAGAGCGCGCGGGACGTAAGACTATTAAGTTGGCAGGCCCGGGCGCTCCGCCAATGAAATGTTTATACACAGCGCGCTAACTTTCTCATTGGTCAGACAAAACGGGCCGGCAAACGTCCGCGAGAGGCTCGGGGTGGTAACACCGAAGGACGGGTTGCTATATTTCTTATTTTCCTATCAAAAAATAATGATGATGCAGTGCCTTAATATAACAATAGGTTAGTTATATACATATATTATAATGGAAATTTCAACTTCACATGGTTAATAAACCTATTACATTTTTCCAAAAATCCTAAACAGAAGATAAAGTGAAGATACTGTACTGTTTCATACTACCATCACGTAATCTTGTTATGTCGAGAGTTTTCGTTGAAGTGTAGCGAGCAAACGTGCCTTATTTTATGTCGCGGATTTATATTTTCCCCACCTATTAACTCTATCTATTTCTTCTTTAATGTTTCACTTACAGGAAATCTGCAGAAATATACCATTGCATAATATAACTATCTAAAACCTATCGATACATAAAAATATTGTGCCACATCACTAGCTGGAACACAATATGGCGAAACCGGCACGCGTCAAAAACTGTGTGACGTCACTAAAAAGTGTTGCCAAAATGGGTACAATGCAAAGATATCTGTCTCTTTTTTCATACGCAACAATCAGTTAGATGAAAAGAGATAAGTATATATTTGTAAGGCAAGTGTCGATTCGATGTATATTCATATAAGCAATTTTTTGTATAGATCAATAGGGCATCTCCATATGTTCTACTCTAAGGGTCACACACACTGTTTTGTCATTGTGGCATTTATTGGCATTTCAGTCACAGAACCATGGAATTCATAGATTTAGAATTAATTTAATATTACAGACCGACAAACTTATCTGTTCCGGTGGCAGCGTCGCTACTGTCGATTTAGAACTGTCATTAAATATCGTTTTTGCATTGCATTTCACGTAGTTCCAATTTTGGCCACCGGAACAGATAAGTTTGTAGGTCTATACGTTTATGCACAGAACAACACAAATTACAGACCGACAAACTTATCTGTTCCGGTGGCGGGGTCGCTACTGTCTATTTAAAACTGTCATTAAATATCGTTTTTGCATTGCATTTCACGTAGTTCCAATTTTAGCCACCGGAACAGATAAGTTTGTAGGTCTCCCTCCCCTTTTTATAGCGGAGTTTCAGTTCATTTTGTTACTTTGACAGATACTGTCAGATATTATAGTCCAATAAAGTCAATCAAGCAAGCCCACGAAGCCACGCATGAAATAAATAACATATTAACGTTAATTTTTCTGATATTGTATTCTAAAATTGGCTTTGTTCAATATGGCTGAAACTATGAAACAAACCGTTGCAGGCATATTAAAAAGTATCGAAAGGTAGGTACATAATAAAGTTCTGGTTAAGGTTATGTTCATTTTACTTTCCTTTTTCTCTTTAATATTGTTTTGCTTGTTTAAGATATAATCCAGCTAATCTGCAAACTCTGGAGAGATACGTGGAAACGCAGTCGCGAGAAAACACGTACGATTTAGAAGCGAACTTGGCTGTTCTGAAGCTGTATCAGTTCAACCCTGAGAAGTTTAACCCAGACATAACTTGCCAAATTCTGCTTAAGGCTCTCACCAACTTCCCTCATACTGATTTTACGCTCTGCAAGTGTTTACTTTTGGAGTCGGTGGTAAGTTTTACCCAAATTATTTACTTTGAATTATGTTGTTTAATATGAAGATTGTATGGTACAACCATAGAACTCACCAATTTTACCAATAAATCTGTTCTATGAAAACATCAGACAATATTATAAATTTACAAATTCATTGAGGTCATGTGAGGAAACATAATTGATGATGTTCCTTTCTGATATAAAATAATGTTTATTTTTTTCCAGGTTGAAAATGAAACCATCTCCCAAATCAAGTACTTGGCAGATATCCTTGAGCAGTGTGACTTTGCTCAATTCTGGAACAGGGTTCACCAGATGCCAGAGCTGTGCAGCCGTATCAATGGGTTCCATGATTCAATACGCAAATTTGTCTGCCATGTTGTTGGAATTACGTTTCAAACCATAGATAAAAACAATCTGGCTAACCTTTTAGGTGGAATTGATGGTAAGGAATCTAGATTAAAAAGAGATTTAAAATAACAGAATAAGGTCTAGGGATATCCAGAAAAAGTAATGGTAGATAATATTTGTTAACATTAGAAGTTAGATTAGTATGAAGAAAATTGGTCTTCTATCATAATGTTAGCAATATAATATTAGTGGTTTCTGATATTTACGCAAATACACATTAAATGAAAAAACTTTCATGTAGACTCCATGATCACAACTCCTAACTGGTAATTGAAACGTGGGGTTCTTATTTTTTTTTAAATATATATTGCTGTTTTTATCTGTTTAACCCTTTCAACGCCAATGTCTGATATATCAGACAAACCTTTTTCGTGCCCACCACGCCAATGTCTGATATATCAGACAAAAAAACATGATCAAGAAACATTGTATTTTTACTTGCCTGAATGAGTTGAGTATAACCTAATAATTTTTGGTTTTTTTTTTTAATAGTCGTGGCGTGTGGGGCACTATTTTCGGAAAAAAGCGTGGCGGGGAAAGGGTTAAAGTTGTTTTATTTAATATAAGATTATATGGTAAATGTCACATGTAAGCTTTGTTTACAGATGTTACATTGAAACACTGGGTGAAGAAATATGGATGGAGGGATGACGGTAATCTAATCTTCATCGCTAATCAGGATGAAAATATTAAAACCAAGAATATTACTGAGAAGATTGAGTTTGACCATCTGGCCCCTCTTATGGCACTTTTGTAGATATACCATAATAGATATTTTTTTAAATAAATTACATGGTATCTGCATTCTTAGTTTGGTTTCTTGCCCTTTTCATTCCAAATATTTTTTGAAAGCAGTTTGGTATCAAGGACAAAATTTTTAACAAAATCAGTTTGAACCATGAAGAAATAACCAAATGGCAAATTGCAAACATCTGAAATCACAATAGTATCGCATTGAGCAATGCTGGAATTGATTTTATGTAATAAGCTAAAGAAATCATTTGTGTTTAGCATGTTTATACTTTAGTAACTACTAAGGCAATTTAGGCACTTAATAAAATGATTTGTCAACAACAACAATATTTATTAATTATTTTTAACAAATGTTTTTGGTTACATTATTACAGTCCAAAAAACTCACTTTAAAAAGTACTATCTATCTAATTTTAAATTAAATAATGTACTTACATTAAATTTTATCATTAAGTAAATATGACTAAGTTCAATGAAAAACAAATAACAAAAAGGTGTAACAAAAACGTGTGTCACTTTCCAAAATTTATGCTTTCTTGCCATGACTATATCCATGTTCTTTGCCGCCTGCGTGACCGCCCTTCTTGCCGTGCTCCTCATGGTGTGCGTGATGCTCCTCATGGCCATGGTGACCCTTGTGCCCTTTGTGGTCCTCGTCGTAGTGGCCCTTGTCATGGTGGCCCTTCTTGCCGTGATGCTTCTCATGGTGACCCTTCTCATGATGGCCTCCTTTCTTGTGGTGACCACCCTTCTTATCATGGTGACCGTGGAAGTCTCCATGCTTGTGATGATGTCCACCCTTGTGGAAGTCGTCGTAGAACTTGTGTTCCTTATGATATTCGTCTTTATGCGATTTGTGATGGAATCCAGTGGTCTTCGAACCTTTCTTGTGGCCTTTCTTGTGACCGAATTTTCCTCCTTTGTGTCCGTGAGCGGCTTCATGGTGTTCTCCATGGTGGTCGTGTTCGTCGTGGTGCTTCTTCTTGTGGCCGCCGTGCTCATCGTGATGGCCTTCGTGGTGGTGCTTTTCGTGGTGTCCGTGCTCTCCTTTATCGTGGTGGTGATGGGATTTATAACCTTTGTCACCTTTTTCTTCCTCTTCTTTGTGGTGGTGCGCATGGTGTTCGTGCCCGCCGCCCTCTTCGTGATGACTTTCTTTGGCTTTCTTGTGTCCTGTGCCAGCCACCGCCTGATCTAAGACGGTTCCTGCGGCTGTGAGTTCACCCGTCGTGGGTGGGTTCTCTGCGATCTCATGACGAACGCCTGCTTCGCCTTTCGCTACACCCACATTACGAGCTTGTGATGATACCAATGAGGCCAACAGACCTATTAGTATCGGAAGTCGCATCTCTGGAAATAAGATACCAATTAAAACTCATGGATTATTAATTAAAGCAAAAGGCTAATGACATCTTAAATAATAAGATAGTAGTAGGTAACTAGAAACTTACTCAGTTTTATTTATCCAGAAGCGTGGTTGCCTGGAGTGCCTCGACCGAAGTGACACAAGAGTTTCCGCTGGTCGAATTTATAGAAAACAAGACTTTCATCTGTTGTCGATTACAGATAGATCTTTGGCAATAGTTGCTGGTGATTTCTGGGCGAGTGGCTGCGGTAAGTGACGACATCGGGACACGGTTCAACTCAATTAGTTCCGTTAGAAACACCTTATAATAGGCATTACCTACTGATTTATTTTCATACATTTGTTTATTACCTATATTAGTTCTGTTTTTTGGGATCGATAAAAAATTACCGTTTTGAAATAGTACTTAATTAATGTTCTGATGTGCTTACAATGACAACTACCGTTTCTAATGGAGGAAGATTGAAATAGTAGGTTATTTAGTTTTCTTTTTATTACGACACTTGAACACCTACCACTGTAAATAATAGTAAAAGTTATGGATGTTGTTTTGTTTATCATCGAATACTACTTAACTGTATTTTAAACCGCTTTATGCTAAGAGTATTTACAAATAAACAACCCCATTTCAGTCAAAATTCATTTTATTTACAGAGAGGTATCATAAAAAATAACAAAATAGAACACAAATAATATCTTAACGGTATCAGTGCTTGCCATGGTGGAATCCCCAATGCTTGTGGTCTTCGTGGCCGCCCTTCTTGCCGTGGTCGTGGTGGTGGTGGTGGTGCTCCTCGTGGCCGTGGTGACCCTTGTGGCCCTTGTGGTCCTCGTCGTAGTGGTGCTTGTCGTGGTGGCCCTTCTTCCCGTGGTGGTGTTCGTGATGGCCGGAATGGTGGTGACCTCCCTTCTTGTGGTGTCCACCCTTCTTTTCGTGATGTCCGTGGTGGTGGCCGTGCTTGTGGTGCTTGCCCTCCTTGTGGTGGTCATCGTAGAAGTGGTGGTCCTTGTGGTACTCGTCCTTATGGTATTTCTTATGGTAGCCTTCTACTTCCTCTCCCTTGTCATGGTGCTTCTTGTGGCCGTGTTTTCCACCCTTGTGGTGATGGCCGTGCTCGTGGTGGTGGCCGTGGTGGTCGTGCTCGTCCCAGTGCTTTTTGTGGCCGCCGCCCTTCTCGTGGTGGTGTCCCTCGTGATGGTGTTTGTGGTGTTCACCGTGTTCGCCCTTATGGTGGTGATGGTGGCCCTTGTGTCCCTTGTGACCCTTTTCCCCGTGCTCGTGATGGTGGTGAGCATGGTGCTCCTTCCCACCGCCCTCCTCATGGTGGTGAGATTTGTGACTGGCCGCGGCCACTAGATCGGCATCCTGGCCGATTTCTCGGCCGGAACATGCGACTATAGCGCATCCTAATACGGCTAGGGCGACGAGCGTCCTCATTTTGACTCCAGACGCCCACTTGTTCTTGTTTGAATACTGGGATTGAACTGACTCGGCAAGAGTCGCGAGAGCATTTATATCAATAAGTTGCAGGCTGCAGCGGGTGAAAACACAGAGCAAGGACAGCTCGCCGCTCGGTACGCAGCACACCTAATTACAGATTGCGACATTACTAGGCCTAAATGGAATTGATCTTTCGTTGATTCCTTCTAAAAGTCATATTTATGTAGGTAGGTACACTCCTTTATAAACGTAGGATCACTACTAGGGAATGCAAATCTCGCGAGATTAGAGCTCAAGCGAGATCTCGCGAGATTATGAATATCAGTGCTGCGAGATCTCGCTAAAATCGAGATCTCGCGAGATTGGCAGTTTTACGTGTTTTTTTGCAAATAATCACAATATTTGATTACATAAGGATAAAATTATAATAAAAATCATAAGTATTATAAGATAAACATTTATTATCACAAAATAAAACAACTTAAAACATGCTTAAAACGGATATAAACTAGCGATAAATTCTACATTTAAAATCCGTGATCACGACTGTTGAAAAGTGGTCGAAACGTCGGGTTTTTAATTTAAAATGTAGAATATATCGCGAGTTTTTATCCGTTTTAATTGTTTTATTTAATGAGTAGTAACCGCGTAAACATCAGAAACCAGTATTTATTAATTTTACGATTTTTTTCAATATTTTTTTTATGTTTGAGTTAAGCCAGCACTTGACCACACAGTTGCCTGATGTTAAACAACTATGCGGTCTACAATAGAGCGCACTTGCTCAGGAAAAACCCGTTAATTCTGGCCTTGAAGAGCCCCAAGTTATAATGGATAGGTAGGAAAGACTAACCCAGACAGAGAGTTCCACTCCTGCGCAGTCCGTGTCAAAAAAGACGAAGCAAATCGCTTAGTCCGTGGTCTTGACTCTCTCTCGACTGCATACGGATGGAGTCTCTCAGTCTAGTCGTTCAGTGATGGAAAGGAGCTGGCGAAATTAAGTCGTGCAGTTGAGAAAAATACTCTACAAAGTGGAGTCTGTAAAAGACAGAGAGGCAAGCAATCCTCATTCGATGATCAAGGTTCAAAAATTGTCTGAGCCTCATTATTGCAAGCCCGACACGAACGAAACTGAGAGACACCTCCTCCCACGACCACTATCTCAAGCCGCGCCGCCTCACCCGCACCAAACGAAACCGACAGATCGCAAGTCCGACCGCGTCAGTTCGGGCTACGAAGAGGTTTTTGTGCTCGAGTGCAATCTCGTTAATCTCGCGAGATCTCGTCCTGTTTTCGACCGAGATTCAATCTCACAAAAAAGGCCGAGATCTCGCGAAAACGAGATCTCGCGAGATCGAGATTGCATTCCCTAATCACTACAATATTAATCCATCAAGCCCCGGAAAACCAGACACAATAGAAAATCTATTGTTTACGCGACACCCGGCTTTCGGTCGGGTGTTTAAGAGTTAAGTATACCTACTTAACTCATATATAGGGTTTATATAGGGTTATATAGGGTACCCCCTATATACACATATTGTTTGTAATCGTATATACGCACTTTAGTTAAACAAATGAGTCGCTTCCTGTTTTATTTTAGGGGTAGGTAGCTCCTCTACACGCTTCTAACGTTGTTTTATGAAAAGGATTAACTTACTTAGTACCTACACTTCTTCTTTTGCGAAGATTATTGAGTTCTTTTCTTTTTCTAATAATTTAGGTTAGGTACTAATTTAGAACAAAGTACGTACAAGTTATTTACACAATAGTTACCTACATATCGCCCAGGCTTCGAAAAGGTGGCGCACCTAATGAAAAATATTAAGGGTTAAGAATCTTAATTAGCTACAAAGAATTGCAAAACAGTGGACTTTAGGAAGAAAATTTTAATTAAGAGAAGTAGGGACTTATTTCATAGACTTCGAGCGTGTTCTTAGCTACATCAGATTAAAAATCAAGCAACAGAATACCTAATAAAAGGAATATATATGGGAATATCGTGTTAGAAAACTTGATGAATTCAACAAACACAATAATTTTTGTCCTGAAAATAAGTTAATTTTTTTTTGCCTTTGGTTTTAATTTTATTATATCTTTTTATATGGAAGCAATCAAGATGACCTCACTCCACCTGATGCCCTGATGGTAATTAAGCTGATGTAAGGTCCAAATATAAGGTTGACAGGCTCAATAGAACAAAGTACCCATTGAGCCAGTCACCCTCACCCTGAAGGCCTGCTGAGATGCCGCTTCACGCCCCGCCTAAAAAGCTCAGGATTGTAAGAGGAAGGAAACACATGAGTCGGAAGAGCATACAAACAACAACACCTTTATAACAAATTGTATATCTCTATATAAAAATATTATAGCAAAATAATTCCACTGTTGTATCTATCAAAATAATAGTGCCCTTTTGTCTGGATACCTACTCGTAGTAAACAAATATTTCATTTATTTCCTACCATTTGTAAGGAAAAAGCGAAAAGAATAATTTATAGCTGGCAAATTCCTATGAAGATATTGAAAAGCTTTTGGTCAGAGGGTTTACCTATAATGGATAAATGGCTAAACAAGAAACTTCATAATAAGTATGCGTATTATCTATTGCACCACAAGCTGCTGGCCATTGACTTGTTGTGATGACTACGCGGAATTGTCCCGAATTAGTCAGGGACGCGCACCACGAAAAGTGGTGACCAGCTGACCAGGTGATAGGTTCCTGTACTGTATATTTTCCCGTGAAATAGAAGTGTGTCAAGCACTTCTGTGTTTCGGGGAAAGGGCACTGAAGCTAGTGAAATTACTGGGTATATGAGACCTAATATAGTAACTGCTTAAAAGGCAAACGTGGCGCTTACCATCATCAGGTGTACGATCTGCTCGTCTTGTTATACACATTGCAATAAAAAAAGTGGAAAATGAGACTTATGTTCTAATATTAACATGACTGGACGATACCTAGACTAGTATTAATGTATTATCTGTGCCTTTAGTATCGACACATTCACAAAACTACAGGCAATACACACGTGTGTTCTTATGGCAATATTATAAGGTCCAATTTAGAATGAGAATACTGCATATGTACATTTCAATTTACATTACAACAAATTGTGTACAACACATCCATGTAACTAAAATCCATGTCACTAAAACTTACTGCTAGTAATTCTAATTAAAAGGCGAAATGAATGAAGCCTACGTTTACCGGTTGTTGACATCATACGACCTTTCTAGGGACAATAAAGTGATATTATTTTACTTATTGCATAAGGTACGAGGAAAAAACAAGTCATAATATTTTAGGTTTAGAGATATCTTATACAATATTTTTTATTGTCTAAGAACAAACTCGTACTTAAACAACTTTTCGGATTAACTAAAATGTAATGTTATGTAACCGAGGTATTTTCCTCGTGGCCTTACCTGTGGCTTTGTGAAAGAAAAAGGGCAATCTACATAGTAATGCCAAAAACGAAAGTCCTTTAGATCAGACGTCCAAAATTTTGCTGACAAAATATTAATATATACCTAACCAATTGGTTCTGACAAAATCACATGTATTGAATACAAAGAATATGATTTAAAGCCATTTAAGTTTACCTTGAATACTTAGGTAAAGCGGTGATTGCAGTAGACTTCACGATGACTGAATGATGGCGATGGTATTTACTTAGTAGGTACATAAAGCAAATAAAAAGCCTGTATCGTGGATTTGATCCCACCCAGGACGAACATTTCTGTGATGAACATTTGTGTTTGTTCTGTGTTTGTTTTGTGTGTGATCGTTTCGCTTTATTAATGTCCCACTGTAGGGCAAGGGCGTCTTGCCAAATGCCGATTGTTTTTCATAAACCAGACACATATCTCCTTAAAAAGAAACCGTCAGTTTTGTCCCACCCGAAATTGAGCCCAGTGCCATACCGAGCTAAATAACTCAACCACTACCCAACGAGGCGTTTGCAATACAAAATCGCGTTTTCTTCTGAATTTGTGGCAGGTATGTAAGACGGAAGTGGATATGAAAACAAATTATTATAAGTTCTATGGGTAGAAATTATTTACTTTGTATAAAAATATGAACAACAACAATAACAACTTTCATTCTTAATAACATAAAGTAACAGGGATTTTCATGAACGGCGCTTGTACCCTTAGTGCTTGCCGTGGTGGAAGCCCCAGTGCTTGTGGTCCTCGTGGTGGCCCTTTTTGCCGTGGTCGCCGTGGTGGTGGTGGTGGCTCTCGTGGCCGTGGTGCCCGTGGTGGCCGTGATGGTCCTCGTCGTAGTGATGCTTGTCGTGGTGCCCGTGCTTGCCATGGTGGCCCTCGTGGTGGCCGGAGTGGTGACTCCCACCCTTCTTGTGGTGACCGTGCCCCTTGTCGTAATGTCCATGGTGATGATCGTGCTTGTGGTGCTTGCCTTCGTGGTGATGCCCGTCATGGAAGTGGTGATCCTTGTGGAAGTGGTCCTTATGGTACTTCTTATGGTATCCGTCAACATGTTCTCCCTTGTCGTGGTGCTCGTGGTGTCCGTGCTTGCTTCCCTTATGGTGGTGTCCGTGTTCATGGTGCTCACCATGGTGGTCGTGCTCATCCCAGTGCTTCTTGTGGCCGCCGCCGTGTTCGTGGTGGTGTCCCTCGTGGTGATGCTTTCCGTAGTGTCCTTCGTCGCCCTTGTGATGGTGGTGGTGGCCGTGGTGTCCCTTGGCTCCTTTGCCGCCGTGTTCATGGTGGTGATGACTGTGGTGGTGATGGCCGCCACCGTGCTCGTGGTGGTGCCCACTGGCTGCCACGGCTTGGTCGTCGTCGGCAGCGCATAGCGCCGCGAAGCAGACGACGGCTAATGCAAGAAGCCACTTCATTGTTGGCCACGAGAGGAAGTCCGGTTGTAACTGACCTCTGATACGCTGATTGCCTATTTATATAAGTCATTTGAAGGTGCACGTCTAGCCCGAGCAGAAATTATTCCGCAACGTTCAGCGTACTAGTTCATGGACGAAGCAGAAAAACGTTGCATCGTTTTCAATTGTTCGGAACTTAGTTCCGAATGCAAGAATCAGTTACTTCCATGTGCCAATTTTAATATAATAATGAATTGATTAAACTTTAGAAACCAATATGCTACCGCAGAAAAATAAAAATATTTGAAAGCTAAATGCTTGCAGTTGAGTGTTTGTGCCCTTAGCATTTAAAATAACACTGCAAAAAGCTTTATAGTATTTGAGCTTTATTATTTATTACTAAGGGCGCGTTACGTTGTGGTCGGAAGCAGTGTAGGTATTCAGATATGGAAGGTCAATTTCAATTTCAACATTTATTTCAACAATGCACTGTTCACAATCACAGAAGTTTTTATTTAATATTATTGATATCACTACACTTTTCTCAAACATAATTTGGGAAAAAAAGCTTTTGGAAAATTTTAAATTATGATAAAATTACTTTTGACTTTTGAAGCAGGTTTGCTCGCGGAAATAACACTATTATAGAAGATAGACATGTTTTTTTTAAACGATAGCCTTTATTATATGTGCCGCCGTACTACGGAACTGTCCACCTTCTTCATGCAACACTGTTAAAAACCACTGCAATCACAGCCTTTGTGGTGATTTTGGGGAATCAAAAAACATACCTAATATATTATAAATCGATAAAAAACTGTCGTGTATTGTGTAGGTATTCTAAAATATTCTGAAAACATAATGTGCGATGAAGACGAGAAAGTCTTCTTCAAAGACGATTTGGTCAATCGTCTAAGCAACCAGCATGCTCGGGTGATTGCCCAGTGATGCGTGCCCGCAGTTGTAGCATTGTCCTCGCATGCATGTTCCATTCACACAGCACACTTGATTGACAGCTTATAAGCTTGGATTGATCAGAAATTATCTGCTTAGTGAAGCCTTACGTTTCGAAAACGCCGCTATTTGGATAGCGCTAAATAATTTTTCCGAACGAGTAGGCAGGGGTAATCCGTAGCCCTTACTGACTATGCCCATACTTTCGTACTCATCGTGTTTGGGTACTCAACTTGATTATTCACGCTTATAAGTTCATCACGGTTTGAATTTAACAACATTATTATCGTTGGACGTATTCCCTCGCATATTATTTATTTAGGCACGATGGGTTTTTGTTGTAGTTGTAGTCGATTTTGGAAGCTTAATACCAATAAAGCCAAGTAGACTTTCGGTTGCATATTTTTACTTAATGGTACCTAAATAAGTAGTAGATAAAGGCAGTTGCACCGATGATTAAGCAAACCGTCCTATTTCGACTGACAGACAGGAAAGATTGTAAAAATTATGTAACAAAAAAAATAATTTTAAAAACGACGTCTAATAAAATATAAGAGGTGTATAAGTATGGTGTTTTCAATGATATTTAAAAAAAATCATTGGGTGTTCTTTAAAGTTATAGTTGATACAGTTGACGTAATTAGATTCTGACCGAATAAAGATTGAATAAATTTCACCAACTATGTGGCAATCGGTTCTCATTTATCAGGGGTCAAGTACACGAATTATTAGTTTTTGTGATTCAACTTGTATTGTTGTTTGTTTCGGCCTAGTTGTTTACCAGTCTCCAGCGGTAGTCTGGCTGAGCCGGTAGGGTAGGTAATGGTGAGTGGGCACATCTACTGTATTCTTAGTGGTTAAAATTTAATTAAATCTATTAACAAAGAAGAATGAAAATTATTTGAAAATAACCAAAAAAAATATTTACTTAATTCTTGATCGTTAAGTAAAAATTACTGAGTGTCGCAGATATACATCTATTCAGCCGTGTGTAGCTTTTAAATGAAACATACCTACAGTATAACATACAGCATCTTTGGAGGCAGCAATGCTTATCTATATAAATAAAAATGAATTGCTGCTGTTCGTTCGTCTCGCTAAAACTCGAGAACGGCTGAATCTATTTCACCTAGGTATTTGTCTCATTTTAGTCTTGAACTATTCATGGAAGTCCAGGGAAGGTTTAAACGATGAGAAAATATAAAAAATTGGGTTTTAAATAAATAATATACCTAAATGGAGGTAGGTATTAAGTGATACGAAGTTCACCGGGTCAGCTAGTAAATAAGAAATTAGAAATTCTGGTTTATTACTATCAGACAGGGTTCACCATTATCAGCTTTGTGCCCGATAATTTATCTGACAGACAAAAATTCAGCGAGTTTATTTTTTTTAAATCGGATAAAAAGAGACATCTATTATCTAATATGTGTATTTATATGTATTTTTATGGAATTTATCTGTGAGTGAAACAGTGGTGAAACGGGCCCTTAATCTTGCTTCCTGGTTACTTCAGTTTGGCATTTAAGTGATTAATTGGGTAATAATTACAAGGATTGGTATCATTTTTATACGAAATTAATGTCAACGAGCATAAATTCTTATGTTATGTACAATATAGCCCCGAGCAACAGCTGCTATTCTTTCTACACAATAATTGCCGAATTATGCCAACAAAGCAGTTATGCAAATTCATGGTGACCGTTATTATTAGATTTTGTCAATGGCACGTCCATCTTGGTATTGCCCGGCATAACATCGGCTGCTACCTGTCCATTGTCGGAAATAAGTTCACGACCGTCGCGGTCTGCTGCGTGCACTTTTCTAAGGTCTACTTTCGAAAGAGCACGATTCTCAAGGCCACAGACAGTACGGCCTGTAGTCTGTACTTGCAGTCCTGATACTGTGATACTTCATTTAGTGGGAGTAAATGCTTATTTCTTAATGTTACCAACCCGCGGGGCGCGTCGTCAATCAGAATTAACAGTGAGTTTATCCTACATGACATAGGTAATATTATTTCTATTACGCATCGTAATAAGTCTTTCGAAGGGCCTAAATGTCGTTTAAATTAAACCATCTACTCGAACTTACACCAAATTCGTAGATAACATTTTCGTTGAACAAAAAATGTACTCAAAACTGGATTTTCATGTGATGCGTTAACACATGGCTAGTACTGTTTTTTACATATTTATCTAGAAAGAACGAAGGTTACCTTACACCATAATTACTGTTATAAAAGAAAAGATAAACAAATATTATTGTGTAATAATACCTGGTCTTTCCGCTAGATTTCCGATCACCTAATGCTGTCCCAGATTGTTTTTGTTATGGTTGGTATGAAACAGGGATGCAATAGTGGTTTTGTGGTATTTTTTAATCTATTAGGTTCAGAAACGTGCATAATGTTTTGTATAGTATAGGAATCAAACCTACTACCACTGGTGCCAGCAAACTACTGTAATATTGGACTCCATCGAACATTATAAAACCCATTTCAAAAACAAATTGAATCGTAGGAAAATTATAAAAAATATATATACAGCGTGTTAGGTAACCCGAGGGACATATTTAAGGAGAGTGTTCAGAATCCGATTTAGAGTCCAATTCGCTATAAAAAATATATCCTTAATTTTTTTCATAATTATCCTAATAATTTATGTATGCATGAACTACCTAAAAATCCCGTGTGCTGAGCGGCTGGTTACGCCCCAAATTCAAATTGTACGCGAGTACAATAATTTTAGAAATGAACTAGTGCACGAAATAGGTACTGTGAAGGGAAAAGTGCCCGCACGTTACGCGGATTTTCAGGTTTCGACTAAGTTATTGACAGATATTTACCAAAGTTTTTATTGATGTATACTTATTTTGTTATCTGGAAGCATGAACTATTTGGGGTTTTAATATGTCCCTCGCATTTCCTGTCATACTGTATATATCTACACTACTGGCACACTTACCTACAAAGTAATGTACTCGTAGTAAAACCGCGAGTGGTGTAAGGTTGGCCCAGTCCCAGTGAAACACAAACGGCTAATGCTCTTAGCGTCCAGGCGTCATACTTACGAGCCTTAGTGCTAAGAAGCCTATCCTGACACACGCAATCTCGTTACTTGCATTATAATACACGAAGTAATGCTATTACTGCGCTACTGTAATATTATCCCTTTGCTCCGGATCTTGGCCGGTACTTGGATAAACTTATTAAAAAAGAGAACTGCTTTTGTACAGACTTTTTTCAAGAAAAGAATATAACGCAAGCCCCATAAGAGTAACTGTAGGTACAATACGGTTTATTCTTATTCAGTCACATTTGTAACCTGTAACAGTGGAATGGAATGGAACTCGTTGGGCAAAAAGGGCTATCACAGATCCCTCAGATCTATCAGATCCTGAGTTTAGGGACTTCCTGCGGTAAGTAGCCGATATGCGTAAAGACCGGCTAAACGGCTAAAAAAGCATGGCCCGTGTGTGGGTGGCTTGCCACTAGAGAGGTGAGACCTTTTGGCTCTGTTCGTAACGCCAGAAGCACTAGGAGCAGGGTAGCAGCACTTTAACATGCTTCATCAATATGATTGAGTTTTAATACTATTTCCATTCGATTTCTATTTCAATTACCATTAAGTGCGAGGTACAGTCAAAAGCACGTCAGACGTAACACTTTGGACTTTGTACCGCTCTTATGTCGGGGGCATAAGTGCTATTATCGAACTGCAAGTGTATACCGTGATGTGCTGTTGACTGTACTATACTAAACTACCTAAAAAATTATACAATTATGGAAGTTCTCCGACAACGCAGATACGAACTCAAGTCTACGGACTAAAATAGGTCAAAGGATAATCTGCTTGCCTCCTAAGTTATTGGTAGGCCTATTATTAATACCCAATTTCACGGATACTGTGCCTTTATCGTTTCAAAGAGAACTTAATGTTAGAGATATAAGGTCACAAATGCATTGGCTGATGATCGAAGCTATAAGTTGAACCCAAACATGTGTACGATATCACATAATGTAGTCCGGGCGTGGTTTGCGATATTGTCGGCGCTCGGAGGTTAGCCAGGATAATCCCCGCTATTGTTACCTATTTTAATGCTTACGCCCTTTGTCCACAGCTTGTATTAAGTCATACGCGGATAATCGCTCTATTATGCCGGGTTAATTTTCCATTAGTACGTACGAAGGAGATTGGCAGCTGCTTAACGTCGCGCCGAGACAAATCGGCGACATTTCGCATTTGTAAACACGTTTGTTGACAAAAGCGAGTGTTGAATGAAATCGATACTCAGTGTAATGTGAATTAAATTTTGTTCCAATTTTTTGTAGGATTGAATAGAGACATTAACATATTACCGAGTTTTTTCCTTCTCTTATTGGGGGAATAACTTTTTACGTAATTTTCTAATGATGAAATATATCATGAGGTATGAAGAAATGGACAACAGAGACATCATAGATATCTGACGAGAAAATTATCTGACAGCGACGAAAATAACCTTAGGTAGAGGGACATTTTACAAAAATAATCCCTTGCTGCAAAATGTGTGTATAGTGAAAGCTTCCCAGATCTTTGAGCTTAAGGTTCTAAATGAGCTTTTTTATTTATAAAAGGTATTGTTCTGATTACTATTGATAAAGCGAAAGAGCATTTAAACTCATTCGAACTTACGATTATGTTGACTTGTTATGGATGTGAAGAATGAACCTTTAGTAAACTTTTCACCAAGTGTGTTAATTTCAGTCAGACGTCATGAATGTAAGTACATAGTACCTAAATGTAAAAGCGTGGAATGTGTGGGCGCACATTCCGGATAATATGAATGTGGTCTTTTGAACCTCAATTTGACAAGTGGGATGATGGTGTTTCAAAGTAATGTGTCATTATCTGAACGAATGAATGTTGTTTAGATTTTTATTCAACGTCTCCCGCGACGCCTCGCCACGCATCATCGAGTGTGCCCAATATTTGCCAGAACGTCCCCGGTAAGTATACTAAGTATGTTTCCGGCCCGTGAAAGTATCATATTAACTGTCCAAACAGAGGATCGGAGGTTTTACGTGGCAGCTGGCCGACACGACTAATTACATTAATTACAGGCAAACAGAGCGCGCTCGGGTTTCTGCCCACCTTTGTCAATATTTGCGCGAGGCGCGCCCGTCGCAGCCGTTGGAAGGGCCGAGCTCGTCGTTGTCCAAACTACAATGACTTTGGCTCTGCCACTTGTCCGAAGAATGCAACAGACACATCTAATATCTACAAAGCAAATATCACAAAAGGAGATTAAGTAATTTATTTGAAAACAACTCCGCTTCTAAGCAATTCCGTCAATAGCGGTGGTTCTCATAATGCAATTCTTGCTATGAATGAGAAAAGCACTATTAATAAAACCAACAATAGATTTGTGAAGTGCATACAACAGTAATGATCATATTATATTGTAATTATTCTATCCATCGTCTTTTTGTAACTTTAGTTTAAAATTACTTTTTTTTAATTTATAAGAGGTAAGTATAGCCTATTTATTCAAGGAATTATCAGTTTGAAAACAAAAGTAGATAAGCAATCAGACGGGACCTACTTATATATTTTCTTTTCTCAGAAAAATATAAATTTTTCTATCTATTTTATTTGATTAGATAAGTAGACTGTTGTTGATTTTCTTTATTAAAACCTAAAAGTATTCTGCCTAATAGTATAAATTGTTATAAGATATTAAAGACGTTGATATTTTTTGGTATAACAATTTATTGGCAGCAGTCTACTCGTAGTAGGTAGGTACCTAGGTACCTAGACCTACTGATGTTTTTTTTTTTTCGGAAATTGTCGGGATTTGATCTAAGTATAATCATAGCCAAAGCGGACCCTGACCTCCAGTTGCAATCGGAAATTCGCTGAGATGATGATGATGACCACCTATTTCAAGTATAGGTAGATACTCTGTACTTTAATTGATGAAAAAATACGTCTAAATGTTAGGTGTAGATTCATTTATATAATAATTACAGGTAGGTACCACTTTTGTTGAAAATCATTGTTTTTTTCGAAGTTTCTTTAAGTCATAACAGTTTATCAAGTCGTACGAAAAGTCTTCACAAAAGAACAAAAGTTTCTTCAGAACATTTTTTCAATGCCTAAAAGCCACTGCAAGGGGCAAATAGTCTATTATAACGATTACAATACCAAAAAACTGAACGACAACATACAAATGATCAAAACTTAGGCCACCCCCAATCACATGTTTTTTGTTTGAAAAAAAGTGGAATATTTTTTTCTTCATCACCGCTTCGCATTGTGGCGTGGGCTTTCATATTGTTGGGCTTAAGCTGGAAAAGACATACGTGTCGCCTTGGGCGATATCACAAAAGACAACTCGTTCAATTCGTTTGCTATCGTATGCCAGTTAATCTTGGCGTCTTTGACAATCGCAGCGACAAAGAGATAAGTAGTGCGATCAGGCCGCGGCGTGGCATGGGCGAGGGGGCGGGATAATCCAGCGGGAGTGTGGGACGTAGGTGGCAGGCATTCATTTTCTCATCAACTGCCAATTAGTATCGACGTGATACAAATAAATTATAGTAATATTTCCACGAGAACATCTACTTAGTTTTTAATAATAATTTGTAGTTTACAAATCAAACAATAACTTTAACTTGGGTTCTCATTTATTTATTTATTTTACTAGGTAGGTACTATTATTGTAATAACTACTAAACACAGCATAAAAAGGGATCTATTCAATATGTTCGCGATTTAATAGCCACACATTAGTAGAAACAAAAATATAATCCATAAATATAAAATATTCAGTAATAATACTAATAATGCAGGTTTATTAAATTAGATAAATATAAGTGTAAACATGTAACACTTAATCCCCTAATTACAATTTATATGCATGTAAGTAATCTCCATGAGCCAGCATATCCTGTAGAATAAATTACGCATCGCACATCGCATTGCAAGCATGCCGATAAATTCGGAAAATGTTTACAATGGAACCAGATTTAGTAACAGGGAGGGATAGAGATTAAATACTGTTCGGGAGCGTCGTATTGTCACGCAGGGCGGGGCCCAGGAGGCCACGCCTCGTCCGCCCCGCTACCCCAGACGCTCGGCGCGCTCGCACCACGCGACTTACTCGTACTCGCTAAGGAGATTTGGTAGCAATCGCATCACGCGTGATTTGTGACTAAGTGATGTGTGCGAGACTATGATGTGTGTCGAATCGTGTCGGTGAGTGGGTAGTGTCGAGTGGTCAGCGTGGTCAGCGTGGCTCGGCCGGAGGGCATGGGCGGGTCGGGCGGCGGCTGGCAGCGCGAGGCGCCCGCGCTGCTGAGCACGGCGCTGCTGCTGGGCGGCGCGCTGCCGGAGCGGCCGCCGGCGCCGCTCTTCACCATCGACAGCATCCTGGCGCCGCGGCCCGCGCCCGCGCCGCCCTCGCTGCAGCTGCATCTGCACGCGCCCTTCCACAGAGCGCCCGAACTGTTCGGTACGTCTGCTAAGATGTTCATGATGGGTGAGAAACATATTTTATTATAGCATGCTCTACCAAAACTTTTTCGCCTTGGACAGTTGTGATACAGATTATATCTATGTATTAGGTACATGTATGTACCTAAATATAATTATTATAATTAAGATAGGTACATCGATCACTAATAGGTATTTAGGATTTGTACTTATTTCCTATTTGCCGAATAGCCTGTTCTCCTTAAGACCAAAACAAAATAGAAAGAATATTTGTATTTTTAAAAGGCCAACCTCGACGTATTGGCCCGCCATTTTGGATCTTTTTCAAAAAAGCGTTCTCTTGAAATTCTTTAAAAAACATCATTATATTTTCTATTTATTAATCTTTATTAAATTTAGCATTATTCCTATTCGATTAACGTTAAATTTTCATATTTATGCTTCTTAAGTAATACTAAATACTAGTAGCGAGATTTTATTATAAATAACACCTGTGACACGGAACTGAAATTCTTTTAGGTCCGTGACCTGTGAGTCCTGTGACCTATTTCGAGAGTGTAGCTACAAACGTTTCATTCATTTATCGAATTTAGCCTAGGTACTTAATAAATTTCATTAAAAAACCCCAACTGTGTAAATTATTTTCAATAAGGTACTGAAAAGAAAATACAACTTCAGTCCAGAAGTGCTGAAACAAATTTTCCAAAAAAAAAACCAAAACCAAGTTCGTGTACGATTTGAATAAAAGATAGAACATATCGACAAATGGTTAGAATTTTATAATTTAGTCCAGATTATTGCAGTTTAAATTTTATTTTCTTATTTAATTTAATGATTTTATAATTTGTAATTTGTTTTTGTAATTGGTTTATTGTATTAATTCTAATTTATTGATATGTTTGTTAATTTTTATTGGTGGAAACTGCTGATTTATGTTTTATATGGGTAATTTTTTTTAAAATGTGTATTTGAAATTGTTTGTTTCCCTAAGAAGATAAAATTAAATAAATAAAATTATTATTGGATCTAGAATTTAATGCGCAATGCGCACTAAATCTCTGACTCACTTGGATTGC
This sequence comes from Mecyna flavalis, assembly GCA_949319885.1. NCBI lineage: Eukaryota > Metazoa > Arthropoda > Insecta > Lepidoptera > Crambidae > Mecyna > Mecyna flavalis. Next base: position 10,483,005 of record OX439434.1, on the reverse strand, counting down.
TACTGTATTGCCGGAGTAACATGAAACCAAAATATTTCCAGTCTCTTGACATTCGGTTTCTTGGCTCGTTTGGGCCAGTGTAGTGTGTTTTGTCCCGTAATGCACATCGGAAATGGTCCCACATTTACGATGTGCATTACGGGACACAATTTCTTGTTTAAAATATTTGAAGTATGCTACTTCAGTTGGCAGATAGGAATGCAAGCCACTTATGACTCACCTGATGCTAATTGGTTACTTCAGCTTTTGCCATAAAAGGACATTCCGCCAGGTATGAAAAGTTGTCTTCAAAGTTTTTTATAAGACGCGAAAAAAATAAATTAAAAATATTATGTTCAAATTATTAAATCCAATCTTATTTCCATTTATTACAAACAGCTATAAAAGTATCCGTTTACCTTAGCTAGGTACCTACCTAGTAAGCCTAGTAGAGTTACTTTTGAATTACTTCGTTACAACCACAAAGCAAAATTACTAAGCAGAATAATTGATCTTTGAAATGCAGTTAGTTAATTGCACTGTAATGCTACGTAGAAGTCAGAAATAATGTAAACGCACCGAAAATACTTAAATAATTTATGTAAAACATTTTCACTCCTAATTCTGTAAGCATTTTATATTATTGGTAATGGCAATTTGTAACGTCCTGGTTAATTTTTCTCGCGCAAATCGGATATTTGGCAACACTAACTGACAATACCTACTGTTTATGTGATCCTAGTAGTGGGTAATATCAGATTTTTACAATATCGAATCGAAACTATATATTGATATCTGATATCGGATTCTGAAACTATATTATATTACTACTTGAAACTATATATTGGTGTATCGGACCGTATTTGGTATCATAAACCTATAGTTAAAACGATGTGTTCTGAAACTAGATACTGTATCATGACATGATATTATCATTGTGATTTATTTCTTAAAACTGACTCGATTAGTTACTTTAGGTGTATTAAGGATGCTTTAATAGTATTTACCTACTTAGTTATTTGTGTTTCAGTAAGTACTGCATTAATAAACATCATATTTAGAACTTCTAAATACGATGTTTATTAATGCAGAACTCATTAGTAGTAACTAAAAGCATGAAATACATAAACTTATTAATACAAACCACGGAATCTATTAATAGAATAACAAAATTTAGAAATGGATCACCAATGCTATGAGTTCAGTGAGAGTTACGTAAAGTTGCAAATCGAAAATGCATCTTATTGCTGACAAAATAAGGTCTATTAAAAATGTGTCAAAATACACAAGAAAGTATTGAAACAACCTTCTTTTTCTTATACAAATAAGGTTTAGAATTGTACGAACACACGACTAATGCTATTTCACTCACTCACGGATCCTTTCTTTAGCTCGTATCGCAACGCGATACGGTTTAATATCCTTTATCGATAGGTCTTGGATATCGAGCTAGATATCAAATCGAGACGCATCGCATCGATCCAGCAATATCGTGTATCACCAAATATATAGATTTGATTTGCAGCGATATCGGATATTACGATATTGGTCTGATACACGATTCAATGGTTTATTCCGAAAATCCCCACCGACAAATCCCTACCAGTGGGGATTGTTAGTTTTTATCTATATACGATTTGTATCGGCCATTCCTATGTGATCCAGCCAAGCGGATGAGGATGGACGGAAAGCTAGTTGGTTCCTTGGCCAACATACTCATAGAAATACTATGAACCTTATGCTCAATACCCTGCAGCGATTTGATTTCCGTTGTAATTGTAACAATTGCGTTGATATTCTCAAAATTCTAGAACATAACAAAGGACTCACCATTAATTAAAACATATTTGTTTTAACTCGCAAGGTTTTCATTATTTTTAAAGCCATTTACGACTTAAGTGATGGAAGGCCTTCGGGCATATTTAAATTCATTCGTTTGTGATCATGACTTGCCTAAAACGACATTATGCACACTGCATTAGAAACATTGTATTGCATTTTCAATCGACATTTCTATTTTGATATGTAATCATGAAATTTATAAGAACAACTGATAATGGGAATCACTCGAAATGTGGGGTCACTATCAAAGTGTTATTATACAAGATTTGAGGAAACATCATAAAACAGTAATCGCATTTTATACTTACATAATATTATGTAATAAAAAAGTCTTGAATCGAGCAAACTTGCTGGCCGTGATGAGATTCAAAGGCTTGTTTACAAATGCTAATGCATTTTTAAATTACACCTAGTTAAGATTTAAGCTCGCACCCCGCGGCGTAACCTGAACCCTTGGCGCGGGGCAGCGGGCGCCGTTTACGGGCTCAAGACGGGCTTATCCAAATTTATAAAAGTCTCCCTTTTCTCCAAGCGGATGTTTTAACATTTCATAACATCCCACGGGCCCAAAGATCGTTAAGATAATAAAAAACAAAAATATGAGATAGGTACTTACTTGCGCCACTGGCCGATTTTTTAAGCAGCTGATATCATGGTATTCTTTACCCCAAGTTAGCTGCGTATGCTGTAACCTATTTTTTTTGGTATATGTACATTACAAGTTTAACTGTTTTTTTTTAAACACGGTTTTCTAAAATGTTATATAATTAAAGTGGGGCCAATGATATCGTTAACGTTACGTCCGTAGTAATTTATGTCAGAATCTGTGTCGAGCTTTAAGCTTCAAACACACTTTATGTTTCACTGATGATAAGAGCGAAAGATAGGGCTACAGCTAAAAGAGATATAATTAGTCAATTAGAATGATAGCAAAAAGGGCCAATAAATTGTTGAATTTCACACTTTTAAATGCCTTTGGTGAATTTTTTAACACTTTCGTATCGACAATGTTACTTGCCTTTCAAACGGTTTGATACTGATACCATATCAACCATGTTTAAAACTAACTTAAATTAGGAAAAGAAGAAATACATAATACTTAAATGACAAACTTCAAGTTTCGTACCAATAAGTGTATTTTGTTGTACATACAATTTCATAGTTGCTTCATAAATATAAAAAGTGAACTAAATATGTTCACCGCTAAACTAACATATGGATGTGTCTACTCATAGCACATACACTATTATTATATATCTGTGGCAGTACTAAGCACGGCACGTATTTAAAAATCAATACGACTTACGCCGATCGCTCGACAGGCAAGCCGCTGCGAAGAAAGCTAACGATAGCGCCTTATCCCGCCTCCGGCCTTAAAAGCTTTTACATTTTTTCAAAAATAATACTTTGTAATACCGTTGCGGGAAGTATGCAAAAATATTCAATTTTATTTTAGCAGTAATATTTTTAACGGGCGGTGGGTGAGTGAGGGGTCTAAGCCGAGATCTTCACGGTTGGTCGGAGGTGAAGTACATTATCACTAAGATATGGTGACGAGCTCGACTCAAATGTGTTCAGTCTTTTCCGCCTCGGTTTTTCTGATTACGGCTTTTCCTTTTCAATATCTATAAATTGTTAACACAATGTAACTATCTGGATGTTTTATGAAACTGATCTGTTGAAATGACTTTCTGTAAAATCAAAGTTAAGCCCCCATATGCGCGTACAAATAAAGTTAGAGGGAAGGGAATTAGAAATACTCATTTTGTTTTTCATTTTTTTTTTTATTGCAATGTGTAACAAGACGAGCAGATCTTACACCTGATGGTAAGCGCCACGTCTGCCCTTAGACAGTTTAGAGTCAAACAGTAACTAAGCAGTTACTGTCTGGCACCGCCCTGCGCCCGCTACACCGAGACGACAAGACAACTCATATAACCAGTAATTTCACTAGCTTCACATTTTCCTCAAAACACAGCTAAGAGCTTGACACACTTCAATTTAACAAAAAATGATGATGAGACGTAAATATGTAATTTTTTCGTTTTTAATACCTACATTTTCAATTTTTCTTCTTTGATGTTGACAATGACAACTAACTCTTTTAAAACGGTCACATAGAATAATTTTACAAAATTATTATGTTTTTCTTTGCCCCTGAACATGTCTCTTGTGGCTGCGGCGACAAGCCGGTACTAATGAAGCATTTTTTTTAACTTATTTTAGTTGTAGATCCTATTCGGTTTAACACTCGGTGTAAGGAAAAATCTAGTTTAAGCCTTAACTGTAGTAAAAATAATAAAATGAAGGCTAAAACTCATCTTACCTTTTATTGTGATGTAGCGGCTATCGGAATGCGCTACATACGGCAGACTGACGACAACAACGCAAGATTGCAAGTCAGCGAAAAGTGCACGTGTAAACATTGGCTTCGAGACTCGTCACTCGCACGTCACTGAGACAGCCAATCAGATATTCGATCCTGCGTCGCGCTAGCAGAGTTATTCTCTCGGCTAGCATATATACAACACACCAAGACGGTACATTGGGCCGCGGTCCCCGAGCACAGACACCTAGCTCGGAGGAAGATCTTCCCTTTTCGTTGACGTCATGATACGTAATCATCATACGTCACAGTAACTAACTTTATTGAAGTTATGGAGGCCATTGCGTCGGATTAGAACATTAATAGGTAGATTCAGGGCTGACACAGTCAGCGCCAAAATGATCTGAGCGTTCAAACCTGCCAAAAATATCTGAACATTTGATAAAAATCACTCTTAGCACAATACTTTTAGGTGTAAATATCGTTTGTTGTCATTTGATTTTAAACAACAAATTAAAATGCAGCTGACTTTTGTCAAATGTTCAGATATTTTTGGTGGTTTTGAACTCTCTGATCATTTTGACGCTGACTGTACCAATTTTAATACAGTTAGGTTAAACAAAAAATATTTTGCCCTAAGCGAATTGACGGAGAACGCTCTAAAAGGTGTTTTCCCACTGTCCCCATAAGTAATCTTGTCTCGGCCGTCATGAAATTTTCTAACCGTTGTTGTCCATATTAGATACGATTAAACTAGTAGGTAATGGGGACAACCTTCAGGCAAGATTTCACATATCGTTATCTACAAAATTTGAATGGTTTTATAAACTTAAGGTTAATTTTCTTTTTTGCGAAATTTCCCATTCATCTATGTATAATGAACTGCATACTGTTAGATATAAAATAAATTTCTCTTGATAATTACAATTTAATATGCTTTTACAATAATCGGCATTATACATTCTTCGTCTTCTTGTATTGTTGGCAATACACTCCTCTTTATGAGGATTACTGCTGCCATTTTCATGTAGGTATATTTTGACGACTCAAGTGTTTTTAAAAAGTCGCACATTAGTTAGGTACAACCCACGTTGTAAGTTGACGCATTCAAAAATATCGAGAAATACGTAAAGCATTCCCACCGAAACCGCCGTCATCTCGGGCGCTTTAGGCAAGCGCGGCAAAATCTATCTGTCAATCTCCCCGACTAGTGTGCGGGGCACCGTACGCGGTGACCATAGTGATGTGTAAATCGAGTAAACCAATTATTTGTCTAACAATACTTATGAATAATTTATCATCCCCCTGTTGAAATTAAAATATCGTATAAGATTCAGCAACCAGTGTAATTAGATTTGACTGTCTCAGGCGTAGGCGGCGTAGGCGGCAACCCAGCCGGCGCGTACGCAGGCCTGTACGGCGGGTACGCGGCCGCGGCGCTCGCGGGGCTGGCCGGCCCGCCGCCCAAGCGCAAGCGCCGGCACCGCACCATCTTCACCGAGGAGCAGCTCGAACAGCTCGAGAGCACCTTCGACAAGACGCACTACCCCGACGTCGTGCTCAGAGAACAGCTCGCGTTGAGGGTAGACTTGAAGGAGGAGAGAGTAGAGGTATGTTAACATTTTAATTTTGCAATCGTTTTGACGACGAATTTGGTGTAACGGTTGAGTCGGATATTCCCTGCACGTTATAAACATTTGTGTGCATGAACATGTCTGTCTGTATCAGTTTGGGTGTTTCTATGTATAAATGTATTTACAAAGAAAAGTATCCGTTGTCTGACCTATAGTACAAGCTAATGCTTGGTTTTGGGCTGGACGGCGGCGTTGTATGAATAGTCTCCAGGAATATTTTTGTATTATGTAAGTAAGAGTTATTTTCTAACAAATTATAGCTATATTTTATAGAATATTAAGTATATCAAATACCCGATATATTTTTTTATTAAAAAAAATCTTTGTACGCATATTCCGCAGCGAGGATTAAAAAATAATCTAGACACGCGGCAGCGTGTCAAGCCAAGTTCAAGCAAAGGAACGGGCTAGCCAGCGCCAAGGTATATTTACACGAACCATTTGGTGTCACTTTTGGCCCTTCTATAACTTAAAACCTATTTAACCGAAATACATGAAACTACGTGAGTTTAATCAAATCCATAAGGACACCTAGAAGCCCAAATTTCATGAAGCTAGCTCAAACGGTTATAAAGATAATATGAAGGTCAAAAAGTCGTAAAAATTAGTACTGACTGACTGACTTATAGTAGCAAAACCTAACCTACTTCCAGATGACCTAGAAAGATGAAATTTGGAATCCAGCTTGGTAATTGTGTGTAACCGTAGGAAAAAGTCCAAAAATAGAAAAAAGTTAAAAAAAAGGGGGGAGGGGGGGACGTTCCCCCCTATATTTTAACTTTTTTCTATTTTTAGATTTTTTTCCTACGGTTACACACAATTATCAAGCTGGATTCCAAATTTCATCCTTCTAGGTCGTCTGGAAGTAGGTTAGGTTTTATCTGACTTATAGTAGCAAAACCTAACCTACTTCAAGATGACCTAGAAAAATGAAATTTGGAATCCAGATCGGTAATTGTGTGTAACCGTAGGGAAAAATCTAAAAAAAGAAAAAGTTAAAAATTAGGGGGGGAGACCCCCCCTCCTCCCCCTATTTTGTTATTTTTTCTATTTTTCGATTTTTCTCTACGGTTTCACACAATTAGCGAGCTGGGTTCCAAATTTCATCCTTCTAGGTCATCTGGAAGTAGGTTAGGTTTTGCTACTATAAATCAGTCAATCAGTACTAAAACCTAACCTACTTCCAGATGACCTAGAAGGATGAAATTTGGAATCCAGCTTGGTAATTGTGTGTAACCGTAGGGAAAAATCTAAAAATAGAAAAAAAATAAAAAATAGGGGGGAGGAGGGGGGGTTGCCCCCCTGATTTTATACTTTTTTCTATTTTCAGATTTTTTCCTACAGTTACATACAATTACCAAGCTGGATTCCAAATTTCATCCTTCTAGGTCATCTGGAAGTAGGTTAGGTTTTAGTACTGATTGACTGATTTATAGTAGCAAAACCTAACCTACTTCCAGATGACCTAGAAGGATGAAATTTGGAACCCAGCTCGCTAATTGTGTGAAACCGTAGAGAAAAATCGAAAAATAGAAAAAATAACAAAATAGGGGGAGGAGGGGGGGTCTCCCCCCCTAATTTTTAACTTTTTCTTTTTTTAGATTTTTCCCTACGGTTACACACAATTACCGATCTGGATTCCAAATTTCATTTTTCTAGGTCATCTGGAAGTAGGTTAGGTTTTGCTGCTATAAGTCAGTCGGACCATACTACATTTTTTTTATTGTAGCGTTGGAATTGAAACTATTCCAATATGTTATGTATTATTATATTTTCTATATAACAGAAATAAAAAAATAAAGTTAAGTCAAAAAATAAGTGGTGTCCCCATACAAAAAACTTGTAGGTAATACGCGCTAAACAACCGGCCAACGCGAATGGTGCGTGTCCTCGGCGGCGCGTGGTACCACATTAAATCTCAATACTTGCCTAGTTTTCTTTACAAAAAGTAATGATATCCCACCAAAAACATAAATGTAAAAAAGGAAAGCCAAGTTCAATACAAAAATTATGTTTGGCTGTGGGCTTCGCCGCAAAAAGAATGGAGATCTTAATGAGTGCCAAGTTCTATGATCATCATCATCATGAAGATATGTGGGTATTTTTGATAGTTGTATTTATATTACTAGAGTAGTTTATAAACAACACCAATTTTCCGAATTTCCACTAGAAATAGATTTTTATTTTTACTTTTCCAGAATTTTCATTTTTTTATTATCCACATATTAAAAAATCTACAAGTTCGGACACAAATTATATGTCAGTAACATCCGGGTTAAAGTAGGTAAGATTTGACTTGGCCAGTTTTTATCAGAATTAATATATTATATGTCGAATAACTTTATAAAATGACTGATATAATGAAAATTGGCCAAGTCAAATCTAACCTACCCTACTTTAAGATCATAGAACTTGGCACTCATTAAGATCTCCATTCTTTTTGCGGCGAAGCCCACAGCCAAACATAATTTTTGTATTGAACTTGGCTTTCCTTTTTTACATTTATGTTTTTGGTGGGATATTATTTTATAAAAACTGTTTACTCGACATAAGGGCAGGATCGACGGTGCTCGCAACATTTTGTAACTAAACTTACTCCTTAAAAATCCCAACGCAGATTGTATAGATTTTGTAACAAAGTCCAATGTTATTGTTTTATACGGTATCAAGTTGCCAAAAGTTAAACCTCATTTTCTATTATAATACTTTGTAAGGTTTAGGTACTTCTGCATGGTAATGTTACCTTTGTTAATTGTCCAAACAAAAGTGAAATAAAGTTGTATGAAAAAAAATCCACCAGTAACAATAGTTAAAAAAATATTGTGGCTTCTAACGATGGTGTTGGGATTTGCGACATGTTTAGATCATACTTTTTCCTGGCCGGCTAAGTGGGTAACTACCACGCAACTGACGACAATTTGTTTAATTTAGCTGAAACTAAACATAATAATATCTTGATTCTAACAATGGCGCAAGTATTGATCAGATACCACTGATGTTTGTATTTATTAAATGCGCATAATTACTCATTTCATTATTAACACGTCTATTCAAAACGGGAATATTACCAGATGCATGGAATAGCCAACGTGGATCCTATTTTGTATAAATGGTAATAATATCTGCTATTGAAAACTAAACATTTCTGTTCTCGGCACTTGTGTGTTGTACTGTGTTATCAAAAACAACGAAGGTATCATATATTCTTCAATACAAAAAAGACATCCAGACATAGAACAAACACATAAATACATGTTCATCACATAAATACTTGTAGGTACTGGTTGGGATTCGAAGCCACGACCCCTGGCGCGTGTGTCAGGTCAGGACAGGATCACTATCCAATGCGCCATCGGGCCCGTCAGAGAGTGAGAGAGGTTGAACATTTACTGTTTTTTAATGTATTATAATATAAATTATGTGAAGGTATTTTTTCAAAGATTTTACAAATCCACTTATTTCCTAATCAGAATACATCAAAACCAGCTCTTGCTGCTTTGATATACAAGGTTTCGCTTTCTTTCAACACCAAAGGCAAAGGTTGGAATAACAAGTTGCCTCAAAGAATTATCGAATAATACCAGTCTCCTACAAAAGGCTGGTTGATATATTTATAGAAGAAATAAATATATTTAAATTATTCGGTGTATACTTTCCTTTCATACAAATAAACCACTGTTACTCTAAAAAACACGAGTTAAAAATATGCTTAATACAATAGTAATCATTCATATAGGTAGTGTTATTGGACACTAGTGCTTTTTTTTCCTATTACAGATAAATCGAGTTCAGTTTACTTTTTGTTTATTCTGGTTTAATTTACCTGTGTGTATTTTACGGTACGATTAAGTTAAACGGGCGTAAAGTTATAAGTAGCTACCGTTGGACCCAAGAACAAATAGTGACGTGACATTTTTTCACCACGACATTCTATGTGGGTGGCCTCGCGCAGGCACCTATGGCCCCGGGTAACTTTACCACTATTAGTAATACCATAGACAATATGTAATACTAAGGACCATGTTTTAACACTGTCAGTTAAGTGCTTGATCATTTATCTGTTAGATATCTCAGATGCCGCCCTTTATGTCAGTTTTCGTATAACGTAGAAAGACATTGATATCTGACAGATAAAATATTAGGAACCTGACAGCGGTGGAATTCCATCATTACAGTAGGTCCTAATATTTTGACACTAAAGAATTTCATCGCAAATGGTTCAAGCCGTTTACAACAATGATATTATAATAAAAAAGAGGTAGATAGGTAGGTATGTCAGTACTGAAGCGAAGTCAAAAATTGTCCACGGCGTACGTATAGACCACAGAAATCTAATTTGGTATAGACCGACAAACTTACCTATCTGTTCCGGTGGCGGCGTCGCTACTGTCTTTTTAGTACTGTCATTAAATATCGTTTTTGCATTTCAAAAACTGATATTTCACGTAGTTCCAATTTTGGCCACCGGAACAGATAAGTTTGTCGGTCTGTCAATGCTTTCGCTCAGGTTTGCTACTAGCTTAGTTTTCGGATGCAATTTTTTTAGCACAAGTAACCTATCTACCTGTTTTTTATTTTAATATCATTGGTTTACAAGTTGTTAATTTTTCCTGTTTGTCATGACAGAGCTTATTAATGTTGACAACATGCTTATTAGTCAGTCCCACACATGTCAGTCGCGAATGTAGTCTGGTTGAGTTCGATGAAAATACCTGTAAATTGAAGAATGGCTGTTTCTTCCGAGTGGACTCTCTGCTCGGGCGCGCGTTACACTTTACTCAGAATACGAATATACCGATGATACTAATAGCAAGACAATAAAGCAAAAAATCGTCTTCTGCAATTGAAAAAAATATCAGAATTACATTTTCCACCGTAAGACACAATTCATGCAGGTACATATCGCTGTTAAACCATAATTATTTAAAAGAACCTAAAGAGTTAGTAAAAATCACAAAGCTCCCAAATCATACAAGTCAAGTGTGCAGAAATACCTTTTCCTTCCAAGGCTTGTAGTGCAAACACCGTTCTGGGTGGCGCGCCCAGAGTGGATCGCACACACTCGACCAACACCGGTAGCCCAAACACCGGACACTTTCTCGACACAGATTCGGCGCTCGAGGGCTCTTGGCGGTGGCCTCGCCCCACTCGCCTGTCACTGCCGCTGTCATCGCTAGATGAAACAGCCCAACAGATGCCTCATTACGTATATTTAATTTGAAAACATAATTCATGATAATATACGGGACTTACCACCATGGACCTTCACAACTTTTCCAGCTACAAGTAGCTTTGTCTGAACTAACTTATAGCTGGTTAATGGTCCCAAGGTTCCAATTGGGTAATCGGGGGCTTTAGTGGGTATTTTGGGATGAAATATGAATAATCCCTATGAATAATCCCAAATTCGAGCACAGGGCCACAACTTTAGCATGCCTGCGCGGTTAAGGTGCATCAACGGGGATTTGAGATATTATATATCTTTTACTTTAATTCCTCTGTCGAATATATGAATTTCTCTCTCTTCTTACAACTAATCAAAAGTTTATAATTATCCAAAACTTTTTTAAACTAAAAATAGCATTAGTCCCTAGACAAGCGGCATTTATGACATTCGTTATCGCATAGCAAAACTCGTACCTACTTTCAATATCGATTGACGGGACTTTTCTAAGGCACCTGTCAAATCTATACAATTTAAAGTTAGCGATTTTCCCTGTTGCTGTCAAAATGTTACTTTGTCTAGGCTACTACCTTTCGTAAACTTATAATAGTTTATTAAAAGTGCCAGTTTCATCGCTGACACATAAGTTTTTTTATAATTTATTTATCAGATATCAATGATGTGGTCTCTTCCATTGATAGTGGTCTCTTCTGTCAATTTAGGAAAAAAAGAATACATCACGATTGCTATTGTACAGATAAACAACGAGAAACTTATCAGACAGTGATGAAACACGGCGGTCAGATACCTAATTACAAGTCGTTTGATGCAAAAAAAGACGCGCGGTGGGGGTTTCCTGATAATTTTAACGTCGTCTGTGAGTGTGGTTTTACCCTGACCAATGACCATCTGTAATTAAACTTTAACTATGCCGAAACTTCTCGGTCTTGGACACTTGTAAGCGAAACAGCAAATCGCTTTGTTGAATATCTAGAGTCAAAAAACGCTAAGAAAAAACGGGGAAACGGGACTATAAGGTACCACAAAAGTTATCTCGCTCAATCCTTTTTAATCAAAAACTCCGTACCTTCGTCCACTTCAAAGAAAAATGGAGTACCCAAATGTCGTTAAATGATAAATGTAATAAAGTAAATTTAAATAAGTTTATAAGGCTTTGCTTGGAGCAAGAAGCCGGCGATACGAAAACTTGCTTTAGTGTAAACTTTTTATTAAGGAATCCATAGCAAATCAGTGCAAATGGAGTTTTCAACCGAACTGTAATTTAGCTAAGGGCGAATAAAAAGGGCGAGTCAGGAACGGCGAAAATTAATCTGAGTTAATTAAATTTGATTTATTTATGCTGCCGACCGAGGGGCGATAAAAGCATAACAATACGGATAATTACGGTCACTTTTGCGGCTTTCGTCCGGATAACAAAGTTTGCCCGATTTGCGTGACGCGAGACTTGTATCTCTTAATAAATAAGGTTTGCTTTTTTGAACAAGGTATTAGTATGTTTACCAATTATAAGTATGTTTTGCAATAGAATACTTTCGAGTTACATACGCAGTAGATATTAGTCATTTGTTGATCATTCAAATTTACATCCTTGGAGCATCGGTTAAATGTTTTAAGCTCACAGCACATTATTAAGCTTCAAATAAGCTTTTTTTCAGATCTCATAACTTTCATCAAAATATTGTAAGTTTTATAAAAATTTACTGTATTTTTTAAATCGAATTTATTACACAATTATAATAAAAACTTGATGCTACAGTGACGTTACAAGCATTCTCATATGCATGTGCAGAGGGACATTTCACATGCACCAGGTATTAATTTACACTGAAAAAATCAGTTTATTATTCCGATCCTCACGAAAATTGTAGGTTTTTTGAAAAGACACATTGTTTCAATAGCATTTAGCTTTAAATCCATTCATCGAACTGCTGGACATAGGCCTAACCGATCGGTCCTGCGCCACCCGCATCCAGTGGATTCCGGCGACCTTTATAAGATAATAGGTCCACCTTGTGGGAGGCCTACCACGGCTGCGTTTCCCAGTACGTGGCCGATCGATCTCTTTCTGGAAGTTGGACTTACCAAGTTGGACTTTTTGTCCCAGCTTAATGTACTCGTCTACAACTTCCAGTGTTGAGTTCCCAAATTTTACAGGAGTGGGTACGACAGGGGTTTTCGACATGATTTTCGTCTTTTACAAGTTCATTTTAAGACCCACTAAACTTGTTGAGACACTCTACTTAGATCGTAGATCATTGTCGTAGGTCTTCCAAGGTCTCAATCATGACTACGATATCATCGACGAAGCGATGTAATCGGTGCGTTATGTAATAGCCGTTTATGATGATGCCAAGTTCTCTCCAGTCCAGAAGCTTTAACACGTCCTCCAACAGAGTAGTGAACAATTTCGGTGATATAACATCACCCTGTCTCACACCACGCTGGAGCCGAATGGGTTTTGTCTTTTGGTGCTGGAAGCGGACTGACATGGTGGCGTTTTCGTACAGCGACTGCAACACTTGTATGCTTCGGTAGTCTATTTGGCACCTTTGGAGTGACCGAAGCACGGCCCATGTCTCGACAGACTCAAAGGCTTTTTCATAGTCGACAAACGCTAAGCATAATGGCAGATTCGGACACACGGTTAGGTTATACTCGTACTTTATCATTTATTATACAACACCACTTCAAATACAAACATTTTGAGTCCTATTTTGACAACGTAATAATACCCCGATTACATCGGGACAAAGCATTCAGGATAATATGCTCTTTCTTCTTCCTATTTTCCGCCTATTTGAACTTGGCAGAATAAGTTTTTAGCTTCCATTCATTACGATCAATCGTTGTAGATACTCCACACTTTTTTCAAACAAATTAAGTCTCACGAAATCCATCCGTATTTTTCTTGTCTCTTCACTAACATTTGGAATTATTGCACTTTGTCACATGCTTTTAATCATATGACCACATCAAGACAAATGGGTCCCTTCATCTTTTTTGCCACAGAGACTTCCTACGTTAGGAATATTATACTATTTTACAATTGACCCCAACCATTTTTAAAGTAAAATTTCGTTACAAACAACGGAAATGAAATCATAACTATTTCAAGTGGCTTTGATTCCGGCTGTGAACTGGCAAAGAGACAGGGTGTACAAAAAGCTCGTTTCGCCGTGGCGCCGTTGTTTCCAGCTTCCCCGTATTTGCGCAGCGCCAATTGGACGGTGCATTATTAACGACTCTTGTTTAGCGCACACGCACACCACACAACACTTGCCGAAAATCTGCTCCCACCCTGCCCGAGCACATATTGACATGGCAAAAATACTTATAAATAGACAATGGCTCTTTTTTACTGTTTAGAAGTTGCTAGGAGGCCAGCAGAAGAAAAAAATTACTCTGATGGCTCAGCGACGTATAGTATAATATGTTTCGGCCTATGATATGAGATCTCGCGATCCTTCTTGATGCCGACGTGTCGACCTAATGTGAACCGATATGTGCAACAGACAGGCTCAGACAGGTTTTAATGACGTTGCGATCCTCTCTTGAAAAAAAGTATCAGCCTATTAATGTCCTACTGCAGTGCAAACGCCTCCGTCCTTCAAATCAAGTTATCGCTACAATTGGCTTAATCACCACGCTTGCCAAATGCGGATTGATGATAACAAACCCGAGCTGTGTCCGAAAAAACCGACACAAAGTTAGCTCGACCCGGGAATAAACTTAGGACCCCGAGATCTTGGCCCGGTACTTACCATTAGACCATTAAGGCGATCCTCCCTTATTCTCTACAAATTACCAAGCTATCGAAGTCTATGTGCTTTTTGCCTAATTATATTAAGGGAAGCCATAAACTTCTTCAACACATTCCAACACATTGTTAAAACCTGTCAACATTCTCGAACGAAATTGATTAGCTTAATTAGACACGTTCAACCCAAAATTTACTGTCAACAAATACAATAAAGATATATGACAATAAATAAACTATCTGACTCAACTGACTCTGCAAAATACTGCATACATATACATAATAATATGTATCTGTACCAATATAACTTCTTTTCATCAAAATCTCTTGTTTAGTAATCTGATAACCACAAAGGTAAAAGCAAACATACCTACTGCATAAACTAGTAAAAAATATAGTATTGTTTTTCTTATTCATGCACTGTTCACTATACGAGTATGTACTAGCCCATTTGAAAGGACCATGCAAAGGAGCGTCCCCACCCACCAACAGATTTCAAACGTATCTCTATTTATACCTCTTGCCATACTGTTCTTTTTTATATATGACAACATCCGCCGTAGGAATGGGGATTTCACGCAAATCGAATTTGAATGTTGTATTTTTCAAGTATTTTTTTGACACAGTTAATTGTAAAAATAATGTGCAGGCGATCAAGAGAAACCCCTCTGGCCTAAATAAAAGTGTTCAATCAAAATGTAATCTTAAAAAATATTTTACAGTCGAGTCTACATGAAGCTAGACACTTAGAGCGCAATTCTGAATCTTATCTTAGGCGTACGGCATAAGCACGGTTTTATTGTTTTTGAATACCCCGTCATTTTTTGGATTAAAAATGGTTATTTGTCTTTATATGGAATGTCATAATAATATTGAAACTAGTGCCAAGTCTGTTGGTGGGTGGGGACAGGGCCCATACTTCTTGCGTTGTCCTTTTGATAGGCTTTAATAAAGCACTTTAGTGAACATAAGCCCTAACACCAGATACTGTCACCCATTCTTAAACACATTTGCCCTTAAAGTTTACAAAAATAACACAACGAAATATTAGTAAACAATCACGAATCCATTGATGTATTCAAAGATAAATTACCTATCTTTAAAAGAAATATCCTAGTTATGCTCTCGAAAGAGAAGTAGTAGAAATATACACGATTAAATTAAATTTAAAAATTTCTTTTTTGTAATTAACTATTTTTAATCATTTATCACTGTTGAATATTCCGATTCATGATTCATGCTATGTATATGTCACCGAAAATTTATGAAATCAAGGATTTGTGTAGGTACAACTATTTAGGAAATGTATAAAAATATTGTTTTTTAAAATTCTTTAATCCATACATATCCTAGGAGATATACACATTTCCTAGGAATTGTATATAATTCCAATATTGTATTGGGAAGTTTAGGAACTGTATAAAAAGAAGGCTTTCTGTAATAAAACACGTTGTTAGATGAGGTGTAATAAATAATAACTTGGTTGGCGACTAATATTATTAGTGAGATAAGATGTAACAAACATTGAATAAAAGACCGGAGGAAATCGACTCGGATGGATTTAGGTTAGAAGGCTATTTCTTAGGAATTGTATTATGTTACAGTTAAAACCCATTTTTCGTAAGAACGCGTTTTTCCTAGTTAGAACTAGTTTTTACTTAATGCCTTTGTTAATACTAGAATTGACTAATGTTTGAATCGAATATCAGTTAAAACTAGTTTCTGCAAGACAAAACGCGTTTTTCCGAAGCGAGTCAGTAAAAACTGTTTTATACGCACACTCTTGGATAAACTTGTAGGGGGAAATCGATTCGGATGGATATAGGTCGTGGTTATTTTTTTTTACTCCGAAAACGTTTATTGTTTTCACTATAATAATAAACATAAATCATTATAGAGAAAATAAAAAAGGTTGTCAGGGTTTAAAAAAAAAAACCACGAAGGCTAAGGCGGGAGCGAAGCGAAGCGAGCTTTTAGCCTTCTAATCTATATCCATCCGAGTCGATTTCCCCCTACCAGTTTATCCAAGAGTGTGCGTATAAAACAGTTTTTACTGACTCGCTTCGGGAAAACGCGTTTTGTCTTGCAGAAACTAGTTTTAACTGATATTCGATTCAGACATTAGTCAATTCTAGTATTAACAAAGGCATTAAGTAAAAACTAGTTCTAACTAGGAAAAACGCGTTCTATCTACTAACTAGTTTTGACTGTAAAATATACAATGACGGATTACATACATTTCCGTTAACATATACATGTTTTAGAATATCATCTAGTCCGTAAGATTTATAAAATGTTAGGTATTTAGATGCTATTTGATGTTATTCTGTTCTGAATTTTCCGTCGGTTTTTCGGTATTCTTCATTATCCCAGTTCGCGTTTGAGCCACAGTCCATTAATCGAACATTGCTTCTCATTGCTTCCCAGCCTCCCACACATTTTTCCGGGTTTGTAAAACATTTCATTAATTCTTACATTTGGCGGGTTTCAAGCGATTAAAAAATCACACGCACGGCTTCTTTCTTTGGTGCGACGCCGCCGGAGCCGCGCTGAGTTTATTCTATCAAAATTTGATAAACTCGCCTTTATCGGGATTCCTTCCTTTGCTTTTAATTATGAAGCAAATTAACGTTATACAATATACGGTGTAGGTTGTTTTTACACAAAATTAATAAAGTAATATGTTATATGTATTTCGCTAGAGTAATTGGAATACCTAAATATGGAAAAACGACACGTCGCGTCGTCTTATTTCACTTGATCGAATGCTAAACCTTTATGAATGAAGTTAAGTTTTATAATTCAATCAATTTTATTCAATGAAAATGAATTTTATTGAATGGAAGGTTCCATCAGTGTCCAGGAATATTAATTTATTTTGTTTATGTATTTTTATTTATTTGTCACTAAGGTACACTGACTCCAACGCAAGACTTGACGAACTGTCCCACATTGTAGAATGACAAGAGTTAGATGAAAAAGGGATACGATTTACGTTCCAACGAATCCTTCGCCTAACCTAGGCCCAATAAAATAGGATTTTTTTTAACTGTAGCTATTATAAACTATTATAATTGTTTGTTTGCGTAAAATAATATTTCTATACCTATTCTTTTCTCGGCGCTAGTGTAAACCCTACCACAAATGTTGTATCTTAATGTTTAACTTACAACAATGCCTTCATTCAATTAACAATAGCAGCAAATACCTCAGGAGATATTTTAATGAGAAAAACTTGGGCTTGTGTAAATATTTTACATGAAGACGGTTGAGCAAACGCACGACTGCGGGGCTGCCAGCCGACGCCATTGTCGTAGGCGCTCAACTCTTTACACAATTAAATATTAAAAGAGACAAGGCGATCTCGCTGGGATCCAGACGATATCACGTAATTCTTTATACATTTCTATTATCAAAGCATACTCCAGAAACAGTCATTAAGATTATGTTGACGCGTTTTGTAATAAAGTTTCTTTAAGATACACAATATCTACGTGCTATAATATTCAGTTGGGAATAAATCTCCAGTGGATATTTATCTTCATTAGAAAAAAAAATTATAAATGAAAAAATAAAAAGAGAGAGATTATCATAATAATCTATCTATACCTACAGCGTGTTAGGTAACCCGAGGGACATATTTAAGGAGAGTGTTCAGAATCCGATTTAGAGTCCAATTCGCTATAAAAAATATATCCTTAATTTTTTTCATAATTATCATAATAATTTATGTATGCATGAACTACCTAATAATTTATGTGCTGAGCGGCCGGTAACGTCTCAAATTTAAATTGTACGCGAGTACAATTTGAGTCGTACTTGAACGAGTGCACGAAATAGGTACTGTGAAGGGAAGAGTGCCCGCTCGTTACGCGGATTTTCAGGTTTCGACTAAGGTTATTGACAGGTATTTACCAGAGTTTTTATTGATTTATACTTATTTTGTTATATGGAAGCATGAACTATTTGGGGTTTAAATATGTCCCTCGCATTTCCTGTCATACTGTATAAATAAAAATGAAATGATGTTCGTTCTCAGAATAAGGACTGTGTTCGTTAGTCTCGCTAAAACTATCTGTCAAACGAA
The DNA here is from genome assembly GCA_949319885.1 of Mecyna flavalis. NCBI lineage: Eukaryota > Metazoa > Arthropoda > Insecta > Lepidoptera > Crambidae > Mecyna > Mecyna flavalis. The sequence continues at coordinate 10,464,195 of OX439434.1, read as the reverse complement.
GTGATACGAAGAAGATCAGCTAGATTACAATTATACTTATTACTGACAGTGACATTGTATTGTAACTGGCTTCACATGACTCTCAACAGAGAACAAGATACGGAAGCTACCTCATTCAATTTTAATTAAATAAAACTATGGTTCTTATAAATTAATGTTTCATACGTACTGCCTCCATTTTATCCAGATACATTATTAAGACTTCGTCTCATATTTGATAAGCTGCGGCGTCGAGAACTCGTCCGAGGCGCCCGAGGCTCCCTGTCAATGTTGATCTTATTGTGAACATTGTCTGATTAAATCTCCGTGGCTTATACCGTTCCGCTTGTGGCTTGTTTTCCTTTGACATCCTTAATTAAAACATAATATAATAGTGTTAATTTAAGTCATCTCGTTTCAACGAAGAGCGAAGATGAATTACAAAATTGAAAGACATTTAAAAATGATGTATTTTTTTTTTGTTAAAGGTCTGATGTTCATGAGTAATAAACACCACCCAACAATGAATGCGAATACGTGATCCTTGTTTTTACTTATTTAAGCGTGACAAAGATAATGATAGGTATACATAATATTACTGAATTACTGCCACTTGTAATGGAGCTGAGGTAAAAGCTTATCAAATATGCCCGGAAAATTGAAGTAGGTGTGCGGTATAGGCGTCGTATTTTTGAAGCGAACCTTTTCGCTCGGCTTCTCTAAAATAATTGAAAGAGTAGATACGCTCATGGGTGCTGCGTGCCATAGTCCAAGCTCGCAATAGTAAGGAACTGACTTCTTATATAAATTACTAAACTATATCACACGCATGTCAATCAATGCTCAGACTATTACTATTAATAATGTGTTTCTAAGCAGTGATATCGATGTATCCCTTC